>CM044886.1:15268331-15868331 GCA_024500025.1 Syzygium aromaticum
TGGTGCGAGAATTAAACACATAATAAAATTGAAAGACAAACTACTCTAAGTGCGATAAACAAAGGAAACATGTAAATCGTTTGGTGTAAACCCGATTGAATGTCGGGCAAAGAATAGATATGGCATTGTTGTTAAGCCTCGAGACAAGAGACTTTGCAAGCCGGCTATTGAGACTAACGTGAGTTCTAAAGACTAAACCTATCCTAGATAACGAGATCCATCCCTCGTGACCAAGCCACAAGAAATCCTATGTTTTCACTTATCCAAGGTCGGACAATCAACTCCAACCATGAAGTGCATCTTTAATTCAATTCTGAAATAAATAAGCTAATGGTCCATATCCCCTCATTATCGAGTGTGCATCTTGAGCTATGCTAAGAACTATCGTTGGTTCTTTTTGGATTTCTAGTGGTCTTTCTAACTAAAACAATTTTTGTTAGAATCCAAGACAATCTTGTTCAATAGCTAATCTAAACTAGTTGTTACAAAGATTGAGACTAAAATGAAAATCGATCTTTCACCACCACCTTCGTGATCTTCGGCCGCCCCCTCCTTGGACCGCCTCGCATGGCCACCGTCAATAATGTTGATTTCCATCCGTTCATTCATTCACATGCAATCACTCAAATTAAACGATCGGCAAAGTTCACCTCAATCAAACAACGGAATGACCTCGAGATCAGCCTTTAGCTGTCACACATTTCAATTTCCCAACCCTCTCATGGCTAAGGTTCATTGACCGATGGTTAATGATAACTGCCCACTGGAATCCATTCTTATAACAATGATTAATATCGATTAACCCCTAACTCGATTTTTGTCCCTCCCAATAGGCTACCCGTCGATCATGCATCATGCCTAGCGTACATCTAGCAAACACATATTCAACACACATTCGAGCCAATTAGCCTTGATTCACAATCTCCAATTAAGAAAGAAGGGAGCCACGAAGGATCATTGATTCATTTTAGCTTAAATTTTGACTGATTATGCTTACGCTCAATTACTCTGTCAAATGAAGTCCGATTGTAAAGATTCAGGCGCCTTAGAAACCTTAAGATGTGCAATTCAAATTTCATTTAGAACATTTAATCCAATTTTGACCCAAAAGGTTTGAATTTGATTAAATTGACCTAACTGCTCAGACTATGCCCCGATTTTGACCAACGAGTTGTAAAATTCAGAAAAGATAACAAACTTGGTCAAAACCAAGTTAAATTTTATAGGCAATTAGGAAAACACGTTCTTAACAACTTTCATGTTTTGGCTTTTTGTTTTTGAAAAATCCATGATATTTCCCAATAATTCGTTTTTTTCTTAGGACTAAATTGAAGATAGCCTTATAGGCCAGGCTGACCTTATCCGAGCTTTTCGTATTTAAGGTCAACCTCACTTTCCAATTAGGTCCCCAAATTCTCTGTAATACCATTTTAGACCCTAATGAACAACTTTCCAGTCTTCGTTTTTGCGAGAAAGATCTTTAGCTTTGTGTAATTTGTATAAAACAAAGTCGATCGGTGCAAGGATAAGAAAAAAAACATCTAACATAGAGTTTGATTGTCTTTATAAGGCAAGCATCATACAATCAAACAGTTTTAGATTCATGTGAAATTTTTACAATAGAAAGATCTAAATCTTTTCTACAACTTTCATGAAGAACATTTTTTTCCTAATTCTGAAAAGAAAATGATTTAAAAATTTGAGAATTGAGCTAGGTCGAGTCAGAACAAAGGATTTCAGACCACAACTCTGAATTTCCAGATTCTATTCGTAGATGGCAGGGCCAATTTAAACAAGCAAACAAACTCCAATTTTAGCATACGACCTATCAAATCAAATTTTAGGTTCCAGAATTCTCTAGATTATTATTTCAAACCCTAATGAACAACTTTGCAGTTTCACGTTAGGTTATGTGTCTTTTATATTTGGTGCTTATGTGTGTTAATTAATATTTCGAATTAGGTGATTACGAACCGTCCGTGTTCGATCTTTGGTTAGTAGAGATGAATGTGTGATTATCAAACCATCATTTGATCTTTTGGTTGCTTAGGTATTCATTTCAAAAGGCTAAGTCAAAAACAAAGAAACAAAGTGACATTTTCTCATAGTTTTGTTTGTGAGCCTATGTTTTTCCACTCAAAAATATGTAACAACTTCAAGGACGACGTGTATTTTGCAAATCATTTTAAAATATTTTAAGTTTCTAAGCAAATTGAACACTAAAAATATGATTCATCCACTTTTGCGCTTCCGTGATAGTTTACTATAAGGCTTAAGAGGCAGAAAAAAATAGGAACACTCTTAGGAGAATCCAATAAAAAAAATTACAATTCTTTCATCTTTTTAATTTTACACGTTTAGTGCACTACAGAGTAAGAATAGCTCTCAATGAGCGAGGTCGGTAGGGGACACAGAATTGGCAGCCGCAACGCACTTGTTCCACGTCTCATTGCTTCGCTTGTAGAGATCGAGGATCGTCCCCTTTATCGGCCTGTGGGACGAGAGGATCAACTTCACGTATTGGTTTTGGCAGTCCTTCCCCGCCGTCAAGAGCTCGCGACAACATTCATTGGTGGGTGCAAAGGTCCGGGCAAAGACTATGATTTGAAAGAGCTGAGACCCGCAATTGGCAGTCATTCCCTTTGCGCAAGTGGGGTTTCCGCCTATGGCGAAGGTAGCCCTAGGAAGCATTGCCACGTTGACGACCAACAAGATCATGAGAGCAGACAAGTTCTTGAGCGTTGCCATGATGGTCTTTTGGGGACGGAAGGGCTAGAAAATTGTCTGATATTTTTTATAGTTTGTTGATGTAGTCGATCTAGAGATGAGAGCTTATATAGCTCGAGAGAGGTAGTGCATTAATGAAATGGATTCATCAGTTATTAATCAGAAATTTATGTAGGAAACATTTACAATTGTTTCACTTGCAATAAATTCTTCTCAGGTTTTACTCTTCTACAAGGATCGAGGGCGTCGTCATCTCTCGCGTGATTGCGACTCAATCATTTGCCATTAAAATGATAAAAATGGGTTTGTTTGGTTAAAGACAATTAGCCTGGAATGAATGCTCATTTCCGGTTTGATTTCCATCCCATGTTTGGTTTATAATAGGAACTAGTCACATGCCCGCGAGGGTTTAAAATAATTTTTTGAGACTAGATTTGCTTGAATCGTTCAACATGCATACTTTAATGAAAGCGGTCAAAATTGAGTTTGTAGAACTAATGTAAAACAGTCCCTTAAGCACATGTGTAAACATGACTTCCACTCTCTCGTCAAAAGGGACGACCCAAAAGGCTCATCTATTCAAGGACCGAGACATTCTCAAGCCCTATACCTTGCGTGGCATTTTGGACTATTCTGTTTTTGTTTAGGATTAATATCACGAAAAACACGAAACTTGTACACTTGTAACAACTTTACCCAAACTGATTTTTTGATGTCGAAATACCCCAAACTAATACACCTATGAAAGAAATACCAAAAATTAATTTTTGGACCATCAAAAATCCTAAATTGGTACACTTGTATCAAATTTACCCATTGTTAAATTGGACTAATGCCGCGAAATATCACAAACTGGTAAATTTGTGATAAACAGAGGAGTAAAACCCTAAACTAGCATACCCATTAATTGCTACGTGTCATTTAATTTAGCAATTTGATGGTAAAATTTAACGTAAACTAACAGAAAGGTAGATTTGTTACAGGCGTACTAGTTTGACGTTTTTTGAGGTAAAAAGAATTAATTTTTGGTAAATTTATCATAGGTGTATTGGTTTGGGATTTTTTGTAGTATTAACCATTTTGTTTATGATGAACCTAGGTGTTATTAGTACTTGGCACTAGCGTTCGTTGGAGGTTGGCTGTCATGCCCCGCGCCCTCTGCGGCGCGCCCCATCCCTCCTCTTGGTCGATTTGAGTGTGACGTCTCAGGAAGCGTCGCTGACCTAACACACAAGACATAGATTCATACACAAGCGGAAGCAGAACAATTAATACTAATACATGGACAGAAAACAATATGAGAACAAGGATATCACAACAGAATGTACTGATTACAAAATATACACTTTTATACATATACAAAAGCCTTTACAATATCCATTTACAACCACAATAAATGATCCCAAATACAACAGCAAAAGCGGATCACAGCCATCATATTAGTCAAAAAGGAGAGACGGCTAGGGGGAACTATCGACAAAAGGGAAATGGATGACTAAATTCCCAAAAAGCGTCAGTCCTCACTTCACTAAAAAGGGAGATCTATCCTAGGGCTCCCAGTCGGGGTTTGAGCTCGATGCCTCCGAAGAACTCTTGGATATCTCCTGGTCCTCATCAGAACTGACTCCCTTGGACTCGGTCTCCATCTCCGGGTCCTCGTCCACCTCCATAGGCTCCTTTGCCTTCATGTCCATCGGCTCTGGGGCTAAGATCGACAATCTCGGGCTCAAAATCCACGCCCCCCAACTCCTCGTCCTCCTCTCCTAGCTCGGGTCCCTCATCTATCTCCCAACTCACCTCCATCTTCGTATCGGGATCAACTATATCTCCATTAAGGCATTGCGGATCTAGCTCGCCCTCCCCGTTGAACGGGATATCCATAGAACGGAGGGGTCCGTACTCCTCTCCAAAATGGTCCCTAAAGCACCAGGCCACATACTTGTGGGTCTCAAATTGTGTGGTCCCTATGTCTACCCAAACTAACGTATAATGTCTAAGAAACATCTCCCCATTCCCTATGGGGTGAACCGACATGGTGTGCTCAAGATGGTGCGGAATCCCATGTCGCACTGGCGCGTTTGGCACCTCCGACATCTTCAGGGTCTGGGGTCTCAAAAGTTGGATTATACAACCGTGAGACGAATCTCAGTAAGTAAAAGCCTACTAAACCTAAACTAAGCTAACATGCACCTCTTGACGGGAACACAACTCAATCACACAACAACCACTGACCTAGGCCCTCTGGCCCAGATTGCACTTATCGATGACCCTGCAGGTTAGGCCGATTAAAGATAATAATCAAACACATACTCGGGCATACACGGTCACACGTGTGACATACGCATGCTCATGCTCGTAAATGTCTGGATCACATTCCCATTACCCAGTTTCACGCATATTCATACTCGTCCATGCATTCTTATGTATGCCAATGCATTAATGTGGCACAAGCGCGCATATTTGGATTATAAGATGGAATTACTTGGGCACGTCCCATATCATACCTAGCAATTCCACCGCGTAATCTAATATTCTTCAGATTAACTGATTATCTAATCTTTCCACGGCCCACTAGCCCGGCCCTCTGGCCCAAACACATAAACAACTCTTCGTGGCCAGTGTAAAAACGCCCCTGGCCCAGTATCTCTAGCCTGTTACAAAGTGCATGAGGCGCAACACCGATCTCCTTACGAACCAAGCATGCTACAAAGTGCATGAGACTGGTCGTCTTCTGGATACACCGGGCATCGTCTTGCTACAAAGTGCATGGAGACGGAATTGACCCGAAGGCCACGACCCGAAGGCCTTAAGCAATCACACGGCACACTGCCCAAATTTTATCTGAACCCGGCGTCAAGCGCATCGGGCAATTATAAGTGATCACATGCTCATGGCAGACTCGCATTCTTGCACAAATTTTCATCACATGCCTCACACTCGGCACACACATAATGCGTAGCCATGAATGTTTATGCTCAGGCAATATAGAATACACATGAGCACTAATCATTATATGAGCATAAACCCGATCAATCATCGAACAACGATCTCAAACACATCACCTAACAACGTGCTCAATTGCCCAAATCACACTCCGCACAAAGTCGATCACGCGATATGGCAAGGTGTAAATAAACATCATAACACCCAAATCAACCAATTTGAGCACCACAACTATCCAATCAAATACCCGGGCCATCCCGACACCTCAATTGAGTTAATCCATCAACTTGTCAACACTCAATCCATTATTTGCCACTATGGACAGCCACTACTTGACCTTGTTTCGGCCTCCAATCCACCTCAATTTCTCCTTGATAAGCTAATAACGTCATCCCGGCACTTTCCAATCAAACAATATTTCATAACCAACCTTAATCACACTAATTAATCACTAACGACACCTAAATCCGATCTAAAGGGCATTATTGTCCTAATTAGGATTTAGAGGGCATTATTCACCTAAACTCGGTCTACGACGATGGGAAAACGGCGGCCAATTACC
The DNA here is from genome assembly GCA_024500025.1 of Syzygium aromaticum. Taxonomy (NCBI): domain Eukaryota; kingdom Viridiplantae; phylum Streptophyta; class Magnoliopsida; order Myrtales; family Myrtaceae; genus Syzygium; species Syzygium aromaticum. The sequence continues at coordinate 15,274,564 of CM044886.1, forward strand.
GATGAATGGTAAATCGGCGGCGGCGTTTCCGGCGGTGGCGGCAGCAAGCGGCGGCGGCGGCTCACGGTGCACGGCCTCTTAGCGGCCAAGAGGGAGAGAGGAAGGAGGTCGGTGAGGGTGGCAGCTGAGGTGGTCGACGTGAGATAGAATGGCGGCGGAGCGACGGACGACGGTGACGGCTTCGGGCGAGTGATACGGCGACGGGCAGACGATGGCGGCGGATGGCTTGGCTCCGGTGTTTGCATGTCCAAGAGGAGGGAGAACACGGACGAGAGAGAGGGAGTGACGGCGAGAGGGTGAGGTGGCGGTGGCTTGGCGTGGCGGTGGCGTCACGGCGGCGATGGACCGGCGTTGGCGGCAGAACGGCGGTCTCGGCGTGGACGGCAAGGGGTGGCCGGCGAAGATGAAGAGGGAGAGAGAGGAAGATGAGGTTGGCTTGGTGAAGAAGAAAAATGAAGAGAGAGAGAGAAGAATGAGGGCTTATAGTGGGGTTGGTGGGGTTAGGTGCCACTTGTCCATCATCCTAAGCAACAAGACCAACCTACCCTTTGATCCAATGGCTAACCTTTATCCAAGTCCAAGAATTGATGGGCAAAGAGGTCTTTACTCCCTTCCACTAACTCTTGTCTCTTATCCATCAAATCCATTAAATAATCCTCCAATAAACCTCAAAATTTGGAACACTACACAAGGCTTAGGGGCAAAGTCATTATTTGTCCGATTTCGGGCTGAAATTCCATTTTTCGACCGGACTAACCCCTTATATACATGGCCAACATATTTTGACGTCATTCAGGCGAAACTAGTCCAGTAAACCCTCAAAAATCAACCTCAACGTCCGGCTCAAATTCCACGGTCAAACTAGTCAAATTTCAATTTTCAAATTTCTTACTAACGGGCGGCTGTTTAGGGGTTACGCTTATCGACCTAAGGTTATCTGAGTCGTGACGGCCTCGATTACTGGGAGAACGAGAGGAATTATCGCTAGTTCCAGAGATAATGATCGCTCGATTTAAGTTCAGGACTGGTCGGCCACATGCACTTTCGGTTTTACAGAATCACCTGCTATCTGAGTGTATATCGTTGGCCTCGGCCAAACCAAGTCCGTTACCTTCCGAAGACGGATCAACAGTGGCCCAAAATATTTTTTTGTCGTTTCTCGGGATCGGTGTCCAATTCACGATCGGGTCCTTGGTCCACGTACCATTATCCTAGTTAGCCATTCCCATTTGGTCAGTATCCCTAGAGTGATTAACTCCGGGTGAGACTTAGGAAAATGAAATAATAGATAAGACTCGTTTTATTGATTTCCGGAAATTGATTCGAAATTCAGGATGTTACATTGGCTAGAAACCTAAACAAGAAGTGAGAGATTCATTCTCGTTTCGTCCGCAACTACAAATGTAAGGGGACTTCATTACGATAACATTCTTATTAGTTCCCTTTCGGTACCTAACTAATTAGTTGTTTCCTAAGTGATCATGCATTTTCGTTCACCATTGATCATAAAGGTCGCAATGCCATTTTCCAGTTATCATGCAATATGTTTTTGTGATTTTCCTAAGATTCTAAATTAGTCCTAATTCTGGCGTAGAAAATGAAATTAACAAACAATGAATTGAAAGCGGTGAGAGAATTAAACACTTCATAAAATTGAAAAGCTATGCTAGTTAAAAAGCTGTGTCCGAACAACTGTTCGTTGGTTCGTTCATGTTTTAGTGCCTTCTTTTGCCTTGGACGGTTGGGCAAACCACCATTAATTGCCAAGCAAAAGGGTAAAAAAATGTACAGTCCATCGTAGATATATTATTCTATTTATAGGTGGGTTTTACTTTGCTATTCTTATACTAGCCACAAACTTAGCATAAAAATCGTAAGGCTGCAAGGGGGACCTTTTGCGGCAATATAAGAAAAAAAAAATACGAACGAAAAAAATAAATAAGAGGGACGTTCGTAAACGGGGAATGGATCCCATGACCACCAAGCGAGTTTTGCTCAAAGAACCACCACCCGGGCAAAACGTTTACACGGGAACCATCGTTGGCAGTTTAATTGTTAAAATGAATTGACACATACATTAAAAATGAATTGACCCGCCTAACTGAATACACCCCTTTCCCACTGAAATAGACGTGACATGATGAGTCAGGCATGGAAGGATTGAAAGCGGAAACAGGGAAAGGAAGGTTCATTTGAGATCGAGAAGTGGCACCAATGGGAGGAAATCCAAAATTGACAATGAAAACGGCAATTTTTTGGGATCAAGCCAAGGCCAAACCGCCTAAGGCGGTTTGCCAATGGATTCGTCTCGAAAAATTACGCGAAATCAAAAAGAAATTCGTCCCAAAAGGATGCCCAAAAGAAAACATGCAACTCGTCGGGTGTAAACCCGATTGAATGTCGAGCAAAGAATAGATATGGCATTGTCGTTAAGCCTCGAGACAAGAGGCTTTGGAAGCAGGCTATTGAGACTAACGTGAGTCCTAAAGACTAAACGTATCCTAGATAAGGAGATCCATCCCTCGTGACCAAGCCACAAGAAATCCTATGTTTTCACTTATCCAAGGTCCGACAATCAACTCCGACCATGAAGTGTGTCGTTAATTCAATTCAAGTAGCCTCAAAGTCGCTATTGGTCCATATCCCCTCATTATCGAGTGTGCGTCTTGAGCTATGCTAAGAGCTATCGTTGGTTCTTTTTGGATTTCTAGTGGTCTTTCTAACTAAAACAATTTTTGTTAGAATCTAAGCCAATCTTGTTCAATAGCTAATCTAAACTAGCTGTTACAAAGATTGAGACTAAAATGAAAATCGATCTTTCACCGCCACCTTCGCGAGCTTCGGCCGCCCCCTCCTTGGACCGCCTCGCATGGCTACCGTCAATAATGTTGATTTCCATCCGTTCATTCATTCACATGCAATCACTCAAATTAAACGATCGGCAAAGTTCACCTCAATCAAACAACGGAATGGCCTCGAGATCAGCCTTTAGCTGTCACACATTTCAATTTCCCAACCCTCTAATGGCTAAGGTTCATTGACCGATGGTTAATGATAACTGCCCACCGGAATGCACTCATATAACAATGATCAATATCGATTAACCCCTAACTCGACTTTTGTCATTCCCAATAGGCTACCCGTCGATCATGCATCACGCCTAGCGTACATCTAGCAAACACATATTCAACACACATTCGAGCCAATTAGCCTTGATTCACAATCTCCAATGAAGAAAGAAGTGAGCCATGAAGGATCACTGATTCATTTTAGCTTAAATTTTGACTGATTATGCTTACGCTCAATTACTCTGTCAAATGAAGTCCGATTGTAAAGATTCAGGCGCCTTAGAAACCTTGAGATGTGCAATTCAAATTTCATTTATAACATTTAATCCAATTCTGACCCGAAAGGTTTGGATTTGATTAAATTGACCCAACTGTTCAGACTATGCCCCGATTTTGACCAAAGAGTTGTAAAATTCAGAAAAGATAACAAACTTGGTCAAAACCAAGTTAAATTTTACAGGCAATTAGGAAAACGTGTTCTTAACAACTTTCATGTTTTGGCTTTTTTTTTTTGAAAAATCCATGATATTTCCTAATAATTTGTTTTTTTCTCAAGACTAAATTGAAGACAGCCTTATAGAGGCCAGACTGACGTTATCCGAGCTTTTCATATTTAAGGTCAACCTCACTTTCCAATTAGGTCCCCAAATTCTCTGTAATACCATTTTAGACCCTAATGAACAACTTTCCAGTCTTTGTTTTTGCGAGAAAGATCTTGAGCTTTGTGTAATTTGTATAAAACAAAGTCGGTCGGTGCAAGGATAAGAAAAAAAACATCTAACATAGAGTTTGATTGTCTTTATGAGGCAAGCATCTTACAATCAAACAGCTTTAGATTCATGTGAAATTTTTACAATAGAAAGATCGAAATCTTTTCTACAACTTTCATGAAGAACATTGTTTTCCTAATTCTGAAAAGAAAATGATTTAAAAATTCGATAATTGAGCTAGGTCGGGTCAGAACAGAGGATTTCAGACCACAACTCTGAATTTCCAGATTCTATTCGTAGATCGCAGGGCCAATTTAAACTAGCAAACAAACTCCAATTTTAGCACACGACCTATCAATCAAATTTTAGGTCCCAGAATTCTCTAGATTACTATTTCAGATCCTAATGAACAACTTTGCAGTTTCACGTTAGGTTATGTGCCTTTTATATTTGGTGCTTGTGTGTGTTAATTAATATTTCGAATTAGGTGATTACGAACCGTCCGCGTTCGATCTTTGGTTAGTAGAGATGAATGTATGATTATCAAACCATCATTTGATTTTTCGGTTGCTTAGGCATTCAATTCAAAAGGCTACGCCAGAAACAAACAAACAAAGTGACATTTTCTCATAGTTTTGTTTGTGAGCCTATGTTTTTCTACTCTAAAATATGTAACAACTTCAGGGACGACGTGTATTTTGCAAATCATTTTAAAATTTTTTAAGTTGCTAAGCAGATTGAACACTAAAAATATGATTCATCCACTTTTACGCTTCGGTGGTAGTTTAACTACAAGGCTTAAGAGGCACAAAAAAATAGGAAAACTCTTAGGAGAATCCAATAAAAAAAATTACAATTCTTTCATCTTTTTTATTTTACACGTTTAGTGCACTACAGAGTAAGAATAGCTCTCAATGAGCGAGGTCGGTAGGGGACACAGGTTTGGCAGCCGCAATGCACTTGTTCCACGTCTCATTGCTCCTCTTGTAGAGATCGGAGATTGTCCCCTTGATCGGCCTGTGGGATGAGACGATCAACTTCACGTATTGGTTTTGGCAGTCCTTCCCCGCCGTCAAGAGCTCGCGACAACATTCATTGGTGGGTGCAAAGGTCCGGGCAAAGACTATGATTTGAAAGAGCTGAGACCCGCAATTGGCAGTCATTCCCTTTGCGCAAGTGGGATTTTCGCCTATGGCGAAGGTAGCCCTAGGAAGCATTGCCACGTTGACGACCAATAAGATCATGAGAGCAGACAAGTTCTTGAGCGTTGCCATGATGGTCTTTTGGGGACGGAAGGGCTAGAAAATTGTCTGATATTTTTTATTGCTTGATGATGTAGTCGATCTGGAGATGAGAACTTATATAGCTTGAGAGAGGTCGTGCATTAATGAAATGGATTCATCAGTTATTAATCAGAAATTTATGTAGGAAACATTTACAATTGTTTCACTTGCAATAAATTCTTCTCAGGTTTTACTCTTCTACAAGGATCGAGGGCCTCGTCATCTCGCAAGATTGCGATTCAATCATTTGCCATTAAAATGGTAGCATTGGGTTTGTTTGGTTGAAGAGAATTAGCCTGGAATGAATACTCATTTCCGGTCTGATTTCCAATGCCATGTTTGGTTTATAATAGGAACTAGTCACATGCCCGCAAGGGTTTAAAATAATTTTTTGAGACTAGATTTGCTTGAATCGTTCAACATGTATACTTTCACGAAAGCGGCCAACGTTGAGTTTGTAGAACTAATGTAAAACAGTCCCTTAAGCACATGAGTAAACATGATTTCGACTCACTCGTCAAAAGGGACAACCCAAAAGGCTCATCTATTCAAGGATAGAGACGTTCTAGCCTTATACCTTGCGTGGCATTTTGGACTATCCTATTTTTTTTTAGGATTAATATCACGAAAAACACGAAACTGATACACTTGTGACAAATTTACCCAAACTAATTTTTTTATCTCAAAAAACCTCAAACTGGTACACCTTTGACAAAAACACCAAAAACTAATTTTTTGACCATAAAAAATCCCAAATTGGTACACCTATAACAAATTTACCTTTAGTTAAATTGTATAAATACCGCGAAAACTCACAATCTGGTAAATTTGGGATAAATAGAGGAGTAAAACGCTAAACTAGCATACCCATCAATTGTTACGTGTAATCAAATTTAGCAATTTCACGGTAAAATTTAACGGAAACTAACAGAAAGGTAGAATTGTTATTGGTGTACCAGCTTGACGTTTTTTGTGGTAAAAAAAATTAGTTTTTGGTAAATTTGTTACAGGTGTATCAGTTTGGGATTTTTTGTGGTATTAACCATTTTGTTTATTATGAACCTAGGTGTTATTAGTACCTAGCACTAGCCTTTGTTGGAGGTTGGCTAGAAACCCAAACAAGAAGTGAGAGATTCATTCTCGTTTCGTGCGCAACTAGAGATGTAAGGGGACTTGATTACGATAATATTCTTATTAGTTTCCTTTCGGTACCTAACTAGTTAGTTGTTTCCTAAGTGATCATGCAATTTCGTTCACCATTTGATCGTAAAGGTCGCAATGGCATTTTCTAGTTATCATGCAATATGTTTTTGTGATTTTCCTAAGATTCTAAATTAGTCCTAATTCTGGCGTAGAAAATGAAATTAACAAACAATGAATTGAAAGAGGTTCAAGAATTAAACACTTCATAAAATTGAAAGACAAGCTACTCTAAGTGCGATAAAAAAAGAAAACATGCAACTCGTCGGGTGTAAACCAGATTGAATGTCGGGCAAAGAATAGATATGGCATTGTCGTTAAGCCTTGAGACAAGAGGCTTTGGAAGCAGGCTATTGAGACTAACGTGAGTTCTAAAGACTAAACGTATCCTAGATAAGGAGATCCATCCCTCGTGACCAAGCCACAAGAAATCCTATGTTTTCACTTATCCAAGGTCCGACAATCAACTCCGACCATGAAGTGCGTCTTTAATTCAATTCAAGTAGCCTCAAAGATGCTAATGGTCCATATCCCCTCAATATCGAGTGTGCGTCTTGAGCTATGCTAAGAACTATCGTTGGTTCTTTTTGGATTTCTAGTGGTCTTTCTAACTAAAACAATTTTTGTTAGAATCTAAGCCAATCATGTTCAATAGCTAATCTAAACTAGCTGTTACAAAGATTGAGACTAAAATGAAAATCGATCTTTCACCGCCACCTTCGTGAGCTTCGGCTGCCCCCTCCTTGGACCACCTCGCATGGCTACCGTCAATAATGTTGATTTCCATCCGTTCATTCATTCACATGCAATCACTCAAATTAAACGATCGGCAAAGTTCACCTCAATCAAACAACGGAATGGCCTCAAGATCAGCCTTAGCTGTCACACATTTCAATTTCCCAACCCTCTAATGGCTAAGGTTCATTGACCGATGGTTAATGATAACTGCCCACCGGAATGCATTCATATAACAATGATCAATATCGATTAACCCCTAACTTGACTTTTGTCATTCCCAATAGGCTACCCGTCGATCATGCATCACGCCTAGCGTACCTCTAGCAAACACATATTCAACACATAGTCGAGCCAATTAGCCTTGATTCACAATCTCCAATGAAGAAAGAAGTGAGCCATGAAGGATCACTGATTCATTTTAGCTTAAATTTTGACTGATTATGCTTATGCTCAATTACTCTGTCAAATGATGTCCGATTGTAAGGATTCAGGCGCCTTAGAAACCTTGAGATGTGCAATTCAAATTTCATTTATAACATTTAATCCAATTCTGACCCGAAAGGTTTGGATTTGATTAAATTGACACAACTGTTCAGACTATGCCCCGATTTTGACCAAAGAGTTGTAAAATTCAGAAAAGATAACAAACTTGGTCAAAACCAAGTTAAATTTTACAGGCAATTAGGAAAACGTGTTCTTAACAACTTTCATATTTTGGCTTTTTTCTTTTGAAAAATCCATGATATTTCCAAATAATTCGTTTTTTTCTAAGGACTAAATTGAAGACAGCCTTATAGGCCAGACTGACCTTATCCGAGCTTTTCATATTTAAGGTCAACCTCACTTTCCAATTAGGTCCCAAATTCTCTGTAATACCATTTTAGACCCTAATGAACAACTTTCCAGTCTTCGTTTTTGCGAGAAAGATCTTGAGCTTTGTGTAATTTGTATAAAACAAAGTCGGTCGGTGCAAGGATAAGAAAAAAAACATCTAACATAGAGTTTGATTGTCTTTACGAGGCAAGCATCTTACAATCAAACAGCTTTAGATTCATGTGAAATTTTTACAATAGAAAGATCGAAATCTTTTCTACAACTTTCATGAAGAACATTGTTTTCCTAATTCTGAAAAGAAAATGATTTAAAAATTCGATAATTGAGCTAGGTCGGGTCAGAATTTCCAGATTCTATTCATAGATCGCAGGGCCAATTTAAACTAGCAAACAAACTCCAATTTTAGCACACGACCTATCAATCAAATTTTAGGTCCCAGAATTCTCTAGATTACTATTTCAGATCCTAATGAACAACTTTGCAGTTTCACATTAGGTTATGTGCCTTTTATATTTGGTGCTTGTGTGTGTTAATTAATATTTCGAATTAGGTGATTACGAACCGTCCGCGTTCGATCTTTGGTTAGTAGAGATGAATGTGTGATTATCAAACCATCATTTGATTTTTCGGTTGCTTAGGTATTCAATTCAAAAGGCTACGTCAGAAACAAACAAACAAAGTGACATTTTCTCATAGTTTTGTTTGTGAGCCTATGTTTTTCTACTCTAAAATATGTAACAACTTCAGGGATGACGTGTATTTTGCAAATCATTTTAAAATTTTTTAAGTTGCTAAGCAGATTGAACACTAAAAATATGATTCATCCACTTTTACGCTTCGGTGGTAGTTTAACTACAAGGCTTAAGAGGCACAAAAAAATAGGAAAACTCTTAGGAGAATCCAATAAAAAAAATTACAATTCTTTCATCTTTTTTATTTTACACGTTTAGTGCACTACAGAGTAAGAATAGCTCTCAATGAGCGAGGTCGGTAGGGGACACAGGTTTGGCAGCCGCAACGCACTTGTTCCACGTCTCATTGCTCCTCTTGTAGAGATCGGAGATTGTCCCCTTGATCGGCCTGTGGGATGAGACGATCAACTTCACGTATTGGTTTTGGCAGTCCTTCCCCGCCGTCAAGAGCTCGCGACAACATTCATTGGTGGGTGCAAAGGTCCGGGCAAAGACTATGATTTGAAAGAGCCGAGACCCGCAATTGGCAGTCATTCCCTTTGCGCAAGTGGGGTTTCCGCCTACGGCGAAGGTAGCCCTAGGAAGCATTGCCACGTTGACGACCAACAAGATCATGAGAGCAGACAAGTTCTTGAGCGTTGCCATGATGGTCTTTTGGGGAGGGAAGGGCACGAAAATTGTCTGATATTTTTATAGGTTGTTGATGTAGTCGATCTAAAGATGAGAACTTATATAGCTTGAGAGAGATAGTGCATTAATGAAATGGATTCATCAGTTATTAATCAGAAATTTATGTAGGAAACATTTACAATTGTTTCACTTGCAATAAATTCTTCTCAGGTTTTACTCTTCTACAAGGATCGAGGGCCTCGTCATCTCTCGCATGATTGCGACTCAATCATTTGCCATCAAAATGGTAAAAATGAGTTTGTTTGGTTGAAGAGAATTAGCCTGGAATGAATACTCATTTCCGGTCTGATTTCCAATCCCATGTTTGGTTTATAATAGGAACTAGTCACATGCCCGCGAGGGTTTAAAATAATTTTTTGAGATTAGATTTGCTTGAATCGTTCAACATGCATACTTTCACGAATGCGGCCAAAATTGAGTTTGGAGAACTAATGTAAAACAGTCCCTTAAGCACACGAGTAAACATGATTTCGACTCGCTCGTCAAAAGGGATGACCCAAAAGGTTCATCTATTCAAGGACAGACACGTTCTCAAGCCCTATACCTTGCGTGGCATTTTGGACTATCCTATTTTTGTTTAGGATTAATATCACGAAAAAGACGAAACTGGTACGCTTGTAACAAATTTACCCAAACTGATTTTTTGATTTCGAAATACCCCAAACTAGTACACCTGTGATAAAAATACCAAAAATTAATTTTTGGACTACCAAAAACCCCAAATTGGTACACCTGTAACAAATTTACCCATTGTGAAATTGGACTAATACCACGAAAAATCATAAACTGGTAAATTTGTGATAAACAGAGGAGTAAAACCCTAAACTAGCATACCCATCAATTGCTACGTGTAATTTAATTTAGCAATTTGATGGTAAAGTTTAACGTAAACAAACAAAAAGGTAGAGTTGTTACAAGCGTACTAGTTTGACCATTTTTGTGGTAAAAAAAATTAGATTTTGGTAAATTGATCACAGGTGTACCAGTTTGAGATTTTTTGTGGTATTAACCATTTTGTTTATTATGAGCCTAGGTGTAATTAGTACTTGGCACTAGCGTTCGTTGGAGGTTGGCTAGAAACCCAAACAAGAAATGAGAGATTCATTCTCGTTTCATACGCAACTAGAGATGTAAGGGGACTTGATTATAATAATATTCTTATTAGTTCCCCTTCGGTACCTAACTAGTTAGTTGTTTCCTAAGTGATCATGCAATTTCGTTCACCATTTGATCGTAAAGGTCACAATGCCATTTTCTAGTTATCATGCAATATGTTTTTGTGATTTTCCTAAGATTCTAAATTAGTCCTAATTCTGGCCTAGAAAAAGAAATTAACAAACAATGTATTGAAAGCGGTGTGACAATTAAACACTTAATAAAATTGAAAGACAAGCTACTCTAAGCGCGATAAAAAATGAAAACATGCAACTCGTTGGGTGCAAACCCGATTGATTGTCGGGCAAAGAATTGATATGGCATTGTCGTTAAGCCTTGAGACAAGAGGCTTTGGAAGTAGGCTATTGAGAGTAACGTGAGTTCTAAAGACTAAACGTATCCTAGATAAGGAGATCCATCCCTCGTGACCAAGCCACAAGAAATCCTATGTTTTCACTTATCCAAGGAAGGACCATCAACTTTGACCATGAAGTACGTCTTTAACTCAATTCAAGTAGCCTCAAAGTCACTAATAGTCCATATTCCCTCATTATCGAGTGTGCGTCCTGAGCTATGCTAAGAACTATCGTTGGTTCTTTTTGGATTTCTAGTGGTCTTTCTAACTAAAACAATTTTTGTTAGAAACTAAGCCAATCTTGTTCAATAGCTAATCTAAACTAGCTGTTACAAAGATTGAGACTAAAATGAACATCGATCTTTCACCGCCACTTTCGTGAGCTTCGGCCGCCCCCTCCTTGGACCACCTCGCATGGCTACCGTCAATAATGTTGATTTCCATCCGTTCATTCATTCACATGCAATCACTCAAATTAAACGATTGGCAAAGTTCACCTCAATCAAACAACGGAATGGCCTCGAGATCAGCCTTTAGCTGTCACACATTTCAATTTCCCAACCCTCTAATGGCTAAGGTTCATTGACCGATGGTTAATGATAACTGCCCACCGGAATGCATTCATATAACAATGATCAATATCGATTAACCCCTAACTCGACTTTTGTCATTCCCAATAGGCTACCCGTCGATCATGCATCACGCCTAGCGTACATCTAGCAAGCACATATTCAACACACATTCGAGCCAATTTGCCTTGATTCACAATCTCCAATTAAGAAAGAAGTGAGCCATGAAGGATCACTGAATCATTTTAGCTTAAATTTTGACTGATTATGCTTACGCTCAATTACTCTGTCAAATGAAGTTCGATTATAAAGATTCAGGCGCCTTAGAAACCTTGAGACGTGCAATTCAAATTTCATTTATAACATTTAATCCAATTCTGACCCGAAAGGTTTGGATTTGATTAAATTGACCCAACTGTTCAGACTATGCCCCGATTTTGACCAAAGAGTTGTAAAATTCAGAAAAGATAACAAACTTGGTCAAAACCAAGTTAAATTTTACAGGCAATTAGGAAAACGTGTTCTTAACAACTTTCATGTTTTGGCTTTTTTGTTTTTTGAAAAATCCATGATATTTCCCATTAATTCGTTTTTTTCTGAGGACTAAATTGAAAATAGCTTTATAGGCCAGACTGTCCTTATCCGAGCTTTTTGTATTTAAGGTCAACCTAACTTTCCAATTATGTCCCCAAATTCTCTGTAATACCATTTTAGACCCTAATGAACAACTTTCCAGTCTTACGTTTTTGCGAGAAAGATCTTTAGCTTTGTGTAATTTGTATAAAACAAAGTCGGTCGGTGCAAGGGTAAGAAAAAAAGATCTAGCAGAGAGTTTGATTGTTGTTATGAGGCAAGCATCGTACAATCAAACAGTTTTAGATTCATGTGAAATTTTTACAATAGAAAGATCTAAATCTTTTCTACAACTTTCATGAAGAACATTTTTTTCCTAATTATGAAAAGAAAATGATTTAAAAATTCGATAATTGAGCTAGGTCGGGTCAGAACAGAGGATTTCAGACCACAACTGTGAATTTCCAGATTCTATTCGCTGATTGCAGGGCCAATTTACACTAGCAAACAAACTCCAATTTTAGCATACGACCTATCAAATCAAATTTTAGGTCCCAGAATTCTCTAGATTACTATTTCAGACCCTAATGAACAACTTTGCAGTTTCACGTTAGGTTATGTGTCTTTTATATTTGGTGCTTATGTGTGTTAATTAATATTTCGAATTAGGTGATGACGAACCATCCGCGTTCGATCTTTGATTAGTAGAGATGAATGTGTGATTATCAAACCATCATTTAATCTTTTGGTTGCTTAGGTATTCATTTCAAAAGGCTACGTCAGAAACAAAGAAACAAAGTGACATTTTCTCATAGTGTTGTTTGTGAGCCTATGTTTTTCCACTCGAAAATGTGTAACAACTTCAGGGACGACGTGTATTTTGCAAATCATTTTAAAATTTTTTAAGTTTCTAAGGAAATTGAACACTAAAAATATGATTCATCCACTTTTACGCTTCGATGATAGTTAACTACAAGGCTTAAGAGGCACAAAAAAATAGGAAAACTCTTAGGAGAATCCAATAGAAAAAATTACAATGCCACGAAAATTAAATTTTGGACCATCAAAAATCCGAAATTGGTACATCTGTAACAAATTTACCCATTGTTAAATTGGACTAATGCCACGAAATATCACAAACTGGTAAATTTGTGATAAACAGAAGACTAAAACCCTAAACTAGCATACCCATCAATTGCATGTCGCGCCCCGCACTCCTCGGCGCGCCACATCCCTCGCCGGGGTCGATTTGAAAGCGACGTCCCAGGACGCGTCGCCGACCTAATGCCCCGCACAGAGATTTAAAGCGCATGCGGAAGTAATTAAAACCACCCAAACAACAAAATACACATAAGCGAGGATAGCCACACAACAACGATTACAAATAAACACTTGCACTAATACCGGAAACCAAATACAATATTTAATACAGCCCGATCAATAAAACCAAAGTGGGTCACGGCCACTATTGACAAAAAAAAGGGGTAAGTGGCATCGGGGGTCAGTCTACTGCTAATGGCGGGGCACTGGTCAAAAAGGTATTGGCCCTATCAAGCTAAGGTGAGTGCTAACTCCTATAGTGCCTAGTCTGGGTCGGAATCAAAAGACTCCGAGGATGAAGAGCTATCGGGTATACCCTCCTCGGACCTTGATGAGTCCATCTCAGACTCGGCCTCCAATATGAGGTCCTCCTCAACAGGCTCAAGCTCATCATCGTCCTGCTCCATCGGCTCCGGGACAGCGTCCCCATCATCAAGCTCCATGTCCATCGGCTCGAACTCCTCCACCTCGTACTCCACTGGTACACCGTCGGAGTTCGCACTCTCCTCGGCTGACGAGCCAAGGTCAGTTACCTTGCCATCCGTGCATCGAGGATACTGGGTGCCGAACCCGGTAAACGGAACATCAAAAGTCCGGAGAGGACCATACTCTCCGAAATCGTCCATGGAACACCACGCTACGTACACGTGGATCTGATAGTGTGACTCGCCCACGTCTACCCAAACTTGGGTATAGTACCTAGTATAAACTTTCCTGTTCCTTACGGGGTGTATTGTCCTGGTCCGCTCTATGTGATGTGAAATCCCAAAACGCACAAGAATGGTAGACATGTCAAGGCTGGGGGTCTGAAAAAGTGGTTTTATATAACAGTAAGAATAATCTCAGTGAGTAATTCTCTAAACCTAAATTAGGCTAAAGTGCACCTCCTGACGAGTATTAAATACCACACAAATCAAGTTATAAACTGACTCAGGTCCTCGGGCCTAAATCTAATTTTACTCGACCCTGCAGGTTAGACGATCTATAAATATAATTAGGACCGTACCATAATGATTAGATCGCAACACAAATACACATAACACTTAATCCCGATGTATGTAATGCAGGTGCTCATGTTCGCACTCGTGTCATGCCTCAACAATGCATTAATGCACGCTTGCATGCTAGCACTCTACCATCTATCAATTTCTCCTTCGACCCGCGTTAAACGCATCATGTCTATCACTTCGAGATCGATCTCTGGCCCGTGTTAAACGCATCAGGCTCATGACACAAAACCCGCATAAAACGCATCAGGTTGGTCATTTTTCGGTAAACCAGGTATCGTCCCGCGTAACACGCCTCAGGACGGGTTCACTACCCCATGTAAAATGTATCAGGGTTTATTGTGATTACACATTCACAAGCATCAATTTTTATCTGAACCCCGCGTAAAACGCATTATGGCATTTTAGGTGATCACAATGCACATGTCACCCGGGCACACTTGTGTAAATGCACATGTCGTGCCAATGCTCGTGACACACATCCATGACTGCAATAATCACATTTGGGTAATCACACATTTCACAAAGAGTAAGTGATATCACCACACCACTCGTTCACTTCATCGCGCAATATGCTCAGACCACAATTCATTACACCCAATCACATATTAGTACAACCATGGAAATTAATTCAAGCAACTGTGCACGGTGCACAATTCACAAGCATAATCACACAATTAGTTCAACAAGGATTTGTGCATTCGGGGCCCACCAATCTAATCCATTCCTAGTCCCGCTATATATGCGACATGGCGTCATCAAATTAATCACAAACAAGGCTCAATTAGCCAATCAATTGCACCCTGCGATCATTCCCGGTAATTGCATGGTTAAACCTCAGATGGATCGCGCCGCGCCCAAATTAAGTCCCGTCGTGCGCAACCATTATATCACAATTTCTAGGCCAATAATTATCGCCAAAATGCTCAATTATGCTCCCCAAATATCATTCTAATCAGCCACCAAATCAACCATTACCCGGTCTATCAATTTCATCCACTAAGTCCACCATCTCGTTCGAATCTCGGCACCCACGCTTCACCACATCACAACACTATACGGGCCACTAAACTCCGATTAGTTAATCATTCTTAGTCACCAAAAACACCACAAAGCCAGCCCTTAATTATCTCCACAATTTAACCCCTAAATTACCTTAATTAACCCCTAAAACCCGTCTAGAAATGCAAATTATCCTGATTAGGGTTTAGGGTCAAACTCACCCGGTGTCGTAAGCTTCAAACCAAGCTAAACATGTGGCAATGGCTGCTGGATAGTGGCGGTCCCGCGCCAGAACAGTCGCGGCAAGTGGCAACTCCGACGAATGGTGCGAACGGTGGCGATGAACTAGGCGATTCCATGGTTTAGAGAGGGGGAAAGGGACACGGCCAGAGAGTGAGGGACGGTTAGACAAATCTGGGTGAGGCGGTGGTGGTGGCGGGACAGCTCCGGCGGCGGGACCGGCACTTCGGCGAAGGCCTTCCACGGCTAAACAAGAGAGGAAGAGAGAGAGAGGAGTGATGGCTAGGGTGAAAGGGTTGCCGGCTGAGGTGAGGGGGACGGCGGTCCACGGTGACGGCACCAGCGACCTCGCAGCGGCGATGGGGCGGCGCGGCGACCAGGCGTGGCGAGCTCGTGGACTACGGCGGCCGGGCGCAACGAGCTCAAGCTGTGGCTGGGCTAGCTCGCGGCGGTGATGGCGACGGTCAAAGTGGCGGGGACGATGGCGGCGACAGTCAGGTGCGGCTGGGCCACGACGGGCGCGAAGGGCAGCGGCGATGGCTTGCTGCCACGTGCAAGGTAGAGGAAGAGGACGGTCGGGGCGGCGGTTGGCAGAGCGGCGTCAGGCGGAGGGCAGCCGAGCGGCGGTCGGGCTGTTTGGGCAGAACGAAGCAGAACCAGCCGGACGGGAGGAGGGGAGAGAGAAAGTGGGGGTTGTGGCGGTGGTGATGTCGGCTGGGCGAGCAGAAGCAAAGGGGAAGCAGAACCAGCCGGGCTCGGGGAAAGAAGAAGGAAGAAGAAGAAAAGAAGAAGAAAAGAAAAAGAAAGGAGGGAAAGAGGAGAGAGAAGAGAGAATGTATGGGGAGTTGGCCTGCATGGGCATGGGCAGATGGGACATAAGCAGGGAGAGACGTGCGCGGCAAGTGGAGCGCGCAGAGGAGAGAGAGAGAGAGAGAGAGAGAGAGAGAAAAGTGGGGAAATAACTATTCAATCAAATAATTATTGCGATCCGACAGCCTAAATTCAAAATCGAAAGCGATCTACCGGTCCAAAATAAACCTCGAATATATTAAGGGACAAAGGCCAAATAAAATAACTCAAAAACACACTATGAGGGAGGTCTACCAGTCTAAATTCGTATTCGGTCGAAAATTCACTTTCTCACTATACCTGACAATCTCGACAATGGCCACAATAATATCGATACCGTCCAATTTATTTTGTCCCAAAACTCCCGAAAATCGACTGCCAAATTCGGTGTCTAAATAACAGCAGAATTCGATCGAGGGCAATACTAGCAAAATCTCTATTTTAAAAACAAGAACCCAAGAGTGATCAGTTCCCGGGCGAGATTCTATTACAAGTGCACTGACGAATTACACGTTTATTAAATCCCAAAATTAAGCCAAAATCCAGGATGTTACACCACGTGTCATTTAATTTAGCAATTTGTTGGTAAAATTTATCGTAAACTAACAGAAAGGTAGAATTGTTACAAGCGTACCAGTTTGACATTTTTGGTGGTAAAAAGAATTAATTTTTGGTAAATTTATCACAGGTGTACCGGTTTGGGATTTTTTGTGGTATTAAACATTTTCTTTATGATGAGCCTAGGTGTTATTAGTACTTGGCACTAGCGTTCGTTGGAGGTTGGCTAGAAACCTAAACAAGAAGTGAGAGATTCATTCTCGTTTCGTACGCAACTAGAGATGTAAGGGGACTTGATTACGATAACATTCTTATTAGTTCCCTTTCGGTACCTAACTAGTTAGTTGTTTCCTAAGTGATCATGCAATTTCGTTCACCATTGATCGTAAAGGTAGCAATGCCATTTTCTAGTTATCATGCAATATGTTTTTGTGATTTTCTAAAGATTCTAAATTAGTCCTAATTCTGGCCTAGAAAAAGAAATTAGCAAACAATGTATTGAAAGCGGTGCGAGAATTAAACACATAATAAAATTGAAAGACAAACTACTCTAAGTGCGATAAACAAAGAAAACATGCAAATCGTCCGGTGTAAACCCGATTGAATGTCGGGCAAAGAATAGATATGGCATTGTTGTTAAGCCTTGAGACAAGAGACTTTGCAAGCCGGCTATTGAGACTAACATGAGTTCTAAAGACTAAACGTATCCTAGATAACGAGATCCATCCCTCGTGACCAAGCCACAAGAAATCCTATGTTTTCACTTATCCAAGGTCGGACAATCAACTCCGACCATGAAGTGCGTCTTTTATTCAATTCAAGTAGCCTCAAAGTCACTAATGGTCCATATCCCCTCATTATCGAGTGTGCGTCTTGAGCTATGCTAAGAACTATAGTTGGTTCTTTTTGGATTTCTAGTGGTCTTTCTAACTAAAACAATTTTTGTTAGAATCTAAGCCAATCTTGTTCAATAGCTAATCTAAACTAGCTGTTACAAAAATTGAGACTAAAATGAAAATCGATCTTTCACCACCACCTTCATGAGCTTCGGCCGCCCCCTCCTTGGATCGCCTCGCATGGCCATCGTCAATAATGTTGATTTCCATCCGTTCATTCAATCGCATGCAATCACTCAAATTAAACGATCGGCAAAGTTCACCTCAATCAAACAACGGAATGGCCTCGAGATCAGCCTTTAGCTGTCACACATTTCAATTTCCCAACCCTCTAATGGCTAAGGTTCATTGACCGATGGTTAATGATAACTGCCCACCGGAATGCATTCATATAACAATGATCAATATCGATTAACCCCTAACTCGATTTTTGTCACTCCCAATAGGCTACCCGTTGATCATGCATCACGCCTAGCGTACATTTAGCAAACACATATTCAACACACATTCGAGCCAATTAGCCTTGATTCACAATCACCAATTAAGAAAGAAGGGAGCCACGAAGGATCACTGATTCATTTTAGCTTAAATTTTGACTGATTATGTTTACGCTCAATTACTCTGTCAAATGAAGTCTGATTGTAAAGATTTAGGTGCCTTAGAAACCTTACGATGTGCAATTCAAATTTCATTTATAACATTTATTCCAATTCTGACCCGAAAGGTTTGGATTTGATTAAATTGACCCAACGGTTCAGACTATGCCTCGATTTTGATCAACGAGTTGTAAAATTCAGAAAAGATAACAAACTTGGTCAAAACCAAGTTAAATTTTACAGGCAATTAGGAAAACGTGTTCTTAACAACTTTCATGTTTTGGCTTTTTGTTTTTGAAAAATCCATGATATTTCCCAATAATTCGTTTTTTTCTTAGCACTAAATTGAAGATAGCCTTATAGGCCTGATGGACCTTATCCGAGCTTTTCGTATTTAAGGTCAACTTCACTTTCCAATTAGGTCCCCAAATTCTCTGTAATACCATTTTAGACCCCAATGAACAACTTTCAAGTCTTCGTTTTTGCGAGGAAGATCTTTAGCTTTGTGTAATTTGTATAAAACAAAGTCGGTCGGTGCAAGGATAAGAAAAAGACATCTAACATAGAGTTTGATTGTCTATATGAGGCAAGCATCGTACAATCAAACAGTTTTAGATTCATGTGAAATTTTTACAATAGAAAGATCTAAATCTTTTCTACAACTTTCATGAAGAACATTTTTTTCCTAATTCTGAAAAGAAAATGATTTAAAAATTCGAGAATTGAGCTAGGTCGAGTCAGAACAGAGGATTTCAGACCACAACTCTGAATTTCCAAATTCTATTCGTAGATTGCAGGGCCAATTTAAACTAGCAAACAAACTCCAATTTTAGCATACGACCTATCAAATCAAATTTTAGGTCCCAGAATTCTCTAGATTACTATTTCAAACCCTAATGAACAACTTTGCAGTTTCACGTTAGGTTATGTGTCTTTTATATTTGGTGCTTATGTGTGTTAATTAATATTTCGAATTAGGTGATTACGCACCGTTCGTGTTCTATCTTTGATTAGTAGAGATGAATGTGTGATTATCAAGCCATCATTTGATCTTTTGGTTGCTTAGGTATTCATTTCAAAAGGCTAAGTCAAAAACAAAGAAACAAAGTGACATTTTCTCATAGTTTTGTTTGTGAGCCTATGTTTTTCCACTAGAAAATATGTAACAACTTCAAGGACGACATGTATTTTGCAAATCATTTTAAAATATTTTAAGTTTCTAAGCAAATTGAACACAAAAAATATGAATCATCCACTTTTGCGCTTCCGTGATAGTTTACTATAAGGCTTAAGAGGCACAAAAAAATAGGAAAACTCTTAGGAGAATCCAATAAAAAAAATTACAATTCTTTCATCTTTTTTATTTTACACGTTTAGTGCACTACAGAGTAAGAATAGCTCTCAATGAGCGAGGTCGGTAGGGGACACAGAATTGGCAGCCGCAACGCACTTGTTCCACATCTCAATGCTTCTCTTGTGGAGATCGGAGATCGTCCCCTTTATTGGCCTGTGGGACGAGAGGATCAACTTCACGTATTGGTTTTGGCAGTCCTTCCCCGCCGTCAAGAGCTCGCGACAACATTCATTGGTGGGTGCAAAGGTCCGGGCAAAGACTATGATTTGAAAGAGCTGAGACCCGCAATTGGCGGTCATTCCCTTTGCGCAAGTGGGGTTTCCGCCTATGGCGAAGGTAGCCCTAGGAAGCATTGCCACGTTGACGACCAACAAGATCATGAGAGCAGACAAGTTCTTGACCATTGCCATGATGGTCTTTTGGGGACGGAAGGGCTAGAAAATTGTTTGATATTTTTTATAGTTTGTTGATGTAGTCGATCTAGAGATGAGAGCTTATATAGCTCGAGAGAGGTAGTGCATTAATGAAATGGATTCATCAGTTATTAATCAGAAATTTATGTAGGAAACATTTACAATTGTTTCACTTGCGACAAATTCTTCTCAGGTTTTACTCTTCTACATGGATCGAGGGCCTCGTCATCTCTCGCATGATTGCGACTCAATCATTTGCCATTAAAATGGTAAAAATGAGTTTGTTTGGTTAAAGATAATTAGCCTGGAATGAATGCTCATTTCCGGTCTGATTTCCAATCCCATGTTTGGTTTATAATAGGAACTAGTCACGTGCCCGCGAGGGTTTAAAATAATTTTTTGAGACTAGATTTGCTTGAATCGTTCAACATGCATACTTCAACGAAAGCGGCCAAAATAGAGTTTGTAGAACTAATGTAAAACAGTCCCTTAAGCACATGTGTAAACATGACTTCCACTCTCTCGTCAAAAGGGACGACCCAAAAGGCTCATCTATTCAAGGACCAAGACATTCTCAAGCCCTATACCTTGTGTGGCATTTTGGACTATCCTGTTTTTGTTTAGGATTAATATCACGAAAAACACGAAACTTGTACACTTGTTACAACTTTACCCAAACTGATTTTTTGAGCTCGAAATACTCCAAACTAGTACACCTGTGAAAGAAATACCAAAAATTAATTTTTGGACCATCAAAAATCCTAAATTTGTACACTTGTAACAAATTTACCCATTGTTAAATTGGACTAATGCCATGAAATATCACAAACTAGTAAATTTGTGATAAACAGAGGGGCGAAACCCTAAACTAGCATACCCATCAATTGCTACGTGTCATTTAATTTAGCAATTTGATGGTAAAATTTAACATAAACTAACAGAAAGGTATAATTGTTACAGGCGTACCAGTTTGACGTTTTTTGTGATAAAAAGAATTAATTTTTGGTAAATTTATCATAGGTGTACTGGTTTGGGATTTTTTGTGGTATTAACCATTTTGTTTATGATGAGCCTAGGTGTTATTAGTACTTGGCACTAGCGTTCGTTGGAGGTTGGCTATCATGCCCCGCGCCCTCTGCGGCGCGCCACATCCCTTCTCTTGGTTGATTTGAGTGCGACGTCTCAGGAAGCGTCGCCGACCCAACACACAAGACATAGATTCATACACAAGCGGAAGCAGAACAATTAATAATAATACCCGGACAGAAAACAATATGAGAACAAGGATAGCACAACAAAAAGTACTGATTACAAAATATACACTTTTATACATATGCAAAAGCCTTTACAATATCCATTTACAACCACAATAAATGATCCCAAATACAACAGCAAAAGCGGATCACAGCCACTACACTAGTCAAAAAGGAGAGACGGCTAGGGGGAACTATCGACAAAAGGGAAATGGAGGACTAAATTCCCAAAAAGCGTCAGTCCTCACTTCACTAAAAAGGGAGATCTATCCTAGGGCTCCCAGTCGGGGTTTGAGCTCGATGCCTCCGAAGAACTCTTGGATATCTCCTGGTCCTCATTAGAACTGACTACCTTGGACTCGGTCTCCATCTCCGAGTCCTCGTCCACCTCCATAGGCTCCTTTGCCTCCATGTCCATCGACTCCGGGGCTGGATCGACAATCTCGGGCTCAAAATCCACGCCCCCCAACTCCTCGTCCTCCTCTCCTAGCTCGGGTCCCTCATCTATCTCCCAACTCACCTCCATCTCCGTATCGGGATCAACTTTATCTCCACTAAGGCGTTGCGGATCTAGCTCGCCCTCCCCGTTGAACGGGATATCCATAGAACGGAGGGGTCCGTACTCCTCTCCAAAATGGTCCCTAAAGCACCAGGCCACATATTCGTGGGTCTCAAATTGTGTGGTCCCTACGTCTACCCAAACTAACGTATAGTGTCTAAGTAACATCTCCCCATTCCCTAAAGCACGGCACACTGCCCAAATTTTATCTGAACTCGGCGTCAAGCGCATCGGGCAATTATAAGTGATCACATGCTCATGGCAGACTCGCATTCTCGCACAAAATTTCATCACATGCCTTACACTCGGCACACACATAATGCGCAACCATGAATGTTTATGCCCGGGCAATATAGAATACACATGAGCACTAATCATTACATGAGCATAAACCCGATCAATCATCGAACAACGATCTCAAACACATCACCTAACAACGTGCTCAATTGCCCAAATCACACTCCGCACAAAGTCGATCACACAATCACGCGACATGGCAAGGTGCAAATAAACATCATAACACCCAAATCAACCAATTTGAGCACCACAACTATCCAATCAAATACCCGGCCCATCCCGACACCTCAATTGAGTTAATCCATCAACTTGTCAACACTCAATCCATTATTTGCCACTATGGACAGCCACTACTTGACCTTCTTTCGGCCTCCAATCCACTTCAATTTCTCCTTGATAAGCCAATAACGTCATCCCGGCACTTTCCAATCAAACAATATTTCATAACCAAACTTAATCACACTAATTAATCACTAACGACACCTAAATTCGATCTAAAGGGCATTATTGTCCTAATTAGGGTTTAGAGGGCATTACTCACCTAAACTCGGTCTACGACGACGGGAAAACGACGGCCAATTACCGGTGAATGGTAAATCTGCGGCGGCGTTTCCGGCGGTGGCAGCGGCAAGCGGCGGCGGCGGCTCATGGTGCACGGCCTCCTAGCGGCCAAGAGGGAGAGAGGAAGGAGGTCGGTGAGGGTGGCGGCTGAGGTGGTCGGTGTGAGATGGAACGACGGCGGAGCAATGGACGACGGTGACGGCTTCGGGCGAGCGGTGCGGCGACGGGCAGACGATGGCTGCGGACGGCTTGGCTCCGGTGTTTGCACGTCCGAGAGGAGGGAGAACACGGACGAGAGAGAGGGAGTGACGGCGAGAGGGTGAGGTGGCAGTAGCGATGGCGTCACGGCGGCGACGGACCGGCGTTGGCGGCGGAACGGCGGTCTCGGCGTGGACGGCAAGGGGTGGCTGGCGAAGATGAAGAGGGAGAGAGAGGAAGATGAGGTTGGCTTGGTGAAGAAGAAAAATGAACAGAGAGTGTGAAGAGTGAAGGCTTATAGTGGGGTTGGTGGAGTTAGGTGCCACTTGTCCATCATCCTAAGCAACAAGACCAACCTACCCTTTGATCCAATGGCTAATCTTTATCCAAGTCCAATAATTGATGGGCAAAGAGGTCTTTACTCCCTTCCACTAACTATTGTCTCTTATCCATTAAATCCATTAAATAATCCTCCAATAAACCTCAAAATTTGGAACACTACACAAGGCTTAGGGGCAAAGTCATCATTTGTCTCATTTCGGGCCGAAATTCCATTTTTCGACCAGACTAACCCCTTATATACATGGCCAACATATTTTGACGTCATCCAGGCGAAACTAGTCCAATAAACCCTCGAAAATCAACCTCAAAGTCCGGCTCAAATTCCACGGTCAAACTAGTCAAATTTCAATTCTCAAATCCATTACTAATGGGCGGCTGTTTAGGGCTTACGCGTATCGACCTAAGGTTATCTGAGTTGTGACAGCCTCGATTACCGGGAGAACGAGAGGAATTATCGCTAGTTCCGGAGATAATGATCGCTCGATTTAAGTTCGGGACTGGTCGGCCATATGCACTTTCGGTCTTACAGAATCACTTGCTATCCGAGTGTACATCGTTGGCCTCGGCCAAACCAAGTTCGTTACCTTCCGAAGACCGATCAACACTGGCCCAAAATATTTCCTCGTCATTTCTCAAGATCAGTGTCCAATTCACGATCGGGACCTTGGTCCACGTACCGTTATCCTAGTTAGCCATTACCATTTGGTCAGTATCCCTACACTAATCAGCTTCGGGCGACACTTACGAAAATGAAATAATAGATAAGATTCATTTTATTGATTTCCGGAAATTGATTCGGAATTCAGGATGTTACATTGGCTAGAAACCTAAACAATAAGTGAGAGATTCATTCGTGTTTCATCCGCAACTAGAGATGTAAGGGGACTTGATTACGATAACATTCTTATTAGTTCCCTTTTGGTACCTAACTAGTTAGTTGTTTCTTAAGTGATCATGCAATTTCGTTCACCTAACTAGTTAGTTGTTTCTTAAGTGATCATGCAATTTCGTTCACCTAACTAGTTAGTTGTTTCTTAAGTGATCATGCAATTTCGTTCACCATTTGATCGTAAAGGTCGCAATGCCATTTTCCAGTTATCATGCAATATGTTTTTGTGATTTTCCTAAGATTCTAAATTAGTCCTAATTCTGGCCTAGAAAAAGAAATTAGCAAACAATGTATTGAAAGTGGTGCGAGAATTAAACACTTCATAAAATTGAAAGACAAGCTACTCTAGGTGCGATAAAAAAATAAAACATGCAACTCGTCGAGCGTAAACCAGATTGAATGTCGGGCAAAGAATAGATATGGCATTGTCGTTAAGCCTCGAGACAAGAGGCTTTGGAAGCAGGCTATTGAGACTAATGTGAGTTCTAAAGACTAAACGTATCCTAGATAAGGAGATCCATCCCTCGTGACCAAGCCACAAGAAATCCTAAGTTTCCACTTATCCAAGGTCGGACAATCAACTCCGAACATGAAGTGCATCTTTAATTCAATTCAAGTAGCCTCAAAGTCACTAATGGTCCATATCCCCTCATTATCGAGTGTGCGTCTTGAGCTATGCTAAGAACTATCGTTGGTTCTTTTTGGATTTCCAGTGGTCTTTCCAACTAAAACAATTTTTGTTAGAATCTCAGCCAATCTTGCTCAATAGCTAATCTAAACTAGCTGTTACAAAGATTGAGATTAAAATGAAAATCGATCTTTCACCACCACCTTCGTGAGCTTCGGCCACCCCCACCTTGGACCGCCTCACATGGCCACCGTCAATAATGTTGATTTCCATCCGTTCATTCATTCACATGCAATCACTCAAATTAAACGATCGGCAAAGTTCACCTCAATCAAACAACGGAATGGCCTCGAGATCAGCCTTTAGCTGTCACACATTTCAATTTCCCAACCCTCTAATGGCTAAGGTTCATTGACCGACGGTTAATGATAACTGCCCACCGGAATGCATTCATATAACAATGATCAATATCGATTAACCCCTAACTCGATTTTTGTCATTCCCAACAGGCTACCCGTCGATCAAGCATCACGCCTAGCGTACACCTAGCAAACACATATTCAACACACATTTGAGCCAATAGGCCTTGATTCACAATCTCTAATTAAGAACAAAGTGAGCCATGAAGGATCACTGATTCATTTTAGCTTAAATTTTGACTGATTATGCTTACGCTCAATTACTCTGCCAAATGAAGTCCTATTGTAAAGATTCAGGCGCCTTAGAAACCTTAAGATGTGCAATTCAAATTTCATTTCTAACATTTATTCCAATTCTGACCCGAAAGGTTTGGATTTGATTAAATTGACCAAACAGTTCAGACTATGCCTCGATTTGGACCAGCGAGTTGTAAAATTCAGAAACGATAACAAACTTGGTCAAAACCAAGTTAAATTTTCCAGGCAATTAGGAAAACGTGTTCTTAACAACTTTCATGTTTTGGCTTTTTTTTTTGTAAAATCCAAGATATTTTGCAATAATTCATTTTTTTCTCAGGACTAAATTGAAAACAGCTTTATAGGCCAGACTGACCTTATCCGAGCTTTTCGTATTTAAGGTCAACCTCACTTTCCAATTAGGTCCCCAAATTCTTTGTAATACCATTTTAGACCCTAATGAACAACTTTCCAGTCTTCGTTTTTGCGAGAAAGATCTTTAGCTTTGTGTA
Organism: Syzygium aromaticum; assembly: GCA_024500025.1. Classification (NCBI taxonomy): domain Eukaryota; kingdom Viridiplantae; phylum Streptophyta; class Magnoliopsida; order Myrtales; family Myrtaceae; genus Syzygium; species Syzygium aromaticum. Next base: position 15,300,561 of record CM044886.1, read on the forward strand.
ATTTGTATAAAACAAAGTCGATCGGTGCAAGGATAAGAAAACAACATCTAACATAGATTTTGATTGTCTTTATGAGGCAAGCATCGTACAATCAAACAGTTTTAGATTCATGTGAAATTTTTACAATAGAAAGATCTAAATCTTTTCTACAACTTTCATGAAGAACATTTTTTTCCTAATTCTGAAAAGAAAATGATTTAAAAATTCGAGAATTGAGCTAGGTCGGGTCAGAACAGAGGATTTCAGACCACAACTCTGAATTTCCAGATTCTATTCGTAGATTGCAGGGCCAATTTAAACAAGCAAACAAACTCCAATTTTAGCATACGACCTATCCATCAAATTTTAGGTCCCAAAATTCTCTTGATTACTATTTCAGATCCTAATGAACAACTTTGCAGTTTCACGTTAGGTTATGTGCCTTTTATATTTGGTGCTTATGTGTGTTAATTAATATTTCGAATTAGGTGATTACGAACCGTCCACGTTCGATCTTTGATTAGTAGAGATGAATGTGTGATTATCAAACCATCATTTGTTCTTTTGGTTGCTTAGGTTTTCATTTCAAAAGGCTACGTCAGAAACAAAGAAACAAAGTGACATTCTCTCATAGTTTTGTTTGTGAGCCTATGTTTTTCCACTCGAAAATATGTAACAACTTCAGGGACGACGTGTATTTTGCAAATCATTTTAAAATTTTTTAAGTTTCTAAGCAAATTGAACGCTAAAAATATGATTCATCCACTTTTACACTTCGGTCATAGTTAACTACAAGGTTTATGAGGCACAAAAAAATAGGAAAACTCTTAGGAGAATCCAATAAAAAAAATTACAATTCTTTCATCTTTTTTATTTTACACGTTTAGTGCACTACAGAGTAAGAATAGCTCTCAATGAGCGAGGTCGGTTGGGGACACAGGTTTGGCAGCCGCAACGCACTTGTTCCACGTCTCATTACTCCTCTTGTAGAGATCGGAGATTGTCCCCTTGATCGGCCTGTGGGATGAGACGATCAACTTCACGTATTGGTTTTGGCAGTCCTTCCCCGCCGTCAAGAGCTCGCGACAACATTCATTGGTGGGTGCAAAGGTCCGGGCAAAGACTATGATTTGAAAGAGCTGAGACCCACAATTGGCAGTCATTCCCTTTGCGCAAGTGGGGTTTCCGCCTACGGCGAAGGTAGCCCTAGGAAGCATTGCCACGTTGACGACCAACAAGATCATGAGAGCAGACAAGTTCTTGAGCATTGCCATGATGGTCTTTTGGGGACGGAAGGGCTAGAAAATTGTTTGATATTTTTTATTGCTTGATGATGTAGTCGATCTCGAGATGAGAACTTATATAGCTTGAGAGAGGTAGTGCATTAATGAAATGGATTCATCAGTTATTAATCAGAAATTTATGTAGGAAACATTTACAATTGTTTCACTTGCAATAAATTCTTCTCAAGTTTTACTCTTCTACAAGGATCGAGGGCCTCGTCTTCTCGCAAGATTGCGATTCAATCGTTTGCCATTCAAATGGTAGCATTGGGTTTGTTTGGTTGAAGAGAATTAGCCTGGAATGAATACTCATTTCCGGTCTGATTTCCAATGCCATGTTTGGTTTATAATAGGAACTAGTCACATGCCCGCGAGGGTTTAAAATAATTTTTTGAGACTAGATTTGCTTGAATCGTTCAACATGTATACTCTCACGAAAGCGGCCATCTTTGAGTTTGGAGAACTAATGTAAAACAGTCCCTTAAGCACATGAGTAAACATGATTTTGACTCGCTCGTCAAAAGGGACAACCCAAAAGGCTCATCTATTCAAGGATGGAGACGTTCTAGCCTTATACCTTGCGTGGCATTTTGGACTATCCTATTTTGTTTAGGATTAATATCAGAAAAAACACGAAACTAATACACTTGTAATAAATTTACCCAAACTAATTTTTTTATCTCGAAAAACCTCAAACTAGTGCACTTGCGACAAAAATACCAAAAACTAATTTTTTGACAACAAAAAATCTCAAATTGGTATACCTATAACAAATTTACCTTTTGTTAAATTGGATTAATACCGCAAAAAAATCACAAACTGGTAAATTTGGGACAAATAGAGGAGTGAAACGCTAAACTAGCATGCCCATCAATTGTTATATGTAATATAATTTAGCAATTTCATGGTAAAATTTAATGGAAACTAACAGAAAGGTAGTATTGTTATAGGTGTACCAGTTTAACGTTTTTTGTGGTAAAGAAAATTAGTTTTTGGCAAATTTGTCACAGGTGTGTAACATCCCCAAATTCGACCCACTTTCATTATCATTGAAATTGATAATATTTCTCATTGCGTTTCAGTAAGTCTCGCCCAGATCTGATCAATCTCGGGATACTGACCAATAGGGAAAGGCTAACTAGGAAAAAACGGTACGTGGACCCAAAAACTCGACCGCGAATTGAGTCCGATTCCGAGATATGACGAGAGAGTATTTTGTGCCAAGTGGGCCGGTCCAAGGAGAGTAACGGATTGAGGTCGACCGACGACGTATGAATGGATAGCGGGTGATTCCGCACGACCAAGAGTACGCGCGCGGCGAGCGATCCCAAACTTGTTTCGAACGACCGCGAACCCCGGGACTAACAATAGATCCTCGTGTTCTCTGAAAAATCGACATCGTCACGACTCGAGTACCCTAGGTCGATACGCGTAACCCCTAAACAGTCACCCGTTAGTGAGAGACACTAAAACTGCAAATTGAGTTGAATTGATCGTGGAATTGAGCACGGACTTCGGTGTTGAATTTCGTGGGCATGTGCGATTATTTTGTAAGGACGACGTCATTTTTATGTAGCCACTCATATATGGAACCCATAGAGTCGAAATTTGGAAATTTGACCTGAGATCGGAAAATTACTGTTTTGCCCTTGTGCCCTAAGTTGGAATTCCGAATTTTGGGCTTAATTGGACATTATTTTGGAGTTTAAAATTTGGTCTCTTCAGCCTCAATAATTCAAATTGTTGAGGACACAAATGCCCCTCCACTAGTGAGCTTGATTGATTCTCAAACCCTTGATTAGGAGTAGTTTGGGCATTATGAGAAGCAGTTCACCAACTCCACTCACTCACTCACTCTATAATCCTTCTAGTTCCTCTCTCTCTTCTTCATTTCTCCCATCTTTAGCAGACCATTCCCTCTCCCACGGCAGCACCATCTTCTTCCTTGTTTCCTTTTGTTTTGCCGTGAAGAACGCCGCTCGCCGGAAGCCGCCATCGCCGCTGCTGCTGCGCCACTGTCCAGCCACCTTTGCCACTTGTTTGGCCTTGTTTAAAGCTTAGGATTTAAAGTGAGTATAACCCTAGACCCTAATTAGGCTAATTTACACTTCTAGATGGGTTTTAGGGGTTATTAGGGTATTTTAGGGGTTAATTAGTATGGGTTGATTTGGGGCTGAAGTTGTGGTGATTTTAATGGCCTAAGGTGATACTTTAGGGATGGTTTAAAGGCTGTGGATAATTGGATTAGTGGTTACTTGAGCTTGGTTTGCTTGGTGATGCATATTTGTTGATTTCCGGTACGGTTACTGTTGCGATGCCGGATTTTGTTATTTTTAGTGTGACTTGTGTGGGCCGAATTTGAAGAAGTGTTCTTCATCAAAGTTGTTCCCAACATCTTTAAGTATAACAAATTTTAATTTGGGAATTTTTGGAAACCATTTGGTACCATTCGGAAGTCCATCTTTGGACCTAAATAAAACTGCCCGATTTACTGTTCACCCGACCTTCGGGTCTGTTCGAATTTTTATAAATTTTTTCAGGACTGTTTTCAAAATATTTCCTGCACAAAAATTGTTGGGAACATTTGTGGCTATAACATATAAAAATTTCAGATATTTCCAAAATGATTTGGGCGCTGAATGAGCTGTATTTTGGTGGCGTGAGGGGCTGTCCGAGCGAACTGGATTTTGTTCGACTTTGAGTGTCAAAACGAGGTGTTTATGGTTAGAACTGAGTTTTGAGTTCTTCACGGAAAATGTTCATTGAGATGTTTTGTACAACATATCAAAATTTTATAATTTTTGGGGTTGAATTACTATTTATTTGAAAATGGATTCCAGAACTGTTCGCTAGCTCAGTATTGCTCCGAATCTGTGTATTCGGTTTTCCCTTGTTTTTAGTGGCTGTTTCCATGGTGACTTTTGTGCTCCAATGTGATGATTTGGAAGTGGTGTAGTGGCCTAAGGTGATCTGGTTGGTGATCGATTAAGGTAGGTTCGATCGGATCATTAGGTGGATTAATCACTGTCTAAATGCGGAATGTAATGGGCGCAACAATCGGGCCGTATAGTGGTTGTTTATGTGGTGGATTTGGGAGCCTAATATGATGATTTGGAGGTGGATTAGAGGCCTAGAGGGGACTGATTAGTGGCTGGCCATAGTGGAATTTATTGGGCCTTGTTCGGCGAAATTGAGGATTAATTGTGAATGGTTGTGTGTGCTTGATTTGTCCATTAAGTGGCTGATTGTTTATGGCTTAGTAGTGGTTACATGATGCCTGGATTGAGTACTTATGTGGCCGAGAAAGGCTCGGCTTGGTGGACCTTAGACTTGTGCAAGTTTAATGGCTTAATTGGGTGATTTTCGTGTGCCAATGATGTACCATGGCTAATTTAAATTAATTGTTTGATTGGGCATATTGATTCATTTAAATTGAAAATGTGTGGTGTAGATTGAACATATTGCGTTGTGAATTGAACACGTGGTATTGTGCAATTGAATGCTTATTGTGAATTTCTCGAATGCCCCAAGTATAAACGTTATAGCCATGAGGGTGCATCCCAAGCATTGGCACGGCATGTGCATATACGAGTGTGCATGAATGACATGTGCATTGTGATCACTTAAAATGCCCTGATGCGTTTTACGCGGGGTTCAGATAAAAATTAGTGACTGCGAATGTGTGATCACAATAAGCCCTGATGCGTTTTACGCGGGGTAGTGAACCCGTCCTGAGGCGTGTTACATGGGACGATGCCCGGTTTACCGGAAGATGACTAACCTGATGCGTTTTACGCGGGTTATATGTCATGAGCCTGATGTGTTTAACGTGGGCCAGAGATCGATCTCGAAGTGATAGACCTGATGCGTTTTACGTGTGTCGGACCTGATACGTTTAACGTGGGTCGGAGAAGAAATTGATAAATGGCAAGAGTGCTAGCATGCAAGTGTGCGATGATACATCAATGAGGCATGAGCATGAGTGCGAGCACGAGCATATGCATGACATGCGTCGTGACGAAGGAATATGCATATATGTGCCGTGATTGAATTCTGTGGCATGATTGTGATTATATATCAATTGTCTAACCTGCAAGGTCAAGTAAGTTTTGGATTTGGGCCTGAGAGCTTAAGTCATTTATGGTTTAGACCGTGTGTTGTTTGGTTGGTGCTCGTCAGGAGGTGCATGTTAGCCTAGTTTAGGTTTAGGGGGCCTACTCGCTGAGATTTATTCTCACTGTTGTTTAAACCCAAATTTTCAGACCCCCGACCTTAAGATGGATTCCAACCCTGAGGAGGAAGAGCCGGTGGAGTGAGAGTCTGATCCCGAGCCACTTACTCTTTTGTTGCTAGTGGCCGTTGATTTTTTTTATTTAAGTGCTTATGTTGTAATGGATATTGTGTTTCTTCGTAGCTTATGCTAGTTGCAATTATTGTTTGTGTCGCTATCCTTGGTCACGTGTTTTATTGTTCGGGTATTGTGTTGCTTCCGTGTTTTCTTGTTCTCTGTTTTGGGTTTTGGGTTTTAGGTCGGCGACGCGTCCTGGGACGTTGCATTTGTAATCGACCTTTGCGAGAGATGTGGCGCGCCGTAAGGTACGGGGTGTGACAGGCGTATCAGTTTTTGATTTTTTGTGGTATTAACCATTTTGTTTATTATGAGCCTAGGTGTTATTAGTACTTGGCACTAGCCCATGTTGGAGGTTGGCTAGAAACCCAAACAAGAAGACAGAGATTCATTCTCGTTTCGTACGCAACTAGAGATGTAAGGAGACTTGATTACGATAATATTCTTATTAGTTTCCTTTCGGTACCTAACTAGTTAGTTGTTTCCTAAGTGATCATGCAATTTCGTTCACCATTTGATCGTAAAGGTCGCAATGCCATTTTCTAGTTATTATGCAATATGTTAGAATCTAAGCCAATCTTGTTCAATAGCTACTCTAAACTAGCTGCTACAAAGATTGAGACTAAAATGAAAATCGATCTTTTACCACCACCTTCGTGAGCTTCGGCCGCCCCCTCCTTGGACCACCTCGCATGGCCACCGTCAATAATGTTGATTTCCATCCGTTCATTCATTCACATGCAATCACTCAAATTAAACGATCGGCAAAGTTCACCTCAATCAAACAACGGAATGGCCTCGAGATCAGCCTTTAGCTGTCACACATTTCAATTTCCCAACCCTCTAATGGCTAAGGTTCATTGACTGATGGTTAATGATAACTGCCCACCAGAATGCATTCATATAACAATGATCAATATCGATTAACCCCTAACTCAATTTTTGTCATTCCCAATAGGCGACCCGTCGATCATGCATCACGCCAAGTGTACATCTAGCAAACACATATTCAACACTCATTCGAGCCAATTAACCTTGATTCACAATCCCCAATTAAGAAAGAAGTGAGCCATGAAGGATCACAGATTCATTTTAGCTTAAATTTTGACTAATTATGTTAACGCTCAATTACTCTGTCAAACGAAGTCCGATTGCAAAGATTCAGGCGCCTTAGAAACCTTGAGATGTGCAATTCAAATTTCATTTATAACATTTAATCCAATTTTGACCCGAAAGGTATGGATTTGATTAAATTGACCCAACTGTTCAGACTATGCCCCAATTTTGACCAACGAGTTGTAAAATTCAGAAAAGATAACAAACTTGGTCAAAACCAAGTTAAATTTTACAGGCAATTAGGAAAACGTGTTCTTAACAACTTTCATGTTTTGGCATTTTTTTTTTGAAAAATCCATGATATTTCCCAATAATTCGTTTTTTTCTCAGGACTAATTGAAAATAGCTTTATAGGCCAGACTGGCCTTATCCCAGCTTTTCGTATTAAAGGTCAACCTCACTTTCCAATTAGGTCCCCAAATTCTCTGTAATACCATTTTAGACCCTAAAGAACAACTTTCCAGTCTTCGTTTTTGCGAGAAAGATCTTTAGCTTTGTGTAATTTGTATAAAACAAAGTCGGTCGGTGCAAAGATAAGAAAAAAACATCTAACATAGAGTTTGATTGTCTTTATGAGGCAAGCATCGTACAATCGAACAGTTTTAGATTCATGAGAAATTTTTACAATAGAAAGATCTAAACCTTTTCTACAACTATCCTGAAGAACATTTTTTTTCCTATTTCTGAAAAGAAAATGATTTAAAAATTCGAGAATTGGGCTACTAGCAAACAAACTCCAATTTTAGCACACGACCAATCAAATCAAATTTTATGTCCCAGAATTCTCTACATTACTATTTCAGACCCTATTGAACAACTTTGCAGTTTCACGTTAGGTTATGTGTCTTTTATATTTGGTGCAATTTTTTAAGTTTCTGAACAAATTGAACACTGAAAATATCATTCATCCACTTTTACGCTTCGGTGATAGTTAACTATAGGCTTATGAGGCACAAAAAAATAGGAAAACTCTTAGGAGAATCCAATAAAAAAAAATACAATTCTTTCATCTTTTTTATTTTACACGTTTAGTGCACTACAGAGTAAGAATAGCTCTCAATGAGCGAGGTCGGTTGGGGACACAGGTTTGGCAGCCGCAACGCACTTGTTCCACGTCTCATTGCTCCTCTTGTAGAGATCGGAGATTGTCCCCTTGATCGGCCTGTGGGATGAGACAATCAACTTCACGTATTGGTTTTGGCAGTCCTTCCCCGCCGTCAAGAGCTCGCGACAACATTCATTGGTGGGTGCAAAGGTCCGGGCAAAGACTATGATTTGAAAGAGCCGAGACCCGCAATTGGCAGTCATTCCCTTTGCGCAAGTGGGGTTTCCGCCTATGGCGAAGGTAGCCCTAGGAAGCATTGCCACGTTGACGACCAACAAGATCATGATAGCAGACAAGCTCTTGAGCGTTGCCATGTTGGTCTTTTGGGGCCGGAAGGGCTAGAAAATTGTCTGATATTTTTTATTGCTTGATGATGTAGTCGATCTGGAGATGAGAACTTATATAGCTTGAGAGAGGTCGTGCATTAATGAAATGGATTCATCAGTTATTAATCAGAAATTTATGTAGGAAACATTTACAATTGTTTCACTTGCAATAAATTCTTCTTAGGTTTTACTCTTCTACAAGGATCGAGGGCCTCGTCATCTCGTAAGATTGCGATTCAATCATTTGCCATTACAATGGTAGCATTGGGTTTGTTTGGTTGAAGAGAATTAGCCTGGAATGAATACTCATTTCCGGTCTGATTTCCAATGCCATGTTTGGTGTATAATAGGAACTAGTCACATGCCCGCGAGAGTTTAAAATAATTTTTTGAGACTAGATTTGCTTGAATCGTTCAACATGTATACTTTCACGAAAGTGGCCGACGTTGAGTTTGTAGAATTAATGTAAAACAGTCCCTTAAGCACATGAGTAAACATGATTTCGACTCGCTCGTCAAAAGGGACAACCCAAAAGGCTCATCTATTCAAGGATAGAGACGTTCTAGCCTTATACCTTGCGTGGCATTTTGGACAATCCTATTTTTTTTTAGGATTAATATCACGAAAAATACGAAACTGATACACTTGTGACAAATTTACCCAAACTAATTTTTTTATCTCGAAAAACCTCAAACTGGTACACCTGTGACAAAAACACCAAAAACTAATTTCTTGACCACCAAAAACCCCAAATTGGTACACCTATAACAAATTTACCTTTAGTTAAATTGTATAAATACCGCGAAAACTCACAAACTGGTAAATATGGGATAAATAGAGGAGTAAAACGCTAAACTAGCATACCCATCAATTGTTACGTGTAATCAAATTTAGCAATCTCACGGTAAAATTTAACGAAAGCTAACAGAAAGGTAGAATTGTTATTGGTGTACCAGCTTAACGTTTTTTGTGGTAAAAAAAAATAGTTTTTGGTAAATTTGTCACAGGTGTATCAGTTTGGGATTTTTTGTGGTATTAACCATTTTGTTTATTATGAGCCTAGGTGTTATTAGTACTTGGCACTAGCCTTTGCTGGAGGTTGGCTAGAAACCCAAACAAGAAGTGAGAGATTCAATCTCGTTTCGTGCACAACTAGAGATGTAAGGGGGCTTGATTACGATAATATTCTTATTAGTTTCCTTTCGGTACCTAACTAGTTAGTTGTTTCCTAAGTGATCATGCAATTTCGTTCACCATTTGATCGCAAAGGTCGCAATGGCATTTTCTAGTTATCATGCAATATGTTTTTGTGATTTTCCTAAGATTCTAAATTAGTCCTAATTCCGGCGTAGAAAATGAAATTAACAAACATTGAATTGAAAGCAGTGCCAGAATTAAACACTTCATAAAATTGAAAGGCAAGCTACTCTGAGTGCGATAAAAAAAGAAAACATGCAACTCGTCAGGTGTAAACCCGATTGAATGTCGGGCAAAGAATAGATATGGCATTGTCGTTAAGCCTCGAGACAAGAGGCTTTGGAAGCAGGCTATTGAGACTAACGTGAGTCGTAAAGACTAAACGTATCCTAGATAAGGGGATCCATCCCTCGTGACCAAGCCACAAGAAATCCTATGTTTTCACTTATCCAAGGTCCGACAATCAACTCCGACCATGAAGTGCGTCGTTAATTCAATTCAAGTAGCTTCAAAGTCGCTATTGGTCCATATCACCTCATTATCGAGTGTGCTTCTTGAGCTATGCTAAGAACTATCGTTGGTTCTTTTTGGATTTCTAGTGGTCTTTCTAAATAAAACAATTTTTGTTAGAATCTCAGCCAATCTTGTTCAATAGCCAATCTAAACTAGCTGTTACAAAGATTGAGACTAAAATGAAAATCGATCTTTCACCGCCACCTTCGTGAGCTTCGGCCGCCCCCTCCTTGGACCGCCTCGCATGCCAACGGTCAACAATGTTGATTTCCATCCGTTCATTCATTCACATGCAATCACTCAAATTAAACGATCGGCAAAGTTCACCTCAATCAAACAATAGAATGGCCTCGAGATTAGCCTTTAGCTGTCACACATTTCAATTTCCCAACCCTCTAATGGCTAAGGTTCATTGACCGATGGTTAATGATAACTACCCACCGGAATGCATTCATATAACAATGATCAATATCGATTAACCCCTAACTCGACTTTTGTCATTCCCAATAGATTACCCGTCGATCATGCATCACGCCTAGCGTACATCTAGCAAACACATATTCAGCACACATTCGAGCCAATTAGCCTTGATTCACAATAACCAATTAAAAAAGAAGTGAGCCATGAAGGATCACTGATTCATTTTGGCTTAAATTTTGACTGATTATGCTTACGCTCAATTACCCTGTCAAATGAAGTCCGATTGTAAAGATTCAGGTGCCTTAGAAACCTTGAGATGTGCAATTCAAATTTCATTTATAACATTTAATCCACTTCTGACCCGAAAGGTTTGGATTTGATTAAATTGACCCAACTGTTCAGACTATGCCTCGATTTTGACCAAAGAGTTGTAAAATTCAGAAAAGATAATAAACTTGGTCAAAACCAATTTAAATTTTACAGGCAATTAGGAAAACGTGTTCTTAACAACTTTCATGTGTTGGCTTTTTTTTTTTTTTTGAAAAATCCATGATATTTCCCAATAATTCGTTTTTTTCTCAAGACTAAATTGAAGATAGCTTTATAGGCCAGACTGACCTTATCCGAGCTTTTCGTATTTAAGGTCAACCTCACTTTCCAATTAGGTCCCCGAATTCTCTGTAATACCATTTTAGACCCTAATGAACAACTTTCTAGTCTTCTTTTTTGCGAGAAAGATCTTGAGCTTTGTGTAATTTGTATAAAACAAAGTCGGTCGGTGCAAGGATAAGAAAAAAGGCATCTAACATAGAGTTTGATTGTCTTTATGAGGCAAGCATTGTACAATCAAACAGTTTTAGATTCATGTGAAATTTTTACAATAGAAAGATCTAAATCTTTTCTACAACTTTCATGAAGAACATCGTTTTCCTAATTCTGAAAAGAAAATGATTTAAAAATTCGAGAATTGAGCTAGGTCGGGTCAGAACAGAGGATTTCAGACCACAACTCTGAATTTCCAGATTCTATTCGTAGATCGCAAGGCCAATTTAAACTAGCAAACAAACTCCAATTTTAGCACACGACCTATCAATCAAATTTTAGGTCCCACAATTCTCTAGATTACTATTTCAGATCCTAATGAACAACTTTGCAATTTCACGTTAGGCTATGTATCTTTTATATTTGGTGCTTATGTGTGTTAATTAATATTTCGAATTAGGTGGTTATGAACCGTCCGCGTTCGATCTTTGGTTAGTAGAGATGAATGTGTGATTATCAAACCGTCATTTGATCTTTTGGTTGCTTTGGTATTCAATTCAAAAGGCTACGTCAGAAACAAACAAACAAATTGACATTTTCTCATAGTTTTGTTTGTGAGCCTATGTTTTTCCACTCGAAAATATGTAACAACTTCAGGGACGACGTGTATTTTGCAAATCATTTTAAAATTTTTTAAGCTTCTAAGCAAATTGAACACTAAAAATAAGATTCATCCACTTTTACGCTTCGGTGATAGTTAAATACAAGGCTTAAGAGGCACAAAAAAATAGGAAAACTCTTAGGAGAATCCAATAAAAAAAAATTACAATTCTTTCATCTTTTTTATTTTACACGTTTAGTGCACTACAGAGTAAGAATAGCTCTCAATGAGCGAGGTCGGTAGGGGACACAGGTTTGGCAGCCGCAACGCACTTGTTCCACGTCTCATTGCTCCTCTTGTAGAGATCGGAGATTGTCCCCTTGATCGGCCTGTGGGATGAGACGATCAACTTCACGTATTGGTTTTGGCAGTCCTTCCCCGCCGTCAAGAGCTCGCGACAACATTCATTGGTGGGTGCAAAGGTCCGGGCAAAGACTATGATTTGAAAGAGCTGAGACCCGCAATTGGCAGTCATTCCCTTTGCGCAAGTGGGGTTTCCGCCTACGGCGAAGGTAGCCCTAGGAAGCATTGCCACGTTGACGACCAACAAGATCATGAGAGCAGACAAGTTATTGAGCGTTGCCATTATGGTCTTTTGGGGAGGGAAGGGCTAGAAGATTGTCTGATATTTTTTATAGGTTGTTGATGTAGTCGATCTAAAGATGAGAACTTATATAGCTTGAGAGAGGTAGTGCATTAATGAAATGGATTCATCAGTTATTAATCAGAAATTTATGTAGGAAACATTTACAATTGTTTCACTTGCAATAAATTCTTCTCAGGTTTTACTCTTCAACAAGGATCGAGGGCCTCGTCATCTCTCGCATGATTGCGACTCAATCATTTGCCATTAAAATGGTAAAAATGAGTTTGTTTGGTTGAAGAGAATTAGCCTGGAATGAATACTCATTTCCGGTCTGATTTCCAATCCCATGTTTGGTTTATAATAGGAACTAGTCACATGCCCGCGAGGGTTTAAAATAATTTTTTGAGACTAGATTTGCTTGAATCGTTCAACATGCATACTTTCACGAACGCGGCCAAAATTGAGTTAGTAGAACTAATGTAAAACAGTCCCTTAAGCACATGAGTAAACATGATTTCGACTCGCTCGTCAAAAGGGACAACCCAAAAGGCTCATCTATTCAAGGATAGAGACGTTCTAGCCTTATACCTTGCGTGGCATTTTGGACAATCCTTTTTTTTTTTTGGATTAATATCACGAAAAATACGAAACTGATACACTTGTGACAAATTTACCCAAACTAATTTTTTTATCTCGAAAAACCTCAAACTGGTACACCTGTGAGAAAAACACCAAAAACTAATTTTTGACCACCAAAAACCCCAAATTGGTACACCTATAACAAATTTACGTTTAGTTAAATTGTATAAATACCGCGAAAACTCACAAACTGGTAAATATGGGATAAATAGAGGTGTAAAACGCTAAACTAGCATACCCATCAATTGTTACGTGTAATCAAATTTAGCAATCTCACGGTAAAATTTAACGGAAGCTAACAGAAAGGTAGAATTGTTGTTGGTGTACCAGCTTGATGTTTTTTGTGGTAAAAAAAATTAGTTTTTAGTAAATTTGTCACAGGTGTATCAGTTTGGGATTTTTTGTGGTATTAGCCATTTTGTTTGTTATGAGCCTAGGTGCTATTAGTACTTGGCACTAGCCTTTGCTGGAGGTTGGCTAGAAACCCAAACAAGAAGTGAGAGATTCATTCTCGTTTCGTGCGCAACTAGAGATGTAAGGGGGCTTGATTACGATAATATTCTTATTAGTTTCCTTTCGGTACCTAACTAGTTAGTTGTTTCCTAAGTGATCATGCAATTTCGTTCACCATTTGATCGTAAAGGTCGCAATGGCATTATCTAGTTATCATGCAATATGTTTTTGTGATTTTCCTAAGATGCTAAATTAGTCCTAATTCTGGCGTAGAAAATGAAATTAACAAACAATGAAATGAAAGCGGTGCGAGAATTAAACACTTCATAAAATTGAAAGGCAAGCTACTCTGAGTGCGATAAAAAAAGAAAACATGCAACTCGTCGGGTGTAAACCCGATTGAATGTCGGGCAAAGAATAGATATGGCATTGTCGTTAAGCCTCGAGACAAGAGGCTTTGGAAGCAAGCTATTGAGACTAACGTGAGTCCTAAAGACTAAACGTATCCTAGATAAGGAGATCCATCCCTCGTGACCAAGCCACAAGAAATCCTATGTTTTCACTTATCCAAGGTCCGACAATCAACTCCGACCATGAAGTGCGTCGTTAATTCAATTCTAGTAGCCTCAAAGTCGCTATTGGTCCATATCCCCTCATTATCGAGTGTGCGTCTTGAGCTATGCTAAGAACTATCGTTGGTTCTTTTTGGATTTCTAGTGGTCTTTCTAACTAAAACAATTTTTGTTAGAATCTCAGCCAATATTGTTCCATAGCCAATCTAAACTAGCTGTTACAAAGATTGAGACTAAAATGAAAATCGATCTTTCACCGCCACCTTCGTGAGCTTCGGCCGCCCCCTCCTTGGACCGCCTCGCATGGCTACCGTCAATAATGTTGATTTCCATCCGTTCATTCATTCACATGTAATCACTCAAATTAAACGATCGGCAAAGTTCACCTCAATCAATCAACGGAATGGCCTCGAGATTAGCCTTTAGCTGACACACATTTCAATTTCCCAACCCTCTAATGGCTAAGGTTCATTGACCGATGGTTAAGGATAACTACCCACCGGAATGCATTCATATAACAATGATCAATATCGATTAACCCCTCACTCGATTTTTGTCATTCCTAATAGATTACCCGTCGATCATGCGTCAGGCCTAGCGTACATCTAGCAAACACATATTCAACACACATTCGAGCCAATTAGCCTTGATTCACAATCTCCAATTAAGAAAGAAGTGAGACATGAAGGATCACTGATTCATTTTGGCTTAAATTTTGACTGATTATGCTTACGCTCAATTACCCTGTCAAATGAAGTCCGATTGTAAAGATTCAGGCGCCTTAGAAACCTTGAGATGTGCAATTCAAATTTCATTTATAACATTTAATCCACTTCTGACCCGAAAGGTTTGGATTTGATTAAATTGACCCAACTGTTCAGACTATGCCTCGATTTTGACCAAAGAGTTGTAAAATTCAGAAAAGATAACAAACTTGGTCAAAACCAAGTTAAATTTTACAGGCAATTAGGAAAACGTGTTCTTAACAACTTTCATGTTTTGGCTTTTTTTTTTTGAAAAATCCATGATATTTCCCAATAATTAGTTGTTTTCTCAAGACTAAATTGAAGACAGCTTTATAGGCCAGACTGACCTTATCCGAGCTTTTCGTATTTAAGGTCAACCTCGCTTTCCAATTAGGTCCCCGAATTCTCTGTAATACCATTTTAGACACTAATGAACAACTTTCTAGTCTTCGTTTTTGCAAGAAAGATCTTGAGCTTTGTGTAATTTGTATAAAACAAAGTCGGTCGGTGCAAGGATAAGAAAAAAAACATCTAACATAGAGTTTGATTGTCTTTATGAGGCAAGCATCGTACAATCAAACAGTTTTAGATTCATGTGAAATTTTTACATTAGAAAGATCTAAATCTTTTCTACAACTTTCATGAAGAACATCGTTTTCCTAATTCTGAAAAGAAAATGATTTAAAAATTCGAGAATTGAGCTAGGTCGGGTCAGAACAGAGGATTTCAGACCACAACTCTGAATTTCTAGATTCTATTCGTAGATCGCAAGGCCAATTTAAACTAGCAAACAAACTCCAATTTTAGCACACGACCTATCAATCAAATTTTAGGTCCCACAATTCTCTAGATTACTATTTCAGATCCTAATGAACAACTTTGCAGTTTCACGTTAGGTTATGTATCTTTTATATTTGGTGCTTATGTGTGTTAATTAATATTTCGAATTAGGTGGTTATGAACCGTCCGCATTCGATCTTTGGTTAGTAGAGATGAATGTGTGATTATCAAACCGTCATTTGATCTTTTGGTTGCTTTGGTATTCAATTCAAAAGGCTACGTCAGAAACAAACAAACAAATTGACATTTTCTCATAGTTTTGTTTGTGAGCCTATGTTTTTCCACTCGAAAATATGTAACAACTTCAGGGACGACGTGTATTTTGCAAATCATTTTAAAATTTTTAAGCTTCTAAGCAAATTGAACACGAAAAATATGATTCATCCACTTTTATGCTTCGGTGATAGTTAACTACAAGGCTTAAGAGGCACAAAAAAAATAGGAAAACTCTTAGGAGAATCCAATAAAAAATATTACAATTCTTTCATCTTTTTTATTTTACACGTTTAGTGCACTACAGAGTAAGAATAGCTCTCAATGAGCGAGGTCGGTAGGGGATACAGGTTTGGCAGCCGCAACGCACTTGTTCCACGTGTCATTGCTCCTCTTGTAGAGATCGGAGATTGTCCCCTTGATCGGCCTGTGGGATGAGACGATCAACTTCACGTATTGGTTTTGGCAGTCCTTCCCCGCCGTCAAGAGCTCGCGACAACATTCATTGGTGGGTGCAAAGGTCCGGGCAAAGACTATGATTTGAAAGAACTGAGACCCGCAATTGGCAGTCATTCCCTTTGCGCAAGTGGGGTTTCCGCCTACGGCGAAGGTAGCCCTAGGAAGCATTGCCACGTTGACGACCAACAAGATCATGAGAGCAGACAAGTTCTTGAGCGTTGCCATTATGGTCTTTTGGGGAGGGAAGGGCAAGAAAATTGTGCGATATTTTTTATAGGTTGTTGATGTTGTCGATCTAAAGATGAGAACTTATATAGCTTGAGAGAGGTAGTGCATTAATGAAATGGATTCATCAGTTATTAATCAGAAATTTATGTAGGAAACATTTACAGTTGTTTCACTTGCAATAAATTCTTCTCAGGTTTTACTCTTCAAAAAGGATCGAGGTCCTCGTCATCTCTCGCATGATTGCGACTCAATCATTTGCCATTAAAATGGTAAAAATGAGTTTGTTTGGTTGAAGAGAATTAGCCTGGAATGAATGCTCATTTCCGGTCTGATTTCCAATCCCATGTTTGGTTTATAATAGGAACTAGTCACATGCCCGCGAGGGTTTAAAATAATTTTTTGAGACTAGATTTGCTTGAATCGTTCAACATGCATACTTTCACGAACGCAGCCAAAATTGAGTTAGTAGAACTAGTGTAAAACAGTCCCTTAAGCACATGAGTAAACATGATTTCGACTCGCTCGTCAAAAGGGATGACCCAAAAGGCTCATCTATTCAAGGACAGACACGTTCTCAAGCCCTATACCTTGCGTGGCATTTTGGACTATCCTATTTTTGTTTAGGATTAATATCACGAAAAACACGAAACTGGTACACTTGTAACAAATTTACCCAAACTGATTTTTTGATCTCGAAATACCCCAAACTAGTACACCTGTGATAAAAATACCAAAAATTAATTTTTGGACCACCAAAAACCCTAAATTGGTACACCTGTAACAAATTTACCCATTGTGAAATTGGACTAATACCACGAAAAATCACAAACTGGTAAATTTGTGATAAACAGAGGAGTAAAACCCTAAACTAGCATACCCATCAATTGCTACGTGTAATTTAATTTAGCAATTTGATGGTAAAATTTAACATAAACAACCAAAAAGGTAGAGTTTTTACAGGCGTACTAGTTTGACCTTTTTTGTGGTATTAACCATTTTGTTTATTATGAGCCTAGGTGTAATTAGTACTTGGCACTAGCGTTCGTTGGAGGTTGGCTAGAAACCCAAACAAGAAATGAGAGATTCATTCTCGTTTCGTACGCAACTAGAGATGTAAGGGGACTTGATTACAATAATATTCTTATTAGTTCCCCTTCGGTACCTAACTAGTTAGTTGTTTCCTAAGTGATCTTGCAATTTTGTTCACCATTTAATCGTAAAGGTCGCAATGCCATTTTCTAGTTATCATGCAATATGTTTTTGTGATTTTCCTAAGATTCTAAATTAGTCCTAATTCTGGCCTAGAAAAAGAAATTGGCAAACAACGTATTGAAAGCGGTGCGAGAATTAAACACTTAATAAAATTGAAAGACAAGCTACTCTAAGTGCGATAAAAAATGAAAACATGCAACTCGTCGGGTGTAAATCCAATTGATTGTTGGGCAAAGAATTGATATGGCATTGTCGTTAAGCCTCGAGACAAGAGGCTTTGGAAGCAGGCTATTGAGACTAACGTGAGTTCTAAAGACTAAACCTATCCTAGATAAGGAGATCCATCCCTCGTGACCAAGTCACAAGAAATCCTATGTTTTCACTTATCCAAAGAAGGACAATCAACTCTGACCATGAAGTACGTCTTTAACTCAATTCAAGTAGCCTCAAAGTCACTAATGGTCCATATCCCCTCATTATCAAGTGTGCGTCTTTAACTCAATTCAAGTAGCCTCAAAGTCACTAATGGTCCATATCCCCTCATTATTGAGTGTGCGTCCTGAGCTATGCTAAGAACTATCATTGGTTCTTTTTGGATTTCTAGTGGTCTTTCTAACTAAAACAATTTTTGTTAGAAACTAAGCCAATCTTGTTCAATAGCTAATCTAAACTAGCTGTTACAAAGATTGAGACTAAAATGAAAATCGATCTTTCACCGCCACCTTCGTGAGCTTCGGCGGCCCCCTCCTTGGACCGCCTCGCATGGCTACCGTCAATAATGTTGATTTCCATCCGTTCATTCATTCTCATGCAATCACTCAAATTAAACGATCGGCAAAGTTCACCTCAATCAAACAATAGAATGGCCTCGAGATCAGCCTTTAGCTGTCACACATTTCAATTTCCCAACCCTTTAACGGCTAAGGTTCATTGACCGATGGTTAATGATAACTGCCCACTAGAATGCATTCATATAACAATGATCAATATCGATTAACCCCTAACTCGACATTTGTCATTCCCAATAGGTTACCCGTCAATCATGCATCACGCCTAGTGTACATCTAGCAAACACATATTCAACACACATTCGAGCCAATTAGCCCTGATTCACAATCTCCAATTAAGAAAGAAGTGAGCCATGAAGGATCACTGATTCATTTTAGCTTAAATTTTGACTGATTATGCTTACGCTCAATTACTCTATCAAATGAAGTCCGATTGTAAAGATTCAGGCGCCTTAGAAATGCTGAGATGTGCAATTCAAATTTCATTTATAACATTTAATCCAATTATGACCCGAAAGGTTTGGATTTGATTAAATTGACCCAACCGTTCAGACTATGCTCCGATTTTAACCAAAGAGTTGTAAAATTCAGAAAAGATAGCAAACTTGGTCAAAACCAAGTTAAATTTTACAGGCAATTAGGAAAACATGTTCTTCACAACTTTCATGTTTTGGCTTTTTTTTTTGAAAAATCCTTGATATTTCCCATTAATTCGTTTTTTTCTTAGGACTAAATTGAAAATAGCTTTATAGGCCAGACTGACCTTATCCGAGCTTTTCGTATTTAAGGTCAACCTAACTTTCCAATTAGGTCCCCAAATTCTCTGTAATACCATTTTAGACCCTAATGAACAGCTTTCCAGTCTTACGTTTTTGCGAGAAAGATATTTAGCTTTGTGTAATTTGTATAAAACAAAGTCGGTTGGTGCAAGGGTAAGAAAAAAAGATCTATCAGAGAGTTTGATTGTCATTATGAGGCAAGCATCGTACAATCAAACAGTTTTAGATTCATGTGAAATTTTTACAATAGAAAGATCTAAATCTTTTCTACAACTTTCATGAAGAACATTTTTTTCCTAATTCTGAAAAGAAAATGATTTAAAAATTCGATAATTGAGCTAGGTCGGGTCAGAACAGAGGATTTTAGACCACAACTGTGAATTTCCAGATTCTATTCGCTGATTGCAGGGCCAATTTACACTAGCAAACAAACTCCAATTTTAGCATACGACCTATCAAATCAAATTTTAGGTCCCAGAATTCTCTAGATTACTATTTCAGACCCTAATGAACAACTTTGCAGTTTCACGTTAGGTTATGTGTCTTTTATATTTGGTGCTTATGTGTGTTAATTAATATTTCAAATTTGGTGATTACGAACCGTCCGCGTTCGATCTTTGATTAGTAGAGATGAATGTGTGATTATCAAACCATCATTTGATCTTTTGGTTGCTTAGGTATTCATTTCAAAAGCCTACGTCAGAAACAAAGAAACAAAGTGACATTTTCTCATAGTGTTGTTTGTGAGCCTATGTTTTTCCACTCGAAAATGTGTAACAACTTCAGGGACGACGTGTATTTGGCAAATCATTTTAAAATTTTTTAAGTTTCTAAGGAAATTGAACATTAAAAATATGAATCATCCACTTTTACGCTTCGATGATAGTTAACTACAAGGCTTAAGAGGCACAAAAAAATAGGAAAACTCTTAGGAGAATCCAATAGAAAAAATTACAATGCCACGAAATTAATTTTTGGACCATCAAAAATCCTAAATTGGTACATCTGTAACAAATTTACCCATTGTTAAATTGGACTAATGCCATGAAATATCACAAACTAGTAAATTTGTGATAAACGGAAGACTAAAACCCTAAAGTAGCATACCCATCAATTGCATGTCGCGCCCCGCACTCCTCTGCGCGCCACATTCCTCGCCAGGGTCGATTTGAAAGCGACGTCTCAGGACGCGTCGCCGACCCAACGCCCAGCACAGAGATTTAAAGCGCATGCGGAAGTAATTAAAACCACCCAAACAACAAAATACACATAAGCGAGGATAGCCACAGAACAACGATTACAAATAAACACTTGCACTAATACCGGAAACCAAATACAATATTTAATACAGCCCGATCAATAAAACCAAAGTGGGTCACGGCCACTATTGACAAAAAAAAGGGGTAAGTGGCATCGGGGGTCAGTCTACTGCTAATGGCAGGGCACTGGTCAAAAAGGTATTGGCCCTATCAGGCTAAGGCAAGTGCTAACTCCTATAGTGCCCAGTCTGGGTCGGAATCAAAAGACTTCGAGGATGAAGAGCTATCGGGCATACCCTCCTCGGACCCTGATGAGTCCGTCTCAGACTTGGCCTCCAATACGAGGTCCTCCTCAATAGGCTCAAGCTCCTCATCGTCCTGCTCCATCGGCTCCGGGACAGCGTCCCCGTCATCAGGCTCTATGTCCATCGGCTCGAACTCCTCCACCTCGTACTCCATCGGTACACCGTCGGAGTTCGCACTCTCCTCGGCTGACGAGCCAGGGTCAGTTACCTCGCCATCCGTGCATCGAGGATACTGGGTGCCCAACCCGGTAAACGGAACATCAAAAGTCCGAAGAGGACCATACTCTCCGAAATCGTCCATGAAACACCACGTCACGTACTCGTGGATCTGATAGTGTAACTCACCCACGTCTACCCAAACTTGAGTATAGTACCTAGTATAAACTTCCCCGTTCCTTACGGGGTGTATTGTCCTGGTCCGCTCTACGTGATGTGAAATCCCAAAACACACCGGAATGGTAGACATGTCAAGGCTGGGGGTCTGAAAAAGTGATTTTATATAACAGTAAGAATAATCTAAGTGAGTAATTCCCTAAACCTAAATTAGGCTAAAGTGCACCTCCTGACGAGTATTAAATACCACACAAATCAAATTATAAACTGACTCAGGCCCTCGGGCCTAAATCTAATTTTACTCGACCCTGCAGGTTAGACGATCTATAAATATAATCAGGACCGTACCATAATGATTAGATCGCAGCACAAATACACATAATACTTAATCTCGACGTATGTAATGCAAGTGCTCATGTTCGCACTCGTGTCATGCCTCAACAATGCATTAATGCACGCTTGCATGCTAGCACTCTGCCATCTATCAATTTCTCCTTCGACCCGCGTTAAACGCATCAGGTCTATCACTTCGAGATCGATCTCTGGCCCGCGTTAAATGCATCAGGCTCATGACACAAAATCCGCATAAAACGCATCAGGTTGGTCATCTTTCGGTAAACCGGGTATTGTCCCGCGTAACACGCCTCAGGACGGGTTCACTACCCCGCGTAAAATGCATCAGGGGTTATTGTGATCACACATTCACAAGCATCAATTTTTATCTGAACCTCGCGTAAAACGCATTAGGGCATTTTAGGTGATCACAATGCACATGTCACTCGAGCATACTTGTAAATGCACATGTCGTGCCAATGCTCGTGACACACATCCATGACTGCAATAATCACATTTGGGTAATCACACATTTCACAAAGAGTAAGTGATATCACCACACCACTCGTTCAATTCGTCCCGCAATATGCTCAGACCACAATTCATTACACCCAATCACATATTAGTACAACCATGGAAATTAATTCAAGCAACTGTGCACGGCACACAATTCACAAGCATAATCACACAATTAGTTCAATAAGGATTCGCGCATTCGAGGCGCACCAATCTAATCCATTCCTAGTCCCGCTATATATGCGACATGGCGTCATCAAATTAATCACAGACAAGGCACAATTAGCCAATCAATTGCACCCTGCGATCATTCCCGGTAATTGCACGGTTAAACCTCAGATGGTTCGCGTCGCGCCCAAATTAAGTCCCGTCGTGCGCAACCATTATATCACAATTTCTAGGCTAATAATTATCGCCAAAATGCTCCATTATGCTCCCCAAATATCATTCTAATCAGCCACCAAATCAACCATTACCCGGTCTATCAATTTCATCCACTAAGTCCACCATCTCGTTCGAATCTCGGCACCTACGCTTCACCACATCACAACACTATACGGGCCACTAAACTCCGATTAGTTAATCACTCTTAGTCACCAAAAACACCACAAAACCAGCCCTTAATTATCTCCACAATTTAACCCTTAAATTACCTTAATTAACCCTTAAAACCCATTTAGAAATGCAAATTATCCTAATTACGGTTTAGGGTCAAACTCACCCGGTGTCGTAAGCTTCAAACCAAGCTAAACATGCGGCAATGGTAGCTGGATAGCGGCGGTCCCGCGCCAAAACAGTCGCAGTGAGTGGCAACTTCGACGAATGGCACGAACGGCGACGATGAACTAGGCGATTCCACGGTTTAGAGAGGGGGAAAGGGACATGGCCAGAGAGTGAGGGACGGTTGGACAAATCTGGGTGAGGCGGTGGTGGTGGCGGGACAGCTCCGGCGGCAGGACCGGCGCTCCGGCGAAGGCCTTCCACGGCTAAACAAGGGAGGAAGAGAGAAAGAGGAGTGATGGCTGGGGGTGGAAGGGTTGCCGGCTGAGGTGAGGGGGACGGCGGTCCACGGTGACGGCACCGGCGACCTCGCGGCGGCGACAGGGCGGCGCGACGACCAGGCGTGGCGAGCTCGTGGACTACAGCGGTCGGGCACGGCGAGCTCAAGCTGTGGCTGGGCTAGCTCGCGGCGGTGACGGTGACGGTCAAAGTGGCAGGGATGATGGCAGCGACAGCCAGGTGCGGTTAGGCCACGACGGGCGCGAAGGGCAACGGCGATGGCTTGCTGCCGTACGCAAGGTAGAGGAAGAGGACGGTCGGGGCGGCGGTTGGCAGAGCGGCGTCAGGCGGAGGCAGAGGGCGGCCGAGCGGCGGTCGGGCTGTTTGGGCAAAACGAAGCAGAACCAGCTGGACGAGAGGAGGGGAGAGAGAAAGTGGGCGCTGTGGCGGTGGCGACGTCAGTTGGGCGAGCAGAAGCAAAGGGGAAGCAGAACCAGCAGGGCTCGGGGAAAGAAGAAGGAAGAAGAAGAAGAAAAGAAGAAGAAAAGAAAAAGAAAGGAGGGAAAGAGGAGAGAGAAGAGGAATGTCTGGGGAGTTGGCCTGCATGGGCATGGGCAGAAGGGATGTAGGCAGGGAGAGACGTGCGCGGGAAGTGGGGAGCGCAGAGGAGAGAGAGAGAGAGAGAGAGAGAGAGAGAGAGAGAAAGAGAGAGAGAGAGAGAAAAGTGAGGAAATAATTATTCAATCAAATAATTATTGCGATCCGACGGCCTAAATTCAAAATCGAAAGGGATCTACCGGTCCAAAATAAACCTCGAATATAATAAGGGACAAAGGCCAAATAAAATAACTCAAAAACACACTATGAGGGAGGTCTACCAGTCCAAATTCGTATTCGGTCGAAAATTCACTTTCTCACTATACCTGACAATCTTGACGATGGCCATAATAATATCGATACCGTCCAATTTATTTTGTCCCAAAACTCCCGAAAATCGACTGCCAAATTCGGGGTCTAAATAACGGCCGAATTCGATCGAGGGCAATACTAACAAAATCTCTATTTTAAAAACAAGAACCCAAGAGTGATCAGTTCCCGGGTGAGATTCTATTATAAATGCACTAATGAATTACATGTTTATTAAATCCCAAAATTAAGCCAAAATCCAGGATGTCACACCACGTGTCATTTAATTTAGCAATTTGTTGGTAAAATTTATCGTAAACTAACAGAAAGGTAGAATTGTTACAAGCGTACCAGTATGACATTTTTGGTGGTAAAAAGAATTAATTTTTGGTAAATTTATCACAAGTGTACCGGTTTGAGATTTTTTGTGGTATTAACCATTTTCTTTATGATGAGCCTAGGTGATATTAGAACTTGGCACTAGCATTCGTTGGAGGTTGGCTAGAAACCTAAACAAGAAGTGAAAGATTCATTCTCGTTTCGTACGCAACTAGAGATGTAAGGGGACTTGATTACGATAACATTCTTATTAGTTCCCTTTCGGTACCTAACTAGTTAGTTGTTTCCTAAGTGATCATGCAATTTCGTTCACCATTGATCGTAAAGGTAGCGATGCCATTTTCTAGTTATCATGCAATATGTTTTTGTGATTTTCCTAAGATTCTAAATTAGTCCTAATTCTGGCCTTGAAAAAGAAATTAGCAAACAATGCATTGAAAGCGGTGCGAGAATTAAACACTAAATAAAATTCAAAGACAAACTACTCTAAGTGCGATAAACAAAGAAAACATGCAAATCGTACGGTGTAAACCCGATTGAATGTCAAGCAAAGAATAGATATGGCATTGTTGTTAAGCCTCGAGACAAGAGACTTTGCAAGCCGGCTATTGAGACTAACGTGAGTTCTAAAGACTAAACGTATCCTAGATAACGAGATCCATCCCTCGTGACCAAGCCACAAGAAATCCTATGTTTTCACTTATCCAAGGTCGGACAATCAACTCCGACCATGAAGTCCGTCTTTAATTCAATTCAAGTAGCCTCAAAGTCACTAATGGTCCATATCCCCTCATTATCGAGTGTGCGTCTTGAGCTATGCTAAGAACTATCGTTGGTTCTTTTTGGATTTCTAGTGGTCTTTCTAACTAAAACAATTTTTGTTAGAATCTAAGCCAATCTTGTTCAATAGCTAATCTAAACTAGCTGCTACAAAAATTGAGACTAAAATGAAAATCGATCTTTCACCACCACCTTCATGAGCTTCGGCCGCCCCCTCCTTGGACCGCCTCGCATGGCCACCGTCAATAATGTTGATTTCCATCCGTTCATTCATTCACATGCAATCACTCAAATTAAACGATCGGCAAACTTCACCTCAATCAAACAACGGAATGACCTCGAGATCAGCCTTTAGCTGTCACACATTTCAATTTCCCAACCCTCTAATGGCTAAGGTTCATTGACCGATGGTTAATGATAACTGCCCACCGGAATGCATTCATATAACAATGATCAATATCGATTAACCCCTAACTCAATTTTTGTCACTTCCAATAGGCTACCCGTCGATCATGCATCACGCCTAGCGTACATCTAGCAAACACATATTCAACACACATTCGAGCCAATTAGCCTTGATTCACAATCACCAATTAAGAACGAAGGGAGCCACGAAGGATCACTGATTCATTTTAGCTTAAATTTTTACTGATTATGTTTACGCTCAATTACTCTATCAAATGAAGTCCGATTGTAAAGATTTAGGCGCCTTAGAAACCTTAAGATGTGCAATTCAAATTTCATTTATAACATTTATTCCAATTCTGACCTGAAAGGTTTGGATTTGATTAAATTGACCCAACGGTTCAGACTGTGCCCCGATTTTCACCAATGAGTTGTAAAATTTAGAAAAGATAACAAACTTGGTCAAAACCAAGTTAAATTTTACAGGCAATTAGGAAAACGTGTTCTTAACAACTTTCATGTTTTGGCTTTTTGTTTTTGAAAAATCCATGATATTTCCCAATAATTCGTTTTTTTCTTAGGACTAAATTGAAGACAGCCTTATAGGCCAGACAGACCTTATCCAAGCTTTTCGTATTTAAGGTCAACCTCACTTTCCAATTACGTCCCCAAATTCTCTGTAATACCATTTTAGACCCTAATGAGCAACTTTCCAGTCTTCGTTTTTGCGAGAAAGATCTTTAGCTTTGTGTAATTTGTATAAAACAATGTTGATCGGTGCAAGGATAAGAAAAAGACATGTAACATAGAGTTTGATTGTCTTTATGAGGCAAGCATCGTACAATCAAACAGTTTTAGATTCATGTGAAATTTTTACAATAGAAAGATCTAAATCTTTTCTACAACTTTCATGAAGAACATTTTTTTTCCTAATTCTGAAAAGAAAATGATTTAAAAATTCGAGAATTGAGCTAGGTCGAGTCAGAACAGAGGATTTCAGACCACAACTCTAAATTTCCAGATTCTATTCGTAGATTGCAGGGCCAATTTAAACTAGCAAACAAACTCCAATTTTAGCATACAACCTATCCAATTTTAGCATACGACAACATTCATTGGTGGGTGCAAAGGTCCGGGCAAAGACTATGATTTGAAAGAGCTGAGACCCGCAATTGGCGGTCATTCCCTTTGCGCAAGTGGGGTTTCCGCCTATGGCGAAGGTAGCCCTAGGAAGCATTGCCACGTTGACGACCAACAAGATCACGAGAGCAGACAAGTTCTTGAGCATTGCCATGATGGTCTTTTGGGGACGGAAGGGCTAGAAAATTGTCTGATATTTTTTATAGTTTGTTGATGTAGTCGATCTAGAGATGAGAGCTTATATAGCTTGAGAGAGGTAGTGCATTAATGAAATGGATTCATCAGTTATTAATCAGAAATTTATGTAGGAAACATTTACAATTGTTTCACTTGCGACAAATTCTTCTCAGGTTTTGCTCTTCTAAAAGGATCGAGGGCCTCGTCATCTCTCGCATGATTGCGACTCAATCATTTGCCATTAAAATGGTAAAAATGAGTTTGTTTGGTTAAAGATAATTAGCCTGGAATGAATGCTCATTTCCGGTATGATTTTCAATCCCATGTTTGGTTTATAATAGGAACTAGTCACATGCCCGCGAGGGTTTAAAATAATTTTTTGAGACTAGATTTGCTTGAATCGTTCAACATGCATACTTCAACGAAAGCGGCCAAAATTGAGTTTGTAGAACTAATGAAAAACAGTCCCTTAAGCACATGTGTAAACATGACTTCCACTCTCTCGTCAAAAGGGACGACCCAAAAGGCTCATCTATTCAAGGACCGAGACATTCTCATGCCCTATACCTTGCGTGGCATTTTGGACTATCCTGTTTTTGTTTAGGACTAATATCACGAAAAACACGAAACTTGTACACTTGTAACAACTTTACCCAAACTGATTTTTTGAGCTCGAAATACTCCAAACTAGTACACCTGTGAAAGAAATACCAAAAATTAATTTTTGGACCATCAAAAATCCTAAATTGGTACACTTGTAACAAATTTACCAATTGTTAAATTGGACTAATGCCACGAAATATCACAAACTGGTAAATTTGTGATAAACAGAGGAGTAAAACCCTAAACTAGCATACCCATCAATTGCTACGTGTCATTTAATTTAGCAATTTGATGGTAAAATTTAACGTAAACTAACAAAAAGGTAGAATTGTTACAGGCGTACCAGTTTGGCATTTTTTGTGGTAAAAAGAATTAATTTTTGGTAAATTTATCATAGGTATACTAGTTTGGGATTTTTTGTGGTATTAACCATTTTGTTTATGATGAGCCTAGGTGTTATTAGTACTTGGCACTAGCGTTCGTTGGAGGTTGGCTGTCATGCCCCGCGCCCTCTGCGGCGCGCCACATCCCTCCTCTTGGTCGATTTGAGTGCGACGTCTTAGTAAGCGTCGCCGACCCAACACACAAGACATAGATTCATACACAAGCGGATGCAGAACAATTAATAACAATACCCGGACAGAAAACAATATGAGAACAAGGATAACACAACAGAAAGTACCGATTACAAAATATACACTTTTATACATATACAAAAGCCTTTACAATATCCATTTACAACCACAATAAATGATCCCAAATACAACAACAAAAGCGGATCACAGCCACCATACTAGGCAAAAAGGAGAGACGGCTAGGGGGAACTATCGACAAAAGGGAAATGGAGGACTAAATTCCCAAAAAGCGTCAATCCTCACTTCACTAAAAAGGGAGATCTATCCTAAGGCTCCCAGTCGGGGTTTGAGCTCGACGCCTCCGAAGAACTCTTGGATATCTCCTGGTCCTCATTAGAACTGACTACCTTGGACTCGGTCTCCATCTCCGGGTCCTCGTCCACCTCCATAGGCTCCTTTGCCTCCATGTCCATCGGCTCCGGGGCTGGATCGACAATCTCGGGCTCAAAATCCACGCCCCCCAACTTCTCGTCCTCCTCTCATAACTCGGGTCCCTCATCTATCTCCCAACTCACCTCCATCTCCGTATCGGAATCAACTATATCTCCATTAAGGCATTACGGATCTAGCTCGCCCTCCCCGTTGAACGGGATATCCATAGAACGGAGGAGTCCGTACTCCTCTCCAAAACGATCCCTAAAGCACCAGGTCACATACTCGTGGGTCTCAAATTGTGTGATCCCTACGTCTACCCAAACTAACGTGTAGTGTCTAAGAAACATCTCCCCATTCCCTATCGGGTGAACCGACATGGTGTGCTCAAGATGGTGCGGAATCCCATGTCGCACTGGCGCGTCTGGCACCTTCGACATCTTCAGGGTCTGGGGTCTTAAAAGTTGGGTTATACAACTGTGACACAAATCTCAGCAAGTAAAAGCCCACTAAACCTACACTAAGCTAACATGCACCTCCTGACGGGAACACAGCTCAATCACACAACAACCACTGACATAGGCCCTCTGGCCTAGATTGCACTTATCGATGACCCTGCAGGTTAGGCCGATTAAAGATAATAATCAAACACATACTCGGGCATACACGGTCACACGTGTGTCATACGCAGGCTCATGCTCGTAAATGTCTGGATCAAATTCCCATCACCCAGTTTCACGCATATTCATACTCGTCCATGCATTCTTATGTATGCCAATGCATTAATGTAGCACAAGCACGCGTATTTGGATTATAAGATGGAATCACTTAGGCACATCCCATACTATGCCTAGCAATTCCACCATATAATCTAATACTCTTCAGATTTACTGATTATCTAATCTTTCCACGGCCCACTGGCCGGGCCCTCTGGCCCAAACACATAAACAACTCTTCGTGGCCAGCATAAAAACGCCCCTGGCCCAGTGTCTCTAGCCTGTTACAAAGTGCATGAGGCATAACACTGATCTCCTTATGAACCAAGCCTGCAACAAAGTGCATGAGACTGGTCGTCTTCCGGACACACCAGGCATCGTCTTGCTACAAAGTGCATGGAGACGGAATTGATCCGAAGGCCACGACCCGAAGGCCTTAAGCAATCACACGACACACTGCCCAAATTTTATCTGAACTCGGCGTCAAGCGCATCGGGTAATTATAAGTGATCACATGCTCATGGCAGACTCGCATTCTCGCACAAATTTTCATCACATGCCTTACACTCGGCACACACATAATGCGCAGCCATGAATGTTTATGCTCGGGCAATATAGAATACACATGAGCACTAATCATTACATGAGCATAAACCCGATCAATCATCGAACAATGATCTCAAACACATCACCTAACAACGTGCTCAATTGCCCAAATCACACTCCGCACAAAGTTGATCACACAATCACGCGACATGGCAAGGTGCAAATAAACATCATAACACCCAAATCAACCAATATGAGCACCACAACTATCCAATCAAATACCCGGCCCATCCCGACACCTCAATTGAGTTAATCCATCAACTTGTCAACACTCAATCCATTATTTGCCACTATGGACAGCCACTACTTGACCTTGTTTCGGCCTCCAATCCACTTCAATTTCTCCTTGATAAGCCAATAACGTCATCCCGGCACTTTCCAATCAAACAATATTTCATAACCAACCTTAATCATACTAATTAATCACTAACGACACCTAAATCCGATCTAAAGGGCATTATTGTCCTAATTAGAGTTTAGAGGGCATTACTCACCTAAACTCGGTCTACGACGACGGGAAAACGGCGGCCAATTACCGGTGAATGGTAAATCTGCGGCGGCGTTTCCGGCGGTGGCAGCGGCAAGCGGCGGCGGCGGCTCACGGTGCACGGCCTCCTAGCGGCCAAGAGGGAGAGAAGAAGGAGGTCGGTGAGGGTGGCGGCTGAGGTGGTCGGCGTGAGATGGAACGGCGGCGGAGCGATGGACAACGGTGACGGCTTCGGGCGAGCTGTGCAGTGACGGGCAGACGATGGCGGCGGACGGCTTGGCTCCGGTGTTTGCACGTCCGAGAGGAGGGAGAACACGGACGAGAGAGAGGGAGTGACGGCGAGAGGGTGAGGTGGCGGTGGCTTGACGTGGCGGTGGCGTCACGGCGGCAACGGACCGGCGTTGGTGGCAGAACGGCGGTCTCGGCGTGGACGGCAAGGGGTGGCCGGCGAAGATGAAGAGGGAGAGCGAGGAAGATGAGGTTGGCTTGGTGAAGAAGAAAAATGAAGAGAGAGTGAGAAGAGTGAGGGCTTATAGTGGGGTTGGTGGAGTTAGGTGCCACTTGTCCATCATCCTAAGTAAAAAGACCAACCTACCCTTTGATCCAATGGCTAACCTTTATCCAAGTCCAATAATTGATGGGCAAAGAGGTCTTTACTCCCTTCTACTAACTCTTGTCTCTTATCCATTAAATCCATTAAATAATCCTCCAATAAACCTCAAAATTTGGAACACTACACAAGGCTTAGGGGCAAAGTCGTCATTTGTCCGATTTCGGGCCGAAATTCCATTTTTCGACCGGACTAACCCCTTATATACATGGCCAACATATTTTGACGTCATTCAGGCGAAACTAGTCCAGTAAACCCTCGAAAATCAACCTCAAAGTCCGGCTCAAATTCCACGGTCAAACTAGTCAAATTTCAATTTTCAAATCTCTTACTAACGGGCGACTGTTTAGGGGTTACGCGTATCGACCTAAGGTTATCTGAGTCGTGACGACCTCGATTACCGGGAGAACGAGAGGAATTATCGCTAGTTCCGGAGATAATGATCGCTCGGTTTAAGTTCAGGACTGGTCGGCCACGTGCACTTTCGGTCTTACAGAATCACCTGCTATCCAAGTGTACATCGTTGGCCTTGGCCAAACCAAGTTCGTTACCTTCCGAAGACCGATCAACACTGGCCCAAAACATTTCCTCGTCATTTCTCAAGATCAGTGTCCAATTCACGATCGGGTCCTTGGTCCACGTACCGTTATCCTAATTAGCCATTCTCATTTGGTCAGTATCCCTATAGTGATCAGCTCCGGGTGAGAATTACGAAAATGAAATAATAGATAAGACTCGTTTTATTGATTTCCGGAAATTGATTCGGAATTTAGGATGTTACATTGGCTAGAAACCTAAACAAGAAGTGAGAGATTCATTCTCGTTTCATCCGCAACTAGAGATGTAAGGGGACTTGATTACAATAACATTCTTATTAGTTCCCTTTTGGTACCTAACTAGTTAGTTGTTTCTTAAGTGATCATGCAATTTCGTTCACCATTTGATCGTAAAGGTCGCAATGCCATTTTCTAGTTATCATGCAATATGTTTTTGTGATTTTCCTAAGATTCTAAATTAGTCCTAATTCTGGCCTAGAAAAAGAAATTAGCAAACAATGTATTGAAAGCGGTGCGAGAATTAAACACTTCATAAAATTGAAAGACAAGCTACTCTAGGTGCGATAAAAAAAGAAAACATGCAACTCGTCGGGTGTAAACCCGATTGAATGTCGGGCAAAGAATAGATATGGCATTGTCGTTAAGCCTCGAGACAAGAGGCTTTGGAAGCAGGCTATTGAGACTAAACTTGTTTTGAACTTGTTTCGAACGACCGCGACCCCGGGGACTAGCGATAAATCCTCGTGTTCTCTGGAAAATCGACATCGTCATGACTCGAGTACCCTAGGTCGATACGTGTAACCCCTAAACAGTCGCCCGTTAGTAAGAGACACTAAAACTGCAAATTGAGTTGAATTGATCGTAGAATTGAGTACGGACTTCGGCGTTGAATTTCTTGGGCATGTGCGATTATTTTGTAAGGACGACGTCATTTTTATGCAGCCACTCATATATGGAACCCATAGAGTCGAAATTTGGAAATTTGACCCGAGACCAGAAAATTACCGTTTTGCCCTTGTGCCCTAAGTTGGAATTCCGAATTTTGGGCTTAATTGGACATTATTTTGGAGTTTAAAATTTGGTCTCTTCAGCCTCAATAATTCAAATTGTTGAGGACACAAATGCCCCTCCACTAGTGAGCTTGATTGATTCTCAAACCCTTGATTAGGGGTAGTTTGGGCATTATGAGAAGTAGTTCACCAACTCCACTCACTCACTCACTCTATAAGCCTTCTAGTTCCTCTCTCTCTTCTTCATTTCTCCCATCTTTAGCAGACCATTCCCTCTCCCACAGCAGCACCATCTTCTTCCTTGTTTCCTTTTGTTTTGCCGTGAAGAACGCCGCTCGCCAGAAACCGCCGTCGCCGCCGCTGCTGCGCCACTGTCCAGCCACCTTTGCCACTTGTTTTGCCTTGTTTAAAGCTTAGGATTTCAAGTGAGTATAACCCTAGACCCTAATTAGGCTAATTTACACTTCTAGATGGGTTTTAGGGGTTATTAGGGTATTTTAGGGGTTAATTAGTATGGGTTGATTTGGGGCTGAAGTTGTGGTGATTTTAATGGCCTAAGGTGATACTTTAGGGATGGTTTAAAGGCTGTGGATAATTGGATTAGTGGTTAGTTAAGCTTGGTTTGCTTGGTGATGCATATTTGTTGATTTCCGGTACGGTTACTGTTGCGTCACCGGATTTTGTTATTTTTGGTGTGACTTGTGTGGGCCGAATTTGAAGAAGTGTTCTTCATGAAAGTTGTTCCCAACATCTTTAAGTATAACAAATTTTAATTTGGGAAGTTTTGGAAACCATTTGGTACCATTCGGAAGTCCATCTTTGGACCTAAATAAAACTGCCCGATTTACTGTTCACCCGACCTTCGGGTCTGTTCGAATTTTTATAAATTTTTCCAGGACTGTTTTCAAAATATTTCCTTCACAAAAATTGTTGGGAACATTTGTGGATATAACATATAAAAATTTCAGATATTTCCAAAATGAGTTGGGCACTGAATGAGCTGTATTTTGGTGGCCTGAGGGGCTGTCCGAGCGAACTGGATTTTGTTTGACTTTGAGTGTCAAAACGAGGTGTTTATGGTTAGAACTGGGCTTTGAGTTCTTCACGGAAAATGTTCATTGAGATGTTTTGTACAACATATCCAAATTTTATAATTTTTGGAGTTGAATTACTATTTATTTGAAAATAGATTCCAGAACTGTGCGCTAGCTCAGTATTGCTCCGAATCTGTGTATTCGGTTTTCCCTTGTTTTTAGTGGCTGTTTCCATGGTGACTTTTGTGCTCCAATGTGATGATTTGGAAGTGGTTTAGTGGCCCAAGGTGATCTGGTTGGTGATCGATTAAGGTAGGTTCGATCGGATCATTAGGTGGATTAATCACGGTCTAAATGCGGAATGTAATGGGCGCAACAATCAGGCCGTATAGTGGTTGTTTATGTGGTGGATTTGGGAGCCTAATATGATGATTTGGAGGTGGATTAGAGGCCTAAAGGGGACTGATTAGCGGCTGGCCATAGTGGAATTTATCGGGCCTTGTTCGGCGAAATTGAGGATTAATTGTGAATGGCCGTGTGTGCTTGATTTGTCCATTAAGTGGCTGATTGTTTATGGCTTGGTAGTGGTTACATGATGCCTGGATTGAGTACTTATGTGGCCGAGAAAGGCTCGGCTTGGTGGACCTTAGACTTGTGCAAGTTTAATGGCTTAATTGCGTGATTTTCGTGTGCCAATGATGTACCATGGTTGATTTAAATTAATTGTTTGATTGGGCATATTGATTCATTTAAATTGAATATGTGTGGTGTAGATTGAGCATATTGCGTTGTGAATTGAACACGTGGTGTTGTGCAATTGAATGCTCACTGTGAATTTCTCGAATGCCCCAAGTATAAACATTATAGCCATGAGGGTGCATCCCAAGTATTGGCACGGCATGTGCATATACGAGTGTACACGAATGACATGTGCATTGTGATAACTTAAAATGCCCTGATGCGTTTTACGCAGGGTTCAGATAAAAATTAGTGACTGCGAATGTGTGATCACAATAAGCCATGATGCGTTTTACGCGGGGTAGTAAACCTGTCCTGAGGCGTGTTACATGGGACGATGCCCGGTTTACCGGAAGATGACCAACCTGATGCGTTTTACGCGGGTTATGTGTCATGAGCCTGATGTATTTAACGTGGGCCAGAGATCAATCTCGAAATGATAGACCTGATGCGTTTAACGTGGGTCGGAGAAGAAATTGATAAATGGAAAGAGTGCTAGTATGCAAGTGTGCGATGATGCATCAATGAGGCATGAGCATGAGTGCGAGCACGAGCATATGCATGACATGCGTCGTGACGAAGGAATATGCATATATGTGCCGTGATTGAATTCTGTGGCATGATTGTGATTATATATCAATTGTCTAACTTGCAGGGTCAAGTAAGTTTTGGATTTGGGCCCGAGGGCTTAAGTCATTTATGGTTTAGACCGTGTGTTGCTTGGTTGGTACTCGTCAGGAGGTGCATGTTAGCCTCGTTTAGGTTTAGGGGGCCTACTCGCTGAGATTTATTCTCACTGTTGTTTAAACCCAAATTTTCAGACTCCCGACCTTGAGATGGATTCCAACCCTGAGGAGGAAGAGCCGGTGGAGTGAGAGTCTGATCCCGAGCCACTTACTCTTTTGTTGCTAGTGGCCGTTGATTTTTTTTATTTCAGTGCTTATGTTGTAATGGATATTGTGTTTCTTCGTAGCTGATGCTAGTTGCAATTATTGTTTGTGTTGCTATCCTTGGTCAAGTGTTTTATTGTTCGGGTATTGTGTTGCTTCAGTGTGTTCTTGTTCTCTATTTTAGGTCTTGGGTCAGCGACGCGTCCTGGGACGTTGCATTTATAATCGACCTTTGCGAGGGATGTGACGCGCTGTAAGGTGCGGGGTGTGACAGGCATATCAGTTTTGGATTTTTTGTGGTA
The DNA here is from genome assembly GCA_024500025.1 of Syzygium aromaticum. Taxonomy (NCBI): domain Eukaryota; kingdom Viridiplantae; phylum Streptophyta; class Magnoliopsida; order Myrtales; family Myrtaceae; genus Syzygium; species Syzygium aromaticum. Next base: position 15,335,838 of record CM044886.1, read on the forward strand.
TTAACCATTTTGTTTATTATGAGCCTAGGTGTTATTAGTACTTGGCACTAGCCCATGTTGGAGGTTGGCTAGAAACCCAAACAAGAAGACAGAGATTCATTCTCGTTTCGTACGCAACTAGAGATGTAAGGAGACTTGATTACGATAATATTCTTATTAGTTTCCTTTCGGTACCTAACTAGTTAGTTGTTTCCTAAGTGATCATGCAATTTCGTTCACCATTTGATCGCAAAGGTCGCAATGCCATTTTCTAGTTATTATGCAATATGTTTTTGTGATTTTCCTATGATTCTAAATTAGTCCTAATTCTGGCGTAGAAAATGAAATTAACAAACAATGAATTGAAAGCGGTGTGAGAATTAAACACTTCATAAAATTGAAAGACAAGCTACTCTAAATGCGATAAAAAAAGAAAACATGCAACTCGTCGAGTGTAAACCCGATTGAATGTCGGGCAAAGAATAGATATGGCATTGTCGTTAAGCCTCGAGACAAGAGGCCTTGGAAGCAGGCTATTGAGACTAACGTGAGTTCTAAAGACTAAACGTATCCTAGATAAGGAGATCCATCCCTCGTGACCAAGCCACAAGAAATCCTATGTTTTCACTTATCCAACGTCGGACAATCAACTCCGACCATGAAGTGCATCTTTAATTCAATTCAAGTAGCCTCAAAGTCACTAATGGTCCATATCCCCTCATTATCGAGTGTGCGTCTTGAGCTATGCTAAGAACTATTGCTGGTTCTTTTTGGATTTCTAGTGGTCTTTCTAACTAAAACAATTTTTGTTAGAATATAAGCCAATCTTGTTCAATAGCTACTCTAAACTAGCTGTTACAAAGATTGAGACTAAAATGAAAATCGATCTTTCACCACCACCTTCGTGAGCTTCGGCTGCCCCCTCCTTGGACCCCCTCGCATGCCCACCGTCAATAATGTTGATTTCCATCCGTTCATTCATTCACATGCAATAACTCAAATTAAACGATCGGCAAAGTTCACATCAATCAAACAGCGGAATGGCCTCGAGATCAGCCTTTAGCTATCACACATTTCTATTTCCCAACCCTCTAATGGCTAAGGTTCATTAACCGATGGTTAATGATAACTGCCCACCAGAATGCATTCATATAACAATGATCAATATTGATTAACCCCTAACTCGATTTTTGTCATTCCCAATAGGCTACCCGTCGATCATGCATCACGCCAAGTGTACATCTAGCAAACACATATTCAACACTCATTCAAGCCAATTAACCTTGATTCACAATCTCCAATTAAGAAAGAAGTGAGCCATGAAGGATCACAGATTCATTTTAGCTTAAATTTTGACTAATTATGCTTACGCTCAATTACTCTGTCAAATGAAGTCCGATTGTAAAGATTCAGGCGCCTTAGAAACCTTGAGATGTGCAATTCAAATTTCATTTATAACATTTAATCCAATTCTGACCCGAAAGGTGTGGATTTGATTAAATTGACCGAACTGTTCAGACTATGCCCCAATTTTGACCAACGAGTTGTAAAATTCAAAAAAGATAACAAACTTGGTCAAAACCAAGTTAAATTTTACAGGCAATTAGGAAAACGTGTTCTTAACAACTTTCATGTTTTGGCATTTTTTTTTTGAAAAATCCATGATATTTCCCAATAATTCGTTTTTTTCTCAGGACTAATTGAAAACAGCTTTATAGGCCAGACTGGCCTTATCCCAGCTTTTCGTATTTAAGGTCAACCTCACTTTCCAATTAGGTCCCCAAATTCTCTGTAATACCATTTTAGACCCTAAAGAACAACTTTCCAGTCTTCGTTTTTGCGAGAAAGATCTTTAGCTTTGTGTAATTTGTATAAAACAAAGCCGGTCGGTGCAAAGATAAGAAAAAAACATCTAACATAGAGTTTGATTGTCTTTATGAGGCAAGCATCATACAATCGAACAGTTTTAGATTCATGAGAAATTTTTACAATAGAAAGATCTAAATCTTTTCTACAACTCTCATGAAGAACATTTTTTTCCAAATTCTGAAAAGAAAATGATTTAAAAATTCGAGAATTGGCCTACTAGCAAACAAACTCCAATTTTAGCACACGACCAATCAAATCAAATTTTAAGTCCCAGAATTCTCTACATTACTATTTCAGACCCTAATGAACAACTTTGCAGTTTCACGTTAGGTTATGTGTCTTTTATATTTGGTGCTTATGTGTGTTAATTAATATTTCGAATTAGGTGATTACGAACCGTCCGTGTTCGATCTTTGGTTAGTAGAGATGAATGTGTGAGTATCAAATCATCATTTGATCTTTTGGTTGCTTAGGTATTCAATTCAAAACGCTGCGTCAGAAACAAACAAACAAAGTGACATTTTCTCATAGTTTTGTTTGTGAGCCTATGTTTTTCCACTCGAAAATATGTAACAACTTCAGGGACGACGTGTATTTTGCAAATCATTTTAAAATTTTTTAAGTTTCTAAGCAAATTGAACACTAAAAATATGATTCATCCACTTTTACGCTTCGGTGATAGTTAACAACAAGGCTTATGAGGCACAAAAAAATAGGAAAACTCTTAGGAGAATCCAATAAAAAAAATTACAATTCTTTCATCTTTTTTATTTTACACGTTTAGTGCACTACAGAGTAAGAATAGCTCTCAATGAGCGAGGTCGGTTGGGGACACAGGTTTGGCAGCCGCAACGCACTTGTTCCACGTCTCATTGCTCCTCTTGTAGAGATCGGAGATTGTCCCCTTGATCGGCCTGTGGGATGAGACGATCAACTTCACGTATTGGTTTTGGCAGTCCTTCCCCGCCGTCAAGAGCTCGCGACAACATTCATTGGTGGGTGCAAAGGTCCGGGCAAAGACTATGATTTGAAAGAGCCGAGACCCGCAATTGGCAGTCATTCCCTTTGCGCAAGTGGGGTTTCCGCCTATGGCGAAGGTAGCCCTAGGAAGCATTGCCACGTTAACGACCAACAAGATCATGATAGCAGACAAGTTCTTGAGCGTTGCCATGATGGTCTTTTAGGGACGGAAGGGCTAGAAAATTGTCTGATATTTTTTATTGCTTGATGATGTAGTCGATCTGGAGATGAGAACTTATATAGCTTGAGACAGGTCGTGCATTAATGAAATGGATTCATCAGTTATTAATCAGAAATTTATGCAGGAAACATTTACAATTGTTTCACTTGCAATAAATTCTTCTCAGGTTTTACTCTTCTACAAGGATCGAGGGCCTCGTCATCTCGCAAGATTGCGATTCAATCATTTGCCATTAAAATGGTAGCATTGGGTTTGTTTGGTTGAAGAGAATTAGCCTGGAATGAATACTCATTTCCGGTCTGATTTCCAATGCCATGTTTGGTTTTTAATAGGAACTAGTCACATGCCCGCGAGGGTTTCAAATAATTTTTTGAGACTAGATTTGCTTGAATCGTTCAACATGTATACTTTCACGAAAGCGGCCAACGTTGAGTTTGTAGAACTAATGTAAAACAGTCCCTTAAGCACATGAGTAAACATGATTTCGACTCGCTCGTCAAAAGGGACAACCGAAAAGGCTCATCTATTCAAGGATAGAGACGTTCTAGCCTTATACCTTGCGTGGCATTTTGGACTATCCTATTTTTTTTTTGGATTAATATCACGAAAAACATGAAACTGATACACTTGTGACAAATTTACCCAAACCAATTTTTTTTATCTCGAAAAACCTCAAACTAGTACACCCGTGACAAAAACACCAAAAACTAATTTTTTAACCACCAAAAACCCCAAATTGGTACAACTATAACAAATTTACCTTTAGTTAAATTGTATAAATACCGCGAAAACTCACAAACTGGTAAATTTGGGATAAATAGAGGAGTAAAACGCTAAACTAGCATACCCATCAATTGTTGCGTGTAATCAAATTTAGCAATTTCACGGTAAAATTTAACGGAAACTAACAGAAAGGTATAATTGTTATTGGTGTACCCGCTTGACGTTTTTTGTGGTAAAAAAAATTAGTTTTTGGTAAATTTGTCACAGGTGTATCAGTTTGGGATTTTTTGTGGTATTAACCATTTTGTTTATTATGAGCCTAGGTGTTATTAGTACTTGGCACTAGCCTTTGTTGGAGGTTGGCTAGAAACCCAAACAAGAAGTGAGAGATTCATTCTCGTTTCGTGCGCAACTAGAGATGTAAGGGGACTTGATTACGATAATATTCTTATTAGTTTCCTTTCGGTACCTAACTAGTTAGTTGTTTCCTAAGTGATCATGCAATTTCGTTCACCATTTGATCGTAAAGGTCGCAATGCCATTTTCTAGTTATCATGCAATATGTTTTTGTGATTTTCCTAAGATTCTAAATTAGTCCTAATTCTGGCGTAGAAAATGAAATTAACAAACAATGAATTGAAAGCGATGCGAGAATAAAACACTTCATAAAATTGAAAGACAAGCTACTCTAAGTGCGATAAAAAAAGAAAACATGCAACTCGTCGGGTGTAAACCCGATTGAATGTCGGGCAAAGAATAGATACGGCATTGTCGTTAAGCCTCGAGACAAGAGGCTTTGGAAGCAGGCTATTGAGACTAACGTGAGTTCTAAAGACTAAACGTATCCTAGATAAGGAGATCCATCCCTCATGACCAAGCCACAAGAAATCCTATGTTTTCACTTATCCAAGGTCCGACAATCAACTCCGACCATGAAGCGCATCTTTAATTCAATTCAAGTAGCCTCAAAGTCGCTAATGGTCCATATCCCCTCATTATCGAGTGTGCATCTTGAGCTATGCTAAGAACTATCGTTGGTTCTTTTTGGATTTCTAGTGGTCTTTCTAACTAAAACAATTTTTGTTAGAATCTAAGCCAATCCTGTTCAATAGCTAATCTAAACTAGCTGTTACAAAGATTGAGACTAAAATGAAAATCGATCTTTCTCCGCCACTTTCGTGAGCTTCGGCCGCCCCCTCCTTGGACCGCCTCACATGGCTACCATCAATAATGTTGATTTCCATCCGTTCATTCATTCACATGCAATCACTCAAATTAAACGATCGGCAAAGTTCACCTCAATCAAACAACGAAATGGCCTCGAGATCAGCCTTTAGCTGTCACACATTTCAATTTCCCAACCCTCTAATGGCTAAGGTTCATTGACCGATGGTTAATGATAACTGCCCACCGGAATGCATTCATATAACAATGATCAATATCGATTAACCCCTAACTCGACTTTTGTCATTCCCAATAGGCTACCCGTCGATCATGCATCACGCCTAGCGTACATCTAGCAAACACATATTCAACACACAGTCGAGCCAATTAGCCTTGATTCACAATCTCCAATTAAGAAAGAAGTGAGCCATGAAGGATCACTTATTCATTTTAGCTTAAATTTTGACTGATTATGCTTACGCTCAATTACTCTGTCAAATGAAGTCCGATTGTAAAGACTCAGGTGCCTTAGAAACCTTGAGATGTGCAATTCAAATTTCATTTATAACATTTAATCCAATTCTGACCCGAAAGGTTTGGATTTGATTAAATTGACCCAACTATTCAGACTATGCCTCGATTTTGACCAAAGAGTTGTAAAATTCAGAAAAGATAACAAACTTGGTCAAAACCAATTTAAATTTTACAGGCAATTAGGAAAACGCGTTCTTAACAACTTTCATGTTTTGGGTTTTTTCTTTTGAAAAATCCATGATATTTCCCAATATTTCATTTTTTTCTCAGGACTAAATTGAAGACAGCCTTATAGGCCAGACTGACCTTATCCGAGCTTTTCGTATTTAAGGTCAACCTCACTTTCCAATTAGGTCCCCAAATTCTCTGTAATACCATTTTAGACCCTAATGAGCAACTTTCCAGTCTTCGTTTTTGCGAGGAAGATCTTGAGCTTTGTGTAATTTGTATAAAACAAAGTCGGTCGATGCAAGGATAAGAAAAAAAACATCTAACATAGAGTTTGATTGTCTTTATGAGGCAAGCATCGTACAATCAAACAGTTTTAGATTCATGTGAAATTTTTACAATAGAAAGATCTAAATCTTTTCTACAACTTTCATGAAGAATATTTTTTTCCTAATTCTGAAAAGAAAATGATTTAAAAATTCGAGAATTGAGCTAGGTCGGTTCAGAATAGAGGATTTCATACCACAACTCTGAATTTCTAGATTCTATTCGTAGATCACAGGGCCAATTTAAACTAGCAAACAAACTCCAATTTTAGCACACGACCTATCAATCATATTTTAGGTCCCAGAATTCTCTAGATTACTATTTCAGATCCTAATGAACAACTTTGCAGTTTCACGTTAGGTTATGTGCCTTTTATATTTGGTGCTTATGTGTGTTAATTAATATTTCGAATTAGGTGATTACGAACCGTCCGCGTTCGATCCTCGGTTAGTAGAGATGAATGTGTGATTATCAAACCATCATTTGATCTTTTGGTTGCTTAGGTATTCAATTCAAAAGGCTACGCCATAAACAAACAAACAAAGTGACATTTTCTCATAGTTTTGTTTGTGAGCCTATGTTTTTCCACTCGAAAATATGTAAAAATTTCAGGGACGACGTGTATTTTGCAAATCATTTTAAAATTTTTTAAGTTTCTAAGCAGATTGAACACTAAAAATATGATTCATCCACTTTTATGCTTCGGTGATAGTTTAACTACAAGGCTTAAGAGGCACAAAAAAATAGGAAAACTCTTAGGAGAATCCAATAAAAAAAATTACAATTCTTTCATCTTTTTTATTTTACACGTTTAGTGCACTACAGAGTAAGAATAGCTCTCAATGAGCGAGGTCGGTAGGGGACACAGGTTTGGCAGCCGCAACGCACTTGTTCCACGTCTCATTGCTCCTCTTGTAGAGATCGGAGATTGTCCCCTTGATCGGCCTGTGGGATGAGACGATCAACTTCACGTATTGGTTTTGGCAGTCCTTCCCCGCCGTCAAGAGCTCGCGACAACATTCATTGGTGGGTGCAAAGGTCCGGGCAAAGACTATGATTTGAAAGAGCTGAGACCCGCAATTGGCAGCCATTCCCTTTGCGCAAGTGGGGTTTCCGCCTATGGCGAAGGTAGCCCTAGGAAGCATTGCCACGTTGACGACCAACAAGATCATGATAGCAGACAAGTTCTTGAGCGTTGCCATGATGGTCTTTTGGGGACGGAAGGGCTAGAAAATTGTCTGATATTTTTTATTGCTTGATGATGTAGTCGATCTGGAGATGAGAACTTATATAGCTTGAGACAGGTTGTGCATTAATGAAATGGATTCATCAGTTATTAATCAGAAATTTATGCAGGAAACATTTACAATTGTTTCACTTGCAATAAATTCTTCTCAGGTTTTACACTTCTGCAAGGATCGAGGGCCTCGTCATCTCGCAAGATTGCGATTCAATCATTTGCCATTAAAATGGTAGCATTGGGTTTGTTTGGTTGAAGAGAATTAGCCTAGAATGAATACTCATTTCCGGTCTGATTTCCAATGCCATGATTGGTTTATAATAGGAACTAGTCACATGCCCGCAAGGGTTTAAAATAATTTTTTGAGACTGGATGTGCTTGAATTGTTCAACATGTATACTTTCACGAAAACGGCCAATGTTGAGTTTGTAGAACTAATGTAAAACTAATTTTTCTCGAAAAACACGAAACTGATACAGTTGTGACAAATTTACCCAAACTAATTTTTTTATCTTGAAAAACCTCAAACTGATACACCTGTAACAAAAACACCAAAAACTAATTTTTTGACCACAAAAAACCCCAAATTGGTACACCTATAACAAATTTACCTTTCGTTAAATTTGATTAATACCGAGAAAAATCACAAACTGGTAAATTTGTGATAAATGGAGGAGTAAAATGCTAAACTAGCATACCCATCAATTGTTACATGTAATCTAATTTAGCAATTTCATGGTAAAATTTAACGGAAACTAACAAAAAGGTAGAATTGTTATAGGTGTACCAGTTTGACGTTTTTTGTGATAAAAAAAATTAGTTTTTCGTAAATTTGTCATAGGTGTATCAGTTTGGGCGTGGGTAACTCGGGTTGAGTCAAGTTGAACTAGTCGACCCGACAGACCTAGGTTGGTCTAAATTCTTAAATTCGACCTGATTTTGTCCCAATTTTCCAAATTTAACCCCAAAATTGAATTCCCTATCATATTCCAAATCCAAATATATAATTTGCTTCAATTTTTATTATAATTGTGTCCAAGATTTTCTCATTTTTATATTTGGGTTAATAGGTTTTTATTCAGTTTGATGTCCTAATGACCTGATTAGGGAAAATTGATGCCAAAATTGAATTATCCACACATGATTAACCCTAGAAATGATGGTCTCATGTTTCGACAATTTCATGGTAGGCACGATTCCCAGTTTGGTTCAAAATTCTTAATTTTCAATCAAATTTTGGGGATTTTTTATTTTTATGTCAAATTGTGCAATTGGACTGACCATTATGCAATTCAAGGTCCCAGATTTAATTGTTGTGAAGACATTATGATTTATAAATGACTAGAAAAATTTAATTGCATTTTTTGTTCAATTTGGGTTTAATTTTGCCCAATTTTGGGACAAACAAATACCCGATTAAGAGTTTTCAAAATTGACATTGTATTCATGAAATTGGATTTAAAATAAGACTAATGATTATTTTTATGGAATTTTCTGATTCCATTTGCTATTTTTCTTGATTTTCTTGCTTATTTTGACTAAAAGAAATTAAGGAAAAATGCAGAAAAATGCTAGAAAATTATTTTTTGGTTTAGAAATAGGTTTCTAGGCTTGGCCAAGATTCCTAGACCTAATTTTGAAATTTTTGAGAAATTAAAAAAATTAGTTAAAAATTAGGTGTCAATAGCTTGACCACATGATTCTCTAAATCGCAACTTTCCCATCGATAAGTATTTGACTCAGCTCTCAACACTGCAAGTCTTGCCTTTTGTTCAGCCGATCATGGGATAATAGTTGTACGTATCACACGGGGCGACATTGTTCCTACAATAAATGCAAAACCAAACGGGATTACACATAATCCTTAAAGCACATGATCAGCAATTTTTTTTTTTCGGTGGTCAATGCCGATCAACGGTGGTCAATGCCAGTCAACAGTCAACATATGACTGCGTCGAGTCAACAGTCAAATGGGTCTACGGGTCGGATCATCGGGTTGGATCGGACCAACCGGGTCGAGCTTTTTTGGGTTGGGCAGGGCCTTTCATTCCGGGAGAGTAATCAGCGTGGCTGACGTTAGCCATGTCCGTACACGCTCGTTTGGTGCATGCCACGCACATGTGCACAGTAACCGCTGCGCACGTGCGACGCATGTGCCGACAAGTCGTCACTTGTGACGACGTGTGGAGGCGCGTCTGGCCTCTTCCTGAGGCGTGCCACCCGTCTTTTTTCTCGTCTCAATAAGCACTACGACCCTACATTTTCAAAAATAAGTTTTGATGCACGAAAATTGAGAAACAACCTCGAATAGTACCGCCAGGTGTCGGTTTTTCGTACCCGAGCAATCGTCAGCTCCATTTCATGAATTCCAGCTAACAATCCGTTTTATAAACATGTTAAACGATAAGGAAAAAGAACACATGCTCTGATACCAATGTTAGAAATAGATTCCTAAACAAAATGTGAAAAAACATAAACAAATTCCTAAAAGACTAAAAACTCGAACTAACGAGTAACACTAAAAACATATGTGGAACTGTGCCCAATTGAAACTTGAATCATTGATCATTTAAAGTACATCACCAAAAGGATGTACCTTGTTTTTTAGGGATTAAATGCTTCGATTGCAACCCCGAGAGAGTACAATTCTTTGATCAAGAGTGAGAGCCCTTTTTCTTCTTGAGTGAGAGAGTTTTATCTCGTGAGAATAAATGTCAAATGTCCATAATGCACTTTTTTCTTCTACCCTAAATCTTTTGCTTTTGTTGTAGTTTTCACAAATAACTGCCTTGGCGGTTATATCTCTCTCATGGGCTTTTTCATGTCTAACAGGTTGGGTTAGTCCAATATGGGCGACTCAAAATTATAAAACCGATCACATGGTTTTCCAAAATGGAATTTATTGCTACTGTTACATCATTTTTCCTTTAACCAAAAATGTAAAAGTTGCTTTGACTCATTTTCACTTCTGCTGCTTTGGAATCTCTGACTGTCAATAGCTATATTCTATCCATCAACGGAAATCCACATATGCACTCGTTCATTAACGCCTCCCAGGAATTGATATGAGCATGATTGAATGCTCTTTATCAGTTGACAATAGCATGTGCTCCTTATCACCGGCCTTATAGTGCTGCCCACGATCAAATTACATAGAATGACTTGTGATTAATCACTTAATTATCCTTATGAACATATCAACTTCCAAAGACTATATGACGATGACAGATCGATGGTAATTCCATGTCCTTATGAACACTTCGTCAATTCTGAGTTTTTCTCCTCCTATTAAGATCCTCATCGTTGTAATTCATCTTTGTTGATCTCATGAAGCTCATTGATATCATAACAATCTTTGTGAAATCTTCACCGTGTCATTATGATGAACATCTGCACTTATCATAAAGATACTAAATCAAGTTTAATTCTAGAATCATTAAAATTTTCCAAAGGCATGTTTTCCTAACAAAACACTGTTTATGCATGGTTTGTCCTCTTTAAACCTACGCGCTAGTGCTCAGGATCCAGGATTAGGTGTTCGGTTCATAGTTGATATCATTGCAACACATTTGCTGAACTGTTCAAACAAAAGCATTCGATCAGGCTTTTTGAAAGGCTTGCAAAAGCTAAATCAAGCAAGCAACGGTCATTCATTTTCACGGAAAAGAAAAACCAGAAAGAAAAGATGGTGCCACAACCTTCCCAGAGGTGAATTACCAAAAGGAAAGCTAATGGAGTACTATGTCAAAAGACTTAGTACAGACTATCCAAAGTCTATACCAATCACAACTTTGAAGTTTTGATTTAATCAATTTCATATGCAATTTAATTTAGTTAGGAGTTGTCACGTCCAAAACCCCATCAAGCTTGCGACACCCCTCTTTGGTCAAATTAGTGCGACATCCTAGGAAACGTCGCCGACTCAAACGAATCACATTAGAGTTTGAACGTAGCGGAAGCAAGGACAAAAACCCTGACAGTAAAAAATTCATGGGGTAATAGGGAGAGATAATTCACCAAGCCACCAAACATTATAAAATACCTCAATATAATACAATATCCATTCTCATCCATTACACAACAACTAGTCACTTCGTGCACTTACCAAATTTACATCAAACCTATAATACACACACGAACTGGCTTCTACAGATCACACCATCAACCTCAAAAGGATTAGTAGTCTGGGTATACTTTAACTCCAAAAATGGAACACTTCAAAAAGGTTCAACTACTCCTAAACTAGCCCTCACGCTCTGTAGACAACATCCACTCCGATTCGATCTCCCTAGAATCCGAATCTGAATCCCCCTGAGGCACGTGCTCCTCTAAAGACTATGAGTCTACCTCGATCTCAATCAGGTTTTCCTCATCCCCTGACTCTAACGGAACCTTAATCCGTTCCTCTGATTCAGACTCCTCCTCCAAATTTTCCTCCGGTTCCTCTCCTTGTTCGTCCTCTGACTTCGCTTCTGGTTCCTCCTCCGATGCTTCCTCATACTCTTCTTTGGGCTACTCTTCTACAGATTCCTCCTCTGGCTCTGCACCTAAGTCCACATCCATCGGGTCATATCTAGCTTATGATTCCTCTGGCTCAAGATCCAGCTCTGCCATTGTAGGATCGGGCACTATAGGAACATACTGATGATCTGACTGTGCGAGACTAGTGTCTATGCTAGTCATCTCACCATCGGGAGGAGATATAGCTGACGAGTCCTAGTCTCCCACTTCATAAAAGGGGACATCAAAACCGCGGATAGGGCCAAACTCATCCAACCCATTCCAGAAACACCAGGCGGTATAAGTGTGGGCTTGCCAGAGGGGTTGCCCTATATCTACCCAAACTACGGTTGTACGTTTAATCTAAACCATATTGTTGTCTATTGGATACTCTACAACTAAATGCTCGGTGTGCATCAGTATACCAAAACGCTAGGGCGGTGGTAGTGGAAGATTCATGGTTCAGGCTAAGGTTCTGAAATAGTTTGGTTAAACAATTATGAGATGAATCTCAATAAGTTGACAACCTAAACCCCACTTAAGCTATCACGTACCTCCAAACAAGTCCAAACGCACTATAAATCAATACACACATAAAATGTACACAAATGCAATTACCTGGGCTCTCGGTCTACACAATCTATACGTTAGTCTCAAATTCACCAATTTCAAGCCATATGCACTTTCCAAAGTATTCACATGCCCAAAAGCAAATGTCGAACACATAACATTTTCGAACTCCGCATTTCATACTTAGTCATGCACCACCACATGATTTTCATTAAACTTGCCAATAATCTGCGTAAGCACGCCTCAAGTTCGATCTTACTTTTATTTGCCACATCACACATCTCATTCTCATTCTCTTTCCTTAACCCCTATAAACACGCCTCAGGCTACACATTCCTATCGCGATTTGCATAAACACGCCTCAAGCCTGATCTCATTCTCACTTGTCACATCACACATCTTATTCTCATTCTCTTTCTTTGGCCCGTATAAACACTCCTTAGGCTATACATTCCTATCGCAACCTACGTAAACACGTCTCAGGCCCGATCTCATTCTCACTTGCTATATCACACATCTCATTCCCATTCTCTTTCCTCAGCTCGTGTAAACACGCCTCAAGCTCATATTCGTATCACGATCTGCGTAAACACGACTCATGCCAATTTAATTCCTCATGTAAACATGCCTTAGGGATTAAGTGATCACGCGAATATACCAATACGCCATATTTTATTTGTACCCCACATAAACACGCCTCAGGACTTTTTAGTGATCACACGCATATCGCGCGCCTCAAATCTCACACGTTCACGTACTTGGGCATTAAGTACATGCACTCAAACGCACCCAAATCGATGTCACAAGTCAGCCATATAACAAACATACAACCATCATACAAAATGCCATTTTTCATCACAAAAACCATGGCACAACAATCGTGGCACTGTACGATAATTTCATGCAATTAATTGTCGAATCAAACTACCCATTCTACGCACCAAACATAAATTTACAGCACTCAAACTAACCAATTTCAACCCTTATTTGTCCTCTAATTCTCCACCAAAATGCCACCAATTCATCGCTAAGGCCTCTCATCCAAATCAGCTCCTAAACTACACTAAACTGCATCTAAACGAGTTCGTTAATACCCGATATCCTAAATAGGGTTTAGGGTGTAACTTACTTGGAATCCTAGGCGCGTCCAAGTAAGAGAGAGAGCATTAAGCCGGCGATTATGCGGCGGCTGTACGGCGGCGATCGACGACGGTGGCGGAGGCTTGGCTTGGCCGGTCACGGCCACGGGAGGAGAGAGGAAGAGGGAGATTGACCAAGAGGGTGAGGAAGTGAGATGGTGAGGTGGTGGTGTGGCCAAGCCGCGGCGTTGGGAACAACTAAGCGGCGGCTATTCGGCACGGCGGGTGCATGGCGATGACGGCTGGCCCGGTCGACTGGCCACGGTCACGAGAGCAAGAGGGAGGGTCGGTCGAGAGGGAGAGGGAGAGAGAGAAATGAGAGAGAGAGAGAGAGAGAGAGAGAGAGAGGGCTTAAAACACCAATAATTGGACCCCCTTTTGGCAAAATTAACATCCTACCTTCTTCTTTACTTTCCATCCGACGGCCACGATTTGTTCTTATCTTGAGATCAACGGCTAAGATCAAATTTTTCCCAAAAATATCCAAGGGCAAAATGGGAATTTCACATAAAGTCCAAGGGCAAAATTGTCTAAAATTTGTAATTTCTAAAGTGGGGGTGAAATGACCAAAATGACCTTCTCCCATCATACTTGACTTTAACAAAGTCCTAAGAGTAAAATGGTCATTTTCCATTTCTTGCTGAAATTCGATTTTTCTGAAAGATCCGAACAATTCTAAGGTTGATCACGCTAATAACAACATTGTCTAAATATCTTGTCATGACCTTCTAAATTTCTAATGTCCAACTTGGTCTCTAATTAATGACTAAATTGTCAATAACGTAACTTGAGTGTATCTCAGACTAACAGGTAGCTTTTGGGGAAATTCGCATATTCAACCCATGACCGATACTAAATCAAGCGACGTTTAAGTTTACTCGGATCGTGATGACCTCGGTTGTCATGTAATCGCGAGGATCGATCGCTAGTTCCAATGGGCGCTATCGTTTGGTATAAGTTTAAGGTCATTCGTCAATTCATCTCGTGGTTAAACGAAATCACCTGTGATCCACTCGTATGACAGTGGCGAATTGATCCCTAGCTATCCTTAAATCGGCCTATAATGGCGTAAAATGTCACATCGATAATTTTTATGGTCGAAAGTTAGCTCACGATAGAGTTTCTTTAGTCACGCAAATTTAAATTCCTAATTAGCTTTTCCCTAACGGTTAGTATCCCAGAAGTGATCAGTTCCGAGCAAGATCTAACTACAAGCACGTTCAGAAAATCATCAATTTCATAAATTCCAAGTAGGTCAAATTCCATAATGTCACAGCTCTTCCCCATTTACAAAAATTTCGTTCTCGAAATTTACAATTCAACCTAACTACTTAAACAAGTGGGGGTATTGACGTTGCATTAGCTCTTCACTTTCCCAAGTCGCGCCTTCTGTCCAGTGAGGTTCCCAAACAACCTTGACCATCAGGATCGTCTTGTTCCTTAAAACTCGTTCTTTCCAATCTTCAATTGTTATTGGCCTTTCAACATACGACACCCTGTCGCCAGCTTCTATTTCTTCATAGTTCAACCCTTCCATGAAACGTCGGTAATATTCTGCCAAACCTAGAAAGCTTCGAACCTCTGTTACTGTCATGGGTCTTGACTATTTCATTACCGTCTCAATCTTTGTTGGAGCTACTGAGATTCCTTCCCAAAAGATCACATGTCTAAGAAATGCTACTCGATTAAGTCAGGACTTGCACTTACTAAACTTGGCATACAACGCGGTTTCTCTTAAAGTCTGCAAAACTTTACTCAGATGGAGCTCATGCTCTTCCGGGCTCTTCGAGTACACTAATATGTCTTCTATGAGGACTATGACAAATTGATCTAAAAACTCCTTAAACACTTGATCCATTAAGTCCATAAAGGCAGCAGGGGCATTTGTCAACCCAAATGGCATTACTGTAAACTCATAATGTCCATATCTCATCCTAAATGCCGTTTTTGGTATGTCCTCCTTCCTAATCCTCAATTGATGATATCCCGTTCTTAAATTAATCTTAGAAAATACTGAAGCTCTTTGTAGCTGATCAAACAGGTCATCTATTCTTAGCAGGGGATATTTATTCTTAATCGTCACTTGATTCAACTATTGATAATCGATACATAATCTTAATGACCCATCTTTCTTCCTCACAAACAAAACTAGTGCTCCCCATGGAGACGCATTTGGACAAATGAAACCTTTGTCCAACAATTCCTGCATTTGCACCTTTAACTCTTTTAACTCTGACAACGACATTCTATAAGGTGCCTTCTAGATTGGCTCAGTCCCTAGGGCTAGCTCAATTACAAACTCCACTTTTCTTTCTGGTGGCAATCCCGGCAATTCCTAAGGAAAAACATTGGGAAAGATGCACACCATGGCTATTGTCCTCTAACCTTGGTTCCTTAATTATGGAATCAACCACTACCGCTAAGAACCCTTTACATCATTCGTCCAATAACTTAGTCACTTCTAATGACGAAATCCAGGGAATCAAGGATCCTCCTCTATTTCCAACAAATTCAAATTTCGGTTGTCCAACCGGATTAAATTGGATTACTCCGCTACTACAATCCATAACAGTCCTCTGCTTAACTAACCAATCCATACCTATGATTACATCAAAGTCAAGCATAACTAAAACTGCTAGATCTATCTTCTCCTTCCTATCACCAATCACAATCTTGCTATCTAGGTACCCTAACGAGACTAGCACATTATCATTCAATGAGGTAGGAACACACAACATAACATCAAGCAATTGTGGCTCTATACTAGTCAATTTAACAAATTGCTCTAACACAAACGAATGTGATGCCCCCGGATTGAATAAAGCATTTGCAGTATGATCACAAAGAGAAATCGTACCTGTGACTACGCCTAGCACTTTCTCAGCTTCCTTTCTAACCATCATATACACTCGTCCTTGAGCCAGTGGTCTGTTATGGTTCGTTGGTAAGGGCATTCCAACTTGATTTCTAACTCAGGGCGGTTGCAGTAGCACAGACAACCTAGCTTGTCTGTTATTGGGACAGTTCCTCACTTGGTGGCCTATTCCGCCATATATATAGCATACAATACTCCAACTCAGACAAGGTCCAGTCCCATGTCTTCCACCACACGACTGGCACATAGTACCCTGATAACGGTTCGGCTTTCCGATTTTCCTCTTAACGGAAGGAATAAAACGTTGATTTCCCGACATTGGTCTCTTCTCGAGATTACGATTATCCCTAGCCGGAGCGTATCTTGATCCAGAAGCAGTGGCTCTATCCGCTAAGTCACACTTAATCGCTTGAGCCCGCTCATAAATCTCGTTATAATCCCTTAAATTCAGTGAAATCATTTGGTTGCGAAGGTCCGGCTTCAAACTATCTCGGAACCTCCGAGCTCTTTCCAACGGGTCCTACACCATCATTAGGGCAAACTTAGCTAAGCGAATGAATTCAGCCTAATACTGATTCATTGTCCTCAATCCCTGACAAAGCCTTATAAACTTAGCAAACTTCTGTTTCCAAGCACTCTCAGAAAAATACTTACCATTGAAGACTTCTACAAGCATTACCCAAGTCTGGGCGACACCAACAGGGAACACCTTTCCTCTGGTGGCTTTCCACCAATCACTTGCATTTCCTTAGAGCTGGTACACCGCCAAGGTCACTTTCTTTTTCTCGGTGCATCCTAATACCTCAAAATCTTTTTCTAACTCCTCTACCCAAAGTGATGCAACCTTAAGATTGCTTCTACCATCAAACCTAGGGAGCTTTAATTTCAAACACTGCTCAACTAGTTGATGCATCTGCCTATTCACATTCACCTGTCCTTACCCTTGATTTCCATTGTTGTCATTGATGGCAATGGCTATAGCGGCCTCAATAGCTTGGGCAATAGTGGCAGCTCACTCATGAGTCTGCCTACTTATCACAGTTCCAACTTCCTCAAGTGCCCTTAGAATTCCATCAACTCTAGGGTCTTCTACAGCTCTAGCATTAACTCTAGGGTCCTCTACAGCTCTAGCATTAACTCTAGGGTCCTCTACAGCTCTAGCTCGAGCACCACCTCGACCCCTTACTCCTCTTCCTGCACCTTTTCTTGCATCTCTTCCTTGGCTGCTCATTCTCACAATTTCTATTACTCACCCACCTGATATAATTCCATGCAGGAATTAGAGACCTAGGTTAACTATACTAGTCTAGTCCTAGGTAGTGAATCATGACACTAATTCACTTAGCAGACAACCAATCACCACAACACGAGATCACAGTCAATAAGTTTTGTGTACTTACCTTAGGTCCAAACGCACCTGCAACTCAACCAATAGAGCACTCAATTCACCCAGCAATTACAGCAAATAGTCTAGAGGCACGTGCAGCATGATACACCTATGACTCGTTGTGGTCTCCCTAATTAACTACTCTAGGGTCTCCACTCCTTATCACTCCAAGTTTCGACCAACTTGGATCGAGCTGTCCTTGCTCTGATACCAAATCAATAGCGGTTGTCATGCCCCGAGCCCCATCGAGCTTGCGACACCCTTCTTTGGTCGAATTAGTGTGATGTCCCATGAAACGTCGCCGACCACCTAAATGAATCACGTTAGAGTTTGAACGCCGCAGAAGCAAGGACAAAAACCCTGACAGTAAAAAAATCATGAGGTAATAGGGAGAGATAATTCACCAAGTCACCAATCATTATAAAATACCTCGATATATATACCATATCCATTCTCATACATTACACAACAACTAGTCACTTTGTGCACTCATCAAATTTACATTAAACCTATAATACATACACATGAACTGGCTTCTACAGATCACACCATCAACCTCAAAAGGATTAGTAGTCTGGATATACTCTAACTCTAGAAAAGGGATACTTCAAAAAGGTTAATCTACCCCTAAACTAGCCCCTACGCCCTGCAGATGGCGTCCACTCCGATTCGGTCTCCCCAGAATCCGAATCTGAATCCCTCTGAGGCACGCGCTCTTTTGAAGACTCTTAGTCTGCCTCGCATTCAATCGGGTTATCCTCATCTCCCGACTCTAACGGAACCTCAATCCATTCCTCTGACTCAGTCTCCTTCTCCAAATTTTCTGGCGGTTCCTCTCTTGGTTTCTCCTCTGACTCCGCTTCTGGTTTCTCCTTCGGTGTCGCCTCATACTTTTCTTCGGGCTACTCTTCTATAGGTTCCTCCTCTGGCTCTACACCTAAGTCCACATCTATCGGGTCATATCCAGCCTATGACTCCTCCAGCTCCAGATCCGACTCCGCCACTGTAGGCTCAGGCACTACAGGAACTTGCCAATGCCCTGACTGTGCGAGACTAGTGTCTATGCTAGTTATCTCGCCGTTAGGAGGGGGTATAGATTGTGGGTCCCAGTCTCCCACTCTGTCAAAGGGGACATCAAAACCTCGGACAGGGCCAAACTCATCCAACCCATCTCGAAAACACCAAGCTGTATAAGTGTGGGCTTGCCAGAGGGGTTACCCTATGTCTACTCAGACTACGGTTCTATGTTTGATCCAAGCCATATTGTCATCTACCGGATACTCTACAACTGAATGCTCGGTGTGCATTGGTATATCAAAACACTAGGGCGGTGGTGGTAGGAGATTCATGATTCAGGCCGTGGTTCTGAAATGATTTGGTTAAATAATCATGAGACGAATCTTAATAAGTTGACAGCCTAAACCCCACTTAAGCTATCACGTACCTCCAGACAAGTCCAAACACACGATAAATCAATACACACATAACATGTACACAAATGCAATTACCTAGGGCTCTCGGTCTACACAATCTGCACGTTAATCTCAAATTCACCAATTTCAAGCCATATGCACTTTGCAAACTATTCACATGCCCAAAAGCAAATGTCAAACACATAACATTTTCGAACTCCGGATTTCACACTCAGTCACGCACCACCACATCATTTTTGTTAAACTTGCCAACGACCCGCTTAAACACGCCTCAGGTCTGATCTTACTTTCACTTGCCACATCACACATCTCACTCTTATTCTCATTCTCTTTTCTTAGCTCGCGTAAACACACCTTAGGCTACACATTCCTATTGCGACCGATGTAAACACGCCTCAGACCCAATCTCATTCTCACTTGCCACATCACATATCTCATTCTCATTCTCTTTCCTCAGCCTGCGTAAACACGTCTTAGGCTACACATTCCTATCGCGACCCGCGTAAATATGCCTCAGGCTCAATCTCATTCTCACTTGCCACGTCACACATCTCAGTCTCATTCTCTTTCCTCAGCCCGCGTAAACACGTCTTAGGCTCACATTCGTATCACGATCAGCGTAAACATGCCTTGAGCCGGTTCAATTCCCCGTGCAAACACGCTTCAGGGATGAAGTGATCATGCGAACATACCAACACGCTATATTTTATCTATACCCCACGTAAACATGCATTGAGACTTTTTAGTGATCACACGCACACCGTACGCCTAAAATCTCACATGTTCACATACTTGGGTATTAAGTACATGCACTCAAATGCACCAAAATCGACCATCACAATTCAGTCATATAACAAACATATAACTATCATACAAACTGGCATTTTTCATCACAAAAGCCATGGCACAACAATCACGGCATTACATGACAATTTCACGCAATTAATTGCCAAATCAAACTACCCATTCTACGTGCCAAACAGAACTTTACAGCACCCAAACCAACCAATTTCAGCCCTTATTTAGCCTCTAATTCTCCACCAAAATGCCACCAATTCATCCCTAAGGCCCCTCATCCAAATCAACCCCTAAGCTACATTAAACCGTGCCTAAACGAGTTCGTTAATACCGATATCCTAAATAGGGTTTAAGGTATAACTTACTTGGAATCCTAGGCGCATCCAAGAAAGAGAGATAGCGGTAAGCCGGCGGTTACACAGCTGCTACGGCGGTGACTGTACAGCAGCGATCGGTGACGGCGGTGGAGGCTTGGCTTGGTTGGTTGGACCACGGCCACGGGAGGAGAGAGGGAGAGGGAGATCAATCGAGAATGAGAGGTGGTGGTGTGGCGAGGCTGTGGCATCGGGAACGACTGATCGGCGGCTATTCGGCATGACGGGTGCACGGCGGCGACAGCTGGCCCGGCTGGCCGGCCATGGTCATAGGAGCAAGGGGGAGGGTCGGCCGAGAGGGAGAGGGAGAGAGAGAAAAGGGCTTAAAACACCAATAATTGGATCCCATTTTGGCAAAATGACCATCCTACTCTCCTCTCTACTTTCCATCCGACGGTCACGATTCGTTCTTATCTTGAGATCAACGATCGAGATCAAATCTGTCTAAAAAATATCCAAGGGCAAAATGGGAATTTCACAAAAAGTCCAAGGGCAAAATTGTCCAAAAATTATAATTTCTAAAGTGGGGGTGAAATGACCAAAATACCCTTCTCCCATTATACTTGGCCTTAACAAAGTCCCAAATGTAAAACGATCATTTTCCATTTCTTGCAGAAATTTGATTTTTCTAAAGGATTTGGACAATTCTAAGCCTGATCACACTAATAACATCGTCGTCCAAATATCCTGTCGTGACCTTCTAATTTTCCAATGCCTAACTTGCTCTCTAATTAATGACTAAATTTTAAATAACGTAACTTGAGCGTATCTCAGACTAACATGTGGCTTTTGGGGAAATTTGCATATTCAACCCATGACTGATACTAAATCAAGCCACGTTTAAGCTTACTTGGATCGTGCCAACCTTGGTTGTCATGTAATCGTGAGGATCGATCGCTAGCTCCGACGAGCGCGATCGTTTGGTATATGTTTAAGGTTATTCGTCAATTCACCTTGTGGTCAAACAGAATCACCCATGATCTACTCCACTCGTATGACAGCGGCGAATTGATCCCTAGCTATCCTTAAATCAGCCTACATTGGCTCAAAATGTCACCTTGACAATTTCTATGGTTGAAAGTCAGCTTACGATCAAGTTTCTTTGGTCATGCGAATTTAAATCTTAATTATTCCAAAAATATTTTGTAGACATGCTAGGTTAATTTTGATCCTAAACCACTAAAATGTGATGGGTGTTCATATGGGTGCACAATCAATAATTTAGCACTCAATAAATCAAAGAGTTAAATGAAAACTCCATTAAATCCAACACATCAAGTGTTTTGCATAATATTGACTAAACAATGTATGCATAACCTAAATATGATTTTTAAATGCAATGACATTCAATTCTTTTTGGGTTTTTCTTTATTTAAAAAAAAACTACATGGAGATGCAATTTTAATCTACATGATGTGGTTTAATTGAAACGCTAATATGTGACTAACTAAATGACATGTGATGTGTGGTATGCACCTATGTGCTAAACATATATATGCCATATGGCATGCTATATATACTTGACTTGTTACGCTCTAAACCCCAGCAAGCGCGTAACACCCTAAGCTCGATCAAATTAGAGCGACGTTCCAAGAAACGCCGTTGACCCAAACCAACACACCAAAGATAAAGCACTAGCGAAAGCCACAAACACCTAGACAATAAATAACTAGGGGTAAAAGGGAAAATATACATACATCTATTACCGATTCAAACTTATACAATATCCACCTTCTTGAAAACCATATCATATACATGCACACTGATCTACAAGAGTTCACACCACTGACGTCAAAAAGGATTAGTAGCCTGAGCAATCCTAACTCCAAAAATGGGATACTTCAAACCTTCACTCTACCCCTAAACTAGCCCTTACACCCCCTGGATGGCATCCACTTTGAGTCCGACTCCTTGGAACCCAAGTCTGAATCCCTCTGAGCCACATGTTCCTCTGAGGGCTCTGAATGAGCTTCGATTTCAATCGGGTTGTCCTTATCACCCGACTCTAGCGAAACCTTAATCAGCTTTTCCTTTTCAGACTCCTATTCTGGCTCTTCCTCTAGTTCATTCTTTGGCTCATCCTCTTCTGGTTCAACCTCTGGATCTCCTTCTGGTTCATCTTCGAGTTCTTCTTCCGATGCCTCTTCAGGCTCTTCTTCGAGGTTTTCTTCTCCGGGTTCCTCCTCTGGCATTGCACCCAGATCTAAATCCATAGGATCATACCCCACCTGTGATTCCTCTAACTCCGAATCAAGCTCAGCCACTGAAGGTTCAGGTGCTGTGGGTACATGTTGATGTCCTGACTGTGCAAGACTAGTATCCAAGCTAGTCATCTCAATGTCAGGAGGGGTATGGCCGACGGATCCCAATCCCCCACTCCGTCAAAGGGAACATCAAAGCCATGGAAGGGCCGAAATCGTCCATCCCGTCCCGACAACACTAGGCAGCATAGGAGTGGGCTTGCCAAAGCAGTTGTCCTATGTCTACCTAGACTATTGTACTATGCTTGATCCAAGCCATATTCTCGTCTATTGAGTACTCTTCCACTTATGGTCGGTGTGCATTGGTATTCCAAAACGTTAAGGTGGTGGATTCATGGTTCGGGCCGAAGTTTTGAATTTGTTTGGTTGAAACAACCATAAGACACATCTCAGCAAGTAGGCACCCTAAACAGCACTTAGGCTAACATGTACCTCCAAACAATTCGAAACACGGCATCACCCAATAAACACACAATATATACACAAATTCACTTACCTGGGCTCTTATTAGACATCGCCTGCAGGTTAGTCCCAAATCCACTATTTCCAACCACACGCACTTTCCAAATAAATTTCCATGCTCAAAACAAAGTCGGACACATGGCATTTCTGAACTCTGCATTTCACACACACGTGTTCATGCACCACCATACAATTTTTATTAAACTTGCCAACGTTCGACGTACGACAATCTCAATTCCATAACACTTCTTAGCTCGCGTTATAGTACACGCCTCAGGCTATGTTTCCTGCCTGCGTTACAGTACATGCCTTAGACTCAACATCTTCCGCCAACGGCACAGCTGTAATTACTGTCTCATTTTCACAACACTCTTTAGCTCGCATTACAATACACACCTCAAGCTATGTCTCTTGCCACATTATAGTACGTACCTTAGGCTCAACATCCTCCACTGACGGCACAACCTGCGTTAATGACCACGTCTCAGGTTGGCGGTCTTCCGATAATACCGGGCATCATCTCGCGTTAAAGTACACGTCTCAGGACGACACAATTCCCCACGTTATAGTACACGCCTTAGGGACTTTCATGATCACTCGGACGACATACCACATACATTTTTACTCATCCACACGCTCAAACCTCATACGAACACTCTCAATTGATACACAAACGTGCCCAATTTCCAGCCAATTCAATTCAGCCCATATTCACACAAACGCGTCCACATTTCACCCAATTATTCCGCAAATCGACGAGCGCGTGAGGTCGTCATTAGACCCACAATCACAGCCATTAATATGAGCATAAAAATAGCATATTCATGTCAAATTCCTGCCATAATAATCACACAAATCAACCACGGCACCACACATCCGACCGACACGTTTAGTCCCCAAATCGAACCATACACTCATCATTTCAAACCGCACTTTCCAGCACCCAAACCAGTGACAAATCAGCCTTGAAATCATCATAATTTCACTTACAAATCAGTCAATATCAAATCCCAACTCAGCTTGCCAAAATAACCCCTAAATAGCCACTAATTTACCTGAATCAACCCCTAATCAATTCCGTCGATACCTGATATCCTAAATAGAGTTTAGGACGCCACTTACTTGAAATCTTAGGGCAGCTCGGGTGAGAGGGGAGGGCGACAAGGCGGTGGGGAGCAGCGGCTATGGCGGTCCGGCTGAATGGCAATGGTGGTGGCAGCTTGGCTTAACCGGCTAGTCATGGCCACGGGAGGGAGAGGGCTCGGTCAAGAGGGAGAGAGAGAGATGATGGCATGAGGGGGTGATGGTGCAGCTCGGTGATAGGACGGCAGCGACGAGCGGACGGTGGCTAAATGGTAGCGGTGCGGCCAAGGGGAGAGGGTAGGCATTTGGTGAGGGGGAGAGGGAGTGAGCCGAGAGAGGGACAGAGAATGAAGGGAGAGAGAGAGAGAGAGAGAAAAAATGGGTTTTTAAACCAATAATTGTCCCCATTTATGGCAAAATGACCATCTTGCCCCTCTCTCAACTTTTCAATCGATGGCCGAGATTCATCCCTATCTTGAGATCAACGGCCGAGATTGAATCTTTTCCAAAAATATTCAAGGGTAAAATGGGAATTTCACAAAAATCCAAGGGCAAAATTGTCCAAAAATTGTCATTTCTAAAGTTAGAGTGAAATGATCGAATGCCTTTCTCCATTTACACTTGGCTTTAACAAAGTTCCAGGGGTAAAACTGTCATTTACAATTTTTTTGAAGGATCCGGACAACTCTAAGGCTGATCATGCTAATAACAATGGCGTCCAAATGCTCTGTCGTGACTTTCTAAATTTCCAAGCTCCAACTTGGTCTCTAATTGATGACTAAATTTTAAATAATATAACTTGAGCGTATCTTAAACTAACAGGTGCCTTTTGGGAAATTCGCATATTCAACTCATGGTCGATACTAAATCAAGCCATGTTTAAGCTCACTCGGATCGTGACGACCTCGGTTGTCATGTAATCGCGAGGTTCGATCGCTAGTTCCGACGGGCACGATCATTTGGTATCAATTTAGGGTCATTCGCCAATTCATTTCGTGGTTAAACGGCATCACCTGTATCCACTCGTATGACAGCGGCGAATCAGCCTATAACTATCCTCAGATCGGCCTACATTGGCTTAAAATGTCATCTCGATAATTCTATGGTTGAAAGTCAGTTCACAATCGAATTTCTATGGTCGCGCGAATTTAAGTCCCTAATTAGCCTTTCCCTATCACACCCCGAGCCTACAGAATGCGACAACCCTACCGAGGTCAAATAAGTGCGACGTCCCAGGACGCGTCGCCGACCCAAAATCAAGAATAGAGAACAATGCACATGTGGAAGTAACAAACACCAATACTATATAAAGCAACATGACCAAGGATAGCATAGAATATAATAAATACAACTTGCATTAAAACAGAGATTTACAAAATCCATCAATACAGAACTATACGCTAACCAAAAGTAGGTCAACGGCCACTAACATAAAAAAGGCGTAGGTGGCTCGGGCGGTCAGGCACTAACTCTAAAGAGAGCTTTGTCAAAAAGTGTCGGCCTTACCTAATTATGGTCAAGCTAAACCTAAGGCAACTAGTCCGGGTTGGATCCTGAGGACTCGGATGAGTCATCCAATGACTCAGACTCATAATCTATCGAATCTGGCTCTGACTCGGCATCCACTGACTCTGCCCCAGAATCATCCTCCAGCTCTAGCTCCTGCTCCATGGGCTCCGGCTTTGGCTCGATGTCGGACTCCCAATCCATCGATTCCTCTCCCTCGGACTCGGTATCCATCTCGACGAGAACTAGCTGGGCACCGAAATCCTCCTCAGGCGTGGCAACGAGGCTCACAACCTCTACATCGGCGGCCTCTGGATCCGACTGGCCTAATGTGTCGAACGAAACGTCGAAGGTCCTAAGAGGTCTGTGAGTGCCGAATTGGTCCTGGAAACACCAAGCAAGATAAGGATGGGCCGGAATGTAGCCCACCCTCATCGACCCAAACTTTATTATAATACCTAACATACGACTCCCCATTTCCTACGGGGTGTATCGTCATCGATCACTCTATGCGATACAGGATCTCAAAACGAAGCAGCGCATCTACCATTTTCAAGGTCGGAAGTCTGAAAAGTGGGGTTTAAACAACAGTGAGAATAAATCTCAGTGAGTAGGCCCCCTAAACCTAAACTAGGCTAACATGCACCTCCCGAACAAGCACTAATAAAACACACAATTCTGAACATAATGACTTAGGCCCTCGGGCCCCAAATCCAATACACAATTGATCCTGCATGTTAGGCATGTAATAATAACGACAATAGTGTAGAACCCAACCGTGACACATGCGCAATATCATTAGGCCACAATGCATGTCATGCACATGCTCATGTTCATGCTCTTTGATGCACTTTCACACACTTGCACACTTGCACACGTGTTAGTTCCCAATTCACTTCTGACCCGCGTAAAACATATCAGGTCTATATCAATATCCATCACTTCCTGGTCCGTGTAAAACACATTAGGCTCAGTGTCTCTAGCCTGCATAAAACGTATTAGGTGCAACACCGATCTCCATATACAGACCAAAACTCGCGTAAAACGCATCAAGCTGGCCGTCTTTTGGTAATCCAGGTATCGTCCCGTGTAAAACACATCAGGACGGGTTCAATACCTCGCGTAAATGCATCGGGGCTTTATGTGATCACA
Source organism: Syzygium aromaticum (assembly GCA_024500025.1). Lineage (NCBI taxonomy): Eukaryota > Viridiplantae > Streptophyta > Magnoliopsida > Myrtales > Myrtaceae > Syzygium > Syzygium aromaticum. The sequence continues at coordinate 15,362,583 of CM044886.1, forward strand.
CGTGCTTATACATCAGGGCAATTAAGTGATCACATGCTCATGCCAATCGTGTACACTCACATGATGCATGTGCTATGCCAATGCTCAATATGCACATTTATGGCAACAATATCCAACAGTCGGGCATCCATAAATTCACACTAAGCATCCACTTTAATACCACAACACGTTCAATTCACAATTTAACATGCCTAATCAACCAAATCAATCAATTCCGCCACGATACATACTTGCCACACGAATTTACACAATTAAATCATTGAAACTACACATGCCGATAGTCCACCAAGTGTCTCATTAATCGGCCACACCGAGCACGCAACATGGCATTGCACAATCAATATCAAATCATGTTCAATTCAGCCACCACACAAGCAAATCAAGGCATACTTGGCAATTCATAAACAAACCACATATTAGCCGAACGAGATCCCATTAATCCCATTATGATCAGCCTTTAAACAGTCCACTTTAGGCCACTAATCCACTTCCAAATCATCACATTGGGCTCCCAAGATTCACCACACAATCAGCCACGACACGGCCCACACATTGTACCCGTTTTAATCCACATAATTGCCCAAACTAAGTCCACAATGATTAGCCAACAACCAGCCCATTCTAGGCCACCAAATCACATCTAAATTGCCACCCTAGGCTCCCAAATTAGCCACAAGATCAGCCCTAAACATCCTCTACAAATTAACCCCTAAAATACCCTAAACTAAACCCTAAAACTTGTCTAAAGTGCACAAAATCCTATTTAAGGGTTAGGGTTTGTACTCACCTAGGTCCTAAGCTTCAAACGAGGCCGAACAAGGAGGAGAAATAGGCTGGACCATGGCCAAGACAAGCTGGTTCCGTGGCGGCGCTCCGGCGATCCTCACGGCAGCTCTCGGCTGCGGCGACAGCAACCTCACGGTCGAAAGGAAGAGAACCGGTGAGAGAGAGGGAGAGTGAGAGAGAGAGTGTTGGCTGGCTTGGTGAGAAAGAAATGAGAGGGAGAGAGAGAATGAGTGGGTTTATGAATTATTGGGGTTTAGTGGGGTGGTTGGCCAAAATCTAGAAATGCCCATCTTGCCCTCACTTCAAGGGTTGAGATTAAGTCTTTGCCAAATATCCAAGGGCACCTTAGTCCGCAATATAAACCCCAAAATATCCTTCAAAATCCCCCAAAATTCGGAATTAGCACTTAAGGCTCCAAGGGCAAAATCGTAATTTTCCGGTTCCGAGCCGAAATTTCATTTTTCGACCATACCGATCCCAAATATAATTGGCCACACTTATACGACGTTGTCCTCGCAAAATAGTCGCATATGTCCACGAAAATTGACACCGAAGTCCGGACTCAATTCCACTATCGATTTCGCTCAAATGCAATTTTAGCATCTCTCACTAATGGGCGGCTGTTTAGGGGTCACGCGTATCAACTTAGGATTACTCAAGTCATGACGAACTCGATCTCCCAGAGAACATGAGGATTTATCACTAGTTCTAGGAGTCACGATCGTTCGGAATAAGTTCGGGATTGTTTGCCACGCGCACTCTCGGTTGTACGGAATCACTTGTGATCCGATCGTACATCGTTGGCCAAACCAAATCCGTCACCTTCCTTGGATCGGCCCACATTGGCCCAAAATATCCCCTCATCATTCCTCAGAATTGGACTTGATTCATGGTCGAGTTCTTGGGTCCAAGTACTGTTTTCCTAATTAGCCATTCCCTATTGATTAGTATTCCGAAAATGATCAGTTCCAAGCAAGACTTACCAAAACGAAATGAGAAATACATCCATTTCATTGATCATGAAAGTGGGTCGAATTCGAGATGTTACATTCCCTAATGGTTAGTATCCTAGGAATGAATAGTTCCGGGCAAGATCTAACTACAAGTACGTCCATAAAATCATCCATTTCGTAAATCCCAAGTAGGTAAAATTTCAGAATGTCATAACTCTTTCCCCTTACAAAAATTTCGTCCTCGAAATTTACAATTCAACCTACCTACTCAAACAAATGGGGGTATTGACGTTGTATTAGCTCCTCACTTTCCCGAGTCACGCCTTATGTACCACGATGTTCCTAAACAACTTTAACCATTGGGATGGTCTTGTTCCTTAGAACTCATTCCTTCCGATAATGCACTAGCGAAAGCCAAAAACACCTAGATAATAAATAACTAGGGGTAAAAGAGAGAATATGCATACATCAATTACTGATTCAAACTTATACAATATCCACCTTCTTAAAAACCACATAATATACATGCACACCAATCTACTAGAGTTCACACCACCGACATAAAAAAGAATCAGTAGCCTGAGCAATCTTAACTCCAAAAATGGGACACTTCAAACCTTTACTCTACCCCTAAACTAGCCCCCACACCCCTTGGATGGCGTCCACTCCGAGTCCAACTCCTCAGAACCCAAGTCTAAATCCCTCTGAGCCACCTGTTCCTCTGAAGACTCTGAATTAGCCTCGATCTCAATCAGATTGTCCTCATCACCCAACTCTAGCATAACCTCAATCCGCTCTTCATCCTCAGACTCCTCTTCTGGCTCTTCCTCTAGCTCATTCCCTAGCTCATCGTCTTTTGGTTCTAACTCCGGATCTCCTTCTGGTTTGTCTTCAAGTTATTCTTCCGGTGCCTTTTTAGGCTTTTCTTCAGGGTTTTCTTCTCCGGGTTCCTCCTCTAGCACTACACCTAAATCTAAATCCATAGGATTAAACCCTACCTGTGAATCCTCTGGCTCCGGATCAAGCTCAGCCACTGAAGGTACGGGTGCTGCGGGTACGTGTTGATATCCTGATTGGGTGAGACTAGTATCCAGGCTAATCATCTCACCATCGGGAGGGAATATGACCGACGGATCCTAATCCCTTACTCCGTCAAAGGGAACATCAAAGCCATGGACGGGGTCGAACTCATCCATCCTGTCCCGAAAACACCAGGCAGTATAAGTATGGGCATGTCAAAGCGGTTGTCCTATGTCTATCCAGACTACTGTAGTATGCTTGATCCAAGCCATATTCTCGTCTATCGGGTGCTCTATCACATTATGGTCGGTGTGCATGGTTTTCCAAAACATTGAGGCGGTGGTGGAGGTGGTGGATTCATGGTTCGGGCCGGGGTTCTGAAATTGTTTGGTTAAAATAACCATGAGACACATCTCAGCAAGTAGACACCTTAATCCCTACCTAGACTAACACGTACCTCCAGACAATTCTAAACACAGCATCACCTAATAAACACATAACATATACACAAATTCATTTACTTGGGCTCTTATTATACATTGTCTGCAAGTTAGTCTCAAATCCACTATCTCCAACCACACGTACTTTCCAAATAAATTTCCATGCTCAAAATAAAGTTGAACACCTGGCATTTCCGAACTTTGCATTTCATATGCATACGCGTTCATGCACCACCATACTATTTTATTAAACTTGCCAACATTCGACGTACGACCATCTCAATTCTACAACACTTCTTAGCCCGCGTTACAGTACATGCCTCAGGCTATGTCTCTTGCCCGATTTATAGTACACGCCTCAGGGTCAACATCTTCCACCTATGGCACAGTCATAATTACTGTCTCATTTTCACAACACTCCTTAGCCCGAGTTACAGTACATGCCTCAGGCCATGTCTGTTGCCCGCGTTACAGTATATGCCTCAGGCTCAACATCCTCCACCGATGGCACAACCCACGTTAACGAACACGCCTCAGGTTAGCTGTCTTCCGGTAATACCAGGCATCGTCTTGCGTTAAAGTACATGCCTCATGACGGCACAATTTCCCACATTACAGTACACGCCTCAGGGACTTTCACAATCACTCACACGACATACCACATACATTTTTACTCATCCACATGCTCAAACCTTGTACGAACACTCTCAATTGATACACAAACGTGCCCAATTTCCAGCCAATTCAATTCAACCTATATTCACACAAATGGGTCCACATTTCACCCAATATTCCACAAACCGACGAGCACGCTAGGTCGCCATTAGACCCACAATCACAGCCATTAATATGAGCATAAAAACAGCATATTCGTATCAAATTCCAGTCATAATAGTCACACAAATCAATCACGGCACCACACATCTGACCGACAAGTTTAGTCCCCAAATCGAACCATACACTCATCATTTTAGACCGCACTTTCCAACATCCAAACCAGCAACAAATCAACCTCAAAACCATCATAATTTAACTCATAAATCAGCCAATATCAAATCCCAACTCAGCTTACCAAAACAACTCCAAAATAGCCACTAATTAACTCGAATCAACCCTTAATCAATTCCGTCAATACCTGATATCCTAAATAGAGTTTAGGACGCCACTTACTTGAAATCCTAGGCTAGCTCGGGTGAGAGGGGAGGGCGACAAGGTTGCAGGTCGCGGCGGCTACGGTTGTTTGGATGAACAGTGGCAGCAACTTGGCTTGGCTGGCTAGTCACGACTACGAGAGAGAGAGAGAGAGAGCTCGGCCAAGAGGGAGAGAGAGAGATGGTGGCGTGAGGGGGTGATGGTACGGCTCGGTGACGGGATAACGGCGACGGGCGAATGGTGGCCGGACGGCAGTGCTGTGGCCAAGGGGAGAGGGGTGGTTGTTCGGTGAGGGGGAAAGGGAGTGAGTCGAAAGAGGGAGAGAGAATGAGAGAAGAGAGAGAGAAAATAGGTTTAAACCAATAATTGTCCCCCTTTATGGCAAAATGACCATCTTGCCCCTCTCTCAATTTTTCAATCGACGGTCGAGATTCATCCCTATCTTGAGATCAACGGTCGAGATTAAATCTTTTCTAAAAATATCCAAGGGTAAAATGGAAATTTCACAAAAGTCCAAGGGCAAAATTGTCCAAAAATTGTCACTTCTAAAGTTAGGGTGAAATGACCAAAATGCCCTTCTCCATTTATACTTGGCCGTAACAAAGTTCCTGGGGTAAAACGGTCATTTATCATTTCTTGTCGAAATTAAATTTTTCTAAAGGATCCGGACAATTCTAAGACTGATCATGCTAATAACAACGTCGTCCAAATGCTCTGTCGTGACTTTCTAAATTTCCAAGGCCCAACTTGGTCTCTAATTGATGACTGAATTTTGAATAACGTAACTTGAGCGTATCTCAGACTAACGGGTGGTTTTTGAGAAATTCGCATATTCGACCCATGGTCGATACAAAATCAAGTCACGTTTAAGCTCATTCGGATCATGACGACCTCGGTTGTCTTGTAATCACGAGGATTGAACGCTAGTTCCGACGGGCACGATCGTTTGGTGTAGGTTTAGAGTTATTCGCCAATTCATTTCATGGTCAAACGGAATCACCCGTAATCCACTCATATGATAGCGGTGAATCAGCCCATAACTATCCTCATATCGGTCTACATTGGCTCAAGATGTCACCTCGACAATTCTATGGTCGAAGGTCAGCTCACGATCGAATTTCTTTGGTCATGCGAATTTAAGTCCCTAATCAGCCTTTTCCTAATGGTTAGTATTCCATGAATAATCAGTTTCAGGGTGAGATCTAACTACAAGTACATCTATAAAATCATCAATTTCATAAATCCCAAGTGTGTAAAATTTCAGAATGTCACAACTTTCCCCCTTACAAAAATTTCATCCTCGAAATTTACAGTTCAACCTAACTACTCCAACAAATGGGGGTATTGACGTTGTTTTAGCTCATCACTTTCCCAAGTCGCGCCTTTTGCCCCGTGATGTTCCCAAACAACTTTGACCATCAGGATTGTCTTGTTCCTTATAACTCGTTCCTTCCGATCTTCGATCCTTATTGGTCTTTTGATATACGACACCCTGTCGTCAACTTTTATCTTTTCATAGTTCAATACATAAGTTGAATCCGGTTCATATTTTTTCAACGTCGATATGTGGAATATATTACACACTTGCGACAAATTTGGCAGTACCGCAAGGCGATAAGCTAAGTCTCCAATCATTTCCAACACCTTAAAGGGTCCTGCGTACCTCAGACTCAACTTCCCTTTCTTACCAAATCGGGACAATACTCTCATGGGCAATATTTTAAGGTATACGTGATCCCCTACTTGGAATTCCAAATTTGTTCGCCTCCTGTCTGCGTGACTCTTTTGACGGCTTTGAGCTGTTTCAGCCTTTCACGAATAATCTTAACCGCCTCAACCTATTGTTGAACTAGTTCTGGCCCGGTTATACTCCTTTCTCCAACTCCATCCCATCATATGAGCGTTCTACAGGCCCTACCATACAACGCTTCAAATGGTGCCATCCCGATACTCTGCTGAAAACTATTATTATACGCAAATTCCGTCAAAGGCAATTGTTTATTCCATTTGCCTTGAAAGTCCAACACACATGCTCGAAGCATATCCTCTAGAGACTGAATTATCCTCTCAGACTGGCCATCCGATTGCGGATGATTGGCTGTACTAAACTGCAACCTTGATCCTAATGCCGTCTACAGACTTTTCCAAAAGTTGGCGGTAAACCTAGGATTACGATCCGAAGTAATCGTCATTGGCACCCCGTGCAAACGAACATTCTGTTGTATATACAATTCAACATATCGATCCAATGCGAAGTCCTTTCACACTGCCAAGAAGTGCACTGAGTTTGTCAATCGATCGGCAATTACCCAAATAGAATCATGGCCTTTTTGGCTCCTTAGCAATCTCATTACAAAATCCAAAGTAATATGTTCTCATTTCCATTCTGGGATTTTCAAATGTCGCAATAATCCTCCGAGCTTACAATATTGTGCTTTTACTTGCTGGCACATCAGACATTTAGCCACATGCCTGGCTATGTCCACCTTCATGCCATTCAACCAATAATACTGTCACAAATTCTGATACATTTTTATACTCCCCGGATGAATACTATAATTACTATGATGCGCTTCCGACAAAATCTCCTCCTTAAGTTCTGCATCGTCCGGTACACACAATTGTCCATGAAACTTCAAGATCCCATCCTCAGATGCTTGGAAGTTCAGTTTTCTCTTAGTAACATCCATTTCTAAAAACCTTTGAATCTCTTGGTCTGTAGATTGTAAAGCCTTAATCTTAATTTGGATTTATGGTTCAATCCTTAGCGTGGCTAGCAAACTCGAAACTTGACTTACTTCAAACCTAAATTCCGAGTCTCGCACTTTTTTCAAGAAAGTCCATTCTTTGACCATCAAGTGTGCGATGCTTGACTTCTGACTTAATACATCCACTACCCGGTTAGCCTTTCTGAGGTAATACAAAATATCACGATAATAATTTTTTAGCAGTTCCATCCAACAACGTTGCCTCATATTTAACTCCTTTTGAAAAAATAGATATTTGAGGCTCTGAAGATCTGTATAGATCTGAAATTTTTCTTTGCACAAATAATATCGCGAAATCTTAAGGGCGAACACTATTGCAAGCAATACCAAATCATGCGTCGGATAGTTCAACTCATGCAGTCTTAACTGTCTTGATGCGTAGGCTACTACTCGTCCCTTTTGCATGAGTACACACCCCAGTCCTTTTAACGACGCGTTAGTATAAATTTCATATCCTCTGGGTCCTGATAGAATAGTCAACACCTGTACCGTCGTTAGCCTATGCTTTAGTTCTTGAAAACTCTTTTCACATTTGTCAGTCCATTCAAACTATATTTCCTTTTTCAACAAATGTGTCAACGGTGTTACTATTGCCGAATTCTACAAAACGTTTATAGTATCCTGCCAAACCCAAGAAGCTCCGAACCTCGATTACCGTCATCGGCCTCGGCCACTTTATCACAGCTTCAGTCTTCATCGGATCTATTAAAATTCCATCCCTTGAGACTACATGTCCAAGAAATGCTTCTTGACTGAGCTAGAACTCGCAGTTACTAAACTTGACGTATAGTGCGTTCTCTCTTAAAGTCTGCAAAACTTTACTTAGATGAAACTCATGCTCTTCCGAGCTCTTTGAGTACACCAATATATCATCTATGAAGACTATGACAAATTGGTCTAAAAACTCCTTAAGCACCCGATTTATTAAGTCTATAAATGCAACAGGGACATTTGTCAACCCAACCGACATTATTGTAAACTCATAATGTCCATATATGTCCTACTTCCTAATCTTCAATTGATGATATCTTGTCCTTAAGTCAATCTTAGAAAATACCGAAGCCCCTTGTAACTAGTCAAACAGGTCATCTATCCTCGGCAAGGGATATTTATTCTTAATCGTCACTTAGTTTAACTGCTAATAATCAATACATAACCTTAATGACCTATCCTTCTTCCTCACAAACAGGACTGACGCTCCACATGGGGACGCACTTAGACATATGAAATCCTTGTACAACAATTTTTCCATTTGCACCTTTAACTCCTTTAACTCTAACAATGACATTCTATATATAAGGTGCCTTCACGATTGGCTCAATCTCAGGGGCCAACTCGGTTACAAATTCTACTTCTCTTTCTGGTAGCAATCCCGGCAATTCCTGAGGAAAGACATCGGTAAAATCGCGCACCACAGTTATGTCCTCTAGCCTCTGTTTCTCCATTGTCGAATCAACTACTATCGCTAAAGGCCCTTCGCATCCTTAGTTTAACAACTTAGTCACTTCCAGTGAAGAAATCTAGGGAATCGAGGTTCCTCCTCGATTTCCTACAAATTCGAATCTATGATGTCCAACTGAATTAGATTGAATCACCCTTCTACTATAATCCATAACAGCCCTCTGCTTAACCAACTAATCCATACCCACAATCACATCGAAATCGAACATAACTAAAACCATTAGATCTATCATTTCTTCCCTATCACTAATGACAATCTTGCAATCCAAGCACCCTAATGAGACTAGCACTTTAACAAATTGCGGCTCAATGGGATGGTAACACACAACACAACATCAACCAATTGCGGCTCTATACTAATTAATTTAACAAATTGATCTGACACAAACGAATGTGATGCCCCTGGATCGAATAAAGCATATGCAGCATGATCACAGAGAGAAACCGTACCTATGACCACGCTTGGCGCATTCTCAATCTCTCTCCTTGCTATAGCATATACTCGTTCTTGGGCCGATGGCCTATTCTAATTAGCCGGCAGAGTCGTTCCAATTTGGTTTCTATTCCGGGGTGGCGGCAACGCAGGCGATCTATTCTGCCTGAGGTTAGGGCAAGTTCTTATCTGATGACCCAACCCGCCACATCTAAAACAGGCTATATCCCTATTCGCACAAGGTCCATTTCCATGTCTTTCTCCATATATCCGACATGGGCCATTCTTAAAGCGGTTCTGTTTCCCGATATTCTTTCTAGCAGGAGGGATAACACGTCGGTTACTCGCCATTGGCCTCTTCCCAATGTGGCGGTTATCCCTACCTAGGGCAAATCTTGATCCAAAAGTGGCAGCCTTATCTGCTAAGTCACGTTCAATCGCTTGGGCCCGATCATAGATCTCATTATAATCTCTTAAATTCAGTGAAATCATTTGGCTGCAAAGGTTCGGCTTCATACTGTCTCGGAACCTTCGAGCCCTATCAAACGGGTCATCTACCATCCTTAGGGCAAACTTAGAAAACCGAGTGAATTCATCCTCATACTGATCCACTGTCCTCTGCTCCTAACGAAGTCTCATAAACTCAGCCAGCTTTTGTTCTCAGGCACTCTCAGAAAAATACTTAGCATTGAAAGCTTCCACAAATATCGTCCAAGTTTGGGTGACACCAGCTGGGAACACCCTTCCTTTGGTGGCTTTCCACCAATCACTTGCATTTCCTTGGAGATGGTATACCGTCAATGTCACTTTCTCTTTCTTGGTGCACCCTAATACCTTAAGGGCTTTTTCCAACTCCTCTACTCAAAGTGATGCAACCTCAAGGTTGCCTCTACCATCAAACTTAGGGAGCTTTAATTTAAAAAACTGCTCAACTAGCTGATGCATATGCCTATTGAAATTTACTTGCCCCTACCCTTGATTTCCAATGTTACCATTAATGGCAATGGCTGTATCGGCCTCAACAGTTTGGGCAATAGTTGCAGCTCGCTCCTAAGTCTACCTACCCATCAAAGTTCTAACTTCCTTAAGTGCTCTTAGAATTCCATCAACTCTGGGGTCTCCTACAACTCTAGCATCAACTCTGGGGTTCTCTACAGCTCTAGCTCGAGCACCACCTCGACCCCTTACTCCTCTTCCTGCACCCCTTCTTGCAACTCTTCCTTGGCTGCTCATTTTCACAGTTTTTACCACTCACCTACCTGCTATAATTTCATATAGGAATTAGAGACTTAGGCCAACTATATCAGTCTAGTCCTAGGTAGCGAATTAACACAATAATTCACTCAGCAGGTAAGTAATCATAACAGCACAAGGCCGTAATCAACAAGGTCTGTGCACTTACCTTAGGTCCTGACGTACCTGCATTCCAATCGTTATAACACTCAATTCACCCATCAATCATAACAAACAATCTAGAGGTGTGTGTAGCTCATTGCACTCCTATGACTTGCTAAGGTCTCCCCAGATGACTACCCCAAGGTCTCCACTTCTTATCACTCCAAGCTTTGACCAACTTAGATCGAGCTGTCCTTGCTCTGATACCTAATCAACAAGGGATGTCACACCCCGAACACCATCAAGTGCGCGACACCCCAAGCTCAGTTGAATTAGAGCGACATCCTAGAAAATGCCTCTAACCCAAACCAGCACACCAGAGATAATGCACTAGCGAAAGCCAAAAACACCTAGAAAATAAATAACTAGGGGTAAAAGAGAGAATATGCATACATCAATTACTGATTCAAACTTATACAATATCCACCTTCTTGAAAACAACATAATATACATGCACACCTATCTACTAGAGTTCACACCACCGACGTAAAAAAGGATCAGTAGCCTGAGCAATCTTAACTCCAAAAATGGGACACTTCAAACCTTCACTCTACCCTTAAACTAGCCCCTACACCCCTTGGATGGCATCCACTACGAGTCCAACTCCTCAAAACCCGAGTCTGAATCCCTCTAAGCCACCTGTTCCTTTAAGGGCTCTGAATCAGTCTCGATCTCAATCGGGTTGTTCTCATCACCCGACTCTAGCGGAACCTCAATTCGATCTTCCTCTTCAAACTCCTCTTTAGGCTCTTCCTCTGGCTCATTCTCTAGCTCATCCTCTTCTGGTTCTAACTCCGGATCTCCTTCTGGTTCGTCTTCAAGTTCTTCTTCTAGTGCCTCTTTAGGCTCTTCTTCGGGGTTCTTCTTCGGGTTCCTCCTCTGGCATTACACCTAGATCCAAATCCATAGGTTCATACCCTACCTGTGATTCCTCTGGCTTTGGATCATGCTTAGCCACTAAAGGTTCGGGTGCTGCGGGTACGTGTTGATGTCCTGACTGGGCGAGACTAGTATCCGAGCTAGTCATCTCACCATCGTGAAGCGGTATGGCTGACGGATCTCAATCCCGTACTCCGTCAAAGGGAACATCATAGCCATGGACAGGGCCAAACTCATCCATCTAATCCCGAAAACACTAGGCAGTATAGGTGTGGGGTTACCAAAGCAGTTGTCCTATGTCTTCCTATACTACTATAGTATGCTTGATTCAAGCCATATTCTCATCTATCGAATACTCTACCACGTTATGGTCGGCATGCATTGGTATTCCAAAACGTTGAGGCAGTGGTGGCAGTGGTGGATTCATGATTCAGGTTGAGGTTCTGAAATTGTATGGTTGAAACAACTATGAAACACATCTCAGCAAGTAGACATCCTAAACCCTACCTAGGTTAACACGTACGTCCAGACAATTCGAAACACAGCATCACCCAATAAACACACAACATATAAACAAATTCACTTACCTGGGCTCTTATTACACACCGCCTGCAAGTTAGTCTCAAATCCACTATTTCCAACCACACGCACTTTCCAAATAAATTTTCATGCTCAAAACAAAGTCGGACACATGGCATTTCCAAACTTTGCATTTCACACACACGTGTTCATACACCACCATACTATTTTTATTGAACTTGCCAACGTTCAACATATGACCATCTCAATTCCATAACACTTCTTAGCTCGCGTTACAGTACACGCCTCAGGTTATGACTCTTGCCCGCGTTACAGTACATGCCTCAGGCTCAACATCTTCCACCTGTGGCACAGCCGTAATTACTGTCTCATTTTTCACAACACTCCTTAGCCCGCGTTACAGTACATGCCTCAGGCTATGTCTCTTGCCTGCGTTACAGTACACGCCTTAGGCTAAACATCCTCCACTGACGGCACAACCCGCGTTATTGAACATGTGTCAGGTTGGCGGTCTTCTGGTAATACTAGGCATCGTCTCGCGTTAAAGTACATATATCAGGATGGCACAATTCCCCACGTTACAGTACACGCCTCAGGGACTTTCATGATCACTCGCACGACATACCACATACATTTTTACTCATCCATATGCTCAAACCTCATGCGAACACTCTCAATTGATATACAAACGTGCCCAATGTCCAGCCAATTCATTTTAGCCCATATTCACACAAACGGGTTTACATTTCACCCAATTATTCTGCAAACTGACAAGCACGTGAGGTCACCATTAGACCCACAATCACAGCCATTAATATGAGCATAAAACAACATATTCATGTCAAATTCCAGCCATAATAATCACACAAATCAGCCACGGCACCACACATCCGATCAATACGTTTAGTCCTCAAATCGAACCATACACTCATCATTTCAAACCACACTTTCCAGCACCCAAACTAGTGACAAATCAGCCTCAAAACCATCATAATTTCACTTACAAATCAGCCAATATCAAATCCCAACTCAGCTTATCAAAACAACCCCTAAATAGCCACTAATTAACCTGAATCAACCCCTAATCAATTCCGTTGATACCCGATATCCTAAATAGAGTTTAGGACGCCACTTACTTGAAATCCCAGACTAGCTCGGGCGAGAGGGGAGGGCGACAAGACGGCAAGGCACGGCGGCTACAGCGGTCCGGCTGAATGGTAGCGATCGATGACGGCGACGACGACTTGGCTTAGTCGGCTAGTCACGGCCACAAGAGGGAGAGAGAGAGACGGTGCGTGAGGGGGTGTTGGTGCGGGTCGGTGACGGGATGGTGGCGACGAGCAGGTGGCCGGATGGCAGCTGTATGGCCAAGGGGAGAGGGGTGGGCATTCGGTGAGGGGGAGAGGGAGTGAGCCAAGAGAGGGAGAGAGAATGAGGGGAGGGAGAGAGAAAATGGGTTTTAAACCAATAATTGTCCCCCTTTATGGCAAAATGACCATCTTGCCCCTCTCTCAACTTTTCAATCGATAGCCAAAATTCATTCCTATCTTGAGATCAACAGCCGAGATCGAATCTTTTCCAAAAATATCCAAGGGTAAAATGGGAATTTCAAAAAAAATCCAAGGGCAAAATTATCCAAAAATTATCATTTCTAAAGTTAGGGTGAAATGATCGAAATGCCTTTCTCCATTTACACTTGGCCTTAACAAAGTTCCTAGGGTAAAATGGTCATTTACCATTTCTCGCCGAAATTAAATTTTTTTGAAGGATCTGGACTATTCTGAGGCTAATCATGCTAATAACATCATCATCCAAATGCTCTGTCGTGACTTTCTAAATTTTCAAGGCCCAACTTGGTCTCTAATTGTTGTTTGGATTTTAAATAACGTAACTTGAGCATATCTGAGACTAACGGGTGGCTTTTGCGAAATTCGCATATTTGACTCGTGATCGATACTAAATCAAGCCGCGTTTAAACTCACTCGAATTGTGACAACCTCGGTTGTCATGTAATCGCGATAATCGATCGCTAGTTCCGACGGGCACGATCGTTTGGTATAGGTTTAGAGTCATTCGCCAATTCATTTCGTAGTCAAACAAAATCATCTGTGATCCACTAGTATGACAGCGACGAATCAGCCCATAACTATCCTCATATCAGCCTACATTAGCTCAAAATGTCACCTCGACAATTCTATGGTCGAAAGTCAGTTCACGATTGAATTTCTTTGGTCGCATGAATTTAAGTCCCTAATTAGCCTTTCTCTAATGGTTAGTATCCTAGGAATGATCAGTTTCGGGCAAATTCTAACTACAAGTACGTCCATAAAATCATCCATTTCATAAATCCCAAGTGGGTAAAATTTCAGAATGTCACATGACTATTAATAAATCTCATGAGGCATTAAGATATATGTCCAACTCAAACTTCATTGAATTCAATGATATATTATCTCAAATCAATCAAAGTCTATTTAATCAATCACACATAATAAGCATAGGTATTAGTCACGAACAAAATATGAGATAACGTTAAGGATCCGACCTCTAGTCTCAAAGGTCCAACCCCCAGTATATGTGATATTTAATGCTATGTACGATGCAAGGTAAGCTTAGGGGAACCAATGCTATCCTAAGACATGACAATGGACGTAGGTTGATCAATCTTAAAATATGCACACCTTGGAATTTGAACTATCAAAACTCGCTAGTCAAATAATATGTTACGCCCAACTTGATATCAAGCGTCCAAAAATTTAACATCTCAATAAACGCTCACCTGGACAGCATGGATGGCAAGTTGAACTCAACTGCATGAACTCGAATTCCCTAATGCTAAGACGGGGACTTCATGCAAGCAACCATTCCACACATCATGCAATTGCATCTAACTGAATATGGCCAACCAGAACAAATTACACTCTGGAGCCACATGAAAAAAACTCTCAATCAATTCCTAAGGGCAGCCGCAGTTAGGCACGAGATTAAATCATCAACGATCGTGATTCTCTGTTTAAAACTTTGCATATCGTAACAAATGAAAGAACCCACCAATTATACTTGGAGAACCACGCAAACGATTCAACAATCTCGACGTGTTCGGTTACTTAGAGAACATGGCAACAACTTGGTGTCTTGATCGATTCAAACCAGCGTATGCAGCTTTGCAATGAGAACTGAGCGTGACTTGGTGAGGCGAAGAGGGCCGGCGAGCAACGATGGGTGGAACCACAGCATGGCGAGTTTTCGCAATGACTTATAACGAGACTCTGGTGAATTCGTCTAAATGCAGCTTCGACTGTTGGTGTGGCGGCAGGTTTGCAATTAAATTACCGCCGATGATTGCTTAAGGACGTCGGGGAGAACACTGTTGCAAGGATACCGAATGGTGAATCTATCGTTCCTAAGTTTTTGAAAGTGCTACCTTCAAGACTGATTACGAACATCCTTGCTCAATGTATTAGCCCTGGAATCTCTTGCAAAAAATATCACAGTGGATATTTGTTCTAGACTTACATATTTTAAAGGCTTCTTTATAAAAATCCGGAATTCATCTTAGTTACTTGGAGTGGTTGAATCAATAGATACCCAGATTTCTCTTTAGATCAATAAAGGTTAAACCGATAAATACATGGAACTCATCTATAGCATTTGGCGTTCTAATTGATAAACACTTGAAAGCATCCCCAGAGTTTGAAAATTCCTTAACTAAACAATTAGATTTCTTTTTAAATATTCGAAAAGTGTCTTGACGAAGTACCAAGATTTCTTTTGAGGTATATGTAAAGATTTAATCGATAACACCTAGATTTCTCCTTAGGCATCTAATGATCGAATTGATATCAATTTGATAAACACCTAAAAATCATCCAAAGTGCTTAAAAATTCCTTAACGAAATATCTAGATTTCTCGTTGACAATAGAGATATGGAAAACTTTCAAGCACGAGCTATTCGAGCGTTTCAAGCGCGAGCTCTCTCACTACGAGAGATGAAACATTTCCGAACACAAGAGATCGAAGACCGAGCGCAAAATCATTAAGGGCAATTTTGATGGAGGGTTAATAGAGATAGATTTGGAACTTAAGTAAAAGTTAGCAATCTTTTATGAAACAAAAAAATTAGAGTAAGACTAAAACTTGAGTTTTTTTATGAGACAAAAAAAGTTTAGGGTAAAATTGATACTGGATCTAAAGCTAAGTGTTTTTTATGAGACAAATAGGGTAGAATTTGAACTCGATCTAAAGTTGGAGTTTTTTGTGGGACAAAAAAAGTTTAGGGTATAATTGAGACTAGACCTAAAGTTGGAGATTTATTTGAGATAAGTAGAATTTGGACAAATGCTAAGTTGGACAAATTCTATATCAGACAAATGCAAAGATAGCTAAGTAAGTGTCGCGACCTAAAAAAAATCGTGTTTTCGATCTTAGGCTAATGGATTACTAGATCAATTAAATTAACTAACCTAGCTCGAGTTCTCCCAAACTCTACCAAATCGCAACTTAGGTCCAATTATGAGCATGCAAATATTTTCAATAGGAGTCGCCACTAATCATTTAAGGTAGATTGATTAGAAACCTAAATAAAATAGCGGGAGTACTATTTTATTTCTACGAACCAGAAATTATGAATTCGGGGACTTGGTTACGCTAGATTCCCTAACGCCCTTTCGGTACCAATTTCAAGAAAAATACCCAATTTGGCAATTTTGATAAATCCCGACTTAGAGTTTAAAGGTGCAGAAATTTTTATTTTCACTTATTTAAATGAGAACTAACATATATGTAATGACGTGCAAAAAACGACATGCGATTAATGTAACATAACATGCAAATTATATGTCATGCGATGACGTGACCTATTTCTAATGACGTGCATATTATTATTTTTTTTTGTATTTTTTTAATGAAATTCGAAATTAAAAATGCCAATTATCTAAACATGCAATTTTAAACTAAAGAAATTAACCTATTCTAGAGTAATCTTTTGGTTTTTTTTTTAAAAAAAAAATCAAAATTCGAAATTAAAATCAAGTAAAAAAAAAAATAACTGCTAAATCTTTCGAATTAAGTTTCGATTTGAAGCCTGACAAATCGATCCTAAAATTCGAAATACCCGCTATGGAAATAACTCTATCTAAAGCCTGATAGATAGATTTATTTCCACGTGTGCGGTTGCGGATTAGGAAATTTTCCTAATTGATCACATCTTGAAAAAAATAGATATCTCAAAGATTTTGGATATATTCAAAAGATTTTGAAAATTCTAAATTCCATCCAAATTTGGCAAGTAATAGATATCTAAGATTTCAAAAAAAAGGAAATAAATCCTTATTGGGATAATGTCTATTATTCAAACATGCAAAATTAGATATCAATAAGTACAAAATAGGCAACCAAATATTCAAATCAAATTGGAATGTGATAATTACCTGATTTGCAGATTTCTTTTCTAATTTGAATTTGCAGTGGATCGGAATTGCGGATCGACGACGCGTCGGGAACGGCGGCGCGGGAGAGGCGGCGCACGAGCAATGGCGCGACGTCAAGAGCAACGGCGGTAGTGTCTCGTCAGTGTTGCTCACGGACAGCAAGATAGTGTTTAGTTGGGGACCGCCACGGCTTGGACTGGTTCTCGGTGGACTCACGGTGTGCTCGATGGTGACCGGCGACTTGCTTGTGGCAAAGGATGGCCTAAACGTCAGGACTGGACTTCTCCGTTAAGGCAATGGTCGCACTCGGTCTATTTATTTGGATAAAACAAAAGCACCGAATTTGCTTCCTTTGGTTTGCACCGATTCTTTCAATTTGGTCTCCACCAATTCTTTTATTTGACCTTTTCAATCTTCCCTTCGATGGAATCACAACAAGAATCTTCAGTTCACTGGAAGACTGGGCCTCGGAGAAACCTGCAAAGGGAATAAATAAAACAGCAAAAAGCTTCGTTGATGTTGAGCGTTGCTTCCCTGCAGCTGGTCTGAAGCGTGGACGGCTATTGAGGGCGACAACGAGGCTTGTGAAGACTGGCTAGGTAATCACTAGACGATGGGTGAATGTTTTTTGGATTGATCTGGACTTCACGCCAAGGCGACAGGACTCGATGGTCTCGCCAGGAAAATCTTTTGGACTCTTTCTTTTTGTGGTGAAAGTGTGTTCTCTCCCTTGAAGATGTAGAATTGACTGAGAAGAAAAAGAGAGATACCCTCTTTTATCTTTTCTTGGTCTTCTTCTCTAATCCTTCTTTGTGGCCGTGTTCTCTAGCTCTCACGACTCTCTTTTTTTTTCTTCGATCACTCTTGCAAAAAATTATCTTCTGAAAATTCTGAAACCCCCATAAGCATGTATTTATAATGAAAACCTAGGTCAATTAGCCGGGCTTTTTAGTCCTAACGGGCTTAGGTTTAGACTTTAATTTAATTCTAAGTGGGCTGAATTAATTTGGGCTTTTCTTTAATTAAGCATAATGGGCTAATTTAAGCTCAAATTAAAACAACCAAGCCCTTTTGCGTGTGATTTTCGGCCCATGCTTTCCGAGTGAGCCAAGTCTCGTTCGATGCCCGAGCTCGATTTACGTGATGAATTTTAAGCTCACTTGTCACCACAAATCCGATGCGGAATGCAATTAATCTAAATGAACATAACTATATGTTATGCAATTTTAATATTTTTATTTAGGGGTTAAAATTTAATCCCTAATTTTCTATGCAATTAACCACTAAATGATGTGCTAAAATTTAGGTGTCAACAGCTGCCCCTCTTTGAGTGGAGGCTCGTAGAGGTTTCGCTCAAAGACTGAGACATAAATTTAAACTATGCAAAATGATGAATGATTTTTTTTTTTGATGCAATGATGCGTGATATGCAAACAATAACGAACGTATGCTAAGGCTTCTCATTTCGGTGAAAGAGCCTTACATACGGATCGCACAAAAAGCGTCCAAATGAGGGAAAGCTTTATAATGCTGTGAGCTCCCTTGATCTCCAAACTTCTCCTCCATTGGAAGTAAGGTTTTCAAGGTACTGGATTTCCTATCGGTTACCCATAGTTTTCCACAGATGCGAAATAGCGCATGATATGAAGAAAGAATGAGGACGTGTTGCCTATACCACTGGGCAATCACGAAAAGGATCATGTCACCTCTTCCAATGGGTGAACATGAGGTTAGTTGTGCCACCTATTCCACTGGGTGAACACGAAATGAGAAACTATGCTGCTTGTTCTATTGGGCAAACATCAAATGAGAAATTATGCTGCCGCGTACTCCACTTGGCGAACATGAAATGGGGTGTTATACTACCGCGTACTCCACTTGGCAACATAAAATGGGGTGTGCCGTGTACTCCACTTGGCAACACCAAGAGATGGGGTGTGCTTCGTACTCCACTTAGCAACACCAAGAGATGGGCGTGTGCTTCGTACTCCACTTAGCAATACCCAGAGATATGTCACCTGATTTCTTCTTGTATTATAAAAATGGCAACGCCAAATGCATTGCACCTGTTTTTACCTGAGAAAAGGTTAAAACAACACATGCGCAGGAGCATAATTCATGAATCTGCTTACATTATCAAGCTTCACTGGGGAATTTATCAATAAGAACAACAATTTCGTCCTTTTGACAATTTGATCACATTAAATGAGAGACCTTTAATCAGAAAGAACTTTTCACTCTCTCTCAATAAAAAGGCTTTTGACCCGACCTTTGATGCGGGTATTCGTGCTTGACAAGAGTTCGGATATTCTCAAAATCAGTATAACTTGGCCAATCTGAGAGGTCATTATAAGGACTGAAATGAAGGCCTGGTCAATGGCTTAGTAAAAGGGATTCTTCGAGAGTAATGGCTTTGAAAGAAATGATATCACCAGCTGCTCCGGGTTTACAAGTCAGGAATGCTGCAAAAAATGAGATAGAAAAATCTTGCTCGCACTTCTTCGAGCAACATTTATAAGCATTTGAAATTCTACGTTAACTCAAGTGCCCTATTCTGAAGAGACTTCGGTAAGGGTTGTAATGTAGATTCGGGTAGGCTTGAAATGAATGGCCTATTTCCATCAAAGGGGGTTTTATGAACATGGAAATTGGTGATCATCCAATCATGCTACTGGTACCATTGATCTATTTCTAGCAATTGCTCCACAAATGAACCTTCAAATGGTCTCTTCCCTGAAGAATGCTCTTGCATATTGACTCAGTTTTCACCAAAGCCTTTCTTTCTCTCATCATTTTTTACTGGCATTGGCCTTACTTTTACCAGGCACACTGCTTTTTCATGCCCCCTAGTTTTTTTTTTTTTTTTTTTTTTTTTTTGACCTTTGACATATACTGTCTATAATGCATACATTGGCCAGCCACACTTTGGCTTGTTTTGACTGAATGACTAACATTTGGATTCTCAGGGTCTTCATTTTCCATTGGCGCTCCGAATATGCTGTGTGGATAGCGATGGTTTTTACCTTGCCCCAGTGTGAGGGATGATCACCAATTGGGTTCTTATGAAATGAAATTGCAAGCTCAAGTGGGCTAAGCAATGGATAAAGTGTGTAGGATAGCGAAAGAAATGCTCTTCGTCATATCTAAGGCACTCAAGCTAACACAGAATTTGCATGCAATAAATATACTTGAAGATTGATGCAAGTGAAAGCAAGAAAATTCTAACCATTTTGAACTTTCTAAGAAATTGCCCCAGTATGGGGGTTGTTCCTGACAGGGGTAACAAATGAAACTCCGTTCAAAGGGTTAAGCAAGTGATAACCTGTAGTGTTTAGATAGAGGAAATGAATGCCTCTTATCATTTTGGTCGTCATACTTTTCGTGAGATAATCCTTTACCTTGTCAGCACGGAATTTTCACTCAACTTGCATTGGGGATTATTATTCAGAACGTGTACGGAAATGGCTTGCCTTTCGTCATCTTGAAGTCTCTCATGCAATATGATCACTTCATTAGGATAGAAATAGATTGCCAGATCAAAAGCTTTCCTCAAACAAAGCTTAGTAACATGAATTGATTCATGAAATTCAATTCGAGATAAAGTTAGAAGGAGTACAAATCAAGTGTAATACTTCTTCACAGAATCAGAATTAATTGGACTGGAAAAAACACGACCATCCATCTCGGCCAAAATCAAAGCACCTCCTGGAAGGACTTTCTTCACAATGTACGGGCCGCCATAATTTGGAGCAAATTTTCCTTCTGCAAGAGGAACTATCGGCAATAATTTCCACAGGACAAGGTCGCCTACCTGAAAATGTCGAGGCTTGACTTTCTTGTTGAAAGATTTAGCAACTCGTTGTTGGTAGCACTAGCCATGACATATAGCTCTAAGCCTTGTCTCATCAATCAGGTTCAACTGGTCTAATCTCTGCTGGATCCAATTTGCTTCTGATAATTGTACCTGTGAAAGAATACGTAACGAAGGAATTTCAACCTCAACAGGTAAGACTGCTTCCATACCGTACACAAGAGAATATGGAGTTGCCCCTGTAGATGTCCGGATAGAAGTCCGATAAGCCATAAGTGCAAATGGTAATCTATCATGCCAATCACGATAGTTCTCAGCTGTTTTAGCCAAAATTTTCTTGATGTTCTTGTTGGCTGCTTCGACCGCTCCGTTCATCTGCGGACGATATGGAGAGGAATTCAGATGCTTGATCTTGAATTCCTTGAACAAATCATCCACCAATTTATTATTTAGATTCGACCCATTATCAGTAATTATGGTCTCAGGTGCACCATATCGAGCAATAATGTCTCGACGAATGAACCTCACCACATTCCGTGCTGTCACTGATGTATAGGACATAGCTTCAATCCACTTCGAAAAATAATCGATAGCGACTAGGATAAACCGATGTCCATTTGACGCTTTAGGATTGATTGGGCCAATCACATCAATGCCCCACATAGAGAATGGCCATGGTTCAGACATCTGATGCAATTCATTCGGGGGAGTTTTAATCTTGTCACCATGGATCTGGCATTTGTGACAACTTCGGACATGTTGAATGCAATCACTCTCTAAAGTGAGCCAGTAATAACCCATCCTCATTATCTTCCTTGCTAGCATATGACCATTCATGTGGGGACCGCATACTCCCTCATGTACTTCTAACATCAAATGAACAGCCTTAGTTGAATCAACACACCTTAATAAGACCGAATCATAGGACCGCTTGTATAGACATTCTCCACTCAAGAAGAACTTCGATGCCATTTTCCTGATATACTTCTGGTCAGATACGGTACTTTTGTCAGGAAATTCCTGTGTTTGAAGATATGCCTTGATATCATGATACCACGGCTTGCCGTCAGGCTCTTCTATCGTGGCCATGCAATAAGCCGGTTTCTGTAAGACCTCTATCTTTAAAGGTTCAATTTCTAACCCACTTGTTACTCGTAGCATCGCTGATAAAGTAGCCAAAGCATCGGCAAAATGGTTTTGAGTCCTCGACAAGTATTCAAATGAAATGTCTTCAAACTCTTCCACTAACTCCTCTAAATAGGCGTGATAGGGCTGCAACTTAGCATTCCTAGTTTGCCACTTACCAACGGTCTGAAGAATAATGAGGGTTGAATCCCCGAACACCTTAAGTCGAGCTACTCCCATTTCGATAGCGGCTTGTAACCCGATGATGCATGCTTCATATTCAGCGATATTGTTTGTGCAAGGAAATATCAATTTTGCAGCCACTGGATAATGTTGACGGCCTGGGGATATTAAAACGGCCCCGATACCTGATCCTGATAAGTTTACGGCCCCATCAAAATACATGGTCCATACATACTCATCAATTGGCATGACTCTATCCTCTAACGGACCCAGATCCTCATTTTTCCCAGGATTTTCGACCAGGACATCAGCAATTACTCGTCCTTTGACTGATTTTTGAGACAAGAATTGAACATTGAATTCTGAGATGAGAATCTGCCATTTTGCCAGTTTTCCAACCAACGCGGGTTGATTGAGCAAATATTTGATGGGATCACATTCTGTTACAAGCAATATCTGATAATGCAAAGTGTATTGCCTCAACCTATGTAGCACCCAAACCAGTGCGGCGCACGTTCTTTCTATTTCAGAATAGTTCATCTCAGAAGCGGTAAACTTCTTACTCAAATAATAAATTGCACGCTCGTTTCCATCCTCTTCACTTTTTTGAGCAAGCATAGCGCCTAAGGATTCACTGTGGATTGTAAGGTACAGTGTCAGAGGTTGCCCCGGTGTCGGCGGAACAAGCACCGGCGGATTCATCAAGTAGTGCTTAAGCTTGTCAAATGCCTGTTCACATTCTCCATCACATCTAACCAGCACATTCTTCTTGAGAAGTTTAAAGAAAGGCTTTGCTGTCTCAGATAGTTGAGAAATAAATCTGGCTATATAGTTTAGCCTACCCATTAAGCTACGAACTTCCTTCACCGAAGAGGGAGATTTTATTTCACAAATGGCCTTCACTTTTGACGGGTCAATCTCAATCCCTTTGTTACTGACAATGAAGCCGAGTAGTTTGCCAGAGGCTGCCCCGAACACGCATTTTTCCGGATTAAGGCGCAATTGAACTTGCGAAGCCTGTTGAATAATTTCATTAAGGTTTCTATATGATCTTCTCACGCCGAGTTTTTGCAGTCATGTCATCAACGTAGATCTCAATCTCATTATGCATCATGTCGTGGAACAACGTGACCATTGCCCGTTGGTAAGTTGCTCCAGCATTTTTGAGACCAAAAGGCATCACCTTGTAGTGAAATGTCCCCCATGGAGTGGTAAATGCTGTCTTCAACTTATCATCCTCGTTCATCAAGATCTGATTATAACCTGAGAAACCATCCATTAAGGAAAATAATTCGAACTCGGCTGTTCTGTCCACAAGCACATCAATGTGTGGGAGTGGAAAATCATCTTTAGGGCTAGCTTTGTTCAGATCTCGGTAGTCAACACAAACTCGAACCCGTCCATCTTTCTTCAACACTGGGACTATATTAGCGACCCATTCTGAATATTGGGTAGTCTCAATAAATCCCACGTCAAGAAGCTTCATGACCTCTTCCTTGATCTGCTTTGCCAGTTTTGGCTTAGCTCTTCGCGGCCTTTGCTTCACGGGCTCAACCGAAGGATCAGTCGGTAGACAATGTTCGACGATCGATCGATCGAGACCCGGCATGTCAGTATAAGACCAGGCAAAGAAATCTTGATAATCCTTCAACAATTGAGTCATGCGTTTAGCCACATCTTTAGGGAGGCATGCCCAAATCTTCACTTCTCTAGGATTCTCCGTGTCGCCAAGATTGATCACCACGGTTTCTTCAACAGTTAGAGGCTTGGATTTCTCATGGGTTTCCAAGTTCCGTTGTATTTCTTCATCATTCGGATCAGAATCGTCTAAGTTATCAGATTGATTTGCATCACATATATGAGGATCCATGATTCCCGTCCCTTCGCATGCCTCGAGATTAATCCTGAAACATAAAGGAAATGGATCAAAAAGACAAGACAGGGCTTAACCACATGCAATTTTCGAAAATTGATCATTGCTTTTTGAAATTCATTTTGCTTTTGAAGATCTCAAAACAAGAATTCTTGAGAAGCCCAACCCTCAGTTCTTACCGTAGATGACAAATTTTTCCAATCGTTGGTTATCGTCATCGGGCTGGTTTGGGGTACTTTAACAAGATTCAAAATAATAAAAACTTCTGTAATTTTATTGATATCGAATCAATGAATTACATCTTATTGGATTGAAAAAGCTAAGGGCAACATGAATTGAAATGAAAATCGAAAACAATAAAGATTCCCACGCAGGGGAGATACGAAAACTGGAAATAATTACTCTTGAGGGCCAGCGCCCATCCCTTCAAGTGGTCCTTCAGCGATTACACCAATGGAGGTCTCAGCAAACCAACCAGTGAGGTAGGGTATACCATCATTAAAGTCAAAGTCGACCACCCTCGACTCCGACTTCTTGAAAATACAAGGTGGCTGATCATCTTCAGAATCATCAAACAAACTGACCAAAATCGCTTTACCATGCTTCTTAGGAGAGTCAGTTAGGGCTGGTGGCGATTTAGGAAAGATAAGCCCAAGATCATCCTCAGTAGGGCTCGACTTTAAATGCTCATATCCCCCCACTACTTCAGTTGAGCGAAAGATGTGGTCAATAGGAGGTGGTAAGGGACTTTGACTTACTCCTTTTTGGCCTCTGCAACAATCGAGGTCTTGTTCGCAGCTTCCCGACCCATGATATCCCAAACCGGCTTTGTGGGATTGTCCATTTGTCTCAATCGGGGCACGAATGCCTTGACCTTCATTCCCAAGACCCTGACCTGGCTTAAAACCATTACCGACCATGACCTTGGCCACCATGATAGCTGCATTAGAAACTTCTAGAGCCGGCAACGGCATATCAGAGGAAGCTTGAACAACTTGAACTATCTCAAATGAATGATAGTTATCCTCCTCAACATGATCGGGCTCCATGTATGGGACCGATGTCGCGTTGAAGATTCGATGATCTTCTTCTCCATAAATTGTAACCAACTTTGCCTCAGCGACAAACTTGATCTTCTAATGCAAACTGGAGGGCACTGCACCTGCATTGTGGATCCATGGCCGCCCTAACAAAAAATTGAAAGCAGAAGGGATATCCAGCACTTGAAAAAGAATATCGAACACCGAAGGTCCGATTTGCAGCTCTAAGTTAATCTGGCCTATCACATCCTTCTTTGCTCCATCAAAGGCTCGAACAGAAGTCTTGGCTGCTTGCATGGTAGATGGCTTAATGCCTAGCTTTTTTAAAGTAGCCAACGGGCATAAATTCAAAGCTGACCCGTTATCAACAAGCACCCTAGCCATGTGAGTCTCTTTGTACTTCACTGATATATGAAGCGCTTTATTATGACCACGTCCTTCAACTGGGATTTCCTCATCAGAAAATGCTACTTGATCCTTGAGGAGTATCGTCCCGACAAACCCCTCTAGCTTATCTTCTTCAATATTTTCGGGCACATGAACCTCACTCAAAACCTTCATAAGAGCACCCCGATGCTTCTATGATGTCTGAAGAAGTTCCAACAACGAGACTTGTGCAGGCAACTTTCTCAACTGATCAACCACGCTATATTCGCTAGCCTTGATCACAGCTAAGAATTCCTTCGCTTCTTTCTCGACCACTGGCTTAACAGGTGGATTATCAGCATAAGTTCGCCCCGATCTTGTTATCAGATCAACATTGTATGACCATGGAACCATCTTGTCACTTTCATAAGCGTAGGGTTGAGGTGATGCCAGCACCGATACTTCAAAAGCATAAGGTATAACGATCCCGAGGTCATCATCAGAGGCATCCTCAAGAGAGGGCATGTCAATTAGCTCAGGATCCAACTTAACTTGTTCATCGGTTAGCATTGCGAGTTCTTCATTCCAGTCAATGATGACCTGAGATATAGTAGCCACTACCCCGAATTCATCAGCCATCCCAATCATTCCCTCTCTTACCAACTCATCCACCTTCTTTTGTATTTCACCGAATGATACCATTTCACCGGTCGAAACATAACCAGCTCGGACTAAAGCGTCGAACATATCTTCGAAAGGGACCCTGAAGTCTTGAACTCGCTCAACCGCCGGGCCAAGGACAACATTTGCACTGCTCGAATGATCAGGAAGTGGATTGTTCTGCACATTGGGCTTACCGGCTGGCTGTAGTGCAAACGCTCCAGTCTCGAGTAGATCCTGTACTCGATGTTTGAGTACTTGGCAATCGTCTGTCGAATGTCCCACCTCACCTCTATGGTAATCGCATTTCTTCGATGGATCGTATCGTGCAAAGCCGGCAGCGTTAGATCTTTGTGGCTCCGAACTCAGCAAATTTTTCTTCCTTAGCACTGCTAGTACCTGAGATAACGTTCCAGGAAGTGGAGTAAATTGGCGAGCTTTGCGCTGCGGGCGTGGGTCTTGCCGGCCTTGCTGCACATAAGAGGTCGGCTGCTTGGTGGTAAATTGTAGTTTCGGGGCTTGAGCTGGCGTCTTCTGTACATAAGTCATGTTGACTTCAGGGGTATGCTCTTTGTCTTTCTTACTAATAAATCTCTTGCCCGATGAACCCGACTCACTGTACCATCCTTTCTTGAGCCCAGATTCAATCTCCTCACCCATGGCTATCAGCTGGCTAAAAGATTGGACGGCCGTTACTAACATTCGTGAACGAACCGGCTGTGGTAGAGTGGACACGAACAACTTCATTAAGTCACGTTCTGAAGGTTCGGGCATGATCTGTCCCGCCATGTTCCTCCAGCGAGTGGCATACTCCTTTAGAGTTTCGCCCTTTTTCTGCTCAGCTCTTTCCAGGTCTTCTCTTGTAATAGTGACATCGAGATTGAACTTGAAGTGTTTGACGAAAAGATTTGCCACTTCTTCCCACGAGTCTTTCCGGTTGATCTGGTGGTTGGTATACCACCTCATTGCAGCATCCTTCAAGCTTGCTTGAAAGGTTTGAATCATTAAAGGTCCATTAGAAACATATCTGTTCATGAGCCCCTGGTACATCTCGATGTGCTGAATTGGGTTCGAGGTGCCATCATACTTCTCGAAGGCTGGCATTTTGAATTTATCGGGCACTTGGACCCGAGTAAAAATAGACAAATCAACAGGCGGAAAACTTTGAGTTCCTTCTACTTCACGTAATCTCTAGTCGAGCTTAGCCAGCAATTTAGCATTTTCATCATTGGGAGGTGGATGAAGAACATCAGCCGCCGGAGACGCACTAGTGTCAGTCAAAATGACATCGTCCAGTTGAAAGGTTGGATTAGTATTCACTGCAGGAGCTTTGTCGAGGCAGAGACCTTGACAAGTTGGAGGCGGAATCTCCGATTGAGAGATAGCATTGATTTGCTGTTGCTTGGCCATGAGATCACTCATCATTTTGGACATAGCAGCCGTGATCTGTTCATTGATTGTATTCATGTGTTCTTTCAGCTTTTCGTCAATCATGGCTGCAATCTCAGCTTGATTGGCCATCCTTCTTTTGGTCACCGATCGAGTATTATGAGGATGAAGGGGATCCGTGGCAAATTACCTACAAAAGTAACGATTGAATGAATATAACAAGTAAGAATAACGAGTCGGTCCATGACATCCTCAAGATGAAATTTCTTTCAAAAGACCAATTCGTCCGGTAAATCCCGAAATTCCAAATTGCTTCATTCAATAAAAACTTGGACTAATTCCAAAATTTACAAATTATAACTTAACGTTTTTAATTGAATTGCTCAGAATGGAAAATGTCTCGACATCTATTACCAGAAAACGTTAATAGCAAGCTAACATTTCCTCCTAAAAAAAAGAAAAACTCCCTAAACCAAACAAGAAATCAAATGGTCTTCCTCTTTTTAGAGGCTACATGATCTATAGACGAATGGGCCTTCAAGGCACGCCGTAATCGTGCATTCTCTTCAGCCAGAGCATCTGCCTTATCCTGGGCCTTCATCGCCTTTTCTTCGCTGATTTTGATTTGAGTCTGAAGGGTATGTCGTACTGTCATGACCGGGATCTTCGGGAGTATCTCAGCAGGGATGGTATGATACTGAACATACCGGTCCGTGGCAAAGTGACGCTTCATTCTTCCAGTGAGCTCATCTACGGGCCAAATCAGCTTCTGAGTGGAACAATTCTGCCAAGCCTCAGAATAACGCCTAAGCTCGACTCTGTAGGACTCGCCTTTCTCGAACTGGACTTGAAATTCATTGGGCCTGAGTGGAGGTGGGACATCCTGCAGAACTCGAAATTGACGTGTAACCCGAAGGGGCTGATAGCAGGTTGCCCCATAAATGCCCATCAAAGGTATGGGCTTCTGATCGCCATGGTATAGTCGAGCCTCGACCTCCCGAAACCACACAGCTTGCCAAAGGAAAATCTTAGAGTTTGGATCTTTGAACAGATGGACCCATTGCGTATAGTGCAAACTCTTAGTTTGATCTTGTATTTGTTTGAACCTTAAAATAGGGTTATCAGTCATGCCCATTTCAAATACAGTCATATCTTCCCCAAATTGAGAAAGGTGTGAGAAAAGCCAGATTTGTAAAAGCTCAATCGGGGCTCGAAAAGTTCTATCTTTTCCTTTCTTGAATCGTGTCAGAGATATAAAAGTCTCTGCTAGAATTGTGTTTATAAAACTAACTCCACCATATATTAGTTTTACCGTCCAAGCTATGACAGGATCAATAGCATTTTGACGGAATGGAAAAATGATGAGTCCAAAAAAAGCTAAGATAAAAATTTTAGATCTCATGAGGACAGAGTTATTTTCAAAACATTCGATAAGAAAAGATAATGGGCATGCTTGACAATTACCCCTTAGCACTTTTTCAATTTCCTTTTTAGTCAAATTCAAAAATTCAGCAAGCACTACCACAGGATCTACCTTAATGGGTGGTTCGACTATATCCAACTCAATCGATTTTCCAATAGCAATACTATATTCTTCCAGAGTCGGTGTGAGCTCAAACTTACCTCCCAACACAAATGTGGTTGTCTCGGGGCACCAAAAATGAGCGAATGCCTGCATGATCCCGCTCTGAACATCTATGTCTAGGATTGGCAGCATGAATCCAATGCGTTTGAGAACGTACTGCTGACCATCTGGCTTCAACTGGCTCCATAGCTTCTTGAGCTCCAGCTTTGGAGTAGGCACGAAACGGATATCAAGGCGACCCATTCTTATATAGATCACGTGCCAAATGACTCAACCTAAATCATGGACCGACTCAAAATAAGATGAAGAAAACCAAAGATAAAGCTCAAGAAATTACCGTCTTTAGGGAGAAAATGTCAATAACATAGACATGCACATGAATCGTGAGTTTAAATCTTAATCTATCTATCCTAATGGCTTTTGCAAAGTGAAATGATGAACGAAACGACGCGTCGCAGCCTCGCGTACAATCGTCATGACTAGTCGCAGCCTCGCATACAATAGTCATGACTAGTCGAGTCCAATCACTTCGGCTTGGTTCGGTCGACAAGGGCAACCCCATGCATTGTAGCCTCACGTGCATGAGGACGACCCTTGAGCCATTTTTTGGAAAAATTTTCGGGATTCAAATGGGATAACCTTTAACGAAGCCTTACCGCCAAGGTTAAAGAACCACCTAAATACCATCTTAAAACTATGGGTGTGACCCAGGTCCGGTCACAGGTTGTGTGTGATGTAGTGCAAATACTGTAAATCATGCACAACAATTATATGCAACCAACACTTCAATAGTACGAAAATTAAATTAAATTTCACTCCACCAAACCTGCAAAACAAAGGGTTAGCCAATCACTACTCCTCTTATAACTCCCATCCTGCAAAAACATTTAACACTTAAAAATGAGAATTCAATTAAATTTTGCCAAATCGAGTGATTTTTGTTTGAAAATTCTTTTTTGGCCTAAGTCCTCCATAAATTTTCAAAAAAATTCAAGTTAATCCCCAGTGGAGTCGCCAAGCTGTCGCGACCTAAAAAAAATCGTGTTTTCGATCTTAGGCTAATGGATTACTAGATCAATTAAATTAACTAACCTAGCTCGAGTTCTCTTAAACTCTACCAAATCGCAACTTAGGTCCAATTATGAGCATGCAAATATTTTCAATAGGAGTCGCCACTAATCATTTAAGGTAGATTGATTAGAAACCTAAATAAAATAGCGGGAGTACTATTTTATTTCTACGAACCAGAAATTATGAATTCGGGGACTTGGTTACGCTAGATTCCCTAATGCCCTTTCGGTACCAATTTCAAGAAAAATACCCAATTTGGCAATTTTGATAAATCCCGACTTAGAGTTTAAAGGTGCAGAAATTTTTATTTTCACTTATTTAAATGAGAACTAACATATATGTAATGACGTGCAAAAAAACGACATGCGATTAATGTAACATAACATGCAAATTATATGTCATGCGATGACGTGACCTATTTCTAATGACGTGCATATTATTATTTTTTTTGTATTTTTTTAATGAAATTCGAAATTAAAAATGCCAATTATCTAAACATGCAATTTTAAACTAAAGAAATTAACCTATTCTAGAGTAATCTTTTGGTTTTTTTTCCAAAAAAAAATCAAAATTCGAAATTAAAATCAAGTAAAAAAAAAAAATAACTGCTAAATCTTTCGAATTAAGTTTCGATTTGAAGCCTGACAAATCGATCCTAAAATTCGAAATACCCGCTATGGAAATAACTCTATCTAAAGCCTGATAGATAGATTTATTTCCACGTGTGCGGTTGCGGATTAGGAAATTTTCCTAATTGATCACATCTTGAAAAAAATAGATATCTCAAAGATTTTGGATATATTCAAAAGATTTTGAAAATTCTAAATTCCATCCAAATTTGGCAAGTAATAGATATCTAAGATTTCAAAAAAAAGGAAATAAATCCTTATTGGGATAATGCCTATTATTCAAACATGCAAAATTAGATATCAATAAGTACAAAATAGGCAACCAAATATTCAAATCAAATTGGAATGTGATAATTACCTGATTTGCAGATTTCTTTTCTAATTTGAATTTGTAGTGGATTGGAATTGCGGATCGACGACGCGTCGGGAACGGCGGCGCGGGAGCGGCGGCGCACGAGCAATGGTGCGACGTCAAGAGCAACGGCGGTAGTGTCTCGTCGGTGTTGCTCACGGACAGCAAGATAGTGTTTAGTTGGGGACCTCCACGGCTTGGACCGGTTCTCGGTGGACTCACGGTGTGCTTGATGGTGACCGGCGACTTGCTTGTGGCAAAGGATGGCCTAAACGTCAGGACTAGACTTCTCCGTTAAGGCAATGGTCGCACTCGGTCTATTTATTTGGATAAAACAAAAGCACCGAATTTGCTTCCTTTGGTTTGCACCGATTCTTTCAATTTGGTCTCCACCAATTCTTTTATTTGACCTTTTCAATCTTCCCTTCGATGGAATCACAACAAGAATCTTCAGTTCACTGGAAGACTGGGCCTCGGAGAAACCTGCAAAGGGAATAAATAAAATAGCAAAAAGCTTCGTTGATGTTGAGCGTTGCTTCCCTGCAGCTGGTCTGAAGCGTGGACGGCTATTGAGGGCGACAACGAGGCTTGTGAAGACTGGCTAGGTAATCACTAGACGATGGGTGAATGTTTTTTGGATTGATCTGGACTTCACGCCAAGGCGACAGGACTCGATGGTCTCGCCAGGAAAATCTTTTGGACTCTTTCTTTTTGTGGTGAAAGTGTGTTCTCTCCCTTGAAGATGTAGAATTGACTGAGAAGAAAAAGAGAGATACCCTCTTTTATCTTTTCTTGGTCTTCTTCTCTAATCCTTCTTTGTGGCCGTGTTCTCTAGCTCTCACGACTCTCTTTTTTTTTCTTCGATCACTCTTGCAAAAAATTATCTTCTGAAAATTCTGAAACCCCCGTAAGCATGTATTTATAATGAAAACCTAGGTCAATTAGCCGGGCTTTTTAGTCCTAACGGGCTTAGGTTTAGGCTTTAATTTAATTTTAAGTGGGCTGAATTAATTTGGACTTTTCTTTAATTAAGCATAATGGGCTAATTTAAGCTCAAATTAAAACAACCAAGCCCTTTTGCGTGTGATTTTCGGCCCATGCTTTCCGAGTGAGCCAAGTCTCGTTCGATGCCCGAGCTCGATTTACGTGATGAATTTTAAGCTCACTTGTCACCACCAATCCGATGCGGAATGCAATTAATCTAAATGAACATAACTATATGTTATGCAATTTTAATATTTTTATTTAGGGGTTAAAATTTAATCCCTAATTTTCTATGCAATTAACCACTAAATGATGTGCTAAAATTTAGGTGTCAACAGTAAGCACCCAATTGAAAATATAATCTTATTACGCTTTGTAGTATTCT
Source organism: Syzygium aromaticum (assembly GCA_024500025.1). NCBI lineage: Eukaryota > Viridiplantae > Streptophyta > Magnoliopsida > Myrtales > Myrtaceae > Syzygium > Syzygium aromaticum. Next base: position 15,395,293 of record CM044886.1, read on the forward strand.
CTCTCTCTCTCTCTCTCTCTCTCTCTCTCTCTCTCTCTCTCTCTCTGTGTGCACCAAAAGGATGTCCAGCGTGCCAAACTACAGATTACCCACAAGAGACGATTCAATCTAAGGCTACAAAATTGCCCGTGCACTATAGCCCACTGCGGGATGCTCATGACCCTTACCCCACCATGATGTGAGCGGGTAGCCCAAACTGGGGGAAAATTACCAATAAAATCATAAATCTATTGCACATGTACCAATTCAGTCTTAACTCTTTCAATTGTACCAAAGCATAAAGGAGAACTTCAGCATCTTCATAACAAAGTCAAGGAAGATTACTGGAAAAATGATGTGCAAATACCATGCCACCAGCATGGCCATAAAAAGCTCTTGATTTGACAAACTATTCATTCAGCATTATTAGCATAAAGTTAACCCAAAGCTTCATCGGGGTTGTAGAATGATATTGCATGAGGTATCGATTCTGTAATAACAAATTCACTTTATAAAGTGAGCAGAGATAGCAGCAATGGGAAATATGAATCGCAATTACATCCTCAAAAGGATCATCCAATATTTCTTCATAAAGCCAGGAATCCAGACCCTCTAGATATGACAGAGCAAGAGCAAGGCAACATCAATGTGATATTTGTGCTGCTGTGCGCTTGGTACTAAAATGATCACCTTTTAACAATGAACAGCACTGAAGTGATCGCTTTTTAATAATAACCAGCAATAAAGTGATGACTTAAAAAAATTAGTACATAAACGATCACTATTTACAACTTTTAGACGACATTGTTTAAGGATTATATGCTGATTGGGCACGCCAACGAGCCACGTAGTACTGAGAAATTAATAAAATATAGCCAAGTCGGATTTTCAACGATCCAAATCGGAATTGACACTTATGTGATTAATTTTTTTTATTAAAGTAGCACTTAAGTGATCCAAAAAAAAAAAAAACTTTTAGCATTAAAGTAAGCACCATATATAACTTTTGGCACTTCTACTGTCATTCTCCCTCATATTTTTTGGTTTTGGTTTTCCAGATTTAATGAACTGATATATTGATTATTTAACCTTAGACCATATATTTAATTGCGATTTTACTCTTCATTAAATAATCTGTTAACAACTAGTGGAAAAAATGTTAATTAATTTGTAGGTCTCCATTGATGAGAAGGAGCCAAATTTATATATCCAAAGTTCTAACATATCTTGTTTTCCCGGTACATCACTAAACCAAATTTGGCTTTGGTTTTCCAGATTAATTGAGCTTATTTATTAGCTAATTATCCTTTAACAAGATTCAGGTTTTGTTTTTTTCAGCTTTAAGGAACTCATTTATTGATTAATTAACCTTCGACTAAATACTTAAGTGAGATTTTTTTCTTCATTAAAAAATTCATTATGATCTTGTGATTAAATTAACTAGTAGGTTTCATTAATGATGAGGAGCCAAGTTTATATATGAATCAGATATGATGATGATGACGACGATGATAATCATCATAATCATCTTGCCGGGCCAAGCAACATACATTCAATTCGTTTGGGCCGATTAAAATAAACCACTCTCGCATAATAAGATAGTTTGACCTATTACAAACTCATTTTACATAAGATGCTGGGCTTACATATTTCTCAATTGTTAACACTAACAAAACCTCATTAACTGCTCAAAAGTAATGTTTTCATAGTGTATGACTAGCAAAAGTGCACATGCGTTCTTGCGTGAACAAATAATTAACATTTAAAAGATTTTGCTGGATCATCTTAGTACAAATTATTTGAATTATCAGTTAATGTAAAGAAAGAAATAACTAACATAATACGAAGCAATTGTATACATACATATAAAGAGAGAAATATATCTCAAGATTTGAATTTTTTTAAAGGTTGTTTACAAGACTAAAAAGATTCAAAGTAAAATTCACACAAGATTAGAGTATTATAAAACAACTATTGGGGATTTTTTTTTGTCAGAAAACCTTAAAAGTAAAAACTCCTCTTTACTTTACTTTATATAATAGTATAGATAGCTAGATTCGCCAACGTTAACTGAGTATTCATATGATTAGTAGAGATGAATGTATGATTATCAAAACATCATTTTTATCTTTTGATTGCTTAGGTATTCGTTTCGAAAGGTTATGTTAAAAACAAAGAAACAAAGTGACACTTTCTCATAGTTTTGTTTGTGACTCTATGTTTTTAGATACGAAAGTAAGTTCAACTTCAGGGACGACGTGTTTTTTGCAAATCATTTTATATATTTTTAAGTTTCTAAGCACATTGAACACTAAAAATATGATTCATATCCTTACCAAAAAAAAAAATATGATTCGTCCACTATTGCGCTTCCGTGATAGTTAACTATAAGGCTTAAGAGGTACAAAAAATAGGAAAAGTCTTAGGAAAAGCCAATAGAAAAATTATAATTCTTTTGTCTTTTTTATTTTACACGTTTAGGGTCTGTTTGGTAATATTTCTATTCTCAGAAACAATTTCTATTTAGAAATAGTTTTTTTCTATTTCGATTCCCTAGATAAGTTTCTAAGCAAAAAAATGCGTTTACTAATTGCGCAAAATTTCTTTTCTTGGAGTGGAAAAAGAACATAAATGAGTTTCGTAGGACACTAAAAATTTCTACTCCCGATTTTTTCATTTGATTATAAAATTATTGGTGGAAACTTAACAATTCATGTCTGGATAAAATTGGACTAGAAATATAATAAGAGTATATTATAATATAGAATTAGATGACCTTAATACAATCATGAAGAAAATTACTCCTTATAGACAAAGCAAATATCATGTGGTGATCGAAGAAATTGCAATTTAGGGTGTAGGATTTTAGGATTTGGGGTTAGGGTTTAAGGATTTCAGTTTTGAGGTTTAGGTTTTGGGGTTTTAGGTTTTGGGTTTTGGATTTTAGAGTTTAGGGTTTAGGTTTTAGAGTTTCGAGTTTACTGTTTTGGGTTTCGGGTTTGGGGTTTAAAGTTTAGAGTTTAGGGTTTGAGATTTAGTGGTTTATGGTTTTGGGTATTGGGGTTTGGGATTTAGGATATAGGGTTTAGGATTTATAGTTTAGGGTTTATGATTTAGAATTCAAGGTTTTGCGGTTTAGTGTTTTAGGATTTAAGGTTTGGAATTACGATTTTAGGGTTTAGGTTTTAGCGTTTCGGGTTTGGAGTTTTGGGGTTTAGAATTTAGTACTTCGGGTTTTAGGTTTGGGATTTTAGGGTTTGGTTTTGGGTTTAGGATTTTTAAGGTTTAGGATTTGGGTTTGGGTTTAGGGTTTTAGGGATTTGGGTTTTGAGGTTTAGAGTTTTAGGGTTTAGGGTTTCGGGATTTTGATTTTAGTGTTATGGGTTTTAGGGTTTAGATATTGAAGTTTAAGGTTTTGGGGTTTAGGGTTTAAGGGTTCAGGTTTAGGGCTTTGGGGTTTAGGATTTGAGGGTTAATGTTTAGGGTTTTAGGGCTTAGGATTTGAGATTTAGGGTTTAGTACAAGAATATCATGTGAAAGAAAGAGAGAACTAATCTTGTTCATATATTGTTTCTCTTTTTGTTCCAGAAATAAAAAAAGTAGACTTTTTTTTTACTTCTTATTTTTGTTCCAAATTTATTTTTTGACTATTTTTCTATTCCGGGGAATAAAAAAACTAACTGACATTGTTAAACGGATTTCTGTTCTTTTTCTGTTTCAGAAAAAAAATAAAAAATAGAGAAACAGAAACGTTATTAAACAGATACTTAGTACACCACAGAGTAGGAATAGCTCTCAATGAGCGGGCTTGGGAGGGGATACAGAATTGGCAGCCACAACACACATGTTCCACGTCTCATTGCTCCTCTTGTGGAGATTGGAGATCATCCCCTTGATTGGCCTGTGGGTGAACAAGATCAACTTCACGTATTGGTTTTGGCAGTCCTTCCCCACGGTCACGAGCTCGTGACAACATTCATTGGTGGGTGCAAAGATACGGGCAAAGACCATGATTTGAAAAAGCTGAGACCCGCAATCGGCAGTCATTTCCTTCGCACAAGTGGGGTTTCCACCTATGGCGAAGGTAGCCCCAGGAAGCAATGCCACGTTGATGACCAACAAGATCATGACAGCAAACATGTTCTTGAGCGTTGCCATGATGGTCTTTTGGGGCGGAAGGGCTAGAAAACTGTCTGATATTTTTTATTGTTTGATGATGTAGTCGATGTAGAGATAAGAACTTATACTGCTTGAGAGAGGTACTGCATTAATGAAATGGATTCATCAGCTATTAATAAGAAATTTATGTAAGAAACATCTACAATTATTTCTCTTGCAATAAATTATTAGGTTTTACTGTTCTACAATGATTGAGGACCCTGTCATCTCGCATGATTGCGATTCAATCATTTGCCATTAAAAAGGTAGTAACTAGTTTTTTAGTTGAAGAGAACTGGCTTGAAATGAATTAATACTCATTTCTGTTCTGATTTCCAATCCCATGTTTGTTTTATAATAGGAACTAGTCACATGCCCAAGTGGGGTTTAAAATAATTTTTATGAGATTAAATTTGCTTAAATCGTTTCAACATATATACCTTCACATAAGCGGCCACAATTGACTTTGCAGAAATAAACCAAAACAGACCCTAAAACACAAACATGATTTCGACTGACTCGTCAAAAGGGACAACCCAAAAGGCTCATCTATTCAAGGGCAGAGTCACTCTCAAGCCCCATATCTTGCGTGCATTTGGGACTATCCTATTTCTGTCTTTTATGAGCCTAAGTGTTGTTAGTAGTCGTCACTAGCCATTGCTGAAGGTTAGCTAGAAACCCAAACAAGAAGTGGGAGATTCATTCTCGTTTCATACCCAACCAAAAATTCTATGTAAGGGGACTTGATTACGATAATAGTCTTATTAGAGCCCTTTTGGTACCTGACAATTGGTTGTTTCCTAAGTAATCATACAATTTGGTTCACCATTTGATCGTAAAGGTCTCAATACCATTTCTAGTGATCATGCAACATGTTTTTGTGATTTTCCTAAGATTCTAAATTAGTCATAATTCTGACCTAGAAGAAAAAAAAAACAAATAATGTATTGAAAGCGGTGCGGAAATTAAACACCTGATAAAATTGAAAGTCAAGCTACATTAAGTGCGGTAAAAGAAAACATGCAACTCGACGAGTGTAAATGTCACGCTTCGGACCCTAATGGGCTCGCAACACCCCTTGAAGGTCATATCAAACGTGACATCTCAGGACACATCACCAACCCAAACAAAATACCCACATGAATATGCAAGCGGAAGCGAAATATAATAACGCAGACAATAGACAATGACAGAGGGATAATAACAGCATAAAACAATAATTTCATAGCAATGGAAAACAGTTACTTACAATATTCGGCCAGACAATCAGACATTAGGCTTCTAGGGTTAACATTCACCATTATCATAAAAAAGGGACAGGTGGTAAGGTAGACTAACTGATTACACAAAAATAAACTCTACCAAAAGCTTTTAAACTCAGTACCTAAACACTCCTAAGGTGTCCAATCTGAATCAAACCCTGAAGACTCCGACTCTATGTTAGAGTTGATCTCGATCGACTCTTCCTTGTTACCCAGCTCTTTCTTGGGTTTGGACTCCATGGGCTCTGGCGCAGGCTCGGGCTCTTCTTCAGGTTTGAACTCCTCAAATTCCTCTTGAAACTCGAGATCCGCAGTGCTACAAGTTCTGGTACGGGCTCAAGTTCAAGACTAGGGTTCTCTGGGGGATCTTTGAGGTCTCGAATCTAAACATCAAGAGCATACACATCCCCAGACTCCCAATCCACGGCATCCTCCTTGTCATGCCAATGTCCCTCAAAATCCCAAATTGGGCCAACTAACTCCAATCTGACACGATAAAATCAGGCCAAGTAAGTGTGACACTACAAGTCATCTAGGCCTACGTCTACCCAGATTGTAGTGAGGTGCCTAATATAAGTCTAATGTAGACCTACTGGATACTCGGTCTCCTCATGCACCGTATGCATAAGGACCCCAAAAAGCCGAGGTGGCGGCATGATCAAGGTCGGGGACAAGGATCTAAAATGGTTTACATTACAGCAATGAGAATAAATTTCAATAAGCAGACAACCTAAACCCCATCTAGGCCAATGCATACCTAGACGAGTCCCAACATGCAATCTAGCAATTTACATAATAGAATTCTCATGCACACTTACCTTGCCTCAAATCATATGCCAACTTCGCGCATTAGTCAAATGACAATAATGCAATAATAGCTTAAAAGCATAACATAAACACTTAAGCGCCATAACCATGTACATTCACCCAATTCAACTAAATAGATTTCACATGCGTGTCTAACCAACTAACTACAACCCATATCAACATGTCTCAGGTCCAGCCCTCTGATCAATCCGTGCTCAATCTCGCGTAACCATGCCTCAGGACATATCTCTTTACCCTCGTAACAATGCCTCAAGTCATTTCTTGCCTTTCTAGCCACACCTATGTAATCACGCTTCAGGTTGGTAACCTTCCGACCAATCCGGGCTTAGTCCCGCGTAACCACACCTCTGGACATTTCTCTCGATTTGCGTAACCACGCCTCAAGTCATTTCTTGCCTTTTTAGCACACCTCAAGTTGGTAGCGTACCGATCAATTTGGTCTTAGTCCCGCGTAACTATGCCTCATGACATTTCTCTCGACTCGCGTAACCACGTCTCAGGTAATTTCTTGCCTTTCTAGCTACACCGACGTAATCACGCCTCAGATTGGTAGCCATCCGATCAATCCAAGCTTAGTCCCGCATAATCGCACCTTAGGACATTTCTCTCGACTTGCGTAACCACGCCTCAAGTCATTTCTTGCCTTTCTAGCACACCTCAAGTTGGCAATGCACCAATCAATCCAAGCTTAGTCCCGCGTAACTATGTCTCGGAACATTTCTCTCGAACCGCATAACCACGCCTCAGGTCATTTCTTGCCTTTCTAGCCACACTCGCGCAACCACGCCTCAGATTAGTAGCTCTCGGATCAATTCGGGCTTAGTCCCACGTAACCACGCCTTAGGACATTCATCATGCACATATACCACACACAATTTGCCAATACTAATCTAACATGTCATATTATTCAAATTCAAGTTATGCTCACCAAATTAGCCCACCAACCAGACCTTCAAGTGGGCCACATTCAAGCATCGATTTCCCCCACAAACGCCGTGACAACCCGGTTATTGAACCCATCTCAATCAATTACTAATTTAGCCACAAAAATCACCACCACATAATCCATAAACCAATCGTATTCAATTAACTAATCCACACCTAACTTAATCACTAAACCAACCCTCATTAACCCCTAAACAAGTCTAATAATACCTAAAGTATTAAGTAGAGATTAAAAGGTCACTTACCTAGGTTTTGGCCCAAGGAAAATTAGCAAGGGTCCAAAATGGCTCGGTGGAATAGCTGCGAGCTTGGTATGGCACGAGCACAACAGGCAAGGTGGCTGACTAAGCTCGGCGTAACCCTTGGCCACAGCACGGGGCTCTCGGCCATGGCCAGGCGAGCGACCAAGCTCGCGGGCAAGCAGCTGGGCATGGCATGGGCACAATTGGGGCAATGGCCAAGCGAGCTCGGCCACGAATTAGGCAGCGGGCTAGGTAACACGGCTGGGCAAGCTAGGTAATGGCAAGCTTGGCAAGCGGCTAGGCGAGCGGCAATGGCGACGGGTGATGGAGGCGGTGACAGGTGAACGAGCAAGCGTACGGCTTAGCTGGCTAGTGAGTGAGCTGGCTGGCAAGCTGCACGAGCGGCAAGACTGGCTAGTGAGCGAGCTAGCCGATGAGTTGGGCGACATGGCAACGACGATGGCAACTAGATGAGCGACCGTTGGGCAGTGACGGGATGAACAAGTAGTCGAGCAGCAAGCTGGGTGGCGAGACTTATGGCAGCGAGCTGGTGGTGATGGTGACGGCGAGCGCTGGTTGGGTAGCAACGACGATTGTGGCGACAGGCTCAACCAGGCGAGTCGTGAGCGGCGGGCAGCAAGCTGGCAAGTGACGAGAGAACGAAACGTGCGGCGGCAGGCGAACGGCTACTGGGTGGCGAGACACGCGGTAGCGGGTAGTGCAAGGCGGACGGCCGACGAGCAACGGCTAGGATGATCGGTGGTGGGTGGGTGAGCCGAGAAGGGGAGGAGTAGAAGCCGCGAGCAAAGAAAGAAAGAAGAAGAAAGAAGAAAGAAAGAAGAAGAAAGAAGAAAGAAGAAGAAGAAAAAGGAGAAGAGAGAGAGAGAGGGAGGGAGTAGGTCTGCATGGGCAGATGGGAGGAGTGGACGTGCGCAGGGGAGAAGGGACGCGCACAGAGGAGAGAGAGAGAGAGAGAGAGAGAGAGAGAGAGAGAGAGAGAGAGAGAATGAGAGATAAAGAGAGAAAGTCAACTCAATGAGTGTGATCCAATAGCCCACGTTCAAACTTGAAGTCGATCCGACGGTCCACGAAAAATCCTAATATAAAAATTAAGAAAAAGGCCAAAAACACTAACTAAAATTCACTAAGAGAGAGGTCTACTAGTCAAAAATCCGCACCTGATCCAAATTTCACTTTTCATCAATTTCATGCAATATCGATGCTGGCCACAATAATGTCAATGCCATCAAATTAAATTCATTATAAAACTCCGAGAAATTCAACACCATAGTTCGGGCTCTAAATAATGGCCAAATTCAATCGAGTGCGATTTTAGCGAAATCTCAAATTTGAAAATAACCAAAGAGTGATCAGTTCTAGGCGAAATTTAACCATAAGCGCACCGACGAAATACACGTTTAATAAACCCGAAAAGTGGGTCGAAATTTGGAATGTCACAACTTTTCCCCTTACAAAAATTTCATCCTCGAAATTTACAACCCAACCCAATTATTCGAATAAATGGGGGTATTGATGTCGCATCAATTCTCCGCTTTCTCATGTCGCACCTTCGGTTCTATGATACTCCCAAATCACTTTGACCATCGGGATTGTCTTGTTCCGCAACACTCGTTCCATACTGTCCTCGATCCATACTGGACTTTTCACGTACGACACTCTGTCATCCACATCTATTTCTTCATAATTCAGCACGTGGGTCGGATCCGGTTCGTATTTCCTTAACATAGATACGTGGAACACATTATAAACTTGGGACAAATTCGGCGGTAGTGCAAGATGATAGGTCAAAGTACCAATTCTCTCTAAGACTTCAAATGGACCCACGTACCTTGAGCTCAACTTCCCTTTCTTGCCAAACTGTGGCAATCCTCTCATCGGCAATACTTTGAAGAAAACATGATTCCCCACTTATTCCCCACTTAAAATTTTAAAGGCCTACGTCTCCGGTCTGCATTATTCTTTTGGCAGCTCAAAGCGATCTTAAGCTTGTTGTTGACACCTGATTTTTAGCTCATTTTTTTCATATTTTCAAAAATCTCAAAATTAGGACGAGGAATCTTGGCCAAGCCTAGAAACCTATTTCTAGATCAAAAATAAATTTTTTAACATTTTTCTGCATTTTTCTTTAATTTCTTTTAGTCAAAATAAGTAAGAAAATCAAGAAAAATAGCAAATGAAATCAGAAAATTCCATAAAAATAGTCAATAGTCTTCTTTTAAATTCATTTTCATTAATCCATCATCAATTTTGAAAAATCTCAATTGGGTATGTGTTTTTCCCAAAATTAGGCAAAATCAAACTCGAATTGAACCAAAAATGTAATTAAATCTTTTCTTGTCATTTTTAAGTCATAGTTTCTTAACAACAAATGATTTTGGGATCTTGAATTACATAATGGTTAGTCCAATTGCACAATTTTTCATAAAAATAAAAAATCTCCAAAATTTGATTGAAAATTAGGAATTTTTGAACCCAAATTGGGAATCGTGCCCAATTCAAAATTGTCGAACCATGAGACCATCATTTCTAGGGGGTTAATCAATTTTCGCACCAATTTTGCCTAATCAGGTCATTAAGATATCGAATTGAACAAAACCCTAATAACTCGAATACAAAAGTTTGAAAATTTTAGACATGATTATGACAAAAATTGAGGAAAATCACATAGTTGAATTCATAATGTGATGGGGAATTCAATTTTGGAGTTTAATTTTGAAAATTGAGACAAAATCGAGCTTAATTTGTGAATTTAGTCAAAACCGGGCTTTTCGGGTCGACTGGGTCAACTCGACCCCACCTGGGATACCCTCCTTCTTTGCTCAACTTGCCCAAAATGCACAATAAACCCAAAAAAAAAAAAAAATAGTTCAAACCTGTGACTTCGTGAACCTTCCCTGATCAATCTAACACGTGCAAATCGAGTTGGACAGCTGGAGAATTTCCAACTAGCGCCAGAGAATCATCCTAACCAATTCTAAGTTGGTGGAACAAACTTTGAACAGGAAAAATTGATCAACAAAAACAAGAAAAAAACTGAACAATGAAGAAAATGTGTTTGAGAAAATTACCGAGAAAGAAAAGAGAGAGAAATAGAGAGAAAGAGCACAAAGTTGAGAGAGAGAGAGAGAGAGGAGTAGAGATCCCTAGATTAATTATTGGCACCGATTGATTGAATGGCACCGGCAAATCAATCAAACAAGGAGATTTCCTCCTTGGGAAAGTATGATCATGAAGGTCTAAAATCGGAGCTTAGGCGGCCTAACCAGGTACCCTCGGACGAAGCTGAAGCCATCAACTTGAAGCCCAAGTGTTAGGGAACAACTTCACGAGCGCCGATTAGTCCGAGAACTTCGATTTGTATACATTTGAAGCAGGTAAACATTACTCATGGCCACGGCTTTTCTAGAAATTCTAGAAAACATGATTTGACTCAATCTTGATGTTCATGTTGTTCTTATCATGATTTTGTATTTTTGGATGTTCAAAAATTGTGTCCAATCACATTTTATGTCGTTTGATTGCAATTTGATTGGAAAATATGCATAAATCGAGTCGGTTGTTCATGGAAACCTTGGCCGGAGCCATTCGGAGCCTTATCGGAGTACATCTCGTGGCCAATGGTCGTCCTTGACTTTGTTTGATGATTTGATGGTCATTTTGATTGACCTAGACAGTTAGGGCGATCAGAATAGAGGTGAATGTTAGAAAAGTTATAGAATCATGCATACCAAGTGCTCCACAAAATGGCCCAATGAAAAAGGTAAAAACTGGCGCTGTTTCGGGGCTAAACTCATTGGAAAAGACAATTGGCGCCGACGCTAGTAAGGCTTGGTTCGCCCAAGCCGAATCGGGTTGAATCAAGCTGGTCTGGTCGGTTTCTCGGCCAGAAAAATTAAAAAATAATATAAAAATAAAAAATCTAAAAAATTTTCATAAATTCGGAAAATTTCAGAAAAAATAGAAAATTCATAAAAATAAATAGAAATTTTGGAAAATTCATAAAAATTCCAAAAATTTTCGGAAAATTCATAAAAATTCAGAAAATACAAGCAGAAAATGTGAAAAATTTAGAAAAATCTAAAAAAAATTGGAAAATTCATAAAAATTTTCAGAAAATCATAAAAATCAATTCTCGATTAATGAAATTCTCAGAAATTCAATTTTTGAAAAAAAAAATCAAAAATTTAAAAAATTCACATAATGGTTTTAAAACACTGTGACCAACCTTGGAAAGTGAAATTTGAATTTTTTGAAGTTCCCAAGTGGCATTTTTAGAAAATATCAAATTCAGGGGTTATAACCCCTAAAAAAACACAAATCATGAAATGAACAAGCCTTTAGGGCTTCATTAGGATTTAGATGTTTTTGGGTGCATTTTGAATTTTAGAGCCAAATGAGAATTTGTTGGTTTGATTGACATTGATTGCGCATTTAATTCTTGATTGATTTTTCCCATAATTAGAATGGACAGAATTAGTGGGTAAACCTCGAAAACTTGAATGACATATTAGACATTATATCGTTTTTAAGTATCGAAAGGGCTCTAGGGATCTCAATTTGGGATTATTAGCGTAACCAAATCCCCATACTCAAAATTTTTAGTTCGTAGAATCGTGGTATTTTTCCCATACTCCGATTAGGTGTCTAGTCAACCTACCAATAATGACTAGTGGCTTGTTCAAGAGGGGATTTCACTTGAGGGAATTCGGGACTCAAATTTCAAGTTCGAGGAAAGTCACGTCTCGAATTTAATGGCTACTCTCAGAATTGAACCCGTGCAAATCAGGATTAAAGCAACGCAACCTTCGGATCTTGAATTGCAAAAGATTATGTAAATGGACACAATTAAGAGAAAACATGACTTTCAAGTATCCGAAAATGGGATCTTGAAATTTCGTGGATGGTTGCGCGTGCCCAATGATGAAAAATTTAATGAGGAAATTTTAGCAGATGCTTGTCGTAGTAACTACAATATCCATTTGGGCAACACGAAGATTTATCAGAATTTGTGCCAATATTATTGGTGGAATGGCATGAAGGGAAATATTACCAAGCATGTCGCTAGATGCTTAATGTGTCAATAGGTGAAGGCTCAGCATTGTAAGCTTGGCGAACTGCTGCAACCGCTAAAAATATCATAATGGAAATAGGAGCATATCACGATAGATTTTGTGATGGGTCTACCGAGAAGCCAAAGAGATAATGATTCTATCTAAGTCGTGGTGGATAGACTCACAAAGTTTGCTCATTTCATTCTGATGCAAAACGACTTTGCCATGGACAAATATGCTAAGTTGTACGTGAGCTATATAGTTCATCTTCATGGTGTACCTGTAATGATCACATCGAATCGAGACCCTAAGTTCACCGCCATGCTCTGGAAGAGTCTTCAAGGTGCCATGGAAATGAAGTTATAGTATAGCACCGTTTTTCATCCGGAGACAATAGACAATCGGAGAGAACGATTCAGACTCTCAGGGATATGATACAAGCTTGCATTTTGGATTTCTAAGAACGTTGGGAAGAGCAACTGCATCTTATTGAGTTCACGTACAACAACAATTATCAGCAAAGTATTAGAATGGCACCTTTTGAGGAATTATATGGCAGACCTGTAGGACTCCTGTTTGTTGGAATAAAGTTGGAGAACGAAAGATCATGGGACTTGAGTTGGTGCAATAGCTGTCGGAAGCTTTTAGAGGTATGAGGGATAGGCTAAGGACGGCCCAAAGTGCTAGAAAAGTTACGTAGATAGGCGATGTGGGCCATTGGAGTTTCAAGTCAGAGATCATGTGTTCCTCAAAGTATCACTAATGCGAGGAACGTTATGCCTTGGCAAGAAAGGCAAGCTGAGCTCAAGATACGTAGGATCGTTCGAGATTTTGGAGCGAATTGGATGTTTGGCGTATCACCTAGCTCTGCTGCCAAGGTTAGCTCAGGTACAATATGTTTTTCACATGTCAATGCTATGGAAGTATGAATTGGATCTGACCTATGTTCTGAATTACGAGGAGATAGACGTGGACGACAAAATATCGTACGTGAAAAGACCAATAAGAATCGAGGATCAGAAAGAGCAGGTACTACGAAACAAGACGATTCCTCTAGTCAAAGTTGCGTGGCAATGCCATGGAACCGAGGGCGCCACGTGAGAAATTGAAGAAATAATGAGGTGCTAGTACCCCTTTCTTTTTGAAGAATTAGCTGTAAATTTAAATTTCTGGGATGAAATTTCAGTAATAGGAGAAAAATTGTGATATCTTGAAAATTTGACCTCATTTGGTGATTTATGAAATGGTGATTCCCTCTATGATTTATTAGTTGATTCTTGCCCTAACTTGATCACTCATGGAATACTAACTAAAGGGGAAAGGCTACTAAGAATTTGTTTCTAAAAGCTGCCTGTTAGTTTGAGATGTATTATAGCTGCGATTGATAGATTTCGGCCACAAATTATGATCCGATTTTAAGTGTCGAATGCTCAAGGATTTCACACCCAAACCATAGGACGTCGCCTCGTAATTTTATGAGTTTTCTGTAGAAAATTTCAATCCAGAAAAAAAATTACAAAATCAGAAAAATTTGATGCAAGAAGAACGAAAGTGTGTTGAGCCAAGCCCATTGGGCCTTGCGCCCAAGAAAGGCCAGCCATTAGGGCCTGAGAAGGTTAAATCAATCTGTAATTTGATACTCGGGCCAAGGACAAAATGGCAATTTAGGGTACAAAATTTAAGAAAAATTTAGAAAAGAAATTGGAAGATATTTTGTGTGGGATCATGATTAGCCCCTCTCTCTTTCTCTCTCTCTCTCTCTCTCTCATATGCTGGCTGACTTCCTGCTGACTTCGCTCGCCAACTTCACCCACTTCCCCTCTCTTCTTCTTCTTCTTGTTCTCCTCATTTTCCTTCGACTTCTGCTGCTTTGTACTTCTACTTATGCTTCAGCCTAGCTTTTCCATTTGCTGCTGCTCATCGCCAGACCATTTCCCATGAAAATAGCCACGCCAAGAGCTGCTCTACCCCGCTATTGAACCACCGCCACCCTAGCTCCTCCCTAGCCGAGCAGTACCGCCCTTACTGCCCCGGAATAGCCCATCGCTGATTGTTTTCTAGCCAAGGCAAGTTGCGTCTCGTGTCAATCCAGCCGCCATCTGCCTTTACCGCTTGCCGCCAATATCCAGCAGCCCAAACTGCCCCCACTAGCCACTGCCCATGCTCAGAACAACCCCGAGCTACTGCTAAATTGCCATCGACCGCCATTCCTCCATCGTGCTCGTCCACCACCGCTCGCCATGCTCGCTCGCTGCTACAGCTGTTGTCTAGTCGCCTAGCCGCCGCCACCACTAGCCATTTCATGTTGGGAATAGCCCTTGAGTAGCCACCGAACAACCCCACAGCAACTCTTCTCTTTGCCGCGCTTGTTTGCCACTGTTTGTCGCCCGCCGAGCCCAAGTCAGAAACCCGTGCGGACAGCCATGTTGCCGTCATTGCTTTCATGTAATCCCTGTAGTTAGATGAGTAAGTTAACCCCTAATCTCGTGTTTAGGGTGTTAAACTTGTATAGGGTAGTTTAATTTAGGTTTAGATTAAGTTAATGGTTGTTTAAATAAAATTAGTGGATTGATTAAGTGTGATTATGGAAAAGTAGAAGTGACAAGTTTTCAATAGAAATGGTGACAAGTTATCAGTGTTTAGTTGATAGGTTATTGGTGATATTGGTAATAGATTATCGGTAATTAATTGATAAGTGATCGATATTGAGTGATAAGCTATCGGTGTATGGGCGATAAGTTATCGCAAATTTGACGATAAGTTATCAATTATTTTATTATTATTATTTATTTATTTTATTAAATAAATTAATTTTGAGATTAAATAATAATATTTTATTATTCAAAAAATATTTATTAATAAATTATTGAATTTCCGAAAATAAAATATTAATATGTTCGAATGATTTTTAATAACAAATTATTATTGTTTTATACACAAATTGTGATGCCAATGTTGGATTTCGCAGTATAAGTTGGTAGATATGGCAGAATTATTTGAATGATTATGTTTCGATAAAAGATTTCGAATCTTTGAAAATAAATTATTTTATAATTATGTTTGAGAAAGGAATTTGATGCTTTGAGAATGAAAAGTGTATTTCGAAATGATGATTTACAAAATTGAGCGATCATTTGCATATGTGATCACGTGAAAATGGTTATGTGGCACTGATTCGAGCACTATTCATGTTTGCATTGGCTAATTGAAAAGATAAGAATTGGCCTGAATACTTGTGTGTTCGTGTAGTCACATGTTGAAGCCATCTTGCTGTAAATCGCTTGACGATGCCCAATTTATTGAGATCTGCTACAAATCGCACTCGATTTTATTGGATGCCTGGAGATTATCTGGATTGCTGATACTCCAGATGCTGAATCGTGGCCTGATGACAGATTTGATGCTCCTTATGGAATACCATCTTACTGTAGATCGATTGATGTTGCCGTATTGGAATGTCGTCATCCGGTAGATCGTTTGACGTTGCTGTGCTCGATTGGGCGGGACGATGCCTAATTATGCCGAAAGACTGCCATCTCATTGTGTATCGTTTGATGTGTAGTGGCCCAAAGGGGTCGTGATAAATGGAACACGCATGTTGCATAGTACTTGATTATTGGGTGAAAACTACTAAGCATGATGTGGGACATGCCCAAGTGGGTTTTACCTTATAATTAAAACACCCGCAAGTATGAATGCATGATGCTTGGGAAATCTCTTTATGTGTTCCGAGTATGTATTATACTAGATGCATTATTGGGATATTTGTTGACTGATGTCATGTGTGACACATGTGCCAATGCGAGGTAAGGATGTTTGTGATTGTTAAACGACATGTTGTTGATCCGTATTCGATGTGTGGTTGCCTAACTAGGAATCTCGAGGCGAGTTGGCCTCTTAAGCGAGGCTTAAGCTATTAGCTTATTGAGATTTTATCTCATTTGTTGTTATTAAACCTCTTTCAGGACCTTAGTATGTCAATGCACCTAGTACAGTTCGGGATACCTCAGGACATGGAGACTATTGTTTCCATGCACTTGTTCCCTGACTAGCCATATGTTTTTTAGCACCATCAAACGATGGTTTGGGTGGATAAGGGACTGACTCATTGGGTTCCCTATCAATTCCAGGCTTGGTTTGTGAGGAATAGTGAGAATCTATTTGGCCTTATCAGGGGGTTCGACAGTCCTCTAGAAGAGGGTCCTGGGTACGAGATATGGGATCCTATGGAGATCGACCCACTTGACGGGTCAATAGAGGATCCTAAGCCCGAGCCCAATCTTGTTCCCAAGGACCTATCAAATTTTGAACGGTTGGAGCATGACCCTGACTCACCCTACTTTGACTCACCGACCCTCTATATGGATAGCCCATGAGAGACCTGTCTGAAAGCTGACTTTTTAACTGACCCACTAATGGTGAAGTAGATTGACCCTAGCTTGGTATCTTTTTGTAGGCTTTTTGTGGAAATGCCTGAAGTGAGCTTGTAAAGGAATGTTTCTCAGGGGTTAATCAAGTGAATATTAAAATGGTATTGTTGTTTGTTTTATGTGAATCGTTTTCCTACCTATCCCTATTTACTGTTGTTGTCTAGGTATCAGTTGTTATCGCTTCTGCATGCATAATAAAAAGAAAAATAAAAATGAAAGGGTCGGCAATGAGTCCTGGGACGTCGCATCATAACAACCATAGTGGGATGTTGCGTGCTTGTAGGGTTCAAGGCGTGACAGAAAAAGATGGGTTCTTGCCATGAGACCTCGCGAAGCCGAATCAACTTTGTATTGCAACGCTCAGTAAGTGTTCGTGCCCCTCATTCTTCTAATCGAAGTATTTTTTGGGTTAGGGCTCAAATTTCGGAGTTTGGCGAAATTCAAGCTGCTTAGTCCGATTTTTGAGTTGTCGAGTGGTGTGCATGTATAGAATTGGTAGCTTAGGGCATTGTGGGGCTGTGAGATTTTACAAAACTCAACTTGGACTTACGGTTTGCCCAATATGAATTTTTGAAGTTGGCCGCGAGGGGTGAATAGTGTGCAACAGCAGCTTTCCATGTCGATTTTCGTCGCCTTTAGCCCACATTTGGGTCAGCCAAGCAAGGTTCTTGTAGTGCTCTGAATGGGCTTTCTTTTGACTATAAGCTCGCTTGGAATGGAGTTTGGTAGAGAAAGTTATGGCACAACCAAATTTCGCATTCAAGCTCCGCGTTGCGAATGGCTTTGAGTAATCGTTTTAGGTGAGCGATTTGTTGGTGCCTTTTAGTTATTATGTTAGCGTCTAAGCCTAGTTTAGCCAAGTCATAGTTGAGGTAACATTTTACTCAATTTTAATGTTGGTTCTCGCTTAATTGTTAGGATTGCGAGTTCGACGAATTGAGTAATTTTTGTCGTTTGATCGTAGGTTTTCTTAGATGAGTGGTGCTATATGTTCTTTGAGTTTATAAAATCATGTTTTGAAAGTGATGGGGATTTGAGTATCGTATGAGTTACTAAAGCATATTTTTGCATAAAATCCTGGATCGTGCAATTACTATCTTTTGATATTTGAGAAAGATTTGAGAATGGTATTAAGAAAAATATTGTTAATGGATATATGTGTATTATGTTGCAAATTGGTTTATGGAATGAGTTTTAAGATGATTTGAGAAATGTATTATGGAAGATGTTATTAAAGATTATACATATCGATCTGTGAATTATGTTTATGAAATGATATGAGAAACGTTTTACGAAAAAGTATATCTATCGGATGAACTGAGTTACGAAAGGTTATGTGATTAGTTTGGGAAACGTATTGTGATTTATGAAAATGATTATGAAATGGTTTTAGAACCATATTGTGATTTATGAAATAATTTCTGAATTTAGCATTGTTGAGGTTATTGTTGAGGATAAGTATTTGATGCTCAGTGTCTCTATGAATCCAATGGGGGTTTATGAGTATGCATATACTATTCTAGGATATCCATGTAGGCCGAACCACCGACTTATAGTAGGTAGAGATCTTGCCAATGGGAAAATCTTGATCACCTTTTCACGGAGCGTTATCTGTGATCATGGTTAGATTTATGAGCATGAGATTAGCCAATGGAATAGACCATTGGCATGTGTTTTTCAATGAGATTGGTCAATGGAATGGATAATTGGCATGTGTTAAAGTAGTATATAATGTATGTATAGTGAAGATGTTATGCTAAAGTAGTATATAACTTATTTTGACCTTGACTTTTATTACATGCTGGAGTTAGGTTAAATAAGCTTTGGTTTGGTCTTACAACTGTATGTATAGTGGTTGCTTGATTTGCTTAGAAGAGATATGCATTACTTACTGAATTGTGATTGCTTACCCTTCTCTTTCCTGAATCTTTTCAAGTTCATTAGTTAGTAGCCCTTATAGCGAGAGCGATATCAACAGGGATCGTTTGGGAGTTTGTTCTTTGGTTGTGGTTTCAGGCTGTATCCTTCGGGTGGAAAAACGACCGTGTCATCCCTCGTCCTGGTAGACTTCGGGGTGTGATATCTTGTGGTATCAAAACTTACGTTATGATCTATTTGGGTGTGGAATTTATGGGACGTTGGGAGGTTGTGTGTTAGTTTATATTGCATCAGTCTTTTGTTAGGTACTAGGATGTATGTTTCATTTTGGATCCAAGAGCTTATCAATTTTGATTCACAGAAGTTGCTTTTTCTCATAAGAGATAAGAAAGGCAAGCGAGTTGTTACCTTTGATATTGGAAATGTATCTTAAAGTTCCCGATGAGTGGTTTTGACAAGAAGATAAGGGTCATTATGATCTAAGTCTGATTCTTAGGGAGTAGAGCGAGCTAGACAAGGAGTATATTGCTAAAGATATCAAATTTGGGAGTCAAGGCGTGTGCCGTGATGCTTAAAGGTGTGGAAGACCTTGAATATGCTATGAAGGTCACTATGGGCTTGAAAGGTCATAATGTGGGGATTGAGTAAAGTTTGTGCCAAAGGTGACAAAGGACAATGTTACTGTGGCAAGAAGTGTTGAGTTCAATGACAAGAAATGTTGCTGCAAGCCTTCATCCGAGACAAAGCGACTCAGGGTACCATGCGTTGCTTGTCGGACAAGTAATTTGTGATTGTGCATCTAATGGAGGAGTTGTCGGTGGAAACTGCATATCAGGATCGCATATAATTGGGATTCCTAAAGACACACATGTGAGTTGACTCTTTCTAGAAGTTTCATAATAGATATGTGTTTCGGGTATGGTAGCATGGTTATTAAAAATGGAGCAACCAAAGATTCAGGAACCAATGAAGCCACCACATCAAGGAGCCTCGAGGTGGCAACGATGGCGGCAAAGAGCCCCTCCGTGAATAAGAATGAGCTGGACTCCAACAAGAGCAAGAGAGATGAGAAAGGGAACTTGGTTCCGTTCCACAAGCTGTTCTCATTTGCAGATTCTACTGATATAATATTGATAGTTGTTGGGTCATTAGGTGCAGTTGGGAATGACCTTTCTCTACCCCTTATGACCGTATAGTTAGGACAGCTAATCAATACGTTCGGCTAGAACCAGGTTAGTCACATGCCGCGTGGGTTTCAAACAATTGTATGAAATTAAATTTGCTTTTCGACATATATACTTTCGTGAAAATGGCCACAATTAAGTCTTAGAACCAATCCAAAACAGACCCTGAAACACATACAGATACATCATTGCAACTGACTTGGAGAGGCTCGAAATGAACCAAAAATGTGCTGAACGCCCCTAAAGCCGGTCTGGTCAAGGGATACTCAGCCTAAGTTTTGACCTTTCAAGAAATGGATTGGGCCCCTTGAGATCTCTACATTTAATATGGGTTAGCACTGGACATATCATACGGGTTGGTCGGATCAGATTTAGGTTGGGTCATAAATAGTCCAATCCTAATGGACCCATTAACCTGTTTATGACGAATTTACTTGTTATGTAAATTTCTCAACCTATACCTAACTTGACTCATAACCAACTCATATCAACCCGACTCACATTGTTAAAACACTTCAAAGTAATACAAATCTAGTGGATAATTTTTATAATATTTTTTAAAAAATTGAGGCTGCGTTGGTTTCATGGAAACTATGATGTTTTTGGAAAATATTTTATAGGATGTCATGTTCCAAGAAAATAACAATATTTTTTGATGTTTGGCTGAAATCTGAAAAATGAAATAGAAAATGTTTTCCGCCATTTGTTATGGAAAATCTGATTTGATTTTTCTCCATACACTCCTTTTAATAATTTTCTTCATTTATTTTTTTAATAATTTTTTTAAAATAGCGATTAGGCAAGCTTGAGCCTCACTAACCTCGGGGGAGGCTCGAGCCTTGCCAAAAGCCAACGAGCTCGAGCATCGCCAGCCTCGGGCGAGCTTGAGATTCATTGGCCTTGGTAAGCTCCAACCTCGCTAGAAATCGGGGAGGCCTCAGCGTCTCCATATCAGCAAGCTCGCCCCTCTCCTATGGCCAACCATCGGCTGAGGAAGAAAGAAAAAAGAATAAAAAATGAAAGAATAAAGAATAAAAAGAGAAAAAAAAAATAATTAAAAAAAAAATCATAAAACTTAAAAAATTAAAAATCAGAAAATTAGAAATGACATATTTATGATTCGATTAAGCTTGTCAGGTACGATTTAATACACAGTTAAGATACATTAAGCTATTAGGTAACCCATATTTGACTCATTTTAGCTTGTTTTTAAAATTTAAGGTAACTCATTCATGACCCACTCCATGAAATATGCGTTCAAATATGGGTTCAAGACTCATTTTGCCACCTCTAGTTGGCAAGAGTAAATGTAATTCAAGAGAAAATGAATTAAGCATGACTATTCTACTGAGGGTTAATATCACGAAAAACCTCAAACTGGTACATTTGTGACAAATTTGCCCAAAACTAATGTTTTGACCACCCAAAATCTCAAACTGGTACATCTATGACAATTTTATCCCAAACTAATTTTGTGACCGTAAAAAACCCCAAACTAGTACATTTGTAATAAATTTACCTTCTGTTAATTTCGGTTAAATTAGATTAATGCAAAAAAAAATTCACAAACCAGTACATTTATGATAAATGAAAGGTAAAACCCAAAATTGATATATCCATCAATTACGATGTGTCATTTAACAAAGCAATTTAATAGTAAAATTTAACGAAAACTAACATAGGGTAAAATTTTCACAGGTATACCAATTTGGAATTTTTGGTGGTCAATAAATTATTTTGAGATAAAATTATCACAGGTGTACCAGTTTGGGATTTTTGGTGATCAAGAAATTAATTTGAGATAAAATTATCACAGTTGTACCAGTTTGAAATTTGTTGTGATATTAACCCTTATGCTAAATAGTAAAAGTAGTAACGACATGGGAATTTCCGATCTTCAAGCAATTAAAGTTTACAAAAAAAAACCTTATCTCACACTAAAAAGTCCTCCTTACTTTACTTTATACAACAATATACATAGCTAGATCGGCCAGCGTTAGCTACGTATTCCTGTGATTAGTAGAGATGAATGTGTGATTATCAAACCCTCATTTGATTGTTCGATTGCTTAAGTATGCTTTCAAAAGGTTATATTTTTATACTTGCATGTAAGTAACAACTTCAGGGGCATATTGTATTTTGCAGATCATTATAAAAAATTACAAATTTCTAAGCACATTGAACACTAAAAATATGTTTCATCCACTATTGTGCTTCATCATAAGAGGCACAAAAAATAGGAAAATTCTTTGAGGAGAATACTGTAGAAAAATTGTAATTCTTTCATCTCTTTTATTTTACAAGTTCAATGTACTATAAAATAGGCATAGTTCTTAACGAGCGGGCTCGGGAGGAGATACAGCTGCAACGCAGTTGTTCCACGTCTCATTGCTCCTCCTATGGACATCGGATACTGTCCCCCCAATTGGCTTGTGGGTTGAGAGGATCAACTCCATGAATTGATCATGGCAGTTCTTCCCTGCCTTCATGAGCTCACGACAACATTCATTGGTGGGTGCAACGGTGTCAGCAAGGACTATGATTTGAAAGAACGCAAACCCGCATTCGCTAGTCATTCCCTTTTCGCAATCAAGGTTTCCAGCGAAGGTAGCTCTAGGAAGCAATGCAGCTATGATGACCAACAAGGTCATGAGAGCAGACAAGTTCTTGAGCGTTGCCATGATGGTCGTTTGGGGACGGAAGTGTTAGAAAATTATCTGAGATTGTTGATTGTTTGATGATGTAGTCAATCTAGAGATGAGAACTTATATAGCTTGAGGGAAGTAGTGCATTAATGAAGTGGATTCACCAGTCATGATTCAAGAATTTATGTAGGAAACTTCTACAACTATTTCCCTTGCCATAAATTCTTCTCGGGTTTTATTGTTCTACAAGGATTGAGGACCTTGTCATCTCACTATGTTTACGATTCAATCATTTGCCATAAAAACAGTAGTAAGGAGTTGTTTGGTTGAAGAGAATTAGCCGGGAATGAAAATACTCATTTCGGGTCTGACTTTCAATCCCAACTTTGGTATTTAATTGGAACTAGTCACATGCCCTCGTGGGCTTAAAATAATTGTATGAAATTAAATTTGCTTCAAATCTTTCAACTTATATACTTCCGTGAAAATGGCCACAATTAAGTTTAAGAACTAATCTAAAACAGACCCTAAAACGCGTAAGGATACATCATTGCAACCAACTTGGGGAGGCTGAAAATGAACCAAAAATGTGTTGAACGCCCCTAAAGCCGGTCTGGTCAAGGGATACTCAGTCTATGTTTTGACCTCCCAAGTCTTGGATTAGGCCCCTTGAGATCTCTGAATTAATATGGGTTAGCACTAGACATGTTGAATGGGTTGGTAGGGTCGGATTTGGGTTGTGACATAAATAGTCCAACCCAAATGGACACATTAACCTGTTCATAACTGATTTATTTTTAATGTAAAAATCTCAACCTATATCCGACCTGACCCATAACTAACTTGTACCCGACTCGACTCATATTGCTAAAACACTTTTATATTTAACCCAAGCTAAGAACACTAGTTTCTTATGCCTTTTTGAAAAATTTATTTGCTAAAGCACTTCCAAGCCAAACAAATCCAATGGATAATTTTTATATGTTATTAAAAAAATTGAGGGTTTGTTTGTTTCACAAAAACTGTGATATTTCTCGAAAATATTTTCTATGAAGTCATTTTCGAGGAAGATGACAATATTTTCTGGTGTTTGGCTTAAACCTGAAAATGAAATAAAAAATGTTTTTCACTAGGTATGGAAAATCTGATTTGATTTACCTCCATACACTCCTTTTAATAATTTTTAATTTCTTTTCTTTGTTTATTATTTTAAAAAAAAGTGACGAGGCGAGCTTGAGCCTTGCTAGCGTCGAGCAAGGCTTGAGCCTGGCCAGAAGCCAATGAGCTCAAGTTTCGCAGGCCTTGGGCAAGCTAGAGATTCCCCAACCTTGGCGAGCTCAAGCCTCACCTGAAGTTGAGGAGGCCTCTGCCTCTCCAAATTAACGAGCACTTCCCTCTCTTGTGGCTAGCCTTTGGTTGAGGAAGAAGGAAAAAGAAAAAAAATCAAAGAAAATAGAATAAAAAGAGAAAAAAAATAAAACAAACAAAAAAAATTATAAAAAAATCATAGAGCTTAAAAAATTAAAAATCAGAAAATTTTAAAAAATTGAAAATGACATATTTATGATTCAATTAAGTTTGTTAGGTAATCCATATTTGACCCATTCTAGTTTGCTTTTAAATTTAAGGCAACCCATTCATACCACCCATACCATTAAATATGAGTTCAAATATGGGCTCTAGACGCATTTTTCCACCTCTAGTTTACACGAGAAAATGTACTTCACAAGAAAGTGAATTAAGCATAACTATTCTGCTAAATAGTAAAAGCAGTAATGGCTTGGAAATTTCCAATCTCCGAGCAGTTAAAGTTTACAAAAAAAAGTTTATGTCACAATAAAAAGTTGTCCTTACTTTACTTTACATAACAATATACATAGCTAGATCGGCTAGCATTAACTACGTATTCATGTGATTAGTAGAGATGATTGTGTGATTATCAAACCATTATTTGATCTTTCGATCGCTTAATTATGCGTTTTAAAAAGTTATGTTTTCACACTTGCAAGTAATTAACAACTTCAAGGGCAGATTGTATTTTGTAGATCATTTTTAAAAATTGCAAGTTTCTAAGCACATTGAACACTAAAAATATTATTCATCCACTATTGCGCTTCCGCTTAAGAGGCACAAAAAATAGGAAAATTCTTTGAGGAGAATCCAAAAGAAAGTGAATTATCATTATTTCGTCTCTTTTATTTTACACGTTTAGTGTACTACAAAATAGGAATAGTTCTCAACGAGCGGGCTCGGGAGGGGATACAGTTGCAACGCAGTTGTTCCATGTCTCGTTGCTCCTCCTATGGATATCGGATACTGTCCCCTCGATTGGCTTGTGGGTCGAGAGGATCAACTCCACGAATTGATCATGGCGATTCTTCCCCGCCTTCACAAGCTCATGACAACATTCATTGGTGGGTGCAATGGTGTCAGCAAGGACTATGATTTGAAAGAACGTAGGCCCGTAATCGCTAGTTTATCCCTTTGCGCAATCAGGGTTTCCGGCGAAGGTAGCTCTAGGAAGAAATGCAACAGTGACGACCAACAAGGTCATGAGAATAGACAAGTTCTTGAGCGTTGCCTTGATGGTCGTTTGGGGACGGAAGTGATAAAAAATTGTCAGAGATTGTTGATTGTTTGATGATGTTGTCGATCTAGAGATGAGAACTTATATAGCTTGAGGGATGCAATGCATTAATGAAGTGGATTCACCTGTCATGATTCAAGAATTTATGTAGGAAACTTCTACAAGTATTTCCCTTGCAAGAAATTCTTCTCGGGTTTATTGTTCTACAAGGATTGAGGGCCTTGTCATCTCATTATATTTGTGATTCAATCATTTGCCATAAAAACAGTAGTAATTGTTAGAAATTAAACCAAATTTGTTGATACTTGTTTCATTTTTGAGTCTGTTCGTATTTCCATATTTTGATTTTTCGTGTTTTTTTTAGGTGCCAATTATAGTTTGAGCCCGAAAGAAGAAAGTTTCCTAAGTCAATTAGATTTCCTATTTTGAATAGGTTTCCGAATTGAATGGTTTCCTAAGCGGAGTAGGTTTCCTAATTAGAATAGGTTTCCTAGAAAGAGGTTTCCTATTTTGAATCAAACTATGGCCTATATATAGTCTATTTCTCTTGTAATTAATACATGCAATATAAAGACGCAAATTGCGATTATTTCATCTTCAAAAAATTTCTTCCATCAAATCAAGTTGTTGTCGCGTCTCTGACGTTCAACAAATTGGTATTAGAGCCTACAGTTCGTGATCATGGCCTCAACGAACAGTCAGCTTCCTCTTCAATACCCTCGTCTTACCAAAGAAAATTATGGTAACTGGGTTGTTAGAATGAAAGCTCTACTCGGCGCCTACGGTGTGTGGAAACTTGTTAACACTGGCTATAATGAGCCAGAAGATGAAGCCACGTTGAACCAGAACCAGAGGAATGCCTTGGAAAAGGTTCGATCGAAAGATCAATATGCCCTGTCAATCATCTATCAAGCGTTAGATGATTCCATGTTCGAAAAAGTTTCGAACGCCACTACCGCCAAAGAGGCATGGGAGATTCTTCAAAACACACATCAAGGAGTTCAGAAAGTTAAGAAGATTCGCCTTCAAACCTTGAAAGGCGAATTCGAGGTAATTCATATGAAAGAATCTGAATCGATTGCTGATTATTTCACGAGAATTTTGGCAATTGTTAATCAGATGAAAAGAAACGGAGAAGCCGTTTCCGATGTTCGTGTTGTTGAGAAAATAGTTCGGTCCTTAGACAAGAAGTATGATCATATTGCTGTTGCAATTGAAGAATCCAAAGACTTGGATGCCATGACGGTTGATGAACTTATGGGTTCATTACATGCCCATGAAGAAAGGTTTAGAAAGAAAAAGATTGAACCGGTGGAAGAAGTTCTCCAAACGCAATTGACCATTCGAGATGAAAAGGAGCAAAGAAGAGATCCTGTACAAAATCGCGGGACAAAGTCAAGATCATGATCGAGGTCGTGGCCGAGGTCACTTTCGAGGAAGAGGTCGTGGACGAAGCAGAGGAGATCCTGCTCGAAGTGATGGAGGATACCAGTATCAAAGATGTGCTCGTGGAAGAGGAAAGAACTCGACAAGCCAATTGTATGATAAATCTAAAATCTGATGTTATCATTGCAATAAACTTGGCCATTATGCTTCTAACTACTAGAATAAAGAAAGTAGCAAAGTAGACGAAAAGGCGAACTTGGTGAATGATGCTGATCAAGTTCTCTTATTAACATTCAAAGAATATGAAGAAGGTCAAAGCAATACGTGGTATTTGGATACCGGCGCAAGCAATCACATGTGCGGGAGAAAGGAGATGTTTGCCGAGTTAGATGAGACAATTAAAGGGACTGTCTCATTCGGTGATAATTCTAAAATTCTTGTTGAAGGTAAAAGTATTATTTCTCATGGCTTACACTATTATTGCTCTGAATCTTTCAAACTTAGAGCTTATTCGGATAGTGATTATGGTGGAGATATCGACGATCGAAAAAGCACCACAGGATTTGTATTTTTCTTGTGCGACACTGCTTTCACATGGTCATCAAAGAAGCAATCAAGTGTTACTCTATTGACATGTGAAGCTGAATATGTAGCTGCATCGTCATGTATTTGTCATGCAATATGGTTGAAAAGACTACTCAAAGATATTCTTATGGAGCAGAAGAAAGCAATAGAGATTTTTGTTGATAATGTTTCTGCTATTACTTTGGCGAAAAATCCAGTTTTTCATGAACGAAGTAAACATATCGATGTTCGATATCACTTCATCCGAGAACAGGTTAAAGAGAATAAAGTTGAAGTATTGCATGTGAAGACCGGAGATCAAATAGCAGATATTTTTACTAAACCTCTCAAGATCGATGTTTTTCGAAAGTTCAAGAGCCTGCTTGGAATGATCGATGGAAGAGAATTTGGTTTAAGGGGGAGTGTTAGAAATTAAACCAAATTTGTTGATACTTGTTTCTTTTTTGAGTCTGTTCGTATTTCCATATTTTGATTTTTCGTGTTTTTTCAGGTGCCAATTATAGTTTGAGCCCGAAAGAAGAAAGTTTCCTAAGTCAATTAGATTTCCTATTTTGAATAGGTTTTCTAATTGAATGGTTTCCTAATCGGAGTAGGTTTCCTAATTAGAATAGGTTTCCTAGAAAGAGATTTCCTATTTTGAATCAAACTATGGCCTATATATAGTCTATTTCTCTTGTAATTGATACATGCAATACAAAGGCGCAAATTGCGATTGTTTCATCCTCAAAAAATTTCTTCCATCAAATCAAGTTGTTGTCGCGTCTCTGACGTTCAACAGTAATGAGTTGTTTGGTTGAAGAGAATTAGCCGGGAATGAAAATACTCATTTCCAGTCTGACCTTCATTCCCATGTTTGGTATATAATAGGAACTAGTCAAATGCCCGCATGGGTTTAAAAGAGTTTTATGAAATTAAATTTGCTTAAAACGTTTCAACATATATACTTTCGTAAAAATGGCCACAATTAGTTTTAGAACTAATCTAAAATAGACCCTAAAAAACATAAGGATACATCATTGCAATCGACTTTGGGAGGCTCGAAATGAACCAAGAACATGCTGAACCGAAACAGTCCAAGTACGAGGAAACCAAGAACGAGTCATAATTGGTCTTTCAACTAACGGACCAGTTGCGAACTGGTGAAGAAAATCGATCTTCCGAGTCTCAGCGTATGTCCTTTTGGTCAGGTTGAAGAACCAGATGTATAGATGTTCTCCTCGAAATTTCAGCACAAATCAATGAGTAACAGATGCACAATTGCCGAATCCGCAAAACTGTGCGATATCACATATTGGATTAATTTCCTAATCTATTGTAAAAGAAAATCACCAAAAATAAGATGCATATTTCATATAGAAGTAGTTTCATTGTTGCCACTTCATCATCGCCATGTCATTGCTGCGAAGCCACCGTTGCCATGTCATCACCAATACCATGTCACATATATCATCATTACCATGTCATCGTTCCCACGTCATCACATTGCCATATCATTAATTCCGCATCATTATAATATGACATCTCATTATTTTCATGTCATTGCATGTCATCTTAGATTAATTTGTAGCTCTTTTACTCGTCATTAGAACTAAGTCACATCTAGGTTGGGTCTAGATAATTCATGTCACATGTCATTAATTCAAGTTAGAATTAACATAAACATAATTTAGATTAAAATTGCATCTTATGCACTGCATATAGTTAATATTTTATAAATAAATCCCAAAAAGAATTAGTTAGAATTGAATAATCACATTGAGAAATCATGTTTAGTGCATGCATGCGTTGTTCTTTTTTTAGTTAACATTTTAAAGAATGCTTGGTGCATTGGACGATAATAGAGTCTCGCTTTTCTTTACCTAATGTATCGAGGTTCTTTGCTCATTTCTAGCAATTTATTTATGCTTTGATTATTGAGTGTTAAATTATTTGATGGTGAACCCGCTTGATCACCTATCACATATGAGTGGTTTAAGATTAAAATCGACAAAGATTGTTTGCAAAATATTTTTGAAAATAAAGAGAAAAAGGTATCCAGCAGGCATTTGATTCATTTAAGCATAACCAAGCTCCTATATCTCTAATATCTCTGATTTGCAAAACTAAAGCATTCACCCACACTTAACTTAAGTTTCTAATCAACTTGTAATAAATTAGTGGTCCACAAAGGTGTCTTGGCCCTTGCCCGCGGCGAGTAGATGAAATCGGGACCAACAGAATTGAGTGTCGAAAGATCCCAACGAAAGTGGAATGCAGATTTAATCAAGAAGAGGAGTTTTGAATTGAGTGTGGAAAGAGAGATGGGTCGGGGTTTGGCGATATGGGAGGGGTTGGTGGCTGTGGGATCGGTGCTATTGCTTGGCTGGGTGGGGCTCTGGTTCCTAAACTGATGTCTGCACAAGGAGTACAAAGTGAAGAGGGTCATCGTCTTAATCATGTTCAACATCGTCTTCGCCTTCTCTCCCAATCTCCTCCAGCTCGTCCTCTTCGAGATCATCCCTCTCCTCGCCCGTGAGTGAGTTCGTTCGCAGGTTCCCCTTCTTTGTTTCGATTCTATTTGAATTGAATTAAGAATCCTCCATCATCTTTTCCTTTTCCTTTTTCCCATCTAGGGCTTGATGGCTCAACTGGAAGGTGGACTTATTTAGTCTAATACTGCTGTTGGTCTTTCTTGTTGCCGTGGTACCTCCTCAGTATGATCCAATCCCCTCCTTGTTGCTTCCATGCTGAGGCTGGCCTGCCCAGATCAGGGTTGTAATATTTGAGATTTTTTACCAAGTCAAAAAGAAAATGGTGGGACCCACAAGAAGAAAAAGAAAAGCAAAAATGAGAAGCAAAAGTGGTAGCCTTCAGCTTTTAAAGACAGAAGGCCGAGACACCCACAGGAGAGAAGAGAAGAAGAGAGAAAAGGGAAAGAAAAAGGGGAAAAAGAAAGATGATAGAAGGGTAAGAAAGGGAAAGAGAAAGTGTGATATGCTGAAAGTTCGAACCCTTTGGTGATTTATGAAATAGTAATTTCCTCAACGGTTTATTAGTTAATTCTCACCCTGACCTGATCACTAAAGGAATATTAACTTAAGGAGAAAGGCTACTGAGGATTTGTTCCACAAAGTCACCCGTTAGTTTAAGATGTACTATAGCTGCAATTGATAGATTTCAACCATGAATTATGATCCAATTTTGAGTGTCGAATGCTCAAAGATTTCACACCCGACCCATAGGATGTTGCCTTATAATTTTACGAGTTTTTTGTAGAAAATTTCAATCTTGAAAATAGAATAGCATAACTGGAAAAATTTGACACAAGAAAAGCAAAAGTGTGCCGAGCCAAGCCCATTGGGCCTCGCTCCCAAGAAAGGCTGGCCATTAAGGCCCAATAAGGTTAAGTCGGTCCGTAATTTGGTACTTGGGCTGAGGACAAAATGGCAATTTAGGGGACAAAATTTAAGAAAAATTGCAAAAAGAAATTGGAAGGTTTTTTGTGTGGGATCATGATTGACCCCACTCTCTCTCTTTCTCACCTCCCCCACACCGGCTGACTTCCCGCTGACCTCCCCCACGCTGCTGACTTCCTTCACCAACTCCACACACTCCCCTTCTCTTTTTCTTCTTCTTCTTCTCCTTCTTTTCCTTTGGCTTCTGCTGCTTCGGCACCACCCCAGCTACCCTGGAACAGGCCGTTGCCAGCTGTTTTCTAGCCAAGGTGAGTTGCGCCTCTCACCAATCCAGCTACCATCCGCCTTTGCCGCCCATCACCACTGTCAAGCACCCCAAACTGTCACCACCAACCACTATCCCACGCTCAGAATAGCCCTGAGCTACTGCAAAACAGCCACTAACCACCGCTCCTCCATTGTGCCCCTCCACCACCGCTTGCCATGCTCGCCCGCCGCTATAGCTGTTGTTCGTCGCTATCCAACCACCTAGCCGCCACGACCAACAGCCATTTCACACCTGGAACTGTCATGCCCCAAACCCCATGGCACGCGACAACCCAACCGAGGTCAATTTGATTGCAACGTCCCAGGACGTGTCGCCGACCCAACGCCCAACACAACGGAGATTAAAGCACATGCGGAAGTATTATAGCACCCGTACAGAATAATAACACATGACCAAGGATAGCCGTGATACTATAAATACAACTTGCACTAATAACAAGAATTTACAATGTCCAATACAACAGAATAAACATATAAAAGCCCAAACGAATCAACAACCACCAACATCAAAAGGGAAGGGGGGGTACGTGGCTCGGCGGTCAAGCACTATATCTAGCCGGGTTCCTCCCAAAACATATCGGTACGCCTGCCATCCTCAAGGCTGGGGGTCTGAAAAGTATGATTTAAACAACAGTAAGAA
Source organism: Syzygium aromaticum (assembly GCA_024500025.1). Classification (NCBI taxonomy): domain Eukaryota; kingdom Viridiplantae; phylum Streptophyta; class Magnoliopsida; order Myrtales; family Myrtaceae; genus Syzygium; species Syzygium aromaticum. The sequence goes on from CM044886.1 coordinate 15,426,836, forward strand.
TAAATCTTAGCGAGTAGGTTCCCTAAACCTAAACTAGGCTAATATGCGCCTCCTGACGAGCACTAAACAACACACAATCCAAACCATAAATGACTTAGGCCCTTGGGGCTAAATCCGATACTTACCATGGCCCTGCAGCTTAGGTACTTAAAATTCACAATAATAACAAAGAACCTAATCACGGCACATACATAACATCGCTTGGTCACAACGCATGATATGCATATGCTCATACTCATGCTCATGCCACATCAATGCTCTTTCGCACACTTGCACTCTTGTACACTTGCAATTTACCAATTCTCCTTTGACCCACGTAAAATGCATCAGGTCCGACCCGCGTAAAACGCATCGGGTCCATCACTTTGAGATCGATCTCTGGCCCGCGTAAAACCTATCAGGCCCATGACACAAAACCCGCATAACACGCATCAAGTTGGTCATCTTCCGGTAGTCCGGGTATCGTCCCGCGTAGCACACCTTAGGACGAGTTCAATACCTTGGGTAAAATGCATCAGGGCTTTAAGTGATCACACATTCACATACACCAGTTATTAGCCGAATCCCGCGTAAGACGCATCAGGGCATTTTAGGTGATCACATGCTCATGTCATTTGTATACACTCACATATGCACATGTTATGCCAATGCTCAAGATGCACACTCATGGCCACAATGTCACACTTAGTATTCGTGAAATTCACACTAGGCACTCAATATGGTTTGGCTATTCATTCAAATGTCACCACAACATGCTTGATTCACATTTTAATATGGCCAATGAACCGACCAATCCAAATCATTCACAACATATAGTTTAGCACCCAAATTCACGCAAGTAGACATCAAAACTACACATACCGATAGCCTACCAAGCATCTCATAAATTGGTTACGCCAAGCACATCATAGAGCATTGCATAGTCACTCACGGGCCGATTGCCATTCCCTAAGCAATTCGCCCTAAAACCTCGATAAATCAATTATGGCCCGAATTGACCCAATACCAAGTCAACCATGAACAGTCCATCTTAGGCCATCAAATCACTTCTAAATCATCCCATTAGGCCACAAAAATTGCTATGGAAACAGCCACCATTCGGTCTACAAATTACACCCACCTAATCCACATTTTCGACCCAAATCAATGCGCCTATGCACAGTCACCGTACAGCACACTATAAGCCACTAAACCTCAATTAGATTGTCACACTAAGCCCACGAAATAGCTATCATATCAATCCTTGTCGCCTACCACAATTTAACCCCTAAATTGATCATGCCTAGTCTAGTTTAATCCCGGCATGGACAGTCACTAAACAGGTCACTCTAGGCCAATATATATCCTCAAAATACTTCATTTGGTCCTCTAAGACATTCCTCAATTCAGCCGCCACGAGGACAACGCAAGACACACTCAATATTCCACAATTGAACCCGAACTTAGCCGAACTAGGGCCGATTTCATCCAATAATTCCACCCATCGCACATCACATTCTAAGCTGCTAAACCTTAATTAAATTGTCACAATAAGCCACGAAATCAGCCTCTAACAATCTCCACAATTTAACCCCTAAAATACCCTAATTAACCCCTAAAACTCATATAGAACTGTAAATTAGCCTGATTGGGGTTTAGGATTATACTCACTTGGATTCCTAGGCTCCTAATGAAGGCTGGACAGGTGGCAAGAACAGCTGAGCAGCAGCTGAGCAATCGGTGGCGATGGGCGGTCTTCACGATAGTGGCACCGGCGGCAGCTTGTGGATGGCGAGCCTAGGCGAAGGGGGCTGCTCACGCAGCTAGGAAGAAGGGAGAGAGAGAGGATGGGGTGGCTGGTTGGTGTGGTGAGGTGTGGGGTGGCGGCACCAGCTTCGGCGAGTGGCAGCGTGAGGCCGAGAGGGAGAAAGGAGAGGGTGGCCAGTTGACTTGGGGAGAAGGAAATGAAGGAGAGAGGGAGAGAATAGGAGAGATATAGGCTTGAGCGGTATAGTGGGGTGGTTGAACCACTTTCCCAAAAATGATCAACTTGCCCCTAATCCAAGGGTTGGGGTTAAATTAGCCAAAGCATCTTGGGGGCACAATTGTCCATCATTTCTAGCATTATTGGGCTGAGATACAACAATATAAAACCCCAAAATAATCTCCAAATAATCCCAAAATTCGGAATCCAAGCTTAGGGCATAAGGGGCAATTTGGTAATTTTCCGGTCTCGGGTTGAATTTCAATTTTTGACTCTACCGACCCTAAATATGAGTGGCCACATAAAAATGATGTCGTCCTTGCAAAATAGTCGCGTACATCCACGAAATTCTGCACCAAAGTTCGGACTCAATTCCACGATCGATTTTGCTCAATATGCGATTTTAGCGTCTCTCACTAACGGGCGGCTGTTTAAGGGTTATGCGTATCGACTTAGGGTTACCCGAGTTATGTCGGTCTCGATTTTCCAGAGAACACAAGAATTTATCGCTAATACCAGGGGTTGCGGTCGTCCGGAATAAGTTCAGGATCGTTCATCGCGCGTACTCTCGGTCGTGCAGAATCACCCGCTATCCGATCGCACGTTGTCGGTCAAACCAAATCCGTCACTCTCCTTGGACTGGCCCATATCAGCACAAAATATTTCCTCGTTGCTTCTCGGAATCGGACTCGATTCACGGTCGAGTCCTCGGGTCCACGCATCGTTTTCCTAGTTAGCCATTCCCTAATGGTCAGTATCCCGAAAATGATCAGTTCCGGGCGAGACTCACTAAAACGAAAATGAGAAATAATCATCTATTTTATTAATCCCAGAAGTGGGTCAAATTCAGGACATTACAGGAACGGCCCCTAAGCAGCCACCGAACAGTCCCACAACAACTGCTCTCTTTGCCACGCTCGTTCGCCGCAATTCGTCGATCACCGAGCCCAAATCGAAAACCTCCACAGATAGGCGTGTCGCCCCCACCACTCATGTAATCGCCATAGTTATACAAGTAAGTTAACCTCTAATCCCGTGTTTAAGGTGTTGAACTTGCTTAGGATAGTTTAATTTAGGTTTAAATTAAGTTAATGGTTGTTTAAATAAAATTAGTGGATTGATTAAGTGCAATTATGGAAAAGTAGACGTGATAAGTTACCAATAGAAATGGTGATAGGTTATCGGTGTTTAGTTAATAGGTTATTGGTGGTATTAGTGATAGATTATCGGTAATTAATCGATAAGTGATCGATATTGAGTGCTAAGCTATTGGTGCATGGACGATAAGTTATTGCAAATTTGATGATAAGTTATCAATTATTTTATTATTATTATTTATTTTATTAAATAAATTAATTTTCAGAATTAATAATAATATTTTATTCTTCAAAAAAGTATTTATTAATAAAATATTCAATATCCGAAATCTAATATTAATATGGTCAAATCATTTTTAATATCGAATTATGATTGTTTTATGCGCAAATTGTGATGCCAATGTTGGATTTCGTCGTATAAGTTGGCATATATGGTAAAATGATTTGAATGGTTATGTTTCGATAAAAGATGTTAAATCTTTGAAAATAAATTATTTTATAATTATGTCTAAGAAAGGAATTTGAGGCTTTGAGAACGAAAAGCGTGTTTCGAAATGATGATTTACAAAATTGAGCGACCGTTTACATATGTGATCACTTGAAAATGGTTATGTGGCACTGATTCGAGCACAATTCATATTTGTATTTGCTAATTGAAAAGATAAAAATTGGCCTGAATGCTTGTGTGTTCATATAGTAACATGTCGAAACCGTCTTGATGTAGATCGCTTGACAAGGCTTGATTTATCAAGGCCTACTATAGATTGCGATTGATTTTATCGAATGCTTGGAGATTATTTGGATTGTCGATACTCCGGATGTCGAATCACAGCACAATGGCGGATTCGATGCTCTTTATGGGATACCATCGTACCATAGATCATTTGATATTGCCATATTGGAATGCTGTTATCCTGTATATCATTTGACATTGCTATGCTTAAAAAGGTCAGACGATACCTGGTTATGCCGGAAGACGATTATCGCGTTGCATATCACTTGATGTGTAGTGGCCCAGATGGGTCATGATAATTGGAACACGCATGTTGCATAATGCTTGATTATGGAGTGAAAACTACTAAGCATGGTATGGGACGTGTCACGTCCCGACCCAGAATCACGATCGATGCTTAATGATCGAACATGACCCGAATAGAACCATGACTTGCAGAAATAAATTAGTGCGTCCCATTCATTTTAATCAATGCGCACGCGGAAGCAATTATAAACGGAACATCACAATATCAACATAAGCAAGCTTCGCACGGTATATTTACATGATACGTGCTTATTTGCACAAACCCTACTCTCGGGCCTTGCAAACTGCACATATAAATTTTACATGCCCATTTCAAGGGCGATTCCGAAAAGCAAGCCAACTATTGAACAAACAAAATTTTGGCTTGGCGTCCCTACCTCCATTATGGTTTCTCGCTCCTCGCTTCTCCTGCTCCCCCATTCGTCCGACCGTCTCATGCTCCGCCTATGGCCTACCTCGGAGCCGGCCCGCCAGGTTCGCCAAATGGCCCGTTGAACCCACGTAGGGGTCCAACCCACTCTCCATTTGCAAGGCGATACCACGCCTCGTGCAAGTGAAAAACCAAGCTCTCACAGCCTTCATCAACCATAACATACGTCGTGATCCGACGATAGGCACGACCTTCCCGAGCATCTATTACAGTGAGTAATTCTGCTCTCATCTCTATGGGGTTACCAACCAGATCAAGGAAGACGCCATACTACGAACTTGAAAGGAGGAAAAATAACGGGGAATGAGTCAGGGAGACTCAATAAGTGAAAACACTAATATCAAGCGAGGATGAAATAATGACCATTCACATAAGTTGGCTCTCACCATATCAGCATCGATGACAAATCAATAGCAAAGTTCGTTCTACGAAACATCAAAAGAACATCAAATATGATTGTCACACATGAACGTTTCTTGTCAAATATAATTGACCAAATGACCAAGAAACGGCCCAAGCAAATCATGTTACAACGCATTGCAATGTCCTTTCCCGATATTAGGGAATTCACTTACTCAACGTAATACTAGAACACGAGAGTCCAAGGAAAGCAAGTGGCTTATGGCTTGAGCATGGGAAAAAGCTTGAGTTCGGGACAAACGGGATCTCGGGCGTGAGCTCTCTAATGGCTGAACAAGCAAGGAGGAAAAAAATGATCGGTGGATGCATGTATATGTGGGTGTGAGAATGAGGGGAGAGATGGTGATGACATGAGGACTCCTTCACGTGAGCTTCTTAATCATTTATAGAAAAGCCAAACTTGAAAAAGAAGTTAGGCAATAATGGAGGGCTTCCAAGTTAAAAAGGCCTTAATGGCACTAATGAACTAGGGCCAAAAGAAATGATGAAGGGCCATTGAGTGACTTGAATGTGGCATTATCCTCCATAGTCTCTCTCTCTCTCTCTCTCTTTCTCTCGGCTTCTCCCTCTTCCTTGGCCGATTGCCTCTTTGTCTCATGTGTATTATTGGTGACCACGAGTCACCTTGCAACCTTAATAAGGCTAAACAACTCAAATGCCCACCAATAAAAGAGGGGGACACCTAAGGGGGTTCAATAATGATAGCCTTAAATGGCTTTTAATGGGTATTTGACTTGGTCAAAAAATTGTCTTCTTATCCTCTCCATAGCTGAACCATGAGAGACCTCCTGAGCATGCTGGTTTCATTCACAATTACTTGGGCCAATCGGTTTACACAAAACCGACTAATCAATACTAACTTCACAATTCCGCATCATACTTGTTCTGTTAATTTTCCAAGGGTTTGCCATGCTTGGTATACCCATTCGATACGAGGTTTGGTGTAGAAAGGCTTCTACATATGGCCAAGTATGACCAATCAAAGGTTGAAGTCCATTGGTGTCCAATTCGGGTCAACTGGGTTGCCCAGGCGCTTGGTCGAATGCATGGGCATAGTGCCGAGATACACGAGTGTCGCACCAAGCACTACGCCGGCTACACGAGCAATGTGTCGAGCACAATGCCGACCTGCACAAGCAAGTTACCGGTTCATGGGTTTAACACATGCATTAGCTTATGCATGAGCACAAGGCATGACTTATAGCCAAGTTCATTAGGCACGGGATTAGGTCGAAACTGAATATGATGAGCACGTTATCTGACACAAGGGTCAATCATAATGACTGGCACACGACCGGACACATAGCCTGTCCGTGGCCTAGCTGACGGGCACGATGGCCAGTTATGTCCAGGCACGAGGCTTGGCCGACGTGGCTGGCACATAGCCTAATCCGCAGCCAAGCCATTAGGCTCATGGCTTGGCACATGGCTCATCCATGGCCTACTTGACTCGAAGCAACAATTTGTGGCCGATTCGCAATCGGTCCACGTCCGAGTATCAATGATCCATGGTCGACCCTCAATTGTCATATAACATCGTGGAATTTAGTACCTCGGAATTAACTCATGATCATTCGTGACCGATGCATGATCGTGTGGAATCACCCGTGACCGATACATGCTGACACCGAATTGATCAACAGCTATCCCGGACTATTCTATTAACGGCCCTTTTGGTCGAAGGGTCAATCCATAGTTATATCAGTCTAATCATTTTGAGCGATCAAGGGGTCATTCCACTATCGATCTCTAAGCCAATTCAGGGACAATCTTTCAATCGAACCATGACCAACCCTCAGTATACTCATTCCGACCATATTGTTCATTCCATTACCGACCCTCGACTTGAATTACCTACTCATTCATTGATCACTTGCCCTCGGCTCTTTAGCCTAAATTTAGGGATGTTACAATTCTCTCATTCTAATAAAATTTCGTCCTTAAAATTTAAACATATACCTGGTTCCTCGAATAAATGCTGATACTGATGCTTCTTGATTTCCTCACATGCCCAGGTGGCTTCTTCTATACTATGGTGTCGCCATGGGACCTTTACTATAGGAACAGTTTTATTTCCTAAAACTTGCTCTTTACGATCCACAATCTGCACAGGCTTCTCAATATAAAACACTTTGTTGTCCAATTCGACCTCGTTGAAATTTAGCACGTGTACCGGATCAAGCTCATTCTTTCTCAACATGGATACATGAAACACATCATGCACCTAAGCAAGTTTTTGTGGCAGTGCCAACTGATAAGCCAAAGTCCCTGTTCTTACTAAAATTTCAAAAGATCCTACATATCTGGGACTGAGTTTACCTTTCTTTCCAAAATGCGACACACCCCACAAGGGTGACACTTAAGAAACACGTGGTCGCCTACTTGGAATTCTATAGGCTTCCTACATTTATCAATATAACTTTTCTGTCGGCTTTAGGCAGTTCTCAACTTATCTCTAATCACTTGCACAACCTTATTGGTGAGTTGGACTAGCTCTGGACTCGTGACCTTCTTCTCCCTAACCTCATCCCAACATACTAGAGTTTTGCAAGTTCGACCGTATAGTGCCACAAATGGTGTCATTCCAATGCTCTGCTGGTGACTGTTGTTGTATGCAAATTCAATGAGATGTAAATATTCATCCTAACTTCCCCTGAAATCAACGATGCAGGCTCGTAACATATCCTTGAGAGTTTGGATGGTCCTTTCAGTTTGACTATCCGTTTGTAGGTGATAGGCAGTGCTGTATTGTAACTTCGTTCCCAGAGCAGTTTGAAGACTCTGCCAGAAAGTTGCTGTAAACTTGTAATCTCGATCAAATGTGATCGTTACTAGACTCCATGCAGTCGCACAATTTGGTGGACATATAGCTTGGCATAACCTTCCAATGGAAGGTCCTTTCTTACCGGAAGAAAATGAGTTGACTTTGTCAGTCAATCCACAATCACCCATATTGAATCATTTCCTTTTTTACTTCTTTGTAATCCCATTACGAAGTCAATGGTAATATGCTCACATTTCCATACAGAAATTTTCAACGGTTGCAATAATCCGTAAGGCTTACAATGTTGAGCCTTAATTTGCTAACACGTCAAGCACTTAGCGACGTATTCAACAATATCCAACTTCATGCCGTTCCACCAAAAATGTTGTCATAAATTCTAATACATATTGGTACTTCCTGGATGAATACTATAATTGCTCTTATGGGCTTTCGTCAAGATTTCTTCTTTGAGTTGTTCATCATGAGGCACGCATAGGCATCCATTAAACTTCAAGATTCTATCATTAGTCATATGAAAATCGAATTTCTTCTTTTCTGATAACTCCTTCCGGACTTTCTAAATCTCATGGTCTATTTGTCGTAATGCGTTGGCTTTCAAAATGATTTCCGGTTCAATTCTAAGAGCAATAAGTAATTTTTTATGTTGTCTAACTTCAAATTTGAAGTCCAAGTCCCGTGCAACCTCGAGTAGGGTCCATTCCTTAACCATTAGATGTGCAACTGTAGATTTTCGACTAAGAGCATCAACAATTTTGTTCGCTTTGCCAGGATGGTACAATATTTCATAGTCATAGTCTTTGAGAAGTTCCATCCAACGTCTTTGTCTCATATTCAGCTCCTTATAGGAGAAGAGATATTTCAAACTTTAATGATCCTTATAGATGACAAATTGCTGCCTATATAAGTAATGGCACCAAATTTTCAAGGCAAGCACGATCACAGCAAGCTCCAAATCATGGGTTGGATAATTCATTCCAAATGGCCTCAATTGTCTTAAGGCATAAGCCACCACTTTGCCATTGTGCATCAATACACAGCCTAGCCCTTTGTGAGAGGTGTCACTGTATATTTCAAATCCTCCTGGTCCTTTAGGTATAGTCAGAACAGGGGCGGTTGTCAGCCTTTGTTTCAATTGTTAGAAACTCCATTCACACTTGTCAGTCCATTCGAATTTCGTTTCTTTCTTTAGCAACCATGTTAAAAGGATAGTGATGCTAGAGAATCGTTCCACGAACCTTCTGTAGTAACTTGCCAAACCCAAGAAACCTTGCACTTCTATGACGGTTGTTGATCTCAGCCAGTTAATTACTGCTTCTATTTTGGATGGATCCACTTATATGCCTTCTCTCAAAATCACATGGCCTAGAAATACCATGCGAGATAACTAGAGCTCACACTTGCTGAATTTTTCATAAAGTGTGTGTTCCCTGAGTGTCTAAAGCATGAATCTCAATTGTTGTTCATGTTCAGCCGAATTCTTTGAGTATACCAGGATGTCGTCAATTAAGATTATGACGAAATGATCTAAGTATGGCTTAAATACTCGATTCATTAGGTCCATAAAAGCAACTGTGCATTTGTCAAGCCTAATGGCATAACGATGAATTGATAATGGCCATAGTGGGTTTGGAATGCCGTCTTTAGAATATCTTCTTTCTTGATCCTTAGTTGATGATATCCTGACCTCATGTTGATTTTGGAAAACACAGATGTTCCTTGTAGTTGATCAAATAAATCATCGATTCTTGACAATGGGTACTTATTTTTTATAGTGACCCTATTTAACTGCTGATAGTCGATACAAAGTCATAGCGATCCGTCTTTCTTCTTCATGAACAATATTGGTACACCCCAAGGAGATGCACTTGGACAGATGAATCCCTTGTCAAGTAACTCTTGCAGTTGCACTTTGAGTTCCTTCAACTCAGTTAAAGCTATCTAGTAGAGAGCTTTGGAAATAGACTCTGTTCCAAGGACTACTTCAATATCAACTTCTTGTTCTGGAGGTAGGCTTGGTAATTCCTTTGGAAACACATTTGGAATTTCTTGTACCACTAATATATCTTCCAGTTTTTGCTCTTCTTCCTTTGACATATTGTCTATTGTTGCCAGAAATCCTTAATAACCTTTTGCTAAAAGTCGAAATGCTTTCAATGCCGAAATCAGAGGAGTAGAAGATCCTCCTCTATTGCCCACAAATGTATAATAGAGATGATTGAGTAGATTAAATTGGATTACCTTACTATAGTAGTCTATAGTGGCCCGCTGTCTAATGAACCAGTCCATGCCTGTGATCACGTCAAAATCATACATGGCCAGTACTGCTAGATTTATCCTATCCTCTATCCTACCTATGATAATCTTACACCATTGGCATCCTAGGGTGGTCTATATTACATCTTTCATAGAAGTAGAAACACCAAGTGCATGTTCTAATGGTTTCATCTCAAATTTAGCCAGGCGCACAAATTGCTGAGATAGAAACAAATGTGTAGCTTCAGTATCGAATAAGGCATATGCAACACGGTTGTTGAGGAAAACTGTACCTATAATTTTACCCCTTTGTCTCATGTGTATTATTGGTGACCATGAGTCACCTTGTAGCCTTAATAAGGCTGAACAACTTAGCTGCCTAGCAATAAAAGAGGGGGACACCTAAGGGGGTTCGATAATGGTGGCCTTAAATGGCTTTTAATGGGCATTTGACTTGTTCATAAAATTTTGTCTTCTTATCCTCTCCATAGCTAAACTGTGAGAGACCTCTTCACCATGCTGGTTTCATTCACAACTACTTGGGCCAATTAGTTTGCACAAAACCGACTACTCAATACTAACTTTGCAATCTAGCATCATACTTGTTCTGTTAATTTTCCGAGGGTTTACCACGCTTGGTATACCCATTCAATATGAGGTTTGGTGTAGAAAGACCTCCACATATGGCTAAGTATGACTAATCAAAGGTTTAACTCAATTGGTGTCCAATTCGAGTCAACCAAGTTGCCCAGGTGCGTAGCCTGTCTGACCAAGCTTGACTGGGCACATGGTCTGGCATGCTACTAAGCCGTACGAGCGCATGGCCAAGCACATGGCCAAAGGCACAAGTGCAGTGCCAAGCTACACGAGCAATGTGCCGAGCACAATGCTGACCCGCACGAGCAAGGGGCTAGTTCATGGGTCTAATGCATGCATTGGCTCATGCATGGGCACAAAGCATGGCTCATGGCCAAGTTCATTAGGCATAGGACTATGTCGAAACAGGATCTAATGGCCACATTGCCCAGCACAAGGGTCAATCACAATGACTGGCACACGATCGGGCACGTAGCCGGTCCGTGGCCTAGCTGATAGGCACGATGGCTGATCATGTCCGGGCACGAGACCTCGCTGGCGTGGCTAGCACATAGCCTAGTCCGCGGCCAAACCATTAGGCTCATGGCTTGGTACATGGCTTTTCCATGGCCTACCTAACTCGACGCAACGATTCGTGGTCGATTCGCAATCGATCTACGTTCGAATATCAACAATCCATGATCAACCCTCGATTGTCATGTAACCTCGTGGAATTCAGTACCCCGGAATTAACTCATGGTCATCCGTGATCGATGCATGATCATTCGGAATTACCCGTGATCAATACATGTCCAAACCGGACTGATCCACAGCTATCTCGGATCATTCCACTAACAGCTCTTATGGTCGAAAGGCCACTCCACAATTATATCACTCTAATCGTTTCGAGTGATTAGGGAGTCATTCCACTGTCAATTCCTAGGTCAATTCATGGACAATCTTTCGATCGAATCATGACCAATCCTCAACCATGTTGTTCGTTTCATTACTGACTCTCGGCTTGAATTACCCGCTCATTCATTGATTACTTGCCCTTGACTCCAAGGCCCAAATTTGGGGAAGTCACAAAACATGTCCAAGTGGGTTTTACCTTATAATCGAGATACACGCAAGTATGGATGCATGATACATGGAAATCTCTTTATATATTCCAAGTATGTGTTATGCTGGATGCATTATTGTGATATTTGTTGACTGATGTCATGTGTGGCGCGTGTGCCAATGCGAGGTAAGGATGCTTATGATTGTTAAACGGCATGTGGTTAATACGTATTCAATGTGTGGTTGCTTGACTAGGAATCCTGAGGCAAGTTAGCCTTCTAAGTGAGGCTTAGGCCATTAACTTATTGAGATTTTATCTCATTTGTTGTTATTACACCTCTTCCAGGACCTTATCATGTCGACGCACCCGATACAATTTGGGGTACCTCAGGACATAGAGATTGTTGTTTCCACGCATGTGTTCCCCAACTAGCCATACGTTTTTTAGCTCCATCGAATGATATTTTGGGTGGATGAGGGACTGATTTATTGGGTTCCCCACCTATTCTAGGCTTAGTTTGTTAGGGGTGGTGAGGATCTATTTGGGCCTATTTGGGGGTTCAATGGTCCTCCGGAAGAGGGTCTTGGGTATGAGATATGGGATCTTATGGAGATCAACCCACCTAACGAGTCAGTAGAGCATCCTAAGACTGAGCCTGACCTTGTTCCTGAGGACCTATTGAATTTTGAAGTCGGAGCACAACCCTGATTCACCCTACTTTTACTCACCGATCCTCTATATGGATAGCCTATAGGAGACTTGCCTGAAAACTGACTTTTTCATTGATCCACTGATGGTAAAGTAGATTGACCCTAGCCTGGTAATTTTTTTTAGGCTTTTTGTGCAAAAGCCAAAAGTGGACTTGTATAGGAACATTTCCCAGCGGTTAATCAAGTGAATATTAAAATGGTGTTGTTGTTTGTTTGATGTGAATCGTTTTCCCTACCTATCCCTATTTACTGTTGTTGTCTGGATATTGGTTGTTATCGCTTATGCATGCGTAATAAAAAGAAAGATAAAAATGAAAGGGTCGGCGACGAGTCCTGAAACGTCGTATCATAACAACCATAGTGGGATGTTGCATGCTCATAGAGTTCGAGCATGACAGAAAGAGATGAGTTCTCACCACGGGACTTCATGAAGCTAAATTGACTTCATATTGCAACGTTCAATAAGTGTTCGAGTCCTCTATTCTTCTAATTGAAGTATTTTTTGGGTTAAAGCTCAAATTTCGGAGTTTGGTGAAATTCAAGCTGCTTAGTCCAATTTTTGAGTTGTCGAGTGGCATATATACATAGAATTGGTAGCTTAGGGTATTGTGGGGCTGCAAGATTTTACAGAACTTGATTTGGATTTACAGTTTGCTCAAAATGAATTTTTGAAGTTGGCCACAAGAGGTGAACAATGCGCGACATCAGCTTTCCATGCCGATTTTCATCGCCTTTGGCTTATTTTGGGTCAACCAAGCTAGGGTTCTTGTAGTGCTCTGAATGGGCCTTCTTTTGACTATAAGCTTGCTTGGAACGGAGTTTGGTAGAGAAAGTTATGGCACAACCAAATTTTGCGTTCAAGCTCCGCGCTACGGTCAACTTTGAGTTATCACTTTCGATGAGTGATTTATGGGCGCCTATTAGTCATTATGTTAGCGTCTAAGCCTAGTTTAGCCGAGTCATAGTTGAGGTATTATTTTACTTGATTTTAATGTTGTTTCTCGCATATTTCTTTGGATTGCGAGTTCGACGAATCGAGTCATCTTTGTCATTTGATTGTAGGCTTTCTGAGGTTAGTGTTACTATCTCTTCTTTGAATTTATAAACTCAATGTTTTGAGAGTGATAGGGATTTGAGTATCGTACGAGTTACTAAAGCATGTTTGTTGCATAAAATCCTGGGTCGTGCAATTACTACATTTTGATATTTGAGAAATATATGATAATGGTTTTAAGAAAAATATTGCTAACGGATATATGTGTATTATGTTGTGAATTGGTTTATGGAACGAGTTTTAAAATGATTTGAGAAACGTTTTATGGAAGATGTTATTAAAGATTATACATATTGATTTGTGAATTATGTTTATGAAATGATATGAGAAACATTTTACAAAAAAGTATTTCTTTTGGATGAACTAAGTTATGAAAGGTTATGTGATTAGTTTGGGAAACATATTATGATTTATGAAATTGATTATGAAATGGTTTTAGAATCATATTGTGATTTATGAAATGGTTTATGAAATAATTTTTGGATTTGGCATTGTGGAGGTTATTGTTGAAGATAAGTATTTGATACTTAGTGTCTCTGTGAACCCAATAAGGGTTTGTGGGTATATGAATACTAGTCTAGGATATCCTTGTGGGCTGAGTCACCTGCTTATCGTAGGTGGAGATCTTGCCAATGGGAAAATCTTGATCGCCTTTGCTTGGTGCATTATCTGTGATCGTAGTTAGATTTCTGAGCATGAGTTTGGCCAATGGAATGGACCAATGGCGTGTGTTTTTCAAAGAGATTGGTCAATTGAATTGAACATTGGCGTGTGTTTTTCGACGAGATTGGCCAATGGAATGGACCGTTGGTTTCTGCTTTGATATTATTGATTGAAATGAGCATTTCTATTATGAAAATATTATATTAAAGTAGTATATAATGTATTTTGATCTTGATGTTTATTATATGCTAGAGTTGGGTTAAATAAGCTTCGGTTTGGTCTTACAACTGTATGCATAGTGGTTGCTCGATTTACTTAGAAGAGATAAACACTACTTACTGAGTTGTGGTTGCTCACTCCTCTCTTTCCCCAATCTCTTCAGATTCCTTAGTTAGTAGACATTATAGCGAGAGCGATATCAATGGGGATCTTTTGGGAGTTTGTTCTTTGGTTATGGTTTCAGGCTGTGTCCTTCTGGTGCAAAAAGGACCGTGTCATCCTCGTCCTGGTAGGTTTCACAGTGTGACATCTTGCGGTATCAGAGCTTAGATTATGATATGTTTGGATGTAGAATTTATGGGACGTTGTGAGGTTATGTGTTAGTTTATATTGCATTAGTCTTTTGTTAGGTACTAGGATGTATGTTTCATTTTGGATCCAAGAGCTCATCGATTCTGATTTAGAGAAGTTGCTTTGCCTCGTAAGAGATAAGAAAGGCAAGTGAGTTGTTACCTTTGATATCGGAAATCTATCTTAAAGTTCTTGATGAGTGGTTTTGACAAGAAGATAAAGATAGTCGTTATGATCTAATTCTGACTCTCAAGGAGTAGAGCAAGCTAGACAAGGAGTATGTTGCCAAAGATATCAAATTTGGGTGTCAAGGTGCATGCCGTGATGCTTAACGGTGTGGAATATCTTGAATATGCTATGAATGGCACTATGGGCTCGAAAGGTCATAATGTGGTGATTGAGTAAAGTTTTGTTGCGCTAAAGGTGACAAAGGACGATGTTACTTTTGCAAGAAGTGTTGAGTTGAACGACAAGAAATATTGCTGCAAGCTTTCATCCAAGACAAAGCGACTCAGGGTACCATGCTTTGCTTGTTGGAGAAGCAATTTGTGATTGTGCATCTAATGGAGGAGGAGTTGTTGGTGGAAACTGCATTTCAGGATCGCATATAATTGGGATTCCTGAAGACACACATGTGAGCTGGCTCTTTCTAGAAGTTTCATAATAAATTTGTGTTCCGGGTGTGGTAGCATGATTATTAAAAATGGAGCAACCAAAGATTCAGGAACCAATGAAGCCACCACATCAAGGAGCCTCGAGGTGGCAACGATGGCGGCAAAGAGCCCCGCCGTGAATGAGAATGAACTGGACTCCAACAAGAGCAAGAGAGATGAGAAAGGGAACTTGGCTCCGTTCCACAAGCTGTTCTCATTTGCAGATTCTACTGATACACTATTGATGGTTGTTGGTTCAGTAGGTGCAGTTGGGAATGACCTTTCTCTACCCCTTATGACCGTATAGTTAGGACAGCTAATCAATACGTTCGGCTGGAACCAGGCTAGTCACATGCCGCGTGGGGTTTCAAATAATTGTATGAAATTAAATTTTCTTTTCAACATATATACTTTCGTGAAAATGGCCACAATTAAGTTTTAGAACTAATCCAAAACAGACCCTAAAACACATACAGATACAACCAACTTGGAGAGGCTCGAAATGAACCAAAAATGTGCTGAACGCCCCTCAAGCCAGTCTGGTCAAGGGATACTCAGCTTAAGTTTTGACCTCCCAAGTCATAGATTAAGCTCCTTGAGATCTCTACATTAAATATGGGTTAGCACTAGACTTGTCATACAGGTTGGTCGGGTCGGATTTAGGTTGGGTCATAAATAGTCCAACCCAAATGGACCTATTAACCTGTTTATGATGAATTTACTCGTAATGTAAATTTCTCGAACTATACTTGACTTGACTCATAACCAACTCATATCGACCCGACTCACATTACTAAAACACTTTTTTGCTTAACCCAATCTTAGAAAACTTATCTCTTATGATTTTTTAAAAAAATTATATTGCTAAAACACTTCCAAATAATACAAATCTAGTGGATAATTTTTATAATATTTTTTTAAAAATTGAGGCTTTGTTGGTTTCATGGAAACTGTGAGGTTTTTGGAAGATATTTTCTAGGATGTGATTTTCCAAGAAGATAACAATATTTTTTGGTGTTGGCCTGAAATTTGAAAAATGAAATAGAAAATGTTTTCTGCCATTTGTTATGGAAAATCTTATTTTATTTTTCTCCAAACACTCCTTTTAATAATTTTTTTCATTTATTTTTTTAATTATTCTTTTTAATTAGTTTTTTATAACAGCAACCAGGCAAGCTCAAGCCTTGCTAGCCTCGAGGGAGGCTTGAGCCTTGCCAAAAGCCGACGAACTCGAGCATCGCCAACCTCGGGCGAGCTCGAGATTTGCTGGCTTCGGCGAGCTCTAGCCTCGCCAAAAGTCGAGGAGGCCTCAGCCTCTCCATATCAACAAGCTCATCCCTCTCCTGTGGCTAGCCATTGGCTGAGGAAGAAGGAAAACATAAAAAAATGAAAGAAAAAAGATAAAAAGAGAAAAAAAATTAAAAAAACAAAACAAAAAAATTATAAAAAAATCATAAAACTTAAAAAATTAACAATCAGAAAATTAAAAACGACATATTTATGATTCAATTAAGCTTGTCAGGTATGATTTAATATACAGTTAAGATACATTAAGCTGTTAGGTGACCCATATTTGACCCATTTGAGCTTTTTTTAAATTTAAGGTAGCTCATTCATGATCCACACCATGAAATATGAGTTCAAATATAGGTTCTAGACTCCTTTTGCCACCTCTAGTTGGCATGAGCAAATGTAATTCAAGAGAGAATGAATTAAGCATGACTATTCTACCAAGGGTTAATATCACGAAAAATCTCAAATTAGTACACTTGTTACAAATTTATTCCAAACTAATTTTTCGACCACCAAAAACCTCAAACTAGTGCACCTGTAACAATTTTATCCCACACTAATTTTTTGACCACAAAAAATCTCAAACTGGTATATTTATAACAAATTTACCTTCTGTTAATTTCAGTTAACTTGGATTAATGCGAAAAAAAAATCACAAACTGGTACACCTATGATAAATGAAGGGTAAAACCCAATTACGGGGTGTTATTTAACAAAGCAATTTACTAGTAAAATTTAAAGGAAACAAACACAGGGTAACATTATCATACATGTACCAGTTTCGGATTTTTTATGGTCAAGAAATTCGTTTGGGATAAAATTATCACAAATTTACCAGTTTGGATTTTTTGTGATAGTAACCCTTCTGCTAAATAGTAAAAGCAATGATACTTGGGAATTTCCAATCTCCAACCAATTAAAGCTTACAAAAAAAAGTTTATCTCACTATAAAAAGTCCTCCTTACTTTACTTTACATGACAATATACATAATTGGATTGGCTAGCGTTAACTACGTATTCATGTTATTAGTAGAGATGATTGTATGATTATCAAACCATCATTTGATCTTTCGATCGCTTAACTATGCGTTTCAAAAGGTTATGTTTTTACACTTGCAAGTGATTAACAACTTTAGGGGCAAATTGTATTTTGCAAAACATTTTTAAAAAATTACATGTTTCTAAACACATTGATCACTAAAAATATGATTCATCCCCTATTGCGCTTCATATTAAGAGGCACAAAAAATAGGAAAATTCTTTGAGGAGAATCGAATAGAAAATTGTAATTCTTTTGTCTCTTTTATTTTACAAGTTTAGTGCACTGTAAAATAGGAACAGTTCTCCTTACCAAAAAAAAAAAAATAGGAACAGTTCTCAACGAGCGGGCTCGGGAAGGGATACAGCTGCAATGCAGTTGTTCCACGTCTCATTGCTCCTCCTATGGACATCGGATACTATCCCCCCGATCGGCTTATGGGCCGAGAGGGTCAACTCCACGAATTGATCGTGGCAGTTCTTCCCCGCCTTCACGAGCTCACGACAACATTTATTGGTGGGTGCAACGTTGTTGCCAAGGACTATGATTTGAAAGAATGAAGACCCGCAATCGCTAGTCATTCCCTATGCGCAATCAGGGTTTCCAGCGAAGGTAGCTCTAGGAAGCAATGCAGCAGTGACGACTAACAAGGTCATGAGAGCAGACAAGTTCTTGAACGTTGCCATGATGGTCGTTTGGGGAAGGAAGTGTCAGAAAATTGTCTCAGATTGTTGATTGTTTGATGATGTAGTCGATCTAGAGATGAGAACTTATATAGGTTGAGGGAAGTAGTGCATTAATGAAGTGGATCACCAGTTATGATTCAAGAATTTATGTAGGAAACTTCTACTATTATTTCCCTTGCCATAAATTCTTCTCGGGCTTTATTATTCTACAAGGATTGAGGGCCTTGTCATCTCACTATGTTAGCGATTCACTCATTTGCCTTAAAAACAGTAGTAATGAGTTGCTTGGTTGAAGAGAATTAGCCGGGAATGAAAATACTCATTTCGGGTCTAACTTTCAATCCCATGTTTGGTATTTAATAGGAACTAGTCACATGCCCTCGTGGGCATAAAATAATTGTATGCAATTAAATTTCCTTAAAAAGTTTCAACTTATATACTTCCGTAAAAATGGCCACAATTAAGTTTTAGAGCTAATCTAAAACGGACCCTAAAACACATAAGGATACGTCATTGCAACCAACTTGGAGAGGCTGAAAATGAACCAAAAATGTGCTGAACGCCCCTAAAGCCGGTCTGGTCAAGGGATACTCAGCCTAAGTTTTGACCTCCCAAGTCATGGATTAGGCCTCTTGAGTTCTCTGCATTAAATATGGGTTAGTACAAGACCTATTAAATAGATCGATCGGGTCTGATTTGGGTTGTGTCATAAATAGTCCAACCGAATTGGATACATTAACCCATTTATGACCGATTCATTTTTAATGTAAATATCTCAACCTATATCCGACTTGACCCATAACCAATTCATGCCTGACTCGACTATATTTAGCACACGCTAAGAATAATTGTTTGTTATGATTTTTTAAAAAAATTATGCTGCTAAAATACTTCCAAGCAATACAAATCTAGTGAAAAATTTTTATAATTTCTTGAAAAAATTGAGGCTCCGCTTGTTTAATAGAAACTGTAATATTTTTGAAAATTATTTTCTAGAAAGTCATTTTCGAGGAAGATAATAATATTTTCTGGTTTTTGACTTAAGCCTGAAAATGAAATAGAAAATGTTTTCCTCTAAGTATGGAAAATCTGATTTGATTTACCTCCGTGCACTCCTTTTAACAATTTTTAATTTCTTTTCTTTTAAAATTATTCTTTATTAATTATTTTTCAAAAAAAGTGGCCAGGCGAGCTCGAGCCTCGCTAGCCTCGAGTAAGTCTTGAGCCTAGCCAGAGGCCAACGAGCTTGAGCTACGCAAGCCTTGGGCGAGCTAGAGATTCGCTAGCCTTGGCAAGCTCAAACCTTGCTTTAAGTCGAGGAGGCCTCAACCTCTCCAAATCAACGAGCTCGTCCCTCTCTTGCGGCCAACCATTGGCTGAGGTGGAAGGAAAACCAAAAAAAAAAGAAAGAAAAAAGAATAAAAAAATAAAAAACAAAACAAAAAAATTTAATAAAAAATCGTATAATTGAAAAAAATTTAAAATCTGAAAATTAAAAATAATATATTTATGATTCAATTAAGTTTGTTAGGTAACCCATATTTGACCAATTTTAGCTTGCTTTTAAATTTAAGGCAACCCATTCATACGATCCATACCATTAAATAAGAGTTCAAATATGGGTTCTAGACACTTTTTTCCACCTCTAGGTGGCACGAGCAATTGTAATTCACAAGAAAGTGAATGAATCTTGACTATTCTGCTAAATAGTAAAAGTGGTAGCGGCTTGGGAATTTCCGATCTCCAAGCGATTAAAGTTTACAAAAAACAGTTTACCTCATAATGAAAAGTTGTCCTTATTTTACTTTACATGACAATATACATAGCTAGATCGACTAGCGTTAACTACTGTTGACACCTTTTTTAATTTGTTAAAAATTAATTGCACAAAATTGGGGAATTAATTTCCTTTAATTCCTAAAACAAAAAATATTTCTATTAAATGTATTGCATATAGAAATTAGGTATATTTGTATTAATAGGGTCTATTAAAATGTTAAATTTAAAAAAATTCAAAAAAAAATTCCAAGCTGGGCTGGGTCGGGGCCAGTCGACTCAGCCCATTTCTTTTTTCTTTTTTCTTTTTCCCTCCTGCACGGGTCCAGCCCACTTTCTTTTCTTTTCTTTTCTTTCTCTCCCCCCCGCGGGCCGAGGCCTGGCCTCCTCCTTCCTTCTTCCCCTCTGCACAGGCTGGGCCTGGCCCGACCAAGTCCCTTCCTTCTTTCTTCCCCCCCCCCCCCCCCCCCCCCCGCGCCTGTCCTTTTCCTTCCCCTGTTCGCCCCTACTCCAGCTGTAGAGCGGCAAGTGGCGGAGCGTGGCCACACTGTCTCCATCAGGCCATAAGTGGCCAGGGAAGCACACCACCGGGATTGGCCTTAATGGCCAGTCCCATCCGCCCGGTATTCCCGGGCCTCCTCCCCATCTTTTTCTTCCTTTGCTTCCCCCATCATAGGACTAGCCCCCCTGCACTGGCCTAATGGCCGTGAATGTCGCGGCCAGAGTAGGCCAGTGCAGGCCATCATCATGCAGACGCAATGGAGCAGGGGGGCTCGTTGTCGCCGGCTATAAAAATCAGAGAGGGAGACAAAGAGGGGGTCAGCCAGAGAGAGAATAGAAAGAGAGAGAAAACGAATCGAGGCCACGCCGGAGCTAGAGGAGGACTAGCAGCGTCACCGTCACCCGCAGAGCAACTCGTAAGCCAACCAGACGCACCGTCGATAGGTGAGCTTCCCTGGCCCCTCGACTTACCCTGTTTTGCCCTGTTTTCTAGCACGATCGGGCCGGGACTCGCACCGGTAGTGTTGCATGATTCCCGACCCATGCTGTCACCGGTCCCGGCTCCTACTCTCCATCGGGATAGAGCCGTGCCCGTCAGAACTGACCAAGCCGCCAGGGGAGGTCAAAATTCCTTGACTTTCCCTGCGCGCGCTTGGTGTTCGATAAAATACCTCAAAGAGGCCATTTTTGGTTTGGTCACCGGCAAGCGAGCTAGCGGCCAGACGACGACCCAGGCAGTCGATGACGTTGATAGCGGCCCCAGGGGCCAATTCGAGGTCGGCGCCGGTGTGGGTTAGCCGGCGGACGGCCAATTTTGGCTCCGCTGGCGTTCTTCCCCCTACAGGTCTGTGAATTCAAGTCGGACCCGACCCGAATCAGCCGATCCGACCTAAGTCAACATCTAGGTCAGATCCATTGACCCGGGTCGGTTCTAACCAACCCCGATCAATAGCCCAACTCGGGTCAACGCCTAGGTCAGATCCATTGACCCTGGTTGGATTCGACTGACCCGAATCCATTGACCCAACCCGTTTTAATATTATTTTATTATTTTTAAAAAATGTTTTTTTTTATTTTTTTTCCGTATTTATTTATTATTTAAAAAAAATTAAAAGTTTTTTTTTTAATTATGTGATATATCTGAGGGTTGTAATTTATCATTGTTTTATTATGCATGTTATTTTTAATTGCATAAGTCATATGTTTAAATAGATAAGCCTATAGGATCGTCTACTGTTTTATTATTATCGCCATGCATGTTTTTTAATTTAGATTTATAATTGCATGATTGGTTGCGTTTTAATTGTCGGTTGCCTTAGTCAGGGCTAGAATCTTAGGCTGCATATCTACTTTGATTGCTAATCGCTTTTGATTATGCACTCGCTTGATCACCTCACATGTTAGAAGAAAGATCCTAAAATCAATCCAAATTGCCTGACAAACGTTTTCAGAAATGAACAGGGTAAAAAGATACCGAAAGGGCATTAGTTGTACAACTAGTGTAACCAAGTCCCCGAATTTAGTTAAATTTTGGTTCGTAGAAATAGGGTGATCCTCCTATCATCCAATTTGAATTTCTAATCGACCCACCTCAAATCAATCAGTGGCGACTCCTTGATGTAATCCACTTGTATGTTAAACACTTAAACCCTAAGTCGCAATATGGTATGGGCTTGGAAGAGCTCGAGTTAAGTCCCGAACATAGACTTAACACGTACTAGGCGTAACTTCCCCTTTTTTTCGTAGTACGCAAAGAAAAAAAAGTTCGGGAGGTCAGTCACAACGGACTGGCGACTCCGCTGGAGACTTTTTGTTTAAAAGTGGACTTAAGCCAAATTTTTGTTCTGCTCAAAATAATTTTTGTTTGGCAGTGAGGATTTTAGGTATGATCCTAACATTAAGGTGTTATTTGTTCTTGCAGGCTCAAATTGATTGTTCATGATTTGTTGTTCATACTTTAATGATTTAGCACTACATTGTTGCACACACAACCACGCTACTAAACTTGAGCCGCAATAGGGCATTTTAGGATGGTGTTAAGAAAGATACGTCCTCGAACGCGAGCCCGCAATGTAGAGGTTGCCCTTCTTTTCCCCGAAATTTATTTTTTAAAAAATCGTAAAGAAATATCTTTAGCCACTATGCAAGTGACTATAAGATATCCCTTTCGATTTAGCCGAGGTTAAAAGGACTTGACACCAATGTGAGACTGCGACAATCATGTACCCTTTTAATTTCATTTTGCTGAACCAGTCTAAAATAGAAATCGAACTTCACTCTTCATGTGCATGTCGTTGTGATTGACATGGTTCAAGGAAAGGTATATATCTATCCCTCCTTATTTTATTATGCAGTCTACTTACTTATTTGATTTGTTACTGTTAGGCCACCTGTTGATTACATTCTATACACGATGGGAAGAGCTGATGTCCAATTCGTCCCCACTCCCAAAAAAGAAACTTCTGGCATGGTGGGACCAACTCGACCAGAATAGCCAATAGTATGTCAAAGCAAGAATCAATCGCCTACTTTCACTGCTCAAAATCAACATTCATTCTGGCATGATGCAAGCATTAGCACATTTCTAGTGCCTACATACATCCACTTTCATATTTGGTAAGTTTGAGATGACCCCGACTCTGGAAGAGTATAGTGTTGTCATTGGAAAATATTTGGGATCTGAGCTCACCGAACCACTTTTGACCGTATCCTTTTTGCCTGAATTATCTCAATTTTTGTGAACCAAGAGCGATACCGTGAAGAGAGTCATTAAAGCTCATTGTAATGCATGCCCCTAGATTTTCTTAAATGAATATTTTAAAAGTAAACCCATGAGCCCAAAAGCCAAGATTTTTATCCTTGCTTTTATCGAGTGTGTCATTTTCCCCCATCGTAGAAATTTAATAAACCTATCGATTGCTTATGTGGCCAAACAAATTTGTACCGGTTTAAGTTATGTTAATTCGATTTTGGCAGAAACATTTTTGTCTTTAAACCGTTTTAAACAAAATGATGATAAAATCATGCGGGTCACCCCAGAAATTTTGCAAATCCAGTTTTTATCCCATTTGAGAGGGTTTGGGCATCTTATGCAGCTTTTTGAAATCGATGACCTCATGCACCCGATACAAAGATTTGAGGTCCTAAAAAGTCATTCCCTTGACAAGGATTATGCCACTTGGATAAACTTTTTGAAAGACCCCAATCCCAAGGCATTCTTATGGCATACTAAATGGTTCCATGAGGGTCAGGCTCGTTATGTCCACCAGTACCACAACCCCATTCCGTTGCTCGGCTTATCAGGCATTACCTCATACTACCCATACCGGGTAGCCCGTCAATACAAGGCCCTTCAGGAGGTCCTGCCGCCCCTCAAAACAGACATGTTTCAAGTTCAATTCACCTGCTCGAACTATAATTACGCTGATGAAGTTCGTGTTATCCAAGGGATATGGATTGAATGCCATCTTGAAAATATTGAGGTGCCTAGGCTATTGAAGGGACAGGAAAAGGTCCACCATGCTTCTCTGTTCTACATTTTGCATCACCAAATCCCGGCAAATCTACAGCCAAAGGTTCCGGATGTAATCAACAAGCCTAGTTGCCAAGCACAGATTGATCAACTCGAAAGGACTGTAGGGACGAGGGATACACTTATTGTGAAACTTGTCCGTAAAAATAAGCGACTCCGAGAAACTGGAGCTTCCCTATCATTTATAGAATGAGCATCCGGGAAGGGTGCCCTTTTTGTTAAATGCCCATGTATTTTATTTTTTCCTAGTACTCATGTTTAGGGGTTTTGATTTTCTTCTTTAAAAGTATTTATAGGTTGTAATAATGTTAAAATAACTCGGACCGATTTTTATTCTATATATAATTTTTTTGCGCCTTAATGACACTGCCGTGGCCATCGGCCCAGTGGTATCCAGGTATAAAGCAAAATGGTCCGAGGCGACCAGGGTTCGAACCTCGAGGACGCCACCTGTAATATTAATATTAATAAAAACTTTTTTTCTCATTTTTTTTCTTCACAAATAAATAAAATATGCAATAATATCATGATTAGGTCATGAAATGATTCTTTATTAGACATTATACTCATTCATTTTAACGTTTGCATAGGTAGTGACAAAGAAAAATGACCGAAGAAAATGTCCGCCTCGATAATATGGAAAGCGAAATGAAAATAGCTTTCAATGCGCTGGAAAACCACACCAAGCAAATATAATCCATTAATGTCAAGCTCACACCTATGCCTACAGCAATTAAGATGATATTACCACCATCGTCTACTGGAAAAGACAAAGCCACTGCCAGCGATAGTAAAATGCCCCTACTAAAGGACGATCCGCTTCCCCTGGCTGTTAGGAAGGCTGAACCTGAAAGCATCCCGATGACAGAACATGATAAACACCTTGTAAAGGTTGAGGAGATGCTGAAACAGCTACCAGGCCCACAGCATGCTGTTCCACTTGACCTGTCTATATATAAATTGGTCAAAGTGCTAGAAAAGTTCAAAATGCCAGAGTTCGAGAAATATGATGGCACCTCATGCCCCAAACACCATTAGCACATGTATCATGTGCGAATGACTCAGTACGTGGATAATGAAACCCTCATGATTCAAACATTTCAAACAAGTCTGACGGCGCCAGCTTTGACATGGTATATGTCAAAAGACGTTGATACTTTTAAATCTTGGGATGACGCCACTAATGCATTCCTTGAGCTATATCAGTTCAATCTCGATGTCACCTTTACTCAGGACAATCTAGAACGTATCGAAAAGAAGAAGAGTGAGTCTTTCAAAAAGTATACCACCGGATGGAGAAACTTGGCTGCTCATGTTACCCCACAACTCACTAATTATGAACAAATGAAGTTGTTCATCAAGTCCCTTCTGTATGAATATAGGCATCGCCTTGTTGGTGCCACTGCTGAATCTCTTAATCCTCTTATTCCTGTAGGCGAATGAATCAAAATGGGATTGTGTGACGGATCGTTCACAGACCCCGCTTCCACAAGCAAGAGACTCAACACGAGAAAGGAAAATGATCCCTGACAAATGGAAACATCGCATACACCCAGACCATTCATCCTCCCTAGACAGTCCAGGTGAATAGTGAACAGTAGCTAGCCTTGAGTCGTCAACCTTCGAAGCAATATAAGAAGAGGCAATTCACTCCGTTGCCCAGATCCCTTTCTCAAGTCCTAACTATACTCGGGAAGAAAAACCTACTATTTACTAAGCCAAAAAGTCATAACGCAGAAAACTTCTCAAATTACGATCCGTCCAAGAAGTGTAACTATCACATGGGCGAAATAGGATATTCGACGGACGACTGCCATACCCTTAAACACTGAATCTAAAATTTGCTTGACACTAAAACCTTTTCATTTCAAACATCCAAACCAAATGTCTAAAACAACTCATTGCCCAAACACGAAAACGGAGTTAATGCCATATCCACTTTCGACACGTGTCGAATTAAGAGTAAGAGGGTGTACACTGTAGACATTTATAACGCCCTAGTGAAAGCGAGGTACTATCCTGCTGGTGAAGTGTTGCCCTTATCCCTAATGAAAGAAAGGGTTACCAGCATGGCGAAAGCAAGTTTCATTGTATATGCCGACAGTACCGACATAGTAGCCACCATCTCTGAGATTGTCATTAACTGGGATGAAGAACTTTCAACTTTGAATGCCGAAACAAGTGAATCCATCCCCACATTTATGAACAAATCTTTGTCTGATAGCTTGGACAGAGAGGAGGAGCTGACGATTGAGGTCCCCATAACTGAAGGCCACATAGTGATCAAGATATCACAGCCTTACCAGTACGAGAATGACAAAACAGTCTCCTGGTCCTACGAATTGGATGTTGACCTAGTTACTAGGTCTGGACGAATGTATGCTCAAGCTGACGCGCAGCCTCCGAAGCCTGTCACTGATGAAGAAGCCAAAGAATTCCTTGCCATTGTCAAAGTCAATAAATATAATGTGGTGGACCAATTATGCAAATTGCCTACTCAGATTTCTTTGTTAGAACTACTCCAAACGTCCATGAAGCATCAGAAGTCCTTGATAAAAGTATTTAATGAAGTAAACGTCCCAGAGTCAATTGAACATAACAAGTTGGAAGCATTTGTGGGGTCCATCCTTTTGAAGGATCAGATAACATTCTCGGAAGAGGAATTTCTCACTGAGGGAATGGGACATACCAAGGGTCTCTATATCTCCGTTAAATGTAAAACTCCAATGTAGCTCGATTTCTTATAGACAATGGGTCTGCGTTGAATATCTGCCCGCTGGCAACCTTACACCGCCTTAATGTGAACATGTCTATACTCGGTGCCTCCAAAACATCCATTCGGACATTTGATGGAATGAAGAAAGACACCGTAGGTGAAATCGACCTTGATGTCCAGATTGACCCAACCGTATTCAGTATTCTATTCCAGGTAATGGACATCCCCATTACGTTCAGCTTTTTGCTGGGCTATCCCTGGATTCATTCTGCTAGAGCAGTACCGTCAAGCCTTCACTAAAGCGTGAAGTTTGTTGCCCAAGGGAAACCGATTACTGTCCTTAGGGAAGAGGACCATCAAATTTACCAAGAAACTGCCATCCCGTACGTTGAACCAAGTGGCAGAGTGAAATCTAGTTATCAATCCATCGAGCTCGTGTCAATCGTGCATGGACATTGAAGGATTTCTCCTCTTGTCCCTAATATGTTAAAAGCCTCAATCATGGTAGGGAAGGTTATGGTCGGAAATGGCTTCACCCTAGGCCAAGGACTCGGCAAAGGAAGTCGAGGCATCCGAGAGCCTATTCAGGCCGCCAAGAATCATCGTACAGCTAGCCTAGGATATCGCGGAGGAAACCCACATGTCAACAAGGGGCACACGAAGGGTCAAACTAGCTTATTATTCCCCCATATTCGGGAAACTTTTCCGCCACCCGCTAAATTGTTGTAAGATGAAAAAATTTATCTTAACCTCTCAGGAGAATCAAGTGAGGGGTTCAAGCAGCCTGCCGAATGTTCAAGTCACCCGAGCTCCTCGACTTTTCTTGCAAATGTTTCTATCAACTAACATCGGAACCTAGACAAGCTGCCGATTGAAGGAAATTATGGAGGAGAAGAAGCATTGGACAGTATGGTCACCCTATTTGACGACATCTTTATAGGAGCCATACACGAAGACTCGACCTCAGAAATGAGTACCTATCGGCTTGATATGTTTGCATGTTTACAGCATTAGTTAGGCGAGCTACAGGATTTGCTGACATCCGTAATGGATACCATTTGCCAAATCTCGGACATGTCACTACCGTCGTCCGATCAGGAACAGGTGACTCAAGAAAGTGGTTTGGGAGGAAACCCACTGTTAAGAGTCTTTCCTGATATGATTTGGCAAGATATCCAACCATTACAGTGGCAGGGCAATATACGACGATACTCGCCCATTCCTAAATTCATGGATGTGATATTCCCTATCCTTTTACGGAAGGGGATAATTGCAAGGAGGCCAAAACAGCTTACTCCTAAGTACTTCATTAACTATGACCCTTCCAAATCCTGTGATTATCATTCAGGAAGATTGGGCACTCACTCGATGATTGCGATACTCTGAATAATATAGTTCATGACCTACTGGATGCCAAGGCATTCACTTTTCGTGCCCCATAGCTGTGTCATGGTGAAGATGATTTCTTGGTTGTACCTAGCTTTCATGCCACTACTCCTAAGCTTTCTAATGCAGTGCGCAAGGGAAATGCGATTATAAATACCCTGGGCTAGCCTAGTGGTAAGTTCAACTATTACGTTGACTACTAGTTACCATCAAGTTTTTATGAAGACTAGCAGAATAACACTCCTAACGGATGGGACGACATGAAAAAGCTAACACCACTAAAGTGAAGAGTTGAGGACCTGGATTCCTAGAACGATACTTTCGAGGATTTCTTCGTCGGTGTAATAAACGAAGGACCGATTGAGGGAATGGGCGCAAGCCCACTTGAGTAGAGTTCTTCTCCTCTCTTTTGCATAAATCCCTAGAAAATTTACTATCCTTGTATTTTTTTTTTTTTGTCGTCATTTCTATTGGAAATAATGTCTTTTTGAACTCCCTCTCTTTTGAGGTTGTAAATCCATGTATTGTAAATGAACAATGTTTTGAGGGCATGAGATAGTATCCCAAACCAGCCCATTGATGATAACCAGCCACGAAAAGGAAGGTATTCTGAGGCCCAGGCTATCTCACGCTTCCTCATCTTTAAAACTCTTCGAAAACCAAAGACGTTTTTATAATTTCTTCAAAAAATGTTTTAAGAGGAAAAGGACAATAAAAAATCCATATCCCCATTTTGTTTTTCTGATCAATTTGTTTTGTGTTCCAGGCGTGATCTTGCGACTTGCAAGGGAGTTAGTACGGTCCAGCTCGATGATGTAGACATTGACAGTAGCGATTCTGACGATTCAAGTGATGACCCCGCTGAAATCTGGAGAAATTGGGAGCAGTATAAACAATTCAAACCCCTTACAATCGAAGATACTATTACCATCAATTTGAGCAGTACTCAAGATCCAAAAGAAGTGAAGATTAGAGCCAACCTTCCCGAAGAGAAAGCCATATGTTTAGTTGCTCTTCTCAAGGATTATCAAGACATCTTCGCATAGTCTTATTATGATATGCTAGGATTAGACCCTCGGAATGTTAAGCACAGTTTACCTACCAATCCCGACATGCCTCCTAAAAAGCAAAAGCTACGAAGGACCAAACTTGAGCTATCAAAAAAGATCAAAAAAGAAGTGATGAAGCTGTTGAAAGTAGGGTTCATCAAGGTTTCACAATATTCTGATTGGGTAGCAAACATCGTACCAGTAAAGAAGAAAGACGGTCGAATTCGAGTTTGTGTTGATTATCGTGACTTGAATAAGGCCAGTCTCAAGGACGACCTTTCGCTCCCTCACATAGATGTCCTTGTAGCACTACCGGATTCGAATTATTTTCTTTCATGGATAGATTCTCCGGGTACAACCAGATAAGGATGAATGAGGAAGATAAGAAGAAGACGGTGTTCATCACTCCATGGGAGACTGTTCACTACAAGGTTATACCTTTTGGTTTAAAGAATGCCGACGCAACATATCAACGTGCTATGGTCACACTTTTTCATGACCTGATGCACAAAGAAATTGAAGTCTATGTCGATGACATGATCACCAAGACCAGATGCGGAGAGGACCACATTGAAGCCTTGAAGAAATTAGTCAGCCGATTGCGTGAGCTCAAATTACACACAAACCCTGCAAAGTGATATTTGGGGCGACCTCTGGTAAGTTACTTGGGTTCATCGTGAGTAGAAAGGGGATCGAGGTCAACCCCTCAAAAGTCAAAGCAATATGTGAATTGCAACCCCCGTCTACGGCGAGAGAGGTCAGAAGCCTTTTGGGAAAGTTGAATTACATTGCTCGGTTCATCTCCTAACTTTCTGAGACTGCACGGCCTTTCTTCAAACTTCTCAAGAAGGATGCCCAAATTAATTAGGATGAGGATTGTGGGAAAGCATTTGAAAAACTGAAATAGTATTTGATGAATCCCTCGGTATTAGTTCCACCAGTCCCAGGGCATCCTCTGACTCTTTATTTAACGATTCACAGTGAATCGTTAGGAGCCCTACTGGCCCAGAGCCACCCCGATGATGGAAAAGAACGAGCCATCTATTATCTGAGTAAGAAATTCACTATTTTGGAACAGAATTATTCTAAGTCAGAAAAAACATGCGTCGCGTTAGTGTGGGTGTTGCATAGGCTCTGACAATATACTTTGCACCACTAGACGTTCCTTGTAATTAAAAATAACCATATCCAGTATTTGCTTAACCGATCGGCCTTAGTGGGAAAACTAGCTAAATAGCAAATTCTAATTTCAGAATTTGACATCCAAACATCATCATAGAAATCAGTGAAAGGTCGGGTAATCGCCGATATGCTAGCTGAATGCCCTGGGGAAACACATAAGGATGATCTCCCAGATGACCGTATTTTATCAATGGAGGAACACACATGGACCATGTTTTTCGATGGAGCAGTAAACTTATCTACTTTTGGCACTGGAGCAGTCTTGGTATCCCCAAATGGGCAGCATTATCCTGTAGCCGCGAAATTGGTGTTTCCTTGCACCAACAACATTGCCGAGTATGAAGCATGTATTCTTGGCTTGCAAGCAGCAATTGATATGAAAATAGCCAAACTAAAAGTGTTCGGCGATTCTGCCTTAATCATACTCCAGATTGTAGGTGAATGGAAGACTAGGGATACTAAACTAATACCCTATCATGACTATCTGGAAGAATTGGTTTCAGAATTCGATGAGATCTCATTTGAATACCTATCTAGATCTCATAATCAATTTGCCAATGCGTTCCTACACTATCATCCATGTTACAAGTTACCAATGGCTTGGAAATAAAACCTTTAAAGATTGAAGTCCTGACCAGACCAACCCATTGCATGACCATGATCGAAGAACCCGATGGTAAACCATGGTATTACGATATCATGAATTACATTAAGGAGCAGCAGTTCCCCAAAGGGATTAGCTTTGTAGACAGAAGATACATAATGAAAATGGCAACGAAGTTCTTTGTTGAGAGTGAGAACTTGTACAAGAGGTCCTATATCTCTATTTTGCTAATTGTTACCGTTGTCAGATCCATTGAGATAAGATAAATGCCCCTCCAACTGAATTACACCAATTGTCAAAGTCATGGCCATTTTTAATGTGGGGCATTGATGTGATCGGCCCGATTAATCCAAAAGCATTAATGAACATCGCTTCATCTTGGTAGCAATTGATTATTTTTCCAAGTGGATCGATGCCACGATATATACCAATGTTACCACTCGGAATGTGATGAAATTCATCAAGAGAGATATAATCGCCCATTATGGCGTCTCTGAAGCCATTGTTACAGATAACGGGACAAATCTGAATAACAAGCTTGTTGATGATTTACTCAGTGAATTCAAAATCCATCATCTGAATTCATCTCCTTATCATCCTCAAATGAACGGAGCTGTTAAAGCTGCCAACAAAAACATCAACAAGATCTTAGCAAAAACTGTTGAGAATTATCAAAATTGGCATGAAAGATTGCCTTTTGCATTAATGGCATACCGAACATCAATTCAGACATCTACCGGGGCGATCCCTTTTTCGCTGGTATATGACATGGAAGCAGTCCTACCTGTCGAGGTGGAAATCCCTTCACTGTTGGTATTGTCTCAAGTGAAACTATCTAAGGCGGAATGGAAGCAGCAAAGACAGGAGTAGCTGAATATGATCGATGAAAAGTGGTTAAAGGCTCTTTGTCATGGGCAATGTTATCAATAGAGGGTAGCTAGATAATTCAACTGAAAGGTGCGCCCAAGACACTTCGAAGTAGGCGATCTTGTCTTGAGAAAAGTACTACCACTACCCCCCGAACTCGGAGATAAGTTCGCTCCAAATTACAAGGGTCCCTATGTTGTGAAAAAGACACTCCCTGGAGGGACTCTAATTCTAACTGAGATAGATGGACGCCAATTCTCTAACCCGATCAATTCTGATGCGGTGAAAAAGTACTATCCTTGAAATAATTTATATGTTCCTATAGATAATAAGGGAATTGGCAGGAAAGTTATCGATAAGGACACTCCTGCGGTAAGTCTAACTGGAAAGGACCTCGCATATGACAAAGTAGTGTTAAAGCTAATCCTGGCAACCACGGAAGTATCGATGATAGCCATGCCCACATCCGTCGAAGACTTTTAAAATAGAGATTAGCTTTGCTGCAAAGCGTCCCATGCAAGAGATTGTGTATGTTTTATGCAGTAAGGAATTGTAGGACTCTCGAGAAACTCCCTGACATACCAGAGCTGCATTAACATAGCGTACGCTGACAATAGGGCTTGCTAATTGGAAGTATCCCTAATTATAGAGGATTTCATTCAAGCTTCGCGTCTAACCACGAGGGGAGAAAAGACTCTGCTAGCTTTGAAGACAAATTGGAATAAGGGTAATTTATATCGTTCTCAATTTACCTTCAATCATTTCATTTCTAATATGAGTTTATGTTTTTTTCAGAAGAGAACTACCAACATTCGAGAAAACTCAAGGAATTGTCAATCTAGTCTCAAATAAAGGGAATCATGAAGGGTAATGTTGTATCGTTCCCAATTTTTGTCCCTCAAAGAGCTATTCATTAACATGGTCTTTCTTATTACCTTACAGGTTTGCCTTGCCATTACAACATAGGTAAATATCTCTTTCCTTGTAAACTTTTTGCATAAGGATGAAAGAAACAAGAAGGAAGAAATATGTCAAAACAAATAAATGCTTAACCTTCCTCTAAATGCATCACATATCTTTTGAAAAGAATTTCACATGGTAATTTTACTTGTTTAATTTACTAATTCCCTGTGAAAACCTTGACAATTTGACGGATGGTGTCGAACTACTCCGATGTATTGAACGAGAGGCGTCAGGATGATGAGAGGCAATCCTTAGCCTATATACATTCTCACGTACCAAACCCTTACAAGATGAGCGAAAAGATTTCATTTCTATAAGGTGAAGGGATTTCTCTCATAAGGTACAATAGCCAAAGTGACAAGAGGCAGTTCATTTCTTTGCCCCATACATTACTATCGATCCTTTGTTTGAGCATTTTTGAGCCCATACACTTGGACATTCATTTTAAATTACCCTTGTCAAGAACCACCTTACATTGGGGCAGCTTGAGGTAAATCAGCATCACAGGAGGATTCAAACTCAAAAGAAACAAGGAAAACGTCCCTTCTCTTCGATCACCACCCTTGTGACTTCGACCTCGTCGCCTTCACGAAGCCAGCGGCCCTCGTCAGGGTCCTCCAAGACAAGTACACCATCAACGGCCGCACGGTCGAAGTTAAAAGGGCTTTGTCAAAAGAGAAGCAGCAAACTAATTAAAACCTGTCCGAAATACCAACATGTCATTAATAACAGTGATGTTCTTACCTAGGAACTGAACATGACAAGAAGGATGAGGAGTTTGTAATATCTAAAATTTTCTATGATTATCAGCTGCAACAGCTCACATAAGATGAAAAAAGATAGAAATTTTCTTGCTCTCACTTGCATTAATCTTTCAGTGTTATTCTTACAGATGAACTCTCACGATGATTTCAGTGCCCTAGAATGACGAAGAGCAATTCTTCTTCTATCCCATACACTTATATCCCTTGCTAGCTCAATTGAGCTGGCAACTTCATTTCGTACAAACCCAGTTGGTGATCATCCCCAACACCGGGGCAAGGCAAAAGTCACCACAGTTTGAGCATCATCGTCTAAAGTACCGAATGAAGATGGAGACTCCAAGAACCTTCTTGACGCATTAAAAAAAAAGGAAGGGGGGAAGGCCAACGCCCATGAATGAAAAATAAAGAAAAAGAAAAGGAGAAGAAGAAAAACGATGAAAAAGATGAAGAAAAAGGAGTCCCTAATTTCTGGATAACTACTGTGAAACACAAAGAAGTTTTAGCTGAGGAGATCTTTGAACGTAATGAAGGTGCTCTCAAATATCTCAAAGTTGTTAAGTGGCGTAGAATAGACAACCCCAAAGGGTTTAAACTTGAGTTCTTCTTCGATACAAATTCTTACTTTAAAAACTCTGTCTTGACAAAGATCTGTCATGATAGATGAAGACGAACCTATTCTGGAGAAAGCAATTGGGACATAAATCGAATGGTATCCAAGAAAATACTTAACACATAAGCTCCTCAAGAAAAGTTGTTCTAGAAGCTAAAGCACTGGATTACCCAAGGAGTTTTCCAAAAGGATCCTGACGGTGAAAAAAGGAGTGGTGACAATGCCAAGATGATCACCAATTCTCACCCTTACACACATTTTTGAGCTTAACAATCATTTCGTTCCCCAACCTGTGAACCAAGCCCACATTACATTCCTCGCAAAATCTCTTCTGACTAGGACACTTGGATTAACGTGAAATTTCAAATGTTTATAAATAATGCTTGGGGAAGTGCGAGTAAGACTGCTTCTATCTCATTTTGCAGGATTCTTGATTGTAAACCTAGAGATGATTGCAGAATATTTTCTTTCATGGCCTTGACTTGGACAATCACCTTTGTTAAGCCATTGACCAAACCAGCAGTACGGCCCTGAAGAAGACCTCTCAAATTGGTAGCGTCGTATCGCTTACGAGAAAACTCAAACCCCTATTGATATGATAACGATCAAATTGAGTGTTCTCGATGTTCTCACCTCAATGGATGGGACAAATAACCCTTTTTAATAAGAGCGAGTAGAAAGTTCTTTCTGACTGAAGGTCTCTCATTCAGTATCTCGAGAAGTCCACCTTGGGAGTGAAAATTGTCTTGATTGACCATCGGTGGATGTTTGGTGATGCAAACATGGCAAAATCACATTGCGTAAATACACATTCTAGAATAGCCTAGCTTGTCTATCCCTGATGAAGGCATGCATGTTTGTGCTAATCGTCTTTGACAATTTAGAGCTTTAATCCCCAGTGATAGGACACGAAAATTCGGGCACTGAAGATGCCCTCATTGTCACCCCAAGAGAGATGCCCCGAAAAAGGTCGGTTATTCAGTAGATAATACATCAAATCTCCGGGTAAGAGACCCTAGGTATTTCTTAGATTTCTTTTCAAACTACCCGGGAGGTAAACCAGGTGTTCATTTGAAAAAGAAACGTATCTTGACTTGCAGTCAAGATATTTCATACGATATTCTAGAATAGCCTTGGTTGTCTATTTCTTTGATGTGCGTATGTGTGTACAGGATTGTGCCCAGGTAAAGTACATTCTACCCTTACCCTATTCCAAGATTATGAATTCTTTTCAAACTACCTAGAGAATAAACCAGATATTGCTTTGAAAATGAAATGCATCTTGACTTGCACTCAAGATATTTCATATAATATTCTAAAATAACCTTAGTTATCTATTTCTCCGATGAATATGTATGTTTTTGCATAACAAAAACTTGTTTGACAGGAAACATGCCCTTAAGAGACGAGAACGTGTTTAGGTACCCCTTATAAGTTGCAGGTACTTTGATAAAACGAAATCCAGCTAATGACCAAAGATAACTTCAGGTCCTATGCAAGTGATTTCCTACAGTCAAGGCAACCGAAGAAAGGTTCGGGTCCTCGACAAATGAAATCCCGCTAGCGATCGAAAATAAGTTCGGGTCTTATGCCAGCGATTTCCCACAGTCAAGGTGACCGAAGAAAGGTTCGGGTCCTAGATAAATAAAATCCAGTTGGCAACCGAAGAAAGATGCGGGTCCTAGACAAATGAAATCCAGTCAAAGCGACCGAAGATAAATCCGAGTCCTCTGCATGTGATTTCCCACAGTTAAAGCGACTGAAGAAAGGTTCGGGTCCCAGACGAACGAAATCCAGCTGGCGACCGAAAATAAGTTCGGGTCCTATGCAAGTGATTTCCCACAGTCAATGCGACCGAAGAAAGGTTTGGGTCCTAGACAAATGAAATTCAGCTGGCGATCGAAGAAAGATTCGGGTCCTAGACAAACAATTTCCCTCGTCAAGTTGATCGAAGATAGGTTCGAGCCCTAGATAAAGGAAATTTAGTTGAGACGACCGAAGATAGGTTTGAGTCCTCGACACATGACATCAACTATCTGGAATTACTTTACCCTTCAGCAAGGCAAGTAGCCCCAAGTATGTTTTTATTTACTTTAGCACGCATCATTTTATCGCATAAAAAAATGGGACTAACAATCTAGCAAAAAAATAGCATTCACTAAGCATGCATGGGCCAAATTTAGGTGTAATTTTATTTTTGAACTTAACCTCTACGAGCTCATTTTCAAAGAAGGGCAGCTGTTGACACATATTTTTAATTTGCTAAAAATTAATTGCATAAAATTTGTGAATTAATTTCCTTTAATTCCTAAAACAAAAAACATTTCTATTAAATGCATTGCATATAGAAATTAGGCATATTTATACTAATAGGGTCTATTAAAATGTTAATTTTAAAAAAAATTAAAAAAAAAATTTCTGAGTTGGGCCGGGACGGGGCCAGGTCTACCCGGCCCATTTCTTTTTTCTTTTTTCTTTTTTCCTCCTACGTAGGCCCAGCCCGCTTTCTTTTATTTTCTTTTCTTCTCTCCCTCTAGCAGGCCCAAGCCTGGCCTCCTCCTTCCTTCTTCCCCTTTACACGGGCTGGGCCAGGCCCAGCCTAACCCCTTCCTTGCTTCTTCTCCCCCCTTCGCGCCTATCCTTTTCTTTCCATTATTCGCCCCTGCTCCGGCTGTAGAGTGGCGAGCGACCGAGTGTGGCCGCGCTATCCCCATCAGGCCAGAAATGGCTAGGGAAGTACACCATCGGGACTGGCCTTAGGTAGCGAATGATAACTATTCTGTTCCGGAATGAGTTCCTGAACCAGAAATAAATTTTTCTATTTCTGGTTCTTGGATGAGTTTCTAAGAAAAAAAACCCGTTTGATAATGACAAAAAATTTCTATTTCTGGAACAGAAACCCGTTTGATAACAGCACAAAATTTCTATTTTCTGAAACAAAAACCCGTTTGATAAACAATAGAAAATTCTATTTCCAGGAACAGAAATCCATTTTTTTAGAAATGGAATAAAAATAATAAAAAATTCGAAAAATTCATAAAAATCTTTAAAAAAATTCAGAAAATCCCAAAAAATTGAAAAATTCCAGAAAAAATCATCAAAATGTCGAGAAAATAAAAAAAAATTCAGATTTTGGGAAAATAGGAACTTTGTTGAATTTTTTCAAAAAAAATCAAGAAATCAAAAATTTCAAAACTTTACAGAATTGCTTAGAATACCTGTGGCCACCCACTTTTAGTGAAATTTATTTTTTTTTAGGTGCCCAAAAATATCAAAAAATCAAAAATTTCAAAACTTCACAAAATAGTTTAGAATACATGTGGTCACCCACTCTGAGTGAAATTTAAATTTTTTAAGGTGCCCAAAAAAATGCAAAAACCCAAAAATTTCAAAACTTCACAGAATGGCTTAGAATACCTGTGGGCACGCACTTTGAGTAAAATTTTAATTTTTGGAGGTGAAAAAAAAGGAAAAAATCAAAAATTTCAAAACTTTATAGAATGACTTAGAATATATGTGGCCATCCACTTTGAGCGAAATTTAAATTTTTTTAGGTGAAAAAAAAAACATAAAAATCAAAATTTTCAAAACTTCACAAAATGACTTAGAATACATGTGGCCATCCACTTTGAGTGAAATTTCAAAAATTTTTGATTTTTTTCTTTTTTTCGGCACCTAAAAAAATAAAGTTTTGCTTAAAGTGGGTGACCACAAGTATTTAAGTCATTCTGTAAAGTTTTGAAAATTTTTCTTTTTTGCTTATTTTTATTTTTTTTTCGACACCTAAAAAAATTAAATTTCACTCAAAGTGGGTGGCCATAGGTATTCTAAGCAATTATGTTAAGTTTTTTATTTTTTTCGGCACCTGAAAAAATTTAAATTTCTCTCAAAAGTGGATGGCCACAGGTATTTTAAGCAATTTTGTGAAGTTTTGAAATTTTTTATTTTTTATTTTTTTTCGGCACCTAAAAAAATAAAATTTCGCTCAAAATGAGTGGCCACAAGTATTTTAAGCCATTCTGTAAAGTTTTGAAATATTTACTTTTTTGCTTATTTTTATTTTTTTTGGCATTAAAAAAAATTAAATTTCGCTCAAAGTGAGTGGCCACGGGTATTTTAAGTCATTCTGTGAAGTTTTTAAATTTTTTAAATTTTACTTTTTTTTTTTGGCACCTAAAAAAATAAAATTTCGCTCAAATTGGGTGGCCATAGGTATTCTAAGACATTCTTTGAAGTTTTTAAATTTTAGATTTTTTTGATTATTTTTTATTTTTTTTGGTTTCTAAAAAAATTAAATTTTGCTCAAATTGGGTGGCCATAGGTTTTCTAAGTCATTCTGTGAAATTTTGAAAATTTTTATTTTTTTATTTTTTTAAATTTTTTCGGCACCTAAAAAATTTAAATTTCACTGAAAGTGGGTAGCCACAAATTCTAAACCATTCTGTTAAGTTTTGAAATTTTTGATTTTTTGCTTTTTTTTCTCACCTCAAAGGTCGTGACTTTCATATGAATGTGTGTTGAAGAAAATGAATTCCTCAGAAATGATTCTCACTTTTGTTCCAGAAATGAAAAACCAACTTTTTTTTAGTTCTCATTTCTGGTTTCAGAATCAGTTTTGGAAACAAACTTGTCCCGGAAATAGAAAAATGAAATTGCGTTACCAAACGGGTTTCTGGTCCAAAACTGATTCTGGGAACAAAAAACCAGTTCTGGGCAGAACCAGAATGGTTTTCATGCAGTACCTTAATGGTCAGTCTCGTCCGCTTGGAATTCCCAGGCCTCCTCCCCACCTTTTTCTTCCTCTACTTCCCCCATCATAGAACTAGCCCCCCCTTGCACCAGAGGCCAGTCCTGTCCGCTTGGAATTCCCAGGCCTCCTCCCCACCTTTTTCTTCCTCTGCTTCCCCCATCACAGAACTAGCCCCCCCTTGCACCAGCCTAATGGCCGCAAAAGTCGTGACCAGAGTAGGTAGGTGCAGGCCATCGTCAAACAGACGCAACGGAGCAGGGGGACTTGTTGTCACCGGCTATAAAAATCAGAGAGGGAGACGGAGAGGGGGTAGGCCAGAAAGAGAACAACAAAGAGAGAAAGAGAAAGAAAGAGAGAATAGAAAGAGAGAGAAAGTAAACCGTGGCCATGCCAGAGCTAGAGGAGGAACAGTAGCGTCACCGTCGCCCATGGAGTAGCCTGAAAGCCAACCAGACACGCCGTCGGCAAGTGAACTTTCCCAGCCCCCGACTTGCCCTATTTTGCCCTGTTTTCTGGCGCAGTCGGGTCGAGACTTGTACCGGCCATGTCGCGTGATTCTTAGCCCATGCCATTGCCGGTCCCGGCTCTCACTCTTTGTCGAGACCGAGCCGTGCTTGTCAGAACTAACCAGGCTGTCGGGGGAGGCCAAAATCCCCTGACTTTCCCCGCGCGCGCCTGGTGTTCAATAAAATGCCTCAAAGAGGCGATTTTTGGTTTGGTCGCCGGCCAACGAGCTGGCAGCCGGACGGCGACCCAGGTAATCGGTGACGTTGGTAGTAGCCCCAGGGGCCGATTCGAAGTCAACGCCAGTCTGGGTCAGTCGGCGGACGGCCAATTTTGGCTCCACTGACGTTCTTCCCCCTACGGGTCTGTGAATCTGAGTTGGACCCAACCCAAATCAGCCAATCCGACCCAGGTCAATGCCTGGGTTGGATCCGTTGATATGGGTCAGTTCCGATCGATCCGGATCAGCTGACCTGACCGGGGTCAACGCCTGGGTGGGATCCGTTGACCTGGGTCGGATTCGATCGACTCGAATCCGTTGACCCAACCCGTTTTATATTATTTTATTATTTTTTCGTATTTATTTATTTATAATTTTTTTAAAAAAATTTTAAAAAAAAGTTTGTTTTTTTTTTTTAATTATGTGACATATCTGAGGGTTGTAATTTATCGTTGTTTTATTATGCATGTTATTTTTAATCTTATAAGTCGTATGTTTAAATAGATAAGCCTATAGGATCGTGTACTATTTTATTATTATCGCCATGCATGTTTTTTAATTTAAATTTATAATTGCATGATTGGTTGCGTTTTAATTGTCGGTTGCCTTAGTTAGGCCTAGAACCTTATGCTGCATATATGCTTTGACTGCTAATTGTTTTTGATTATGCACTCACTTGATCACCTCACTTGTTAGGAGAAAGGTCCTAAAATTAATCCAAATTGCCTGACAAACGTTTTCAGAAATGAACAGGGTAAAAAGGTACCGAAAGAGCATTAGTTATACTACTAGTGTAACCAAATCCCCGAATTCAGTTAATCTCTTATTCGTGGGAATAAGGACATCATCCCATCATCCTACTTGAGTTTCTAATCAACCCACCCCAAATTAATTATTGGCGACTCCTTGATATAAACCACTTGAATGTTAAACACTTAAACCCTAAGTCGCGATATGGTATCGGCATGGAAGAGCCCGAGTTAAATCCTGAACCTAGACTTAGCACGTACCAGGCGTAACTTCCCCTTTGTTCGTAGTACGCAAACAAAAGAAATCGGGAGGTCGGTCGCGACAACAACGTATTCATGTGATTAGTAGAGATGATTGTATGATTATCAAACCATCACTTGATCTTTTGATCGCTTAACTATGCGTTTGAAAAGGTTATGTTTTCACACTTGCAAGTAATTAACAACTTCAGGGGCATATTATATTTTGCAGATCATTTTAAAAAAATTAGAAGTTTCTAAGCACATTGATCACTAAAAATATGATTCATCCGCTATTGCGCTTCATTTTAAGAGGCACAAAAAATAGGAAAATTTTTTGAGGAGACTCGAATAGGAAATTGTAATTCTTTCGTCTCTCTTAGATTACGAGTTTAGTGTACTGTAAAAAAGGAATAGTTCTCAACGAGCGGGCTTGGGAGGGGATACAGCTGCAACGCAGTTGTTCCACGTCTTATTGCTCCTCCTATGTACATCGAATACTGTCCCCCCGATCGGCTTGTGGGCCGAGAGGGTCAACTCCACGAATTGATCGTGGCAGTTCTTCCCTGCCTTCACGAGCTCATGACAACATTCATTGGTGGGTCCAACGGTGTTGCCAAGGACTATGATTTGAAAGAACGAAGACCCGCAATTGCTAGTCATTCCCTTTGCGCAATCAGGGTTTCTGGCAAAGGTAGCTCTAGGAAGCAATGCAGCAGTGATGACCAACAAGGTCATGAGAGCAGACAAGTTCTTGAGCGTTGCCATGATGGTCGTTTGGGGGTGGAAGTGTTAGAAAATTTGTCTCAGATTGTTGATTGTTTGAAGAAGTAGTCGATCTAGAGATGAGAACTTATATAGGTTGAGGGAAGTAGTGCATTAATGAAGTGGATCACCAGTTATGATTCAAGAATTTATGTAGGAAACTTCTACAATTATTTCCCTTGCCATAAATTCTTCTCGGGCTTTATTGTTCTACAAGGATTGAGGGCCTTGTCATCTCACTATGTTTGCGATTCACTCATTTGCCATAAAAACAGTAGTAATGAGTTAATTGGTTGAAGAGAATTAGCAGGGAATGAAAATACTCATTTCGGGTCTAACTTTCAATCCCATGTTTGGTATTTAATAGGAACCAGTCACATGCCCTCGTGGGCATAAAATAATCGTATGCAATTAAATTTGCTTAAAAAGTTTCAACTTATATACTTCCGTAAAAATAGCCACAATTAAGTTTTACAGCTAATCTAAAACAGACCCTAAAATGCGTAAGGATACATCAGTGCAACCGACTTGGAGAGGCTGAAAATGAATCAAAAATGTGCTGAACGCCCACAAAGCCGGTCTGGTCAAGGGATACTCAGCTTAAGTTTTGACCCCTTGAGATCTCTGCATTAAATATGGGTTAGCAGAAGACCTGTTGAATGGATCGGTCTGGTCGGATTTGGATTGTGTCATAAATAGTTCAACCCAAATAGACACATTAACCCGTTTATATGACTGATTTATTTTTAATGTAAATATCTCAACCTATATCCGACCTGACTCATAACCAACTCTTGCCCGACTCGACCCATATTGAGAAAATACTTCTATATTTAGCACATGCTAAGACTACATGTTTGTTTTGACTTTTTAAA
Source organism: Syzygium aromaticum (assembly GCA_024500025.1). Taxonomy (NCBI): domain Eukaryota; kingdom Viridiplantae; phylum Streptophyta; class Magnoliopsida; order Myrtales; family Myrtaceae; genus Syzygium; species Syzygium aromaticum. The sequence goes on from CM044886.1 coordinate 15,469,183, forward strand.
AATATTATGTTGCTAAAACACTTCCAAGCAATACAAATCCAGTGAAAAATTTTTATAATTTCTTAAAAAAATTTAGGCTCCGCTTGTTTAATAGGAACTGGAATATTTTTGGAATGTATTTTCTAGGAAGTCATTTTCGAGGAAGATAATAATATTTTCAAGTGTTTGGCGTAAACCTGAAAAAGAAATAGAAAATGTTTTCCACAGGGTGTGGAAAATCTAATTTGATTTACCTCCTAACACTCCTTTTAATAATTTTTAATTTCTAATCTTTTTAAATTATTATTTTTTAATTATTTAAAAAAAAAGCAGCCAGGAGAGCTCAAGCCTCGCTAGCCACGGATAAGGCTTGAGCCTGGCTAGAGGCTGACAAGCTCAAGCTATGCAGGCCTTGGGTGAGCTAGAGATTCGCTAGCCTTGGCAAGCTCAAGCCTCGCCTAGAGTCAAGGAGGCCTCAGCCTCTCCAAATCAACAAGCTCATCGCTCTCCTGTAGTCGACCATCAGCTGTGGAAGAAACAACAAGAAAAAAATGAAAGAAAAATGAATAAAAAAATATAAAAAATAAAAACAAACAAAAAAATTAGAAAAATCGTATAACTGAAAAAGAAATTGAAATCAAAAAATTTTAAAAAATTAAAAATGACATGTTTATGATTCAGTTAAGTTTGTTAGGTAACCCATATTTGACCAATTTTAGCTTGCTTTTAAAATTAAGGCAACCCATTCATATGACGCATACCATTAAATGAGTTCAGATATGGGTTCTAGATGCATTTTTCCACCTCAAGGTGGCACGAGCAAATGTAATTCACAAGAAAGTGAATTAAGCATGACTATTCTGCTGAATAGTAAAAGTAGTAACGGCTCGTGAATTTCCGATCTCCAAGCGATTAAAGTTTACAAACAAAAGTTTATCTCACCAAAAGAAGTCGTTCTTACTTTACTTTACACGACAATATACATAGCTGGATCGGCTACAGTTAACTACGTATTCATGTGATTAGTAGAGATGATTGTATGATTATCAAACCATCATTTGATCATTCAATCGCTTAACTATGCGTTTCAAAAGGTTATGTTTTCACACTTGCAATTAATTAACAACTTTAGAGGCAGATTGTATCTTGCAGATAATTTTAAAAAAATTACAAGTTTCTAAGCACATTGATCACTAAACATATGATTCATCCACTATTGCACTTCATCTTTAGAGGCACAAAAAATAGGAAAATTCTTTGTGGAGAATCCAATGGAAAATTGTAAAATAGGAATAGTTCTCAATGAGCGGGCTCGGGAGGGGATACAGCTGCAACGCAGTTGTTCCACGTCTCATTGCTCCTCCTATGGACATCGGATACTATCCCCCCGATCGGCTTCCGGGCCGAGAGGGTCAACTCTACGAATTGATCGTGGCAGTTCTTCCCCGCCTTCACGAGCTCATGACAACATTCATTGGTGAGTGCAATGGTGTTGCCAAGGACTATGATTTGAAAGAGCGAAGACCCGCAATCACTAGTCATTCCCTTCGCGCAACCAGGGTTTCCGGCGAAGGTAGTTCTAGGAAGCAATGCAGCTGTGACGACCAACAAGGTCATGAGAGCAGACAAGTTCTTGAGCGTTGCCATGATGGTCGTTTGGGGACGGAAGTGTCAGAAAATTGTGTGAGATTGTTGACTGTTTGATGATGTAGTCGATCTAGAGATGAGAACTTATATAGGTTGAGGGAAGTAGTGCATTAATGAAGTGGTTCACCAGTTATGATTCAAGAATTTATGTAGGAAACTTCTACAATTATTTCCCTTGCCATAAATTCTTCTCGGGCTTTATTGTTCTACGAGGATTGAGGGCCTCGTCATCTCACTTTTTTGCGGTTCAATCATTTGGCATAAAAACAGTAGTAATGAGTTGCTTGGTTGAAGAGAATTAGCCGGGAATGAAAATACTCATTTCGGGTTTGACTTTCAATCCCGTGTTTGGTATTTAATAGGAACTAGTCATATGCCCATGTGGGCTTAAAATAATTGTATGAAATTAAATTTGCTTAAAAAGTTTCAACTTATATACTTCCGTAAAAATGGCCACAATTAAGTTTTAGAGCTAATCTAAAACAAACCCTAAAACGCATAAGGATACATCATTGCAACCGACTTGGAGAGGCTGAAAATGAACCAAAAATGTGCTGAGCGCCCCTAACGCCGGTCTGGTCAAGGAATACTCAGCCATAGTTTTGACCTCCCAAGTCATGGATTAGGTCCCTTGAGATCTCTGCATTAAATATGGGTTAGCACAAGACCTGTTGAATGGATCGGTCCGATCGGATTTGGGTTGTGTCATAAATTGTTCAACCCAATTGGACACATTAATCCGTTTATATGACTGATTTATTTTTAACGGAAATATCTCAATCTATATCTGACTTGACCCATAACCAACTCAAGCCCGACTCGACTTACATTGAGAAAATACTTCTATATTTAGCACACGCTAAGACTACATGTTTGTTATGACTTTTTAAAAATATTATGTTGCTAAAACACTTCCAAGCAATACAAATCTAGTGAAAAATTTTTGTAAATTCTTAAAAAAATTGAGGCTCTGCTTGTTTAATAGAAACTGGAATATTTTTGGAAAATTTTTTCTAGGAAGTCATTTTCAAGAAAGATAATAATATTTTCTGGTGTTTGGCTTAAGCCTAAAAATGAAATATCCGTGCACTCCTTTTAATAATTTTTAATTTCTTTTCTTTTCAAAATATTCTTTTGTAATTATGTTTTAAAAAAAAGTGGCCAGGCGAGCTTGAGCCTCGCTAGCCTCGAGTAAGGCTTGAGCCTGGCCAGAGGCCAACAAGCTCGAGCTACGTAGGCCTTGGGCGAGCTAGACAATCGCTAGCCTTGGCAAGCTCAACCCTCGCCTAAAGTCGAGGAGGCCTCAGCCTTTCCAAATCAACAAGCTTGTCCCTCTACTATGACCGATCATCGGCTGTGGAAGAAGGAAAAAGAAAAAAATGTAAGAAAAATGAATTAAAAAATATAAAAAATAAAACAAAACAAAAAAATATTTGAAAAAATCTTATAACTAAAAAAATTTAAAATTAGAAAATTACGGCAGATGCAAAATGACGTATTTAGGATTCAATTAAATTTGTTAGGTAACCCATGTTTGACAAATTTTAGCATGCTTTTAAATTTAAGGCAGCCCATTCATAGGACCCATACCATTAAATATGAGTTCAAATATGGGTTCTAGCTGCATTTTTCTACCTCTAGTTGGCACGAGCAAATGTACTTCACAAGAAAGTGAATTAAATATGACTATTCTGCTAAATAGTAAAGGCAGTAACGGCTTGGGAATTTCCAACCTCCAAGCGATTAAAGTTTACAAAAAAAAGTTTGTCTCCCAATAAAAAGTCATCCATACTTCACTTTACATGACAATATACAAAGCTAGATCGGCTAGTGTTAACTATGTATTCATTTCATTAGTAGAGATGATTGTATGATTATCAAACCATCATTTGATCTTTCAATCGCTTAACTATGCGTTTGAAAAGGTTATGTTTTCACACTTGCAAGTAATTAACAACTTCCGGGGCAGATTGATTTTTGCAGATCATTTTAAAAAAAATTACAAGTTTTTAAGCACATTGATCACTAAAAATATGATTCATCCACTATTGCACTTCATCTTAAGAGGCACAAAAAATAGGAAAATTCTTTGAGGAGAATCCACTAGAAAATTGTAATTCTTTCGTCTCTTTTATTTTACAAGTTTAGTGTACTGTAAAATAGGAATAATTCTCAACGAGCGGGTTCGGGAGGGGATACAGCTGCAACGCAATTGTTCCACGTCTCAGTGCTCCTCCTATGGACATCGGATACTATCTCCCCGATCGGCTTGTGGGCCGAGAGGGTCAACTCCACGAATTGATCGTGGCAGTTCTTCCCCGCCTTCATGAGCTCGCAACAACATTCATTGGTGCAACAGTGTTGCCAAGGACTATGATTTGAAAGAACAAAGACCCGCGATCGCTAGTCATTCCCTTTGCTCAATCAGCATTTCCGGCGAAGGTAGCTCTAGGAAGCAATGCAGCAGTGACGACCAACAAAGTCATGAGAGCAGACAAGTTCTTGAGCGTTGCCATGATGGTCGTTTGGGGACGGAAGTGTCAGAAAATTGTCTGAGATTGTTGACTGTTTGATGATGTAGTCGATCTAGAGATGGGAACTTACATAGGTTGAGGGAAGTAGTGCATTAATGAAGTGGATCACCAGTTATGATTCAAGAATTTATGTAGGAAACTTCTACAATTATTTCCCTTGCCATAAATTCTTCTCGGGCTTTATTGTTCTACAAGGATTGAGGGCCTCATCATCTCACTTTTTTTGCGGTTCAATCATTTGGCGTAAAAACAGTAGTAATGAGTTGCTTGGTTGAAGAGAATTAGCCGGGAATGAAAATACTCATTTCGGGTCTGACTTTCAATCCCGTGTTTGGTATTTAATAGGAACTAGTCACATGCCCATGTGGGCTTAAAATAATTGTATGAAATTAAATTTGCTTAAAAATTTTCAACTTATATACTTCCGTAAAAATGGCCACAATTAAGTTTTAGAGCTAATCTAAAACAGACCATAAAACGCGTGAGGATACATCATTGCAACCGACTTGGAGAGGCCGAAAATGAACCAAAAATGTGTTGAGCGCCCCTAACGCCGGTCTGGTCAAGGGATACTCAGCCTATGTTTTGACCTCCCAAGTCGTGGATTAGGTCCCTTGAGATCTCTGCATTAAATATGAGTAGCACAAGACCTGTTGAATGGATCGGTCAGGTCGGATTTGGGTTGTGTCATAAATAGTCCAACCCAAATGGACACATTATTCCGTTTATATGACCGATTTATTTTTTATGGAAATATCTCAACTTATATCTGACATGACCCATAACCAACTCAAGCCCGACTTGTCATGCCCCGAACCCCCGTCGAGCGCGCGACACCCCAAACTCGGTCGAAAAAGTGCGACGTCCTAGGAAACATCGCTGGCCCAAGGGAACCCATCAGAGTTATATAGCACCACCGAAAGTCACAAACACCCAGACAATATTTGACCAAGGATACTAGGGAGAATAAGATCACCAAGCTACCAAACATATTACTATACCTCTATATAAGCTCAATATTCATATACAATTCAAACTTATACCACAACTGTAACATACTGAATTTCGACCTATTTCCGGGATCTAACGAAGTGAATATTATTTCTCATCTGATTTTAGTACGTCTCGCCCGAAGCTGGCCCCTCGCGGGATACTGACCAATGGGAAACGCTAACTAGGAAAATGGTACGTGGACCAGGGACCCGATCGCGAATCGAGCACTGATTTCGAGAAATGACAGGGAAGTATTTTGGGCCAATGTGGGCCGATCTCAAGAAAGTGACGGATTTGGTTTGGCCAACGATGTACGATCGGATTACGAGTGATTCCGCTCGACCGAGAGTACGAGTGGCGAACAAATCCCGAACTTGAACCGAACGATTGTGACCCCTAAAATAACCAATAATTCCTTGCGTTCTCCCGGTAATCGAATCCGTCATGACTCGAGCGACCTTAGGTCGATACGCGAAATCCCTAAACAGCTACCCGTCAGTGAGAGGCTCTAAAATTCTGAATTGAGCAGTTTTGATCGCCAAATTGGACTCGAATTTCGATGTTAAAATTTTATGGGTATTTGCGAGTATTTTGCGAAGCCGACGTCATTTTGAGTGGCCATACATATTTGGGGTCGGTACGGTCGAAAAATGTAATTTCGACCCGAGACCGGAAAATTACCATTTTGCCCGTATAACCTATTTTTGGGGTTCCGAATTTTGGGCTATTTTTGGGATTAAATTGTGTATAATTATTAAGAAAATTCAGAATTATTGAAAGACCAAAAGGCCCATCAATTATTGGGTAAGGATGAATAATATCCATTGGATCAAAGGGCAAAATGGTCCAACATGCAAGATCACGACACATGGCAACCAACTTTTGACCATAAGCCAACTTTGACCCATTTCTCTCTCCCCCATCTTCATTTTCACGCTGGTCATCTTCCTCCCCCAACCATCTCCCTTCTCTCTTCCCTTGGCCGTGAGGAGCAACCACCACCGGAGCAGCCACCGCCGCTGCTGGAACACCGCCGTCCATCACCGTGAGGACGCCGGAGCGCCGTTGCTGAACCGGTTTGATCCAGTTGCTATTCAGCCCGTTTCTCTCCTTGTTCTGCCCACTTTTGAAGCTTAAACCTAGTGAGTGGAAATCCTAACCCTTAATTAGGATTATGTGCACTTTGGACAAGTTTTAGGGGTTAATTAGTGGGGGCTGATTTAGACTAATGTTGTGGTGATTTTAAGGGCCTAAGGTGATAATTTAGGGATGGTTTTAAGGTTGTGGAGACTTGGTTTAGAGGTTGTATGAGCTGGATTTGATTAATGGTGCAAGTTTAATGATTCTCAGATTACTGATTTTACTGTACCTCTACGCTTTGTTATTTTTTTTGTGATCATTGTGGGCCGAATCTGAAGAAGTTCTCTTCATGAAAGTTGTTCCCGACATTTTTAAATATTACATACTTTAATTTGGAAATTTTTGGAAATCATTTGAGGCCATTCGGAAGTCCATCTTTGGACTGAAACAAAACTGCCCGATTTACTGTTCACCCGACCTTTGGGTCTGTTCGAATTTTTACAAATTTTTCCAGGCCTATTTTCAAAATACTTCCTTTAGAAAAATTGTTGGGGACATTTGTCGCTATAACATATAAAAATTTCAATATTTTCCAAAGTGATTTGGGTACTGGATGAGATGCATTTTGATGGTCAGGTGGCCTGACCGGACGGGTTGATTTTTGTCTGACATCAAGTGATAAAACAAGGTCTTTATGGATAGAACTGGGTTTCAAGTTCTTCACGGAACATGTTCATTGAGATGTTTTGTACAACATATCCAAATTTTATAATTTTTGGAATTGATTTACCATTTATTACAAATGGATTTCGGTCACTGCGCAATAGCCCAGTTTGGACCCGATTTTGTATATTCCCGATTTTCTCTCTCTTTGACCAAGTAGTGGCTATCCATTGAGATTTAATTGGGCCTTGTATGGCTAATGTGTGGTTTGTTCATGAATTTCCATGTGTGAATGGTTGGGCCATGTAGTGGCTGATTGGATACAAATTGGGCTTGATTGTGTGAAATTTTTGTAGTGCCTTGCTTGAGCGATTAGGTGGTTGAATGGTACGTTATCATGCTCAATTGTTTAATACCATGCCGCCTGATTTCGTGTTCGAGCAATGCGGTGTGTGATTGGCCAATCATTGGTGTGAATGTTTATTGCTTAAGTGCGTAAATTATGTTTTGGGCCACATGGTACTAGTCGGCCAAGTACGCATGTTATGCGAATAAGTATGGGCAATTAATTGGCTATTTGAGCACGTTGATTTGGCATGTTTGTTGAAATGTCGTGCTAAAATTGAATGCTCATGTTGCATTGTACGACATTGCATGGCCACGCATTGTGTATGCTGAGAATGGGGCATGAGATGAGATTATGCAAGAATGCGTACCTGACATGAGCATGTGATCACTTAATTGCCCGATGCATTTTACGCTGGGTTTAGATAAAAATTGGCAGTGTGCCGTGTGATCACTTAAGGCCTTCGGGTCGTGCCGTCCTCATGCACTTTGAAGCAGGACAATGTCCGGTTCGTCCGGAAGACGGCGTTGGTCTGTAAGGAGATCGGTGTTGCGCCTCATGCACTTTGAAGCATGCTGGAGACACTGGGCCGGATGCCCTTTGGCGCGGACCGCGGACTGTTGTGAGCCTTCGGGCCGTGGCCTTCGGGTCATAAAATTGTGGCCCTTCGGGTCGTGGCCTTCGGGTCGGTTTATAAACTGCAAAATGAGCCATGTGCCAGAGTGCATGATTTAAGAAAATTCATAAGCATGGTAAATGTATGCCAGAGTATGTAGCTAATGTGTGTGCCGGTGATTCGTGTGTATGACAGGCACTTTAAAGCATGAGCATGCGTATGACGTATGTGTGGCCAGTGTGTCGCGTATGTGCCGTGATTTATATAAAATGCCTAACCTGCAAGATTAGTTGTATGATTGATCTGGGCCTGAGGGCCTAGGTATGTGGTTGTGTTGATTTGCTTGTCGGGAGGTGCATGTTAGCCTAGTTTCGATTTAGGAAGCTTACTCACTGTGATTCGTCTCACAGTTGTTTAAACCCCGTTTTTCAAACTCCTGATAGAGGTTGCCTAGTGTACCCAATTCATATGAGAATCCAGAGTCCATAGAGTAGGATCCCGAACAGGTTGGCGAGGTCGAGCAGCTGGATTCAGAGGACGAGATAATCGAGGCTAAGTCCGAGTCATCAGGATCTAATCCCGATTAAGTTTCCTAGGATCAGCCTTAGCCTCCCTTAGGTTGGGCCAATAACCCTTTTGATTATAGCCCTACCTTAGACTACCACTTGGCCATTTAGGGATTTTGTTAGTAGTGGCCGTCAACCCGCTTTTGTTTGGTGTTTTGTATTGGTGATTAGTGGACATTGTATATGTTTTGAAGTCCAATGCAAGTCTTGATTATTAGGCTTTGAATTGTTCGACGTTCCTGCTACCCTTAGTCATATATTATTTTGTACGGGTGTTTTAATTATAGCTTCCGCATGTGCCTTATGCTCTGTGTTGGGAGTTTGGTCGGCGATGCGGCTTGGGACGTCGCAGCAGATTAGACCGGTACGTGGGATGATTGCGCTTCGAGGGGTTCGGGGCGTGACAACAGCCGTCATTTACAATCCACAAAGCATAAATACACACCGAACTAATAAACTACAAACCATCGACATCACAAAAAGATTTGTGGCCTGGGTAAGCACTACACCAAAAATGGAACACTTCTAAACTCTCACTAAACTCCCAGAAACTAGCCCCCACACCCTCTAGATGGCGTCCACTCTAACTCGCTCTCCTCAAAATCCTCATCTGAAACCTCATCAGGCACGTGTTCATCCGAAGAATCCAAGTCGGCCTCAATCTCAATCGGGTTATCCTTATCTTCCGACTCTATCTAAACCTCAATCCTCTCTTTGTCATTAGGCTCCTCTTTTGGCCCCTCTACTGGCTCGTCCTCTGGCTCATCTTCTACTGGATCCTCCTCGAACTCCTCCTCCGGCTCTATACTTGGGCCTACGTCAATCAGGTCGTTCCTAGCCTGCGACTCTTTCAACTCTGGATCTGGCACCGCTACTATCGTCTCAGGCGTTGCAGGGACGTGCTAGTACCCTGACTATGCTAAACTAGTCTTTAAACTAGTCATCTCACCATTGGGAGGGGGTATAGCTGGCGGATCCCAATCACCTACTCCATCAAATGGGGCATCAAAACCACGGACAGGACTAAACTTATCCATCTTGTCCCTAAACATTTAGGCAGTGTAGGTATGAGCCTGCCAAAGAGGTAGCCTTATGTCTGCCCATACTACTGAAGTATACTTAACCCATGTCAAATTATTATTTATCGGGTACTTTACATTATAATCGATATACATAGGAATCCCAAAACACTGTGGCGGTAGCGGCAGAAGATTCATGGCTCAGGCAGGGGCTCTGAAATTGTCGGTTGAAACAACCATGAGACACTTCTCAATAAATTCACAGCCTAAACTCCACCTAGGCTAACATGTATCTCCAGACAAATCAAACATACTAACATTTAGCAACTACATCTTGAGTACACAATTTACACTTACCTAGGCATTTAATACGCATCATCTGTAGGTTAGTCTCACACATATAATTCTCAACCACAAGCACATTCCAAATGCATTTCATACCCAAAACACACGTCGAACACATGGTATCTCATTTCCATATTTCACCCGATCGTACCCGTCTCATCACACTATCTCATTTAACTTGCCAATGACCCGCGTAATGGTACCGCTTCAGGTTTACTGCGACCATCTCGTATCACAACACTTCATAGCCTACGTAATAGTACTGTCTCAAGCTATGTCTCTTGCCCGCGTAATAGTTACCGCCGTTTCAATTTCACAACACTTCGTAGCCCGCATAATGGAATCGCCTCAGGCTATATATCTTGCCCGCGTAATGGTACCGCCTCAAGCTCAACATCCACCACTATTTCAATTTTACAACACTTCGCGGCTCGCGTAATGGAACCACCTCAGACTATGTATCTTGCCCGTGTAATAGTACCGCCTCAAACTCAACACCTACCACTTACTGCACAATCCGCATAATGGTACCGCCTCAGGTTGACAGTCTTCCGGTAATACTGGGTATTATCCCGCATAATAGTACCGCCTCAGGACGGCACAATTCCTCGCATAATAGTACTGCCTTAGGGAGTTTCATGTCCTTACACACAACATTTTACACACTTTCTCCATTCTTACTCCATTATTCACCTGCACGCCTTATACACCAGCAAGCCCAATTACTAGCCAATTAAACTCGGCTCATGCACGCATCGCACCTTACACATTTCACATGCTTAATTAAAGCCCAAACATGGCCAATTAACGATCTACTCAATTCAGCCCATGCGTGCATATAACGACTCACATTCTAAACAACTATTCCATAAACTAACGAGCATACAAGACCACCATCGGATCCACAATCACAGCCACATTCATAGACACAAATTCAACATTTTCAAGCTTATCTCAAGCCATAACATACACCATAACATAGCCACATCACAACACACCAAACCAACACAAATCATCTCCCCATCAGACCATATGCTCATTATTTTAATCCCCAATTTCCAGCACTTATCTCAGCATCAAATTAGTCCTGAAACACCACAAATTCACCCATGAACCAGCCACAATCAACCCCCAAATCAGTCTCCCAATTTAACCACTAATTCACCAAAATCAACCCCTAATTAGTCCGATTAAGCCCCTAATCACGTCTATTGATACCCAAATCCTAAATAGGGTTTAGAGTGCGACTTACATGTAAATCTAAGCTAGCTCGGGTAGCCGGTGGCGATACAGCGGCAGGCGGCGACGATGAGCGGTTGAACGGCGGTGGCAGCTTAGACGTGGTCGGTCACGGCCACGGGAGAGGGGAGGGAAAGAGCTCGGCCGAGAGGGAGAGGGGAAAGGAATGGCGGCGTGAGGGTGTGAACGTCTCGACTCGGTGGTGGGAGCAATGGCGACTAGCGAACGGTGGCCCAGGCGGTGGTGGCGCGGCCAAAGGGAAAGGGAGAGAGCTTTCGATGGGGGGTTTGCAGTGAGTGAGAGAGAGAGAAATGAGAGGAGAGAGAGAATTGGCCTTAAATCCAATAATTGGCGCCCTTCAATGCAAAATGACCATCTTGCCCCTCTCTTACCTTTCCAATCAACGGCTGAGATTTGTTCTTATCCAATAACCAACGGCCACGATCTAATCTTTTTAAAAAATATCCAAGGGTAATTTGGGAATTTCACAAAATTCCAAGAGCAAAATTGTCCAAAAATTGTCATTTCTAAATTTAGGGTGAAATGACCAAAATGCTCTTCCCCATTTACACTTGGCCTTAACAAAGCTCCAGAGGTAAAACGGTCATTTTCCATCCTACGCCGAAATTCAGTTTTTCTGAAGGAGTCGGACAATTCCAAAGCTGAACATTCCAATAACAACGTCACCCAAATATCCTGTCGTGACTTCCTAAATTTCCAATGCCCAAATTGATCTCTAATTAACAACTGAATTTTAAGTAACGTAACTTGAGCGAGTCTTAGACTAACGGATGGCTTTCGGGGAAATTCACACATTCGACCCGTAACTGATACTAAATCAAGTTACGTGCAAGTTCATTCGAATCGTGACGACCTCGGTTGTCATATAATTGCGAGGATCGATAACTAGTTCCAGCAAGTACAATCGTTTCATATAGGTTCAGGACCATCTACCAATTCATCTCGTGGTCAAACAGAATCACCCGTGATCCACTCGTATGACCGTGATGAGTCAATCCTTAGCTATCTTTGAATCGGCCTACATTGGCTTAAAATGTCACCTCAACAATTTCTATGGTCAAAAGTCGGTTCACGATCGAGTTTCTTTAGTCGCACGAATTTAAATCCCTAATTAGCCTTTCTCTAATAATTAGTATCTCATGAATGATCAGCTCCGGGAAAAATCTAGCATCAAGCACGTTCATAAAATAATCAATTTCATAAATCCCAAGTGGGTGAAAATTCAGAATGTCACACGACTCGACTCATATTGATAAAATACTTCTATATTTAGCTCACAGTAAGAATACTTGTTTGTTATGACTTTTTAAAACAATTATGTCGCTAAAACACTTCCAAGCAATACAAATCCAGTGAAATACTTTTATAATAGAAACTAAAATATTTTAAATTATTCTTTTCGAGGAAACTAAAATATTTTAACAGAAATATTTTCTAGGAAATCAATTTCGAGGAAGATAATAATATTTTCTGGTGTTTGGCTTAAGCTTGAAAATGAAATAGAAAATGTTTTCCACTAGGTATGGAAAATCTGATTTGTTTTACTTCCGTGCACTCCTTTTAATAATTTGTAATTTCTTTTCCTTTCAAATTATTCTTTTGTAATTACTTTTAAAAAAAAACCGGCCAGGCGAGCTCGAGCCTCGCTAGCCTTGAGTAAGGCTTGAGCCTGGCCAGAGGCCGACAAGCTCAAGCTACGCAGGCCTTGGGCGAGCTAGAGATTCGCTAGCCTTGGCAAGCTCAAGCCTCGCCTGAGGTCGAGGAGGCCTCAGCTCTCCAATTGAACGTGCTCATCCCTTTGCTATGACCAACCATCGGCTGAGGAAGAAGAAAAAAGAAAAAAATGAAAGAAAAAACAATAAAAAAATAAAAACAAAACAAAAAAATATTTGAAAAAATCTTATAACTAAAAAAAATTAAAATTAGAAAATTAAAAAGGATTGAAAATGACGTATTTATGATTCAATTAAGTTTGTTAGGTAACCCATGTTTGACCAATTTTAGCATGCTTTTAAATTTAAGGCAGCCCATTCATACAGCCCATACCATTAAATATGAGTTCAAATATTGGTTCTAGCTGCATTTTTCCACCTCTAGTTGGCACGAGCAAATGTAATTCACAAGAAAGTGAATTAAGCATGACTATTCTGCTAAATAGTAAAAGCGGTTACGGCTTGGGAATTTCCGTTCTCCAAGCGAATAAAGTTTACAAAAAAAGTTTATCTCACAATAAAAAGTCATCCATACTTTACTTTACATGACAATATACAGAGCTAGATCGGCTAGAGTTAACTACATATTCATGCGATTAGTAGAGGTGATGGTATGATTATCAAACCATCATTTAATCATTCGACCGCCTAACTATGCATTTGAAAAGGTTATGTTTTCACACTTGCAAGTAATTAACAACATTCGTGGCAGATTGCTTTTTGCATATAATTTTAAAAAAATTAAAAGTTTCTAAGCACATTGATCACTAAAAATATGGTTCATCCACTATTGCACTTCATCTTAAGAGGCACAAAAAATAGGAAAATTCTTTGAGCAGAATCCAATGGAAAACTGTAATTCTTTCGTCTCTTGTATTTTACAAGTTTAGTGTACTGTAAAATAGGAATAGTTCTCAATGAGCGGGCTCGGGAGGGGATACAGCTGCAACGCAGTTGTTCCACGTCTCATTGCTCCTCCTATGGACATCGGATATTGTCCCCCCGATCGGCTTGTGGGCCGAGAGGGTCAACTCCACGAATTGATTGTGGCAGTTCTTCCCTGCCTTAACAAGCTCACGACAACATTCATTGGTGGGTGCAACAGTGTTGCCAGGGACTATGATTTGAAAGAACGAAGACCCGCAATCGCTAGTCATTCCCTTTGCGCAATCAGGGTTTCCGGCGAAGGTAGCTCTAGGAAGCAATGCAGCAGTGACGACCAACAAGGTCATGAGAGCAGACAAGTCCTTGAAAGTTGCCATGATGGTCGTTTGGGGACGGAAGCGTCAGAAAATTGTCTGAGATTGCTGACTGGTTGATGATGTATAGAGATGAGAACTTATATAGGTTGAGGGAAGTAGTGCATTAATGAAGTGGATCACCAGTTATGATTTAAGAATTTATGTAGGAAACTTCTACAATTATTTCCCTTGCCATAAATTCTTCTCGGGCTTTATTGTTCTACAAGGATTGAGGGCCTTGTCATCTCACTATGTTTGCGGTTCAATCATGTGCCATAAAAACAGTAGTAAAGAGTTGCTTGGTTGAAGAGAATTGGCCAGGAATGAAAATACTCATTTCGCGTCCGACTTTCAATCCCATGTTTGGTATTTAATAGGAACTAGTCGCATGCCCTCGTGGGCTTAAAATAATTGTATGAAATTAAATTTGCTTAAAAAGTTTCAACTTATATACTTCCGTAAAAATGGCCACAATTAAGTTTTAGAGCTAATCATAAAACAGACCCTAAAACGCATTAGGATAAATCTTTTCAACCGACTTGGAGAGGCTCAAAATGAACCAAAAATGTGCTGAACGCCCGTAACGCCGATCTGATCAAGGGATACTCAGCCTCAATTTTGACCTCTCAAGTCATGGATTAGGTCCCATGAGATATCTACATTAAATATGGATTAGCACTAGATCTCTTGAATGGATCAGTCCGGTCGTGGAACATTCCGAATTTCGACCCGTTTACGAGACCAATTGAGTGTGTATTAATTCTCGTTTAATTTTAGTGAGTCTTGCCCAGACTTGATCAATCATGGAATACTAGCCCAATGGGAAAGACTAAATAGGAAACGGTAAGTGGACCGGGGACTCGATCGCGAAGTTGGACACAGATTTTGAGAAACGTTGAGGGGATATTTTGGGCCAACGTGGGCCATTCGTAGGAAAGTGACAAATGCATTTTAGCCAACGATGTATGATCGGATCGCGAGTGATTCCGCACGATTGAGAACACGCGTGGTGAACGAATTCCGAATCTGATCCGAACGATCACGACCTCCGGCACTAGTGATAATTCCTCGAGTTCTCTCGGGGATCGAGGCCACCATGACTCGGATAATCCTAAGTCGATACGCGTAACACCTAACTAGCCGCCCAATAGTGAGAGGCTCTAAAATTTTGAAATGAGCAAATTTGATCGCGAAATTGGACCCGAACTTCGATGTCCAAATTTCGTGGACGTTTACGATTATTTTGCAATGCCAATGTCATTTTTGAGTGGCCACGCATGTTTGGAGTGGGTATGATCAAAAAATGGGATTTCGGCCTGGAAGTGAAAAATTACGGTTTTATCCCTCCATAATTTGACGTTGATTTCTGGAGTCGTATGTGGTTATTTTTCATGGCCAATGTCGTTTTGGTGTGGCCACATACATTTAGAGCTAGTATAGTCGAAAATTGGAATTTCGGCCGAAATCGGAAAAATTTACGATTTTGCCCTTGGACTTCAATGGCGATTTTCAAGTACTCATGTGACTAATTTTGCAATTCTGACGCTATATTATGTTGGCCACATACATTTGGGGTAGATACGGGTGAAAAATAGAATTTTGACCCGGGATTGAAAAAATGACCATTTTACCCCTGGCCTTTTTTGAGCTCCGAATTTTGGGGATATTTTTGGGAAATTATTAAATTGAAGTTCAGCTCAATTATTGAGCCAAAGACCCTCTCATCCCTCAATTATTAGATAAAATTGAATGTAAACTGTTGGATTAAAGGCGTTTTAGTCAAATCGCGCGGATCGATGATACTTGTCCTCCACTACCCTCCATATTTGACCAAGTTGGATCAGCCTCTCTCTCTCCTCACTCCCCATTCGGTTGAACTTCTCTCTCACCCGAAATTCTCTCTCCCTCATTCTTGGCCAAGTTCGCCGTCGCCACCGCCGGACCGCCGTGAGCTGCTGTCTGCCGCCGCCGTGCCTTGTCTAATGCCATCACCACCACACCCCATCAACACCGCCATCCTCTCTCTCTCTCTCTTCCCCTTTCGTTTGGCGAGAGAACACTGCCGGATCGCCACTGGGGGGAGATGGCCGCGCGCCGTTGCTCGTCGCCGCCGTCCACACCGACCAGCTACCATCGCCGCCCTCACCGACCTACTTCCCCTCATCACCACCTTGGATCGCCGTCGTACGATTCGGCCAAGGGACCGCCGTCCGTATCATCGCCGCCGTGAACCGCCGCCGATTTCGCCGTTTACTGGCAATCGGCCGCCCGTTCCCATCGACTTTGACTTAGGAGTTGGTGAGTGTACCTCCTAAACCCAGATTAGGACTAATAGTGCATTTTTCGAACTGGTTTGGGTGATATTAGGGTGTACTAAGAGAGAATTGAGAATTGACTGGTGAAAATTTATATCGAGACAAATACCGGTGGATGGATGAGATTTATTGGAGGATAAATGATGGCCCTAGAGTGGCTGATTTGGGGGCTAGTCAGTGTAAGATTGTCGAAATGCAATAGATTAGTCAGGGAATTATTGGCTATATTGCCGGGATTGCCCGGATTGATTGATTATTGGCTGAATCGTGTTAGAATGTGCTATGCCATGTCGTGTGCTCGTGTGACTGGAAATGTGCGGTATGTGATTGGCCAATTGTGGCATGAAATGAATGCCAAATTGTGATTTGTGTACTGGGCTACACGATATTAAAAGAGCCAATTGAGCACGTGTTGGTGGCATTAAGTTGATTAAGTGCTTGAACTATGTTTGTTGCTCATGGTGCATTGTGTTATGTTGCAGGGCCACACATTGTATATGCCGAGAGTGTGGCATGAGATGGAAATGTGCGAGAATGCGTGCCTGCCATGAGCATGTGATCACCTAATTGCCTAATATACCCTGTTGCGTTTACGCGAGGTTCAGATAATAACTGGCTATGTGTTTGTGTGATCATAATTTGCCTTGATGCATTTACGCGGGGTGTGCCGTCCTCATGTACTTTGTAGCAGGACGATGCCCAATACGTCCGGAATACGATCATCCTGATGCGTTTTACGCGGGCTCTGGTTCGTAAGGAGATCAGTGTTGCGCCTCATGCACTTTGTAGTAAGCTAGAGACACTAGGCCAAGTGATGTGTTTTTACACTGGTCGTGGATTGTTGTGGGCCTTCGGGTCGTAGCCTTCGGGTCGTAATAACTGGCTTTTGGGTGGTAATAATTATTAATTGAGCATTCGCCAGTATGCTAGTGTGGGCTAGTGAGCCGAGTCATGAATAGGGCATGATGACAGCATTTACATGCATAAGAGTGCATGGGCTAGCATGCGGGTATGCAAGACTCGGTGAATGGCATGTGATACGAACATTGTTGAGTGTGAGCATACGTATGATGTATGTGTGAATAGCGTGTTCGTGCATGTGATTTGATTATTATATCGAAATGCTTAACCTACAAGGTCAACCGGGTAAGTGATCAGGGCCCCATGGCCCGGGTCATAGGATGTTTGTGATTTACATTGCCATGCTAGTTATGTTATGCCTGTCAGGAGAATGCATGTTAGCCTAACCTAGGTTTATGGGTTATACTCACTGAGATTTGTTTCACGGTTGTTATAACCAAACATTTCCGACCCCCAGCCTTGAGATGTCGCGGCCACCGCCTCTTTTTGGAATACCTACACAGATCGAGCGGACCACTAGAGTATACCTTTCGGGGAATGGAGAGGCCTATATACCCTTCGGGGAACGGAGAGGCCTATGTACGATATCGTTCCCTAGTTTATCTCAACGTAGGTGAGCACGACTATTAGACTCAGGAGTATGTAGCGTGGTGTTTGAGAGACGCTGATGGGAATATAGGCAAACCCCTTCGGACTTTCAATGTTCTAGTAGACGAGCATGAGATGATGATTCCCCATATGGCCGATGGCGAGGTCATAGATCCCCCAAGCACGGATGATCCGGTAGTGATGGAGTAGGAGCCCGGGATATGGTACGATGACCCTGAACCGATGGAGGAGAAGGTCGAGCCAAAGCTGATGGACCAGGACCTAGGTGAGGATGGAGAAGTAGCTGAATTAGGGCCAGATGATGAAGAACAGGGATTATACCTTGATTCGAAACTGGAATCGGACTTAGAAGACGAGTGGGCCGCTATAAAGGACATGGAGTTAGAGGAATTAGAATCGAGTGGAGAGTTTTTAGAAGAGTCCTTAGAAGATTCTACAGAGTCCTTAGAACCAGACTAGGAGACCTGAGGCAAGCCAGAGTAGTAGGAATGGAGGCTGTACCTTTTTGACTATATTCCTCCCTTTAGATAGTCTCACCCTAACCTTAGCCACCCTACCATTTTGTCTAGTCGTGGCTGTTGACTGTTCGATCTGTGAAAGTTTGGGCTATAGTATCAAATGTTGTAAAAAGAGTTGTTTTTATCAATAATGTATAATATATGTATATAAATTTTCAGCCGTGTTGATTGCTATCGTGATCTAAAATTTTCTCAGGCTAATGGATTATTAAGACTAAGTTTAATTTGAGCCCTCCCAAGCCCTACTAATTCGCAACTTAGGATTTAAGTTCTTAACGTGTAAATATTTTCATGCTTGGAGTCGCCACTAATCTATTTGCGGTAGATCGATTAGAAACCTAAATAAAACATAGGGATATATGTTTTATTCCTACGAACCAGAGATTCTAAGCTCGGGGACATGGTTATGCTAGATCTAGTCTAATGCCCTTTCGGTACCTTTTCTTTTCAAAAAAATATTTATGCATGCAGTCTAGATCCATTTTTATTACCTAATCACTAACATGTGAGGTGTTCATGCGGGTGTACAAACCACTAATTTAACACCCAAAAAAGCAGTAAATAAATAGCAGGATAACATACCTCAAAGTCACGCAAGCATCTGCATTTTTAGTGGAAAATCACACAGACAAAACTAATATGATTTCTAATTAACAAAGCAAGGCACTCAATGTGTTCATTAGGGTTTGCGCTTTATTAAAATGCAAACTAACCTATATGCAATGACATGCAAAAAATGACATGCGATTAATGCAACCTAGCATGTGAACTATATGTCATGCGACGACGTAACCTAATTCTAATGACGGACAAATGATTTATTTTTGGTATTTTTTTAAAATGAAATTCGGAATAAAAAATGCCGAAAATAACATGCAATCTAAAAAGTTCTTTTTTGGTATTTTTTATTAAAATTCGACATTAAAAATTACTCATATTAAGAATGCAGTCTATTCTAATCTATCCTAAAACAACTCATTCTGTTTTTGGGATTTTCATGGAAATTTAGAATCTAAAGCTAACCTAAATAATCTATTAGGATTAGAATAATACCTAATTTAAACTAGGAAATAAATTATCTTGAGTCCCAATTTAAATTAAATAATTATCCTATCTTCTAGATACATTTAGGATTTCCTAAACATGCAAAACTCCTAATTTAAATCTTAACTAACATATTTTTGGTTTTTCTTTAATAAAAAAAAAAAGAAAGCAATCAAACAAAGATAACAACAGCACTCAAACAATCCACGCAATCCGCAAGATTCTTCTTATCAAATTTGGATTAGGAAAAGAAATCAAATTACCAGTCATATCTATAGGGTTATAGATATCGACGGAAAGTTGATTATTCGAATTTGGAAGGCACATAAAATCTATTATCGTATCCAAGTGATTATGGATAAGATAACGATTTTCCGTATCATTGCATATCGTACCTTAGGGATAAGGTCGGATAATCGTCCAAATACGTTGCTAAATTAGGAAAAATTCCTAATTTTGGGTGTTTTTGCATATTGCAGATATAACACATATTATCCTAAGATATTTAGCAATCTATGCAATATTCATGGAATATTCAAAATATCTGAACTAGGAATCTAAATATTTTGAAAATATACCTAATAGAGATTTTTACCTGGTTTGCGGATTACTTTCCAAATTTGAATCACGCGGATCGGGATTGCGGATTGGATGATTGGTGGCAAACGGACCAATGATGACGGCGTCGCTCGCAATGGTGACCGTGATGTGCTTTACAATGGCGTGGCTCTCGGTCAAGGACTGACTCGCGGGCGGTGGCTGATGGTGGTTATGGTGATGCCAAAAACTTGTAATCTCGGTGGGGCATTCGTCTAGCAGGTATGGAGGCTTGTCACTGCATTGAAAAAGGCAAACCAATGCCCAAAAATAAAGCAGAGTTTACTTGGCACAATTATAGGCTCGCCAAGATGTGCCACAAGTCTAGAATTGTTGGGCCTGGGCTGAATTGATTACAGGTATTTGCAAGACCAGCAGCAAACAACAACGTCTGGAGCATCCAACAGAGAACGCCGGTGTCTTCTGAACAACAAAGGGAAAGAATGTTGCCTTCCGGACAGTGAGTATCGAGGGGAGCAGCACAACCAACCGAAAGTCGTCTCGGAATGCTAGCCAACTGCGAGAGGCAGCGATGGTGGAACCCCCAGGATGGTGCAGCGGCAACAGATGTCGGAGAAGAGCAGTAGCGTTGCGGAACAGCAACAATAGCGGTCCACGCAGTGCGGTCACGAGGAAGCGTGTGCGCAACTGTGAGGCGGGCGTGTGCGTGACCGACTCTCTCTCTTACTCTTGTTCACGTGTGTCTGTCGTGCTCTCTCTAGAAATTCCTGATCTTGAAAATTGTGAGAACCACCCTTATCTCTGATAAGTCTTCTTTTATAAGCAGGGACGACTCAGGCCTTCAGAATAAGGGAGTCAATATTCTTTCCTCTTAAAAATATATTATAATTTTGCTCTTTCCCATTCTTTTTCCACCTATAGACGCGTGAACCTCCATGACAGTATATTCTTTCTTATTTATTGCTCAAATAATATATGCCCGCACGTGAATATTTCTTTCCATATTGGCGGTCCACCCGTACTCTTCGGTGACCAAACAGCATGGGGAGTCAACCACACGATCAGAGACCACAACCTTCTTAACCTTGTCGCCCAAGACATCCTTAATAACCTTGCACAGTCCCTCAAACTTCGCCTTCAGCTCTTCGCTCTTCTTCTTCTCATCCTCACTTTCACCAAGTTTTAAACCTTCCTTGGTGGCTGAGACTAGCTTCTTCCCCTCATATTCCTTGAGCTGGCCAACAGCATACTCATCAATGGCATCCACCATGTAAAGCACTTCGTAGCCCTTCTTCTTAAGTTTCTCTAGAAAAGGGGAGTTCTCAACGGCCTTCTTGCTCTCGCCGGTGATGTAGTAGATGTCGCTCTGACCCTCCTTCATTCTAGTCATATAGTCCTCGAGGCTGGTCATCTCATCACCACTCTTGGTGGAGTGGTACCTCAGCAACTCAGCGAGCTTTGTCTTGTTCTGCGAATCCTTATGGATACCGAGCTTGAGGTTCTTTTAGAATGCCTCGTAGAACTTGTTGTAGTCTTCCTTGTTCTCCGCAATCTCGAAGAAGAGCTCGATGCATTTCTTGACAAGATTTTTCCTAATGACCTTGAGGATCTTGTTTTGCTGGAGCATCTCTCTTGAAATGTTGAGTGGAAGGTCCTCCGAGTCCACAATACCCTTAACGAAGCCGAGATACTCTGGCATCAGCTCCTTGCAATTGTCCATGATAAAGACACGGCGAACATAGAGCTTGATGTTGTTGGGTTTCTTGCGGGTGTCGAAGAGATCAAAAGTAGCCCTCTTTGGTGCATAGAGGATGGTCTTGAACTCAAGCTGACCTTCAACTGAAAAATGTTTCACCGCTAAATGCTCTTCCCAGTCATTGGTCAAGCTCTTGTAGAAGGCAGCATACTCTTCCTTGGTGATTTCCTTAGGCTTCCTCATCCAGATGGGCTTCTGCTTGTTCACCAAAGACCACTCATGAGACACTTCCTTGATCTTCTTCTTTTTTTTTTTTTTTACTATTTTCCATCAAACAACTGAAAAGTAATGCCCAAGGAATCATGGGTATCTCCAGCACATCAAGGAGGATATTTTTGGACACGTGCCTAATTGCCCATCACGGTCAAGAATGAATTGTGGGTACTTTGTTCTTCTATTATTGACCAAGTGCACCGAATTAGAAGTATAGGCTTTCTTGAAGATCGTTCCTTCGTATCGAGCCTATCACAATTTCCTTTCTGTTTATTCCAAAGATAAAGATCCGCATGTTTTATATTTTGCCCTTGCCAATATCGTGAACTTCTATATATATATTTTTAAAATTCCCCCACGTGCAAAAATTTAGACATAGTAATGAACGGGCTTGGCCGAGTTCCCAATCCATGCGGGCTCAATTAGGTTTAGAGCCGTTCACTTGAGTCCATCCACTGCTGGTTCGATAAATATGCAAACTATATGGGCCTAATTACTAATGCAAATGCTCGTAATCTATATGCAATTTAGCTATTATTTTTGTTTAGGGGCCAAGATTAATCCCTAATTTTCTACACAATAAACAACTAATTAGATCGCCAAAATTTAGGTGTCAACAATTGCTGCTTTGGCTATCCAGTGTCTCTTATTATTTCTGTCTGGGTTTGTTTGTTATTGCTTCCGCTTGTGCTTTATGCTCTGTTTTGGGCGTTGGGTTGGCGACACTTCCTGAGACATCGCGAACATATCAACCAAGGTAGGGATGTTTCATGCCGTAGGGTTCGGGGCGTGACAGGTCGGATTTGAGTTGTGTCATAAATAGTCCAACCCAAATGGACATGTTAATCCGCTTATGACCGATTTATTTTTAATGGAAATATCTTAACCTATATTTGACTCGACCCATAACCAAGTCATGCCCGACTCGACTCATATTGATAAAATACTTCTATATTTAGCACACGCTAAGAATACTTGTTTGTTATGACTTCTTAAAAATATTATGTTGCTAAAACACTTCCATGCAATACAAATCTGGTGAAAATTTTTTACAATTTTTTTAAAAAATTGAGGCTCTGCTTCTTGAACAGAAACTGTAATATTTTTGGAAAATATTTTCTAGGAAGTCTTTTTCGAGGAAGATAATAATATTTTCTGGAGATTGGCTTAAGCCTAAAAATGAAATAGAAAATGTTTTCCACTAGGTATGGAAAATCTGATTTGATTTACCTCCATGCACTCCCTTTAATAATTTTTAATTTCTTTTCTTTGATAATTATTTTTTTACAATTATTTTTAAAAAAAGGTGGCCAGGAGAGCTCGAGCCTCGCTAGCCTCGAGTAAGGCTTGAGCCTAGCCAGAGGCCAATGAGCTCGAGCTACCGAAGCCTTGGGCGAGCTAGAGATTCGCTAGCCTTGGCAAGCTCAAGCCTCGCCTGAAGTCGAGGAGGCCTCAACCTCTCCAAATCAACGAGCTCGTCCTTCTAGTACAGCTGACCATCGGCTAAGGAAGAAGGAAAAAGAGAAAATTGAAAGAAAAAAGATTAAAAAAACTATAAAACATAAAAACAAAACAAAAAAAATATTGAAACAATCTTATAACTAAAAGAAATTAAAAATCAGACGAATAAAAAAAATTTAAAATGTCGTATTTCTGATTCAATTAAGTTTGTTAGGTATCCCATGTTTGATCAATTTTAGCTTGCTTTTAAAATTAAGGCAGCCCATTCATACGACCCATACCGTTATATATGAGTTCAAATACAGGTTCTGGCTGCATTTTTCCACCTCTAGTTGGCACGAGCAAATGTTATTCACAAGAACATGAATTAAGCGTGACTGTTCTGCTAAATAGTAAAAGCGGCAACGGCTCAGGAATTTCCAATCTCCAAGCGATTAAAGTGTACAAGAAAAAGTTTATCTCACAGCAAAAAGTCTTCCATACTTTACTTTACATGACAATATATAGAGTTAGATCGACTAGCGTTAACTATGTATTCTTGTGATTAGTAGAGGTGATTGTATGATTATCAAACCATCATTTGATCTTTCGATCGGTTAACTATGCATTTCAAAAGGGTATGTTTTCACACTTGCAAGTAATTAACAACTTCCGTGGCAGATTGTTTTTTTGCATATCATTTAAAAGAATTACAAGTTTCTAAGCACATTGATCACTAAAAATATGATTCATCCACTATTGCACTTCATATTAAGAGGCACAAAAAATAGGAAAAATTCTTTGAGCAAAATCTAATAGAAAATTGTAATTCTTTCGTCTCTTTTATTTTACAAGTTTCGGGTGCTGAAAAATAGGAATAGTTCTCAACGAGCGGGCTCGGGAGGGGATACAACTGCAACGCAGTTGTTCCACGTCTCATTGCTCCTCCTATGGACATCGGATACCGTCCCCCCGATCGGCTTGTGGGCCGAGAGGGTCAACTCCACGAATTGATCGTGGCAGTTCTTCCCCACCTTCACGAGCTCACGACAACATTCATTGGTGGGTGCAACGGTGTTGCCAAGGACTATGATTTGAAAGAACGAAGACCCGCAATCGCTAGTCATTCCCTTTGCGCAATCAGGGTTTCCGGCGAAGGTAGCTCTAGGAAGCAATGCAGCAGTGACGACCAACAAGGTCATGAGAGCAGACAAGTTCTTGAAAGTTGCCATGATGGTCGTTTGGGGACGGAAGTGTCAGAAAATTGTTTGAGATTGCTGATTGTTTGATGATGTAGTCGATGTAGAGATGAGAACTTATGTAGGTTGAGGGAAGTAGTGCATTAATGAAGTGGATCACCAGTTATGATTCAAGAATTTATGTAGGAAACTTCTACAATTATTTCCCTTGCTATAAATTCTTCTCGGGCTTCATTGTTCTACAAGGATTGAGGACCTTGTCATCTCACTATGTTTACGGTTCAATCATTTGTCATAAAAACAGTAGTAATGAGTTGCTTGGTTGAAGAGAATTAGCCGGGAATGAAAATACTCATTTCGGGTCTGACTTTCGATCCCATGTATGGTATTTGATAGGAACTAGTCACATGCCCTCGCGGGCTTAAAATAATTGTATGAAATTAAATTTGCTTAAAAAGTTTCAACTTATATACTTCCGTAAAAATGGCCACAATTAAGTTTTAGAGCTAATATAAACCAGACCCTAAAACACATAAGGATACATCATTGCAACCGACTTGGTGAGGATGAAAATGAACCAAAAATGTGCTGAACGCCCCTAACGCCGGTCTCGTCAAGGGATATACAGCCTAAATTTTGACCTCCCAAGTCATGGATTAGGTCCCTTGAGATCTCTGCATTAAATATGGGTTAGCACAAGACCTGTTCAATGGCTAGGTCCGGCTGAATTTGGATTGTGTCATAAATAGTCCAACCCAATTGGACACATTAATCCATTTATATGACCGATTCATTTTTAATGGAAATATCTGAACCTATATCTGACTTGACCTATTACCATCTCAAGCTCGACTCTACTCATATTCATAAAATACTTCTATATTTAGCACACGCTAAGAATACTTGTTTCTTATGACTTTTTAAAAATTTTATGTTGCTGAAGCACTTCCAAGCAATACAAATCTAGTGAAAAATTTTTACAATTTCATAAAAAAAAAAAAAATTGGGGCTCTGCTTCTTTAATAGAAACTGTAATATTTTTGGAAAATATTTTATAGGAAGTCATTTTCGAGGAAGATAATAATATTTTCTGGTGTTTGGCTTCAGCCTAAAAATGAAATAGAAAATGTTTTCCACTAAGTATGGAAAATCTGATTTGATTTACCTCCGTGCACTCCTTTTAATAATTTTTAATTTCTTTTCTTTTATAATTATTCTTTTGTAATTATTTTTAGAAAAAAGCGGCCAGGAGAGCTCGAGCCTCGCTAGCTTCGAGTAAGGCTTGAGCCTGGCCAGAGGCCAACGAGCTCGAGCTACACAAGCCTAGGGCAAGCTAGAGATTCACTAGCCTTGGCAAGCTCAAGCCTCGCCTGAAGTCGAGGAGGCCTTAACCTCTCCAAATCTACGAGCTCATCCTTCTGCTACGGCCGACCATCGACTAAGGAAGAAGGAAAAAGAAAAACATGAAAGACAAAAGATTAACAAAACTATAAAACATAAAAACAAAACAAAAATTTTTTTGAAACAATCTTATAAGTAAAAAACATTCAAAATCAGACGAATAAAAAGATTAAAAATGTCCTATTTTTGATTCAAATAAGTTTGTTAGGTAACCCATGTTTGACCAATTTTAGCTTGCTGTTAAATTTAAGGCATCCCATTCATACGACCGGTATCATTATATATGAGTTCATATACGGTTTCAGGCCGCATTTTTCCACCTCTAGCTGGCACGAGCAAATGTAATTCACAAGAACGTGAATTAAGCGTGACTGTTCTGCTAAATAGTAAAAGCGGTAACGGCTCGGGAATTTCCGGTCTCCAAGCGATTAAAGTTTACAAGAAAAAGCTTATCTCATAGTAAAAAGTCTTCCATACTTTACTTTACAAGACAATATACAGAGTTAGATTGGCTAATGTTAACTATGTATTCATGTGATTAGTAGAGGTGATTGTATGATTATCAAACCATCATTTGATCTTTCGATCAGTTAACTATGCATTTCAAAAGGTTATGTTTTCACACTTGCAAGTAATAAAAAACTTCCGCGGCAGATTGTTTTTTGCATATCATTTTAAAAAAATTACAAGTTTCTAAGCACATTGATCACCAAAAATATGATTCATCCACTATTGCACTTCATCTTCAGAGGCACAAAAAATAGGAAAATTCATTGAGCAGAATCCAATAGAAAATTGTACTTCTTTCGTCTCTTTTATTTTACAAGTTTCGTGTACTGAAAAATTGGAATAGTTCTCAACGAGCGTGCTCGGGAGGGGATACAGCTGCAACGCAGTTGTTCCACGTCTCATTGCTCCTCCTATGGACATCGGATACCGTCCCCCCAATCGGCTTGTGGGCAGAGACGGTCAACTCCACGAATTGATTGTGGCAGTTCTTCCCCACCTTCACGAGCTCACGACAACATTCATTGGTGGGTGCAGCGGTGTTGCCAAGGACTATGATTTGAAAGAACGAAGACCCGCAATCGCTAGTCATTCCCTTTGCGCAATCAGGGTTTCCGGCGAAGGTAGCTCTAGGAAGCAATGCAGCTGTGACGACCAACAAGATCATGAGAGCAGACAAGTTCTTGAAAGTTGCCATGATGGTCGTTTGGGGACGGAAGTGTCAGAAAATTGTCTGAAATTGCTGATTGTTTGATGATGTAGTCGATGTAGAGATGAGAACTTATATAGGTTGAGGGAAGTAGTGCATTAATGAAGTGGATCGCCAGTTATGATT
Source organism: Syzygium aromaticum (assembly GCA_024500025.1). Taxonomy (NCBI): domain Eukaryota; kingdom Viridiplantae; phylum Streptophyta; class Magnoliopsida; order Myrtales; family Myrtaceae; genus Syzygium; species Syzygium aromaticum. Next base: position 15,496,440 of record CM044886.1, read on the forward strand.
CAAGAACTTATGTAGGAAACTTCTACAATTATTTCCCTTGCTATAAATTCTTCTCGGGCTTTGATTGTTCTACAAGGATTGAGGGCCTTGTCATCTCACTATGTTTGCGGTTCAATCATTTGTCATAAAAACAGTAGTAATGAGTTGCTTGGTTGAAGAGAATTAGCCGGGAATGAAAATACTCATTTCGGGTCTGACTTTCGATCCCATGTACGGTATTTAATAGGAACTAGTCATATGCCCTTGCGGACTTAAATTAATTGTATGAAATTAAAATTGCTTATAAAGTTTCAACTTATATACTTCCGTAAAAATGGCCACAATTAAGTTTTAGAGCTAATATAAAACAGACCCTAAAACGCATAAGGATACATCATTGCAACCGACTTGGTGAGGATGAAAATGAACCAAAAATGTGCTGAACGCCCCTAACGCCGGCTTGGTCAAGGGATAAACAGCCTAAATTTTGACCTCCCAAGTCATGGATTAGGTCCCTTGAGATCTCTACATTAAATATGGGTTAGCACAAGACCTGTTCAATGGCTAGGTTCCGGGCGGATTTAGATTGTGTCATAAATAGTCCAACCCAATTGGACACATTAATCCGTTTGTATGACCGATTTATTTTTAATGGAAATATCTGAACCTATATCTGACTTGACCCATTACCATCTCAAGCCCGACTCTACTCATATTCATAAAATACTTCTATATTTAGCACACGCTAAGAATACTTGATTGTTTTGACTTTTTAAAAATTTTATGTTGCCAAAGCGCTTCCAAGCAATACAAATCTAGTGAAAAATTTTTACAATTTCTTAATAAAATTGAGGCTCTGCTTCTTTAATAGAAACTGTAATATTTTCGGAAAATATTTTCTAGGAAGTTATTTTCGAGGAAGATAATAGTATTTTCTAGTGTTTGGCTTTAGCCTAAAAATGAAATAGAAAATGTTTTCCACTAGGTATGGAAAATCTGATTTGATTTACCTCCGTGCACTCCTTTTAAAAATTTTTAATTTCTTTTCTCTTGTAATTATTTTTTTATAATTATTTTAAAAAAAGGTGGCCAGGAGAGCTTGAGCCTCGCTAGCCTTGCCTGGCCAGAGGCCAATGAGCTCGAGCAACGCAAGCCTTGGGCGAGCTAGAGATTTGCTAGCCTTGGCAAGCTCAAGCCTTGCCTGAAGTCCAGGAGGTCTCAACCTCTCCAAATCAACAAGCTCGTCCTTCTGCTACGGCCGACCATCAGCTAAGGAAGAAGGAAAAGGAAAAAAATGAAAGAAAAAAGATTAAAAAAACTATAAAACATAAAAACAAAACAAAAAAATTTTGAAACAATCTTATAACTAAAAAAAATTAAAAATCAGACGTTTAAAAAAAATTACAAATGTATGGTATTTCTGATTCAATTAAGTTTGTTAGGTATCCCTTGTTTGACCAATTTTAGCTTGCTTTTAAATTTAGGCCATCCCATTCATACGACCCGCACCAATATAAATGAGTTCAAATATGGGTTCTGGCCGCATTTTTCCACCTCTAGTTGGCACGAGCAAAAGTAATTCACAAGAAAGTGAATTAAGCATGACTGTTCTACCAAATAATAAAAGCGGCAATGGCTCGGGAATTTCCGATCTCCAAGCGATTAAAGTTTACCAGAAAAAGTTATCTCTCTGGAAAAAGTCTTCCATACTTTACTTTACATGACAATATACAGAGTTAGATTGGCTCGCGTTCATTATGTATTCATGTGATTAGTAGAGGTGATTGTATGATTATCAAACCATCATTTGATCTTTCAATCGGTTAACTATGCATTTCAAAAGGTTTTGTTTTCACACTTGCAAGTAATTAAAAACTTCCGCGGCAGATTGTTTTTTGCATATCATTTTCAAAAAATTACAAGTTTCTAAGTACATTGATCACTAAAAATATGTTTCATCCACTATTGCACTTCATCTTAAGAGGCACAAAAAATAGGAAAATTCTTTGAGCAGATTCAAATAGAAAATTGTAATTCTTTGGTCTCTTTTATTTTACAAGTTCCGTGCACTGTAAAATAGGAATAGTTCTCAACGACCGGGCTCGAGAGGGGATACAGCTGCAACGCAGTTGTTCCACGTCTCATTGCTCCTCCTATGGACATCGGATACTGTCCCCCCGATCGGCTTGTGGGCCGAGAGGGTCAACTCCACAAATTGATCGTGGCAGTTCTTCCCCGCCTTCACGAGCTCACGACAACATTCATTGGTGGGTGCAACGGTGTTGCCAAGGACTATGATTTGAAAGAACGAAGACCCGCAATCGCTAGTCAATCCCTTTGCGCAATCAGGGTTTCCGGCGAAGGTAGCTCTAGGAAGCAATGCAGCAGTGACGACCAACAAGGTCATGAGAGCAGACAAGTCCTTGAAAGTTGCCATGATGGTGGTTTGGGGATGGAAGTGTCAGAAAATTGTTTGAGATTGCTGATTGTTTGATGATGTAGTCGATGTAGAGATGAGAACTTATATAGGTTGAGGGAAGTAGTGCATTAATGAAGTGGATCACCAGTTATGATTCAAGAATTTATGTAGGAAACTTCTACAATTATTTCGCTTTCCATAAATTCTTCTCGGGCTTGGTTGTTCTACAAGGATTGAGGGCCTTGTCATCTCACTATGTTTGCGGTTCAATCATGTGCCATAAAAACAGTAGTAATGAGTTGCTTGGTTGAAGAGATTTTTTTTTTTTTTGGACATAGGTTGAAGAGAATTGGCTGGGAATGAAAATACTCATTTCAGGTCCGACTTTCAATCCCATGTTTGGTATTTAATAGGAACTAGTCGCATGCCCTCGTGGGCTTAAAATAATTGTATGAAATTAAATTTGCTTAAAAAGTTTCGACTTATATACTTCCGTAAAAATGGCCACAATTAAGTTTTAGAGCTAATCTAAAACAAACCCTAAAACGCATTAGGATAAATCATTTCAGCCGACTTGGAGAGGCTGAAAATGAACAAAAAATGTGCCGAATGCCCCTAACGCCGATCTGGTCAAGGGATACTCAGCCTTAGTTTTGACCTCTCAAGTCATGGATTAGGTCTCATGAGATCTCTAAATTAAATATGGATTAGCACAAGACCTGTTGAATGGATCGGTCCGGTCATGTAACATCCCGAATTACGATCTGTTTACGAGACTAAGTGAGTGTGTATTAATTCTCGTTTAATTTTAGTGAGTCTCGCTTGAACTTGATCAATCACGGGATACTAGCCCAATGGGAAAGACTAAATAGGAAACGGTACGTGGACCGGGGACCCGATCGCGAAGTTGGACACAAATTTCTAAAAATACCGAGGGAATATTTTGGCCAATGTGAACCGTTCTTAGGAAAGTGATGGATGCATTTAGCCAACAACGTATGATCGGATCGCGGGTGATTCCGCACGACCGAGAACACTCGTGGTGAACGAATTCCGAATCTAATTCAAACGATCGCGACCTCCGGCACTAGTGATAATTCATTGAGTTCTCTCGGGGATCGAGGCCAACAAGACTCGGGCAACCCTAGGTCTGTAACAGCCCGAATTTCGATGTAATTCCAGGATCAATAAAACTGATATTACTTCGCATTTCATTTTAGTAAGTCTCGCCCAGAGCTGATCACTCTCGGGATACTAACCAATGGGGTATGGCTAACTAGAAAACGGTACGTGGACCGGGGACCCTATCGTGAAACGGACGTCGATCACGAGAGACACTGAAGGAATATTTTGGGCCAACGTGGGCCGATCGTAGGAAAGGGTAATGGATTGGGTTTGGCCAAGGCCTACGATGTACAATAGGGATGCAAGTGATTCTGTAAGACCGAATGTACACGTGACCAACCAGTCTTGAACTCGAACCGAACGATCGTGACATCTGGAACTAGCGATAATTTCTCATTCTCTCAATGATCGAGACTATTATGATACAGATAGCCCTAGGTCGATACGCGTAACCTCTAAACAGCCGCCCGTTAGTGAGAGACTCTGAAATTGAAAGTTTAGCGAGTTTTGTTCACGGAATTGAGCCCGGATTTCGATGTTGATTTTCGAAGGTTTAAGAGACTATTTTTGGAAATATGACGTCATACTGAGCTGGCCACATACATTTGGAGTTAGTACGAACGAAAATTGGAATTTCGGTCCGGGGGTGAAAAATTACGATTTTGCCCCTCGGGATGCCAGCGTCGCTTTTCGAGGCCAAATGAGGTTATTTTTTTGAGGCCGAGACCATTTTTGGGTGGCCACGCTTACCAAGAGTCATTTTGGACAAAAAGTGGAATTTTGACAAAAATTGGAAAAATAATATAATTTTATTCCCGAAACTTTGACGTGGATTTTCGAGAGCTTGCGCGATGAATTTCGTGATTCCAACGCCATATTACGTTGGCCATGCACATATGGAACGCGTATGTGCGAAAATTGGAATTTCAGTTCGGGATTGGAAAATTACGAAAATGCCCCTAGGCCACTTTTGATTAATTCCGAATTTTGGATTTAATTTTGGGATTAACCAAGGTTAGTTAGGGCTAAACCAGGTCTGGTCAGCTTGGGTTAAGGACCAATGACCATTTTACCCCTAAATTATTGGATTTGGATGAATATTAGCCCTAGGATCAAGGGCAAAAGTGTTAAATAGCCCTCAATTTTGACACATGGATTTCACTTAAACCACCTTTGAACTATTTGACCAGACCCTATCTCTCTCCTCTCAGCTATTCAGTCATTTTCCCCGTGCAATTTCTTCTTCTTCTCCGTTTCTTGCTCTGCAGTTCCGGTTCTGCATTTTCTGGTACTGTTCACGCCGGAACAGTACCAGCCGGAGCTGCTGTTCGCCCACCAGCCGTCGCCACAGCACCCTTGGACCTCCCTTTCATCTGTTCAGCCACCACAGCCCCGGTTTTTGTCCAAAATAGCCTTGTTTCTCTCTTTTTCTCTTTCCCGGACTGCAAACAGTACCGCTGGAGCTTTGCCGGAGCTCCGATCGCCATTCCGTCGCCACCCAGCCGTCCAGCCACGCTGTACGACGCCGACCGTGCCTGTCCATACATTGTCCGTACGGTAGGTACTGTTCACCGCGTCCGTACGCCGCCGTACGGCACGTCGCTGCCGTCACTGGTGCCTCGCCGGCCACCGTTTCCCGCTGTCTGCTTAGTGTCCGTACATAATCACTGTTCACCGGTACTGTTCACGCGCGCTGTTCACCCGCACTGTTCACCCCGCCAGCCGCTGCGATCCGTACGCCATTCGCCGTTAATTCGCCGCCGGTTTCACTGTTCACCAGTGATCGGCCGCCGTTCCCCTTCGTCGTGAGCTTGGATTAGGTGAGTAAAATTCCTAAACTCGGATTAGGACTGATTAATGCGATTTTCTGGACTGGTTTAGGAATACCGGTACTGGCTGAGAAAGATTAGTGTACTGTTCGATAGAATTTGTAATCCGGAAATTGTAGTTGGCCAATGAGAATTGTTTAGGAAGGATATTTGGTTTAATTGGCAAAGTTAGGAGTACATCGGTGGAATTGCCGGGTATGCCCGGGTTGACTGATTGTATGTCAATTATGCTTGATAATGATTGATTTCGCATTGCCATGTTGTATGTTGGGTGTTCGATTTATATTGGCGCTCATGGTGCATTGCATTGCATAACATGGACACGTATTGTGTATGCCGAGAGTGAGGCATGTAATAAACTTGTGCGAGAATGCGTGTCTGCCATGAGCATGTGATCACCTAAAATACCCTGAGGCGTCATACGCTGGGTTCAGATAATAATGAGTTGCGTGATCACCTAAGGACCTTCGGGTCGATACCGTCCTCATGCACTTTGAAGCAGGACGATGCCCGGTACGTCCGGAAGGCGACCATCCTCATGCACTTTGAAGCAGACTCTGGTTCGCAAGGAGTCGGTGTTGCGCCTCATGCACTTTGAAGCAGGCTAGAGACACTGGGCCAGATCGGTTGCTGCGCCTCATGCACTTTGGAGCGGGCTAGACACACCGGGCCGTGAAAAAGTGATGACTCGAGTCGTAATAAATAATAATGAATTGGGCAAGTGTGCCAGTGTGGGCTAGTGGGCCGGGGAAATGTGCATGACATGTCGATGACATTTGCATGCATAAACATGCATTGATTAGTATGCGAGCGTGTGAGACTCGGTACATGAGCATGTGTTTGGCGTACGTGTGACTGTGTGTGCCACGTATGTGCCATGATTATTATATATTGAACTGTCTAACCTGCAAGGTCAGAGAATTGTTTGATTATGGTTGTGTTATAATTTTAAATGATTGTTTCCGGTCAGGAGATTGCATGTTAGCCTAGCCTAGGTTTAGGGTTTGAACTCACTGAGATTCGTCTCACGGTTGTTTAAACCGAAACTTTTCAAACCCCCGGCCGTGAAGATGGAGAGACCACCGCCACTTTTTGGGATCCCTCTGCAGATCCGGCAATATACTAGTACCTTCCCCTCAGGAAATGGGGAGGCTTTTGTGAGGTATAGATCAGAAGTAGTTGTAAATATAGGCGTTGATTATTATCAAAAGCAGGAGTACGTGGCATGGTGCCACCGGGATGCCAATGGGAATGAGGGAGAGCCCCTCAGGACCTTTGATATCCCAGTCGAGGGCGGGTTGATGCAGCCCAACATAGCCGATGGTGAGGTGATAGACCCTGAGGTCACACCCGAGTTGCTGGAGCTTGATGAGGAGCCCGACGTGCTAGCTAAGGACCCCGAGTCTATGGATGAGGAGGATGACGGACCCGAGGCCATGGCGCAGGATGTCGAGGAGGATGGAGAGGTTGCTGAGTTAGGATCGGATGAGGAGGGGTTCGAGATGTATCTTGACTTGGAGTTGGAGCCGGACTCTGAGGACGAGTGAGCCTAGGCCATGGATTCGGAGGATTCGAGGACTAGCGAGAATACTTCTGAGGAGCCGTCAAATGATTCCACTGAGTCGTCTGATCCCGACTGGGAGCCTTAGGTTCGACCAGTACCCTTAGTTAGCAGTGAGGGCCATTATCTTTTTGGACTATAGCCCTCTACCTGAGTTTTAGCCTGACCTCTTAGCCACTTACCTCCTTTTTGACCTGGTGGCTACTAACCGTTTGTATTTTCTTTTGGTACTTGTAAATATTGTTTAAATGGTTTTTAATAGTAATACAATTATGTAATTATTTTCTTATGTGATGTTGGCTGCCCTGGTTCTCATATCGGTTGTGTCAGGGTTTAATTATTTATTGCTTCCGCATGTGATTGATCTCTGTTTGAGCGTGGGTCGGCGACGCTTCCTGGGAGTGTTGCACCTTAATCGACCGTGACGGGATGTTGCGTGCCGTAGGGTACGGGGCGTGACAAGGTCGATACGCGTAACACCTAACTAGCCGCCCGATAGTGAGAGGCTCTAAAATTTTGAAACGAGCAAATTTGATCGCGAAATTGGACCCGAACTTCGATGTCCAAATTTCGTGGACGTTTATAATTATTTTGCAAAGCCAACATTGTTTTAGAGTTGCCACGCATGTTTGGAGTGGGTATGGTAAAACTATGGGATTTCGGCCCAGAAGTGAAAAAATTAAGGTTTTACCCCTCCGTACTTTGACGTTGATTTCTGGAGTCGTATGCGGTTATTTTTTGTGGCCAATGTCGTTTTGGTGTGGCCACATACATTCAGAGTTAGTATAGTTGAAAATTGGAATTTCGGCCGAAATCAAAAAAATTTACTATTTTACTCCTTGACATCGACGGTGATTTTCAAGGACTCGTGTGATTAATTTTGCGATTCTAACGCTATATTATGTTGGCCACACACATTTGGGATAGATACGGGTGAAAAATGAAATTTCAACCCGGGACCGGAAAAATGACCATTTTACCCTTGGCCTATTTTGAGCTCCGAATTTTGGGGATATTTTTGGGAAATTATTAAATGGAAATTCAGCTCAATTATTGGGCCAAAGACCATCTCACCCCTCAATTATTGGATAAAATTGAATGTAAACCGTTGGATTAAGGGCATTTTAGTCAAATTGCGCGGATCGGCGACACTTATCCTCCACTACCCCCCATATTTGACCAAGTTGGACCAGCCTCTGTCTCTCCTCACTCCCCATTCGGCCAAACTCCTTTCTCTCTCACCCGAAATTCTCTCTCCCTCATTGTCGGCCAAGTTCGCCGTCGCCACTGCCGGACTGCCGTGAGCTGCCGTTCGCCGCCGCCGTGCCTTGTCCGACGCCATCACCACCACATCCCATCAACACCGCCATCCTCTCTCTCTCTCTCTCTCTCTCTCTCTCTCTCTCTCTCGCTTTCCCTTTTGTTTGGCGAGAGAACACCGCCAGATCGCTGCCGAGAGGGAGATGGCTGCACGCTGTCGCCGGGACGCCATTGCTCGCCGCCGCCGTCCACGCCGACCAGCTACCATTGCCACGCTCACCGACCCACTTTCCCCTCATCACCACCTTGGATCGCCGCCGTACGGTTCTGCCAAGGGACCGCTGTCCGTATCGTCGCCGTCGTGAACCGCCGCCGGTTTCGCCGTTTACCGGCAATTGGCCGCCCGTTCCCATTGACTTTGATTTAAGAGTTGGTGAGTGTACCTCCTAAACTCAGATTAGGACTGGTAGTGTATTTTCCGGACCGGTTTGGGTGATATTAGGGTGTACTAAGAGAGAATTGAGAATTGACCGGTGAAAATTTATATTGGGACAAATACCGGTGGATGGATGAGATTTATTGGAGGATAAATGGTGGCCCTGGAGTGGCTAATTTGGGGGCTAGTCAGTGTAAGATTGTCGAATTGCAATAGATTATTCAGGGAATTATTGGCTGTATTGCTAGGATTGCCTGGATTGGTTGATTATTGGCTGAATCGCGTTAGAGTATGCTATGCCATGTCGTGTGCTCGTAGGACTCAAAATGTGCGGTATGTGATTGGCCAATTGTGGCATGAAATGAATGCCAAATTGAGATTTGTGTACTGGGCCACACGGTATTAAATGAGCCAATTGAGCTTGTGTTGGTGGCATTGAGTTGACTAAGTGCTTGAACTATATTTGTTGCTCATGGTGCATTGTGTTATGTTGCATGGCCACGTATTGTGTACGCTGAGAGTATGGCATGAGATGGAAATGTGCGAAAATGCGTGTCTGCCATGAGTATGTGATCACCTAATCACCTAATATATCTTGATGCATTTACGCGGGGTGTGCCATCCTCATGCACTTTGTAGCACGATGATGCCCGGTACGTCCGAAAGACGACCATCCCGATGCGTTTTACGCGGGCTCTGGTTCGTAAGGAGATCGGTATTGCACCTCATGCACTTTGTGGCAGGCTAGAGACACTGGGCCAAGTGATGCCTTTATACGTTGGCCGCGGAGTGTTGTGGGCCTTCGGGTCGTAATAACTGGCCCTCGGATCATAATAATTATTAGTTGAGCATTCGCCAGTATGGGCTAGTGAGCCGAGTCATGAATAGGGCATGATGACAACATTTGCATGCATAAGAGTGCATGGGCTAGTGTGCGAGTATGCAAGACTCAGTGAATGGCATGTCATACGAACACTGTTGAGCGTGAGCATGCGTATGACATACGTGTGAATAACGTGTTTGTGCATGTGATTTGATTATTATATCGAAATGCTTAATCTACAGGGTCAGCTAGATAAGTGATTAGGGCCCTAGGGCCTGGGTCAAAGGATGTTTGTGATTTACATTGCCATGCTAGTTATGTATACCTGTCAGGAGAATGCATGTTAGCCTAACCTAGGTTTAGGGGTTATACTCGTTGAGATTTGTCTCACAGTTGTTATAACCAAACATTTCAGACCCCCAGCCTTGAGATGTCGCGGCCACCGCCTCTTTTTGGAATAACTACACAGATCGAGCGGACCACTAGAGTATACCGTTTGGGGAATAGAGAGGCCTATGTACGATATCATTCCCTAGTTTATCTCAACGTGGGTGAGCACGACTATCAGACGCAGGAGTATGTAGCGTGGTGTTTGAGAGACGCTAATGGGAATATAGGCAGTCCCCTTCGAACTTTCGATGTTCCAATAGGCGAGCATGAGATGATGATTCCCCAGATGGCCGATGGCGAGGTCATAGATCCCCTAAGCACGGATGAGCCGGTAGCGATGGAGCAAGAGCTCGAGATATGGTATGACGACCTTGAACCAATGAAGGAGGAGGTCGAGCTAGAGCCGATGGACCAGGACCTAGGTGAGGATGGAGAAGTAGCTGAATTAGGGCCAGATGATGAAGAACAGGGATTATACCTTGATCCGAAACTGGAACCGGACTCAGAAGACTAGTGGGCCGCTGCATAGGACATGGAGTCAAAGGAATCAGAATCGAGTGGAGAATCTTCAGAAGAGCCCTTAGAAGATCCCTACAGAATCCTCCGACCCAGAATGGGAGTCCTGAGGCAAGCCAGAGTAGTAGGAATGGAGGCTATACCTTTTTGACTGTATTCCTCCCTTTAGTAGTCTCACCCTAACCTTAGCCACCCTACTCTTTTTGTCTAGTCGTGGTTGTTGACTGTTCGATCTGTGAAAGTATGGGCTGTAGTATAAAATGTTGTAAAAAGAGTTGTTTTTCTCAATATTGTATAAGATATGTATATATATTTTCAGCTGTGTTGATTGCCACTTTGGCTATCCAGTATCTCTTATTAGTTCTATCAGGGTTTGTTTGTTATTGCTTCCATTTGTGCTTTATGCTCTGTTTTGGACGTTGGATCGGCGACGCTTCCTGGGACGTTGCAAACATATTGACCAACGTAGGGATGTTTCATGCCGTAGGGTTCGGGGCGTCACAGGTTGGATTTGAGTTGTGTCATAAATAGTCCAACCCAAATGGACACGTTAATCCGTTTATGACCAATTTATTTTCAATGGAAATATCTTAACCTATATCTGACTTGACCCATAAGCAAGTCATGCCCGACTCGACTCATATTGATAAAATACTTCTATATTTAGCACACGCTAAGAATACTTGTTTGTTCTGACTTTTTAAAAATATTATGCTACTAAAACACTTCCAAGCAATACAAATCTGGCGAAAACTTTTTAAAATTTCTTTTAAAAAAATTGAGGCTCTGCTTCTTTAACAGAAACTGCAATATTTTTGGAAATTATTTTTTCGGAAGTCTTTTTCGAGGAAGATAATAATATTTTCTGGTGTTTAGCTTAAGCCTGAAAGTGAAATAGAAAATGTTTTCCACTAGGTATGGATAATCTTATTTGATGTACCTCCATGCACTCCTTTTAATAATATTTAATTTCTCCTCTTTTATAATTATTTTTTTATAATTATTTAAAAAAAAGGTGGCCAGGAGAACTCAAGCCTCGCTAGCCTCGAGTAAGGCTTGAGCCTAGCCAGAGGCCAATGAGCTGGAGCTACGCAAACCTTGGGCGTGCATGAGATTCGTTAGCCTTGGCAAGCTCAAGCCTTGCCTGAAGTCGAGGAGGCCTCAACCTATCCAAATCAACAAGCTCATCCTTCTGCAACGGCCAACCATCAGCTAAGGAAGAAGGAAAAAGAGAAAAATGAAAGAAAAAAGATTTAAAAAACCAAAAAACATCAAACAAAACAAAAAAAAATCTGAAACAATCTTATAACTAAAAAAAATTAAAAATCAGACGATTAAAAAAAAATAAAAATGTCGTATTTCTAATTCAATTAAGTTTGTTAGGTATCCCATGTTAGACCAATTTTAGCTTGCTTTTAAATTTAAGGCATCCCTTTCATACGACCCGTACCATTATATATGAGTTCAAACACGGGTTCTAGCTGCATTTTTCCACCTCTAGTTGGCACGAGCAAATGTAATTCACAAGAACCTGAATAAAGCATGACTGTTCTGCTAAATAGTAAAAGCGGTAACGGCTCGGGGATTTCCGATCTCCACGCGATTAAAGTTAACAAGAAAAAGTCTATCTCACAATAAAACGTCTTCCATACTTTACTTTACATGACATTATACAGAGTAAGATAAGCTAGCGTTAATTATGTATTCATGTGATTAGTAGAGGTGATTGTATGATTATCAAACCATGATTTGATCTTTCGATCGGTTAACTATGCATTTCGAAATGTAATGTTTTCACACTTGTAAGTAATTAACAACTTCTGGGGCAGATTGTTTTTTGCATATCATTTTAAAAAAATTACATGTTTCTAAGCACATTGATCACTAAAAATATGATTCATCCACCATTGCACTTCATCTTAAGAGGCACAAAAAATAGGAAAATTCCTTGAGGAGAATCCAACAGAAAATTGTAATTCTTTCGTCTCTTTTATTTTACGAGTTTAGTTTACTGTAAAATAGGAATAGTTCTCAACGAGCGGGCTCGGGAGGAGATACAGCTACAACGCAATTGTTCCACGTCTCATTGCTCCTCCTATGGACATCGGATACCGTCCCCCCGATCGGCTTGTGGGCAGAGACGGTCAACTCCACGAATTGATCGTGGCAGTTCTTCCCCGCCTTCACGAGCTCACGACAACATTCATTGGTGGGTGCAATGGTGTTGCCAAGGACTATGATTTGAAAGAACGAAGACCCGCAATCGCTAGTCATTCCTTTTGCGCAATCAGGGTTTCCGGCGAAGGTAGCTCTAGGAAGCAATGCAGCAGTGACGACCAACAAGGTCATGAGAGCATACAAGTTCTTGAAAGTTGCCATGATGGTCGTTTGGGGATGGAAGTGTCAGAAAATTGTCTGAGATTGCTGATTGTTTGATGATGTAGTCGATGTAGAGATGAGAACTTATATAGATTGAGGGAAGTAGTGCATTAATGAAGAGGATCACCAGTTATGATTCTAGAATTTATGTAGGAAACTTCTACAATTATTTCCCTTGCCATAAATTCTTCTCGGGCTTCATTGTTCTACATGGATTGAGGGCCTCGTCATCTCACTATGTTTGCGGTTCAATCATTTGCCATAAAAACAGTACTAATGAGTTGCTTGGTTGAAGAGAAATGGCCGGGAATGAAAATACTCATTTCGGGTCTGACTTTCGATCCCATGTCTGGTATTTAGTAGGAACTAGTCACATGTCCTCGCGGGCTTGAAATAATTGTATGAAATTAAATTTGCTTAAAAAGTTTCAACTTATATACTTCCGTAAAAATGGCCACAATTAAGTTTTAGAGCTAATATAAAACAGACCCTAAAACGCATAAGGGTACATCATTGCAACCGACTTGGATTGGATGAAAATGAACCAAAAATGTGCTAAACGCGCCTAACGCCGGTCTGGTCAAGGGATACTCAGCCTAAATTTTGACCTCCCAAGTCATGGATTAGGTCCCTTAAGATCTCTGCATTAAATATGGGTTAGCACAAGACCTGTAGAATGGATAGGTTTGGTCGGATTTGGATTGTGTCATAAATAGTCCAACCCAGTTGGACACATTAATCCGTTTATATGACCGACTTATTTTTAGTGGAAATATCTCAACCTATATCTAACTTGACCCATTACCAAATCAAGTCCGACTCTACTCATATTCATAAAATACTTCTATATTTAGCACGTGCTAAGAATACTTGTTTGTTTTGACTTTTTAAAAATTTTATGTTGCTAAAGCACTTCCAAGCAATAGAAATCTCGTCAAAAGCTTTTACAATTTCTTAAAAAAAATTGAGGCTATGCTTCTTTAACAGAAACTGTAATATTTTTGGAAATTTTTTCTAGGAAGTCATTTTCGAGGAAGATAATAATATTTTCTGGTGTTTGGCTTCAGCCTAAAAATGAAATAGAAAATGTTTTCCACTAGGTATGGAAAATCTGATTTGATTTACCTCCGTGCACTCCTTTTAATAATTTTGAATTTCTTTTCTTTTATAATTATTCTTTTGTAATTATTTTAAAAAAAAAAGCGGCCAGGAGAGCTTCTACCTTGCTAGCCTCGAGTAAGGCTAGAGCCTGGCCAGAGGCCAACGAGCTCGAGCTACGCAAGCCTTGGGCGAGCTAGAGATTCGCTAGCCTTGGCAAGCTCAAGCCTCGCCTGAAGTCGAGGAGGCCTCAACCTCTCCAAATCAACGAGCTTGTCCGTCTGGTACGGCCGACCATGGACCAAGGAAGAAGGAAAAAGAAAAACATAAAAGAAAAATGATTAAAAAAAACTATAAAACATAAAACAAAACAAAAAAAAAATTGAAACACTCTTATAACAAAAAAAAATTAAAAATCAGACAAATAAAAAAAATTAAAAATGTAGTATTTCTGATTCAATTAAGTTTGTTAGGTATCCCATGTTCGACCAATTTTAGCTTGCTTTTAAATTTAAGGCATCCCTTTCATACGACCCGTACCGTTATATTTGAGTTCAAATACGGGTTCTAGCCGCATTTTTCCACCTCTAGTTGGCACGAGCAAATGTAATTCACAAGAACGTGAATTAAGCATGACTGTTCTCCTAAATAGTAAAAGCGGTAACGGCTCGGGAATTTCCGATCTCCAAGCGATTAAAGTTTACAAGAAAAGTTTATCTCACTGTAAAAAGTCTTCCATACTTTACTTTACATGACATTATACAGAGTTAGATCGGCTAGCGTTAATTATGCATTCATGTGATTAGTAGAGGTGATTGTATGATTATCAAACCATCATTTGATCATTCGATCAGTTAACTATGCATTTCAAAAGGTTATGTTTTCACACTTGTAAGTAATTAACAACTTCTGGGGCAGATTGTTTTTTGCATATCATTTTAAAAAAATTACATGTTTCTAAGCACATTGATCACTAAAAATATGATTCATCCACTATTGCACTTCATCTTAAGAGGCACAAAAAATATGAAAATTCTTTGAGGAGAATCCAATAGAAAATTGTAATTCTTTCGTCTCTTTTATTTTACAAGTTTAGTTTACTGTAAAATAGGAATAGTTCTCAACGAGCGGCCTCGGGAGGGGATACAGCTGCATCGCAGTTGTTCCACGTCTCGTTACTCCTCCTATGGACATCGGATACGGTCCCCCCGATCGGCTTGTGGGCCGAGAGGGTCAACTCCACGAATTGATCGTGGCACTTCTTCCCCGCCTTCACAAGTTCACGACAACATTCATTGGTGGGTGGAACGGTGTTGCCAAGGACTATGATTTGAAAGAACGAAGACCCGCAATCGCTAGTCATTCCTTTTGCGCAATCAGGGTTTCCGGCGAAGGTAGCTCTAGGAAGCAATGCAGCAGTGACGACCAACAAGGTCGTGAGAGCAGACAAGTTCTTGAAAGTTGCCATGATGGTCGTTTGGGGACGGAAGTGTCAGAAAATTGTCTGAGATTGCTGATTGTTTGATGGTGTAGTCGATCTGTAGATGAGAACTTATATTGGTTGATGGAAGTAGTGCATTAATGAAGTGGATCACCAGTTATGATTCTAGAATTTATGTAGGAAGCTTCTACAATTATTTCCCTTGCCATAAATTCTTCTCGGGCTTTATTGTGCTTCAAGGATTGAGGGCCTTGTCATCTCACTATGTTTGCGGTTCAATCATTTGCCATAAAAACAGTAGTAATGAGTTGCTTGGTTGAAGAGAATTAGCCCGGAATGAAAATACTCATTTCGGGTTTGACTTTCAATCCCATGTTTGGTATTTAATAGGAACCAGTCACATGCCCTCGTGGGTATAAAATAATCGTATGCAATTAAATTTGCTTAAAAAGTTTCAACTTATATACTTCCGTAAAAATGGCCACAATTAAGTTTTACAGCTAATCTAAAACAGACCCTAAAATGCGTAAGGATACATCAGTGCAACCGACTTGGAGAGGCTGAAAATGAAAATGAACCAAAATGTGCTGAACGCCCCTAACGCCGGTCTGGTCATGGGATACTCGGCCTAAGTTTTGACCTCCCAAGTCATGGATTAGGTCCTTTGAGATCTCTGCATTAAATATGGGTTAGCACAAGACCTGTTGAATGGATTGGTTCGGTCGGATTTGGGTTGTGTAATAAATTGTCCAATCCAAATGGACACATTAATTTGTTTATGATTGATTTATTTTAAGGGAAATATCTCAAGCTATATCTGACCTAACCTATAACCAACTGATGCCCAACTTGACTCATATTGATAGAATACTTCTAAATTTAGCACATGCTAAGAATACTTGTTTGTTATGACTTTTTAAAAAAATTATATTGCTAAAACACTTCCAAGCGATACAAATCTAGTGAAAAATTTTTATAATTTCTTCAAAAAATTGAGGCTCTGCTTGTTTAATAGAAACTATAATTTTTTTGGAAAATATTTTCTTGGAAGTCATTTTTGTGACATCCTGAAAATTTGTCCATTTGGGATTTGTAAAATACTGAGTTTTATGAAATGTACTCGTAGTAAATTCTCGCCCGGAACTGATCATTCCTGGGATGCTAACCAATAGGGAAAGGCTAATAGGGGAATTAAATTCGCTCGACTAAAGAAAATTCGATCGTGAATTGATTTTCGACCATGAAATCGCTGAAGTGAAATTTTGAGCAACTATTGGCCGATCTAAAGATAGTCAGGGGTCAGTTCGCCACTGTCCTATTAGTGGATCACGAGTGATTCTGTTGGACCATGAAATGACTTGACGAATGATTCTGAACCTATACCAAACAATCGTACCCCTCCAAGCTAGTGATTGATCTTCGCGATTTTAATGACAACCGAGGTCGTCATGTACCGAACGAACTTGCACGTGACTCAATTTATTGTCAGTCACGGGTCGAATATGAGAATTTCCCCAACAAGCCGCCCATTAATTTGAGAAACGCTTGAGTTGCGTTTAATAAAATTTAATTATGTAATTTTAGCCCAAATTGGACATCGGAAAATTAGGAAGTCACAACGGGACGTAGGACGACGTTGCTGAGGACACGTACGATTTTTGGGTGTGCCCGAATCCTTCAGAAAAATTCAATTTGAGCAAGAAATGGAGAAAGTGACCATTTTACCCTTGGAATTTAATAAAGGGTTAGTTTTATGAGGCAATGACGTTTTGGTCATTTTGCCCTCAACTTTTAGATAAGGCACAATGCCTTGGATATTTTTTCAAGCAAGATTCAATCCTAACCGTTG
The DNA here is from genome assembly GCA_024500025.1 of Syzygium aromaticum. Classification (NCBI taxonomy): domain Eukaryota; kingdom Viridiplantae; phylum Streptophyta; class Magnoliopsida; order Myrtales; family Myrtaceae; genus Syzygium; species Syzygium aromaticum. The sequence continues at coordinate 15,513,545 of CM044886.1, forward strand.
ATTTCAATATTAAATCGAATCTCGACCGTTGGATCAAAAAGGTTAGACAAGGACTTGATTGTAATTTGCCACTTGGGTCAAAATTTGCACAATTTAAGTCAAGACCCATTTATTCTCTCTCCTCATCTTCTCTCTCTCTCACTCTCTCTCTCTCTCTCCATTCTCTCCCTCATCACTGAAAATCCCCCCCTCACCGTGAGGTCCCCTTCGGCCGCCTCTCCCCACGCCGATCGCCACCGCGTCCTCACTGCCGTCCGTACACCCGCCGGTCACGCCGCCGTACGCCGGCCGTCGCACCATCGCCACCACCCCACGCCATCCGTCTCTCTCTTCTCTCTCTCCCCCGTGTGGCCGTGAGCCACGACCGAGCAAGCCCCCACCGTTGCTGTGTGCCGATCGCCACTGCCAAGCCACATCGCCGCTCACCACCATCCCTGCCGTTCCCGATTGAGTGCCGCCGCTTTCTGTTCTAGCCGATTTAGTCTAGAACTTGGTAAATTTTGCCTAAATCCGATTTAAGACATTGGGTATCAATGGATGATTTATTTTTGGGTGAAATCGGGTTTATTTGAATGCAAAAATTGTACGATTTGGGAGTGGGATTGATTAGTGGTCCTAAGATTGAATTTGGAAAATTTTAATGAAAATTTTGAGGAAGATAGTGGGTTGTGGAGGACTGTTCATGGGGCTGTGATGGGCCGATTGGAACACGAGTTGAATTTGTAGAACCGGCAATTAATGGTGAGAAAGTGTCGTGAAGGACCGAAATTGATTCGACGCCATTTGGTTGGAGAAAAATGGCAATTTGTGTGTTTAATGTGTGTTTGAACTATTATTGAGTTGTGGTGATGAAATTAAGTGCAGGGTTGTGTAATTATATGATTGAAATATGCCTGTTGTGTGCACGTTTGGGCTAGATTGAATTAATTGTTAAATTGGCCATATCGAATGCTTAGTGAGCATGTTTTGTGTGTGAGTTGTTGCATGCACAGGCCACGTATGATGGGCCAGTTGAGTGTGGTAAATGCTTGTGGAGCATGTGCATGAGTAAGAAAGAAATGTGATATGATATGTGATCATGAGAATTGTGCCGTCCTGAGGCGTGTACTTCAACGCGGGACGATGCACGGCATTACCGGAAAACTACCTAGCTGAGAATAATCCCGACGAGTCTAAAGAGCCTAAGAGAGAATTGGAGTATATACTCCCATTTAAGCAGTACATGGATCCCAATTTTGTGCCTGAGTTCAATTTCTGTGATGTACTAGCTGAGGAAGACCAGGATGAAGTTCCAGCGAAATTGGGTCACATCAATCACCCGATTGAGATTGAGGTAGAGCCGGAGTCTTCGGAGGAGCAGACGGTTTAAGGGGATTCGGATTCGAGTGATGAAGAGTCAGACTCAGAATGAACGCCGAGTAAGGGGCGTAGGAGTTAGCAGGTTGGATGGGCAGTAGGATTTTTGGAAGAGTACCATTTTTTAGGGTAGAACGCCATGTCATAGATCCTTTTGATCTCAATGGTTTAATACGGTGTGTACTTGTATATTAGGGTCTGTAATATTGTGAATATTATGGCATAAGTTTGAATGAGAAATGTATATTCTCCTCATTCTCCCTAGTTTTAATTGTCAGGGTGAGTTTGTGGTTTCCGCTGTTGGATTAAATCTCTGATGATTATAATGAGGTTGGCGATACGCTAGGATGCCGCACTCTTTCGCCCATGAGTGGGATGTTGTAGGCTCGACGGAGGTTTGGGATGTGACATCCCCGTTTGAATTGGTATCAAAGCAATGTCAGCTCGATCTAAAATTGGTCGAAATTTGGAGTGATAAGGAATAGAGACCCTGGGGTAGCATTTAGGGAGATCTTAATGAGCCATAAGACGGAACGAGCAATACGTGCCTCCAGATTGTTTGCTATGATTGTTTGAGTGAATTGTTGTGGTGATTATTGAAATGTAGGTGCGTCTGGACCTATGATAAGTGTTCAGACTCTTGTGATTGTAACCTCGAGATTGGTAGTGGGGGATTGTTTGCTGGGTGAGCTCTTGTGCTAATTCACTGCTTAGAATCAGATTAATCTAGTTGGCCTAGATCGTTAATTCCTAAGTGAAATTATAGCAGATATAAGAGTGGTAGAATTGTGACAATGATCAGCGAAGGAAGAGGCGTAGGAAGAGTCCCAAAAAGGGGCGCCAGTAGAGGATCAATGGGTAGAGGTCATGCTCGAGCTAGAGCCGTAGAGGATCTTGGAATGGGTGCAGGAGCGATAGGAAATCTTGGGGTTGATGCTGGAGCAGCAGTGGACCCCCGAGTAGAAGTTAGAACGGCTGAGGATCCTAGAATGGAAGCGGTCATGAGGACCCTAGAGCAGATTGGTAACATGATAGGACAACAGACTCAGGAGCGAGCTGCTATGACTGCCCAAGTTACCGAGGCCGCTGCGACTGTCAATAATAATGAGAATCAAGGGCAGGGGCAAGTGGTTGTGAATAGACTGATGCATCAATTGGTAGAGCAGTTTATAAAGCTAAAACTGCCCAAGTTTTCTAGAAAAAGGTGACCCTGAGGCTGCACCTCGATGGATAGAGGAACTCGAGAAGGCTTTTGAGGTGCTAGAGTGCAATGATCATGAGAAGGTAACTCTGGCAGTATATCAATTGCAAGACAATGCAAATGTTTGGTGGAAAGCCACCAGATATAGGGTTTTTCTGGCAAATATAGCCAGGACTTGGGCTGCTTTTACTGAGAGCTTTTATGAAAAATATTTTTTGGCTAGTGCCAGGGAAATGAAGTTAGCTGAATTTATGAGACACTACTAGGGCCATATGGCGGTAGATCAGTATGAGGCGGAATTTGCGAGACTGTCTAAGTTTGCGCCAAGAATGGTGGAACATCCCAATGACAAGGCGCGAAGATTTCGGGACGGATTGAAAGCTGATATTCGCAACCAGTTGTTATTGGTAAATCTGAGGACGTATGAGGAAATATTTGATAGGGGCCAGATTCTAGAGCGGGATCAGATGGATAGGGCTGCCGCTTCTGGGTCGAGATTTGTCCAGAGTTGGAACAATCGTAATCCTGGGAAAAGGCCGATGTTGGATAATAGGCGTTTTACTCCGCTAGTTGAAAGAAATATTGGGAAGCCGATTTGAATCTTGAATGACCCATGTAGAATTTGTGGAAGTAGACATGGAAATGGACCTTGTCCAACCTAGGGTGGAGCGTGTTTTGGATGTGGAGGATTTGGTCACCACATAAGGAATTGCCTCAATCCCAGGCAGAATAGGCCGCCTGCATTGCCACTACCTCGGAATGGGAATCAGACTGGAGCGGCCCAGACAACGAACCAGAGTAGACGTCAAGCGCAAGGACGAGTATATGCTATGGCCAGACGAGAGGCTGAGAACGCACCAGGGGTTGTCACAAGTACGATTTCTCTGTGCAACCATGTTGTGTATGCTTTATTTGACCCTAGGGCATCACATTCTTTTATATTGAAATAGTTTGTTGAGTTAAATGGAATAGAACCGCAATTGCTTGATGTTGTGCTATGCGTGACGACTTCCTTGAATAATAAGTTGCTGATTTCGTTAAGTTGTCCAAACTGTGAGATTGTGATTGGAGATAGGGACGAAATGATTGATTTAGCAGTCCTAGCCATGTACAACTTTGATGTGATAGTGGGTATGGATTGGCTGTCTAAGCAGAAGGCTGTAATGGATTGCAATAGTAGGGAGATCCAATTTAATCCTATTAGACATCCGGAATTTAAATTTGTAGGAAGTCGAGGGGGACCCTCGATTCCGTGGATTTCCTTAATGGAAATGGCGAAACTGTTGAATGTAGGGTGTCAAGGATTTTTAGCGATAGTAGTTGATTCAATGGCTAAGGTGCCGAGGCTTGGGGACATAGCGATAGTGTGTGAGTATCCCGATGTGTTTCCACAAGAATTGTCGGGATTGCCGTTGAAAAGAGAAGTAGAGTTTGTAATTGAGTTGGCACCTGGAACTGAACCAATCTCGAAGGCACCCCATAGGATGTTGTTGTCGGAATTGAAGGAATTAAAGGTGCAGATGCAAGAATTGTTAGACAAGGGATTTATTCATCCCAGTGCATCTCTGTAGGGAGCGCTGGTGTTATTTGTGAGGAAGAAAGATTGATCATTGAGATAGTGTATAGATTACAGGCAGCTGAATTAGGTGACGGTTAAAAATAAGTATCCTTTGCCAAGGATTGATGATTTGTTTGATCAGTTAGAAGGGGCTTCGGTATTCTCTAAAATTGACCTAAGAACGGGGTATCATCAGTTGAAGATTAGGAAGGAAGATATATCGAAGACGACATTTAGGACGAGATACGGACATTATGAATTTACGGTGATGCCGTTCCGATTGACGAACGCCTATGCTGCCTTTATGGATATGATAAATCGAGAGTTTAAGGAATTTTTAGACCAGTTCATGATTGTGTTTATATACGATATATTGGTGTAGTCGAAAAGCCTAGAGGAGCACGAAATTCACTTGAGCCGTGTGTTGCAAACTTTAAGGGAGAACACGTTGTAAGCTAAGTTTAGCAAGTGTGAATTTTGGCTCAGTCGAGTAGCATTTCTCGGTCATGTGATTTCCGAAGAAGGAATTTTTGTGGATCCATCGAAGATTGAGGCTGTAATGAAGTAGCCTAGACTGACAACGGTAACAGAGGTTCGGAGTTTTCTGGGTTTGGCGGGATATTATCATCGTTTTGTGGAAGGATTTTCGGCAATAGCAATGCCGTTGACCTATTTATTGAAAAAGAATATGAGGTTTGAATGGACTGATAAATGTGAAAGAAGTTTTCAGGAGTTGAAGCACAGGTTGACAACGGTACCGGTGTTGATGATTCCATTAGGACCTGGAGGATATAAGATATACAGTGACGCGTCGTTGAAAGGATTGGGATGTGTACTCATGCAACATGGACTGGTAGTGGCCTATGCGTCAAGACAGTTAAGGCCGCATGAGTTGAATTATCCGACGCATGATTTGGAATTGGCCGCCATAGCATTCACCTTGAAAATTTGGCGACATTATTTATACGAAGAGAAATTTCAAATCTCTACCGACCATCAGAGCCTCAAGTATTTATTTTCGCAAAAAGAGCTAAATATGAGGTAGAGACGTTGGATAGAATTGTTGAAAGATTATGACTATGATATTCTATATCACCTCGGAAAGGCAAACCGAGTAGCGGATGCGTTGAGTCGGAAATCAAGCATCACTCATTTGATGGTCAAGGAATGGATACTGTTAGAAAAAGCGCAAGACTCAGAGTTTAGATTTGAAGTAAGTCAAGTCTTGAGTTTGTTAGCTACGTTTAGAATTGAACCGGAAATTCAGGCTAAGATCAAAATGTTGCAATCCGTAGACCCAGAAATTCAAAGAATTTTAGAATTGGAGGAGGCCAAGAGAAAGCCGGATTTTCAGGTATCCGAAGATGGGATATTGAAGTTCCGAGGACGGTTATATGTGCCAGACGATGCAAAAGTTAAGGAAGAAATTTTATCAGAAGAGTTGTGACATCCTGAAAACTTGTCCATTTGGGATTTATAAAATACTGAGTTTTATGAAATGTACTTGTAGTAAATTTTCGCCCAGAACTGATCATTCCTAAGATGCTAACCAATAGGGAAAGGCTAATAGGGGAATTAAATTCGCTCGACTAAAAAAAATTCAATCGTGAATTGATTTTCGACCATGAAATCGCTGGAGTGATATTTTGAGCCACTGTTGGACGATCTAAGGATAGTCAGTGGTTAGTTCGCCACTGACCAACTAGTGGATCGCGGGTGATTTCGTTGGACCACGAAATGACTTGATGAATGATCCTGAACCTATACCAAACGATCGTACTCCTCGGAGCTAGTGATTGATTTTCACGATTATAATGACAATCGAGGTCGTCATGTACCAAACGAACTTACATGTGACTCGATTTATTGTGAGTCACGGGTCGAATATGCGAATTTCCCCAACAAGCCGCCGGTTAGATTGAGAAACACTCGAGTTGCGTTTAATAAAATTTAATTATGTAATTTTAGCCCATATTGGACATCGGAAAATTAGGAAGTTACAACGGGACGTAGGACGATGCTACTGAGGACACGTGCGATTTTTGGGTGTGCCCGAATCCTTTAGAAAAATTCAATTTGGGCAAGAAACGGAGAAAGTGACCATTTTATCCTTGGGAATTAATAAAGGATTAGTTTTATGAAACAAGGACGTTTTGGTCATTTTGCCCTCAACTTTTGGATAAGACACAATGCCTTGGATATTTTTTCAAGCAAGATTCAATCCTAACCGTTGATTTCAAGATTAGATCGAATCTCGACCATTGGATCAAAAAGGTTAGACAAGGGCTTGATTGTAATTTGCCACTTGGGTCAAAATTTGCACAATTTAAGTCAAGACCCATTTATTCTCTCTCCTCATCTTCTCTCTCTCTCTCTCCATTCTCTCCCCCATCATCGAAAATCCCCCCCTCACCGTGAGGTCCCCTTCGGCCGCCTCTCCCCATGCCAATCGCCACTGCGCCCTTAGTGCCGTCCGTACGCCCTCCGGTCACACCGCCATACGCCATCCGTCTCTCTCTTCTCTCTCTCCCCCGTGTGGCCGTGAGCCACGGCCGAGCAAGCCCCCGCTGTCGCCGTGCACCGATCGACACTACCAAGCCGCACTGTTGCTCGCTGCCATCCTCGCCATTCCCGATTGAGTGCCGCTGCTTTCCGTTCTAGTCGATTTGGTCTAGAACTTGGTAAGTTTCGCCTAAACCCGATTTAGGACATTGGGTATCAACGGATGATTTATTTTTGTGTGAAATCGGGTTTATTTGAGTGCGAAAATTGTATGATTTGGGAGCGGAATTGATTAGCAGGCCTGAGATTGAATTCGAAAAATTTTAATGGAAATTTTGAGGATGATAGTGGGTTGTGGAGGACTGCTCATGGTGCTGTGATGGGCCAATTGGAACACAAGTTGGATTTTTAGAATCAGCAATTAATGGTGAGAAAATGTCGTGAAGGACCGGAGTTGATTCGACGCCATTTGGAGAAAAATGGCAATTTGTGTGTTTAATGTGTGTTTGAACTATTATTGAGTTGTGGTGATGAAATTGAGTGTGGGGTTGTGTAATTATATGATTGAAATACGCCTGTTGTGTGCACGTTTGGGCCAAACTGAATTAATTGTTAAATTGGCCATATTGAATGCTTAGTGAGCATGTTTTGCGTGTAAGTTGTTGCATGCACAGGCCACGTGTGATGGGCCAGTTGAGTGTGGTAAATGTTTGCGGAGCATGTGCATGAGTAAGAAAGAAATGTGGTATGATATGTGATTGTGAGAATTATGCCAGCCTGAGGCGTGTACTTCAACGCGGGTTATGTAGTAGGTGGTAAGTGTTGAGCTTGAGGTGTGTACGTTTATGCGAGCAAGAAACATGGCCTGAGGCGTGTGCGTTTATGCGGGCCTGAAGTGCTGTAATAAGTGGTCGCAATGTACCTGAGTTGTGTACGTTTACGCGGGTCACTGGCGAGTGATGTGGAAAAGAGATAAGATGAGAACAGAACGAACACGTGAAACGAAATTTGTACATGCATGTGATTGCATATGACGTGGTTGTGACTAACATGCAGGTAGAACGCATAATAGACTCTGGCAAGATTATTTGATGTGCCTGCTATATGTAGATTTGGTGTGTGTGATTGTATTTTGTGATTGTCTGGAGATACGTGATAGCCTAAGTGGGGTTTATGGGTGTACTTACTGAGATGTAGTCTCATGGTTATTTCAACCAACATTTTCAGAACCCCGACCCGAGCCATGAATCCTCCGCCACCGCCACCAGAGCATTTTGGAATACCAGTGCACAACGAGTATGAAGTGGCAGAATTTCCTATGGGTGATGGCATGACCTGGATTAAGCATACTATGACCGTTTATATAGAGGTAGGACTACCTTTATGGGAGACTCATGTATATACCGCTTGGTATTTTTGGGACGCAGCCGGGGATGAGTTCAATCATGTTAGAGGTTTTGATGTTCCATTTGATTTGGTTGGGGATTGGATCCTTCTGCTATATCCCCGATAGATGGGAAGTTGACCAGTGCAAAAGTTAGTTTAGCTCAGTCTGGATTGCATCCAGAACCCGCAACACAAGGATCTTCAGAAGCTAAGCACGAACCCGAGCCCAACGGATCACAAGTAGCAAGCGACTCGATGGATATAGATTTAAAACCGATCCCTGAGGAAGAACCAGGTGAGGTGGAGCCCGAAGTGGAACTTGAGAATAATCCCGACGAGTCTGAGAAGCCTGAGGGAGAACCGGAGTATATACTCCCATTTGAGCAGTACATGGATCCCAATTTTGTGCCTGAGTTCAATTTCTTTGATGTACTAGCTGAGGAAGACCGGGACGAAGTTCCAGTGGAATCGGGTAACATCAATCACCCGATTGAGATTGAGGCAGAGCTGGAGTCCTTGGAGGAGTAGACGGTTCAAGGGGATTCGGATTCGAGTGATGAAAAGTCAGACTCAGAATTGACGCTGAGTAAGGGGCACAGGGGTTAGCAGGTTGGATGGGCAGTACGATTTTTGGAAGAGTACCATTTTTAAGGGTAGAACGCTAGGCCATAGATCCTTTTGATCTCGATGGTTTAATATAGTGTGCAGTTGCATATTAGGGCCTGTAATATTGTGAATATTATGGCATAAGTTTGAATGAAAAATGTATATTCTCCATATTCTCCACAGTTTTAATTATCATGGTGAGTTTGTGGTTTCCGTTGTGGATTAAATCTCTGATGATTATAATGAGGTTGGCGATACCCTGGGATATCACATTCTTTTAACTAGGAGTGGGATGTCGCGGGCTCGACGGGAGTTTGGGACGTGACAATTTTCGAGGAAGATAATAATATTTTCTGGTGTTTGGCTTAAGCCTGAAAATGAAATAGAAAATGTTTTCCACCAGGTACGGAAAATCTGATTTGATTTACCTCCGTGTACTACTTTTAATAATTTTTAATTTCTTTTATTTTATAATTATTTTTTAAAAAAAGTGGCTAGGCGAGCTCTAGCCTTGCTAGCATCGATTAAGGCTTGAGCCTGGCCAGAGGCCGACGAGCTCGAGCTATGCAGGCCTTGCGCGAGCTGGAGATTCGCTAGCTTTGATAAGCTCAAGCCTCGCTTGAAGTCAAGGAGGCCTCAGCCTCTCCAAATCAATGAGCTCGTCCCTCTACTATGGCCGACCATCAGCTGAGGAAGAAGGAAAAAAAAATGAAAGAAAAAAGAATAAAAAAATATAAAAACAAAAAAAACAAAAAATTTTATGAAAAAGTCATATAACTAAAAAAAATTAAAAATGAGAAATTTTTTAAAAAAAAATAAAAAATGTCGTATTTATGATTCAATTAAGTTTGTTAGGTAACCCGTTTTTGACCAATTTTAGCTTGCTTTTAAATTTAAGGAAACCCATACCTTTAAATATGAGTTCAAATATGGGTTCTAGCCGCATTTTTCCACCTCTAGTTGGCACAAGCAAATGTAATTCACAAGAAAGTGAATTAAGCACGACTATTCTGCTAAATAGTAAAAGCGGTAACGGCTCGGGAATTTTCGATCTCCATGCGATGAAAGTTTACAAAAAAAAGTTTATCTCACATTAAAAAGTCGTCCTTACTTTACTTTACATGACAATATACAGAGCTAGATCGGCTAGTGTTAACTACGTATTCATATGATTAGTACAAATGATTGTATGATTATCAAACCATCATTTGATCTTTCGATCACCTAACTATGCATTTCAAAAGTTTATGTTTTCACACTTGCAAGTAATTAACAACTTCTGGAGCAAATTGTATTTTGTAGTTCATTTTAAAAAAATTACAGGTTTCTAAGCACATTGAACACTACAAATATGATTCAGCCACTATTGCACTTCATCTTAAAAGGCACAAAAAATAGGAAAATTCTTTGAGGAGAATCCAACAGAAAATTGTAATTCGTTCGTCTCTTTTATTTTACAAGTTTAGTGTACTATAAAATTGGAATAGTTCTCAACGAGCGGGCTCAGGAGGGGATACAACTGCAACGTAGTTGTTCCACGTCTCATTGCTCCTCTTATGGACATTAGATACCGTCCCCCTGATCGGCTTGTGGGTCGAGAGGGTCAACTCCACGAATTGATCGTGGCAGTTCTTCCCCGCCTTCACGAGCTCATGACAACATTCATTGGTGGGTGCAACGGTGTCGGAAATGACTATGATTTGAAGGAATGCAGGCCTGCAATTGGTAGTCATTCCCTGTGTGCAATCATGGTTTCCGGCAAAGGTAGCTCTAGGAAGCAATGCAGTTGTGACGACCAACAATGTCATGAGAGCAGACAAGTTCTTGAGCGTTGCCATGATGGTCGTTTGGGGACGGAAGTAGTTTCATTGTTGCCACTTCATCGTTGCCATGTCATTGCTGCGATGCCACCGTTGCCATGTCACATATGCCATATCATCATTACCATGTCATCGTTCCCACGTCATCACATTGCCATATCATTAATTCTGCATCATTATAATATGACATCTCATTTTTTTCACGTCATTGCATGTCGTGTTAGATTAATTTATAGCTCTTTTACATGTCATTAGAACTAAGTCACATCTAGGTTGCGTCTTGATAATTCATGTCACATGTCATTAATTCAAGTTAGAATTCACATAAACGTAATTTAGATTAAAATTTCATCTGATGCACTGGATACAGTTAATAATTTATAAATAAAACCCAAAAAGAATTAGTTAGAATTGAATAATCACATTGAGAAATCAAGTTTAGTGCATGCATGCATTGTTCATTCTTTAGTTAACATTTTAAAGAATGCTTGATGCGTTGGACGATAATAAAGTTTCGCTTTTCTTTACTTAATGCATCAAGGTTCTTTGGTCATTTCTAGCAATTTATTTATGCTTCAATTATTAAGTGTTAAATTATTTGATTGTGCACCTGCTTGATCACCTATCGTATATTAGTGGTTTAAGAGTAAAATTGGCCAAGATTGTTTGCAAAATTTTTTTGAAAATAAAGAGAAAAGGTATCTAACAAGCATTTAATTCATTTAAGCGTAACCAAGTTCCTGTATCCCTAATATCTCCGGTTTGCAAAAGTAAAGTATTTGCCCATACTTTGCTTGAGTTTCTAATCGACTTATAATAAATTGGCGGTTTGCAAAGGTGTCTTGGCCCTCACCCGTGGCGAGTAGATCAAATCGAGACCAACAAAATTGAGTGTGGAAAGATCCCAATGAAAGTGAAATGCAGATTTGATCAAGAAGAGGAGTTTCAAATTGAGTGTGGAAAGAGAGATTGGTTGGGGTTGGGCGATATGGGCGGGGTTGGCGGTGGGATCGGTGCTATTGCTCGGCTGGGTGGGGCTCTGGTTCCTAAACTGATGTCTACAGAAGGAGTACAAAGAGAAGAGGGTCCTCGTCTTAATCATGTTCAATATCATCTTCACCTTCTCTTGCAGTCTCCTCTTGCTCGTTCTCTTCGAGATCATCCCTCTCCTCTCCTGAGAGTGAGTTCGTTCGTGTCACGCCCCGACTCAAATCTAATGTTTTCCACACTTTACTTTCAAGAGTCGAACGGTGCGACATTCCAGGAATACGTCGCCGACTCAACGGTCTTGCATCAGAGTCAATTGTAGCAGAAACAAATTATTAAATCCGGACAATAAATTGGAGAACCCTAGAATTAAACTTGCACGCCGAACCGCCAATACTTACAAACCTTCTATTATCATAAATATATTTACAGCATCCAAATACAAGTATACTTATACCCGTCTACCATTCTCTGAGTCCATAAAATTTATATGTACACCCACTACGATTACCTTAAATACCATACACCAAAAAGAGGTAATTATCGTATCTACCAAAAATGGTACTACACGAACACTAGCTCATCGCCTCCTCACTAGTCCTTGCATCCTTGGTACAGCATCTATTCATGGTGTACTCCACGAAGCTATCATCGGTGTGCATGACTGTATCAAAACGTTCTGGCGGCGGCGACTGATTCCTTGTTCAGGCAGGTTATCTGAAATGGTTTGGTTTATACAATCATGAGATACTTCTCAATAAGTTGCAGCCTAAACTCTACCTAGGCTATCACGTACCTCCAAACAAGTACACAAACACACGCATTCACATATATGAAATCACCACAGTGCAGGCATATCAATTTATATTGCCAAACTTTAATATGCGAACACCGGCACTCAATCACAATCAAGTCATATGCAACAAACGCATGTGAAATTCTCGTCCCCCATATCCATTCTGTTCTCATTTCCTCTTTCACATTTCTCGCCAGTGACTCGCATGAAGTACACGCCTCAAGTACACTACGACCATTCATCACACCACTTCCAACCCACGTACCCGTACACGTCTTAGGCCTCTATCGCGACCTGAGCATCACACGCATCAGGCCAGACCCTAATACTCAGCCTGCACAAAATGCGACAGGCCTACATGATCGGAACTCGAGCTTATAATGCCTCGGTTCAATCCCGATCTCATCCGAGTTGATCATGCCTCAAACCAATTCTCATTATTGCTTTTTCAAGTCCCAACCTGTGCCAAATGCAACAGACCTACATGATCGCTGCCCGAGCTTATGATACCCGGCCCGATCCCATTCTCACACTTACACACCTACTGCGCAACCCACGTTGAAGTACACGCCTCAGGCTGGCAGTCTTCCAGTAATACCGGGCATCGTCTCGTGTAACGCGCCTCAGGACGACACAATTTCTACAATCTCTCATGTCATGCCACACACACACAATCACTTTCTTACTCATGCGCATGCTCAACACACATATACCACACCCAACTGGCCCATCACACGTGGCATGTGCACGTATCAATTAACACGTAAAACATGCTCACTCAGCATTCGACATGGCCAATCTCAATAATTAATTCAATATGGCCCACACGTGCACATAACCAAGCACATTTCAATCCATCAAATCACGATTCAATAAACACACAAGGCCGCTCATGGGCCCACAAACACAGCCATGTTCATAGGCATAATTTCGACATTTCATAGCATATTAAACACCACAATCCAGCCATACTACCACATACCAAATTGACACCATTTGTCCTTAAGTCGAGCCCTAAGCTCACCAATTCCATCCCACAACATCCGACACTCTATTTAGTCTCACTCCAGCCTTGAAACATTCTCATTTCATCCTTATATCAACTCATATATCACACATTCAAATTCAAGCCTAAATTCTGGTCACGAGGCAGCAACTATTCAACCTTGACACCCATACCATTCCGCTCATCAAAACAACCACCCAAAGAATCGAGGTAAAAATTGGGCAGTTTGCACAATGACCGAAATTCCATTCAAATAAATAGTAAACGAACTCAAAAAATTCTGAAATTTGAATATGTTTCATAAAACATCTTTCTAAACATTTTCCGTGATAACTTGAAACCCAGTTTCAACTGTAAACATCTCTTTTGGTCATTTGAAGTCAGACGAAAATCAACTCGCTCCAACATACCGTTTTGTCCTCAAAATATATTTCTTTCGATATCCAAATTACCTTGAAAAGCCTTGAAATTTTTGTATGACATGGCCACAAATGTCCCCAACAATTTTTGTGAAGGAAGTATTTTGAAAATAAGCATGGAAAAATTTATAAAAATTCGAACAGACCCGAAGGTCGAGTGAACAGTAAATTGGGCAGACCCATTTTAGTCCAAAGATGGACTTCCGAATGGTCTCAAATGATTTCCAAAAATTCCGAAATTAAATTATGTTATACTTAAAGATGTTGGAAAAAACTTTCATGAAGAAAACTTTCTCAAATTCGGCCCACAAGATTCTCTACAAAAATAGGAAATCGAAGACGCACAGTACCTGCGAATCCACGATTCACACCGAACTTCACCGATTCAAACCCGAACCAATTTCTACCGAAATTCAACCGCCAAAACCCATTCCCAGATGTCTAATCCAAATCGAAATAGCCACTAACAGTCATGATCAACCACTAACAGCCATGATCAGCCACCAACAATCATGATCAACACCTTAATCAACCTCTAAATCACCCTAAACTGCATCCAAACGAGTCCGAAAATACCCGATGTTCTAGGCAGGGGTTAGATTGCGACTTACAAAACTCTAAACTATCACAGTTAGAGCGAAAGCAGTGGCAAAATCAATATCTAACGGCGGCTTACGACGGTGGTGACAAGCGGCAACGATCGGCTTAACGGTGAACGGCGGCGACTTGCGGCGGTGGCCAGTGGTGTCCACGGCCAAGAGAGGAAGAGAGAGACCGAAAGGGAGAGAGAGAGAGAGAGAGAGAGAGAAACGGCAGTGAGGTTGGCAGTGGTAGTGTGAGGGCGGCGTGGTTGGCGTGGCAAGGTGGCAACGTCGCGGTGGCGGTCCGGCGGTAGGGGCTTCACAGTGGGGGAGAGTTCGGGAGGGAGAGGGAGAGAAATGGAGGGAGAGGCATGAGATGAGAGAGAGAAATAGGGTTTGGTCAAACTTGGTGACCAAGTTTTGACTCAAACACAAAAATGACTAAAATGCCCCTTGTCCATTATTAATCCTTGGGGATAAAATGGTCACTTTCTCAATTTCTTACCCAATTTGAATTTTTCTGAAGGATTCGGGCACACCCAAAAATCACACGTGTTTTCCGCAACGTCGTCCTAACGTTCCGTTGTGACTTCCTAATTTTCCGATGTTCAATTTGGGCTAAATTCAATAATTAAATTTTATTAAATGCAACTCGAGCGTTTCTCAAACTAACGGGCGGTTTGTTGTGGAAATTCGCATACTCGACTCGTGACTGACAATAAATTGAGTCACGTATAAGTTCGTTCGGTACGTGACGACCTCGGTTGTCATTAAAATCGTGAAGATCAATCACTAGCTCTGAGGAGTACGATCGTTCGATATAGGTTCAGGATCATTTGTCAAGTCATTTCGTGGTCTAGCGGAATCACCCGCGATTCACTAATATGACAGTGGCGAACTGGCCCCTGACTATCCTTGGATCAACCAACAGTGGTTCAAAATATCACTTCAGCGATTTTATGGTCGAAAATCGATTCACGATCAAATTTTTTTTAGTCGCACGAATTTAATTCCCCTATTAGCCTTTTTAATGGTTAGCATCCCAAGAATGATCAGTTCTGGGCGAGAACTAACTACGAGTACATTCATAAAATCCAGTATTTCATAAATCCTAAATGGACCAAATTTTCAGGATTTTACAACTCTTCCCCCCTTACAAAAATTTCGTCCTCGAAATTTACAATTCAAGCTTATCTCCTTAAACAACTGGGGTTTGACATCATATGGCCTTTTCGCTTTCCAAAACGGCACCTTTTGTCCTTGGTGCCCCCATACACTTTGATTGGCTTATTATGTGACCCATGATCCTTTCTGTCCTCAAGCCTCATCGGCCCTTTCCACGTACGACACTTTCTCATCCATTTCCCCTTAACGTGGGTCATATTTGGTTCATACTTCTTCAACGTCGTCACGTGGGATACATCATATACTTAGGACAGATTAGGCAACGACGCAATTTGCTAAATCATATCTCCAATATTTTCCCGAATATCGAACTATCTGTCATGCCTCGGCTCAACTTCCCTTTTCTGTCAAATTATGATAATCTTTCCATTGAGGAACACTTGGACAACCATTTAGTTCATAATCTCAAGCTCTAAAAGTCGTTGTCTCCGATCAGGTGACCTTTTTGACAAATCTACTTATCTGTTCGACTCAAAGTCTGCTCACAATGTCAGGAAGTGCATTGACTTAGTCAGTCTATCAACTGCTATTCCAATAGAATCGATTTTTCTCCGGCTTCACTTTGATCCTGTTACAACATCTTTAGGGTCACATTTCCATTCAACGGTCATAATAACCTTCTAGGCTTACCGTGCTGTGTCTTTACTTATAGGCACATCAAACACTTGGCCACATTTACTTTCTCCCCATGTTTTTTTCCAGCAGTGTCACAACAAATCCTGGCACATTTCGTACTGCCCGTGTGAACGTCGTAATTACTCTCATGAGTCTCAAATATGATTTCTTTCTTACTCCCTATGTCGTTGGACACACTTTTGTGCTACTCGGGTGAACCTTATACTTACTGTGGAAATTTCCATTCAAAATTTTCCTCCTCGAGTTTCGCCTCATCGGGTAAACACAATCATTCTTAAAACTCAAAATTTCTATCCCCGAATACATGGAAATTCAACTTCCTCTTATCGACATCCATTTCAACGACTCTCTTTAAATTTCTTGGTCTATAACTTGCCATTTCTTGGTCTCGGTCTGGATCTCCAACTTGATCCTTAGTGCAACTAACAAGTTTGACACTCGGCCTACTTCAAATTTAAAATCTCGAATTCCTGAGCCTATCCGACAAGGCTCACTCTCTAACCATCATACGCGCCATCATTGATTCACGACTTAGCACATTTAGTATTCATCTAGTCATTCTCTAGCGACACCGATCATCGCAATCAATTCTTCATCGTGCATCAGATAAATCATCTCGTACGACCTCAGCTGTCGTGACTCATATGCTACATTCTACCATGTCGTATCAATATACACCTAAGTTTTCTTATTGAAGCGTTACTATAACCCTTAATTTCTCCCAGTCCTGTTACATTTGATATCAAGGCAATCATTAGCTTATGCTTTAGCTCTTGGGAACTCCATTTACTCTGATCATTTCATTTAGACCTGGCTTCTTTCTTACACATCCGTGTCATCGGCCTAGCTATCGATGAGAATTCTCTTACAAAATGTTGATAATCATCAGCCCAATCTAAGATACTGCAATCCTCAGTTATTGGCATCAGTCTTGACTCCTTAGTCATCATCTCGACCCTAGTCGAATCTACAAAAATTCCATCTTTTGAAATTATATGTTCAGGGGACGCGATTCTATCGATCCAAAATTCACACTTGCCATGCTTGGCGTGAAGTGCGCGATCTCTTAAGGTTCGTAGTATCACTGTCGATTGTAACCTACACTCTTTGGAGTTTATTGCATACACCAAACTGTCATCAACGACCACCATGACAAACTAACCCACAAGTTCTTTGAATTCCCAGTTCCTTAAGTCCACATAAACAGTGGGTTATTCCTTAAATTGAGGGGCATCGCTATGCACTCATAGTGCCCACATCTCATTCGTTAAGTAGTCGTAATTGTATTTCCTATTCATATTCTTAAGGGAAAATTTCTAGTCCGTAACACAATCTTAGGAACATTCTCCTCTCGGAGTCCCCATTAGTGACATCAAGTCCGTGGTTCAATCTCGAAGAACGTTGAGGTCCTTACAATTGACCAGATAGATCATCTATTCTCGGTATTGGATACTCATTCCTTTTTGTCGCCTGGTCCTGCTGCCAGTAATTTACGTGCCATCTCAAAGTCCTGTCCTTTTTCCTCATACCAAATACAGAACTCCCTATGGAGGCACACCAGGGTGGATAAAATTTTATCCACGAGTCCTTACATCTGGACTTTCAATTCCTTAAATTTTCAACAAAAACATTCAACACCGTGCCCTCGAAATCAGCTTCACCCCGGGGCCAATTCTTTCACAATTCCACTTCCCGTTCTAATGGCAATCTAGCAATTCCTAAGGAAAGACCTCGAAAGGTTACACAACTCGTTTACTCTTTCAACTTTAATTCTGTCACAGTCGGGTCAACCACATTCACCTCGTATCCTTCGCAACTATCTTTAGATATCTAGTCACCTCAAACTAGGGCAGTCAAGGAATCGAGATTCCTCCTCGACTTTCCTAAAGATCAAACCTAAGACGTTTAACTAAGTTGAACTGGATCGTCCTATAGTCGCGATCCATAACGGCTTTCTATCTTATTAGCCAATCCATTTCAATTCCCCACTCAAAATCGCACCTGACTAACACTATCAAGTTGATCCTTTCTTCTTTACCCCCAACCACAAAAGCATTAGCCTCTTCTATCTCATCATGTTTAATTGCTTAGGTCCGTTCATAAACCTCAATATAACCTGTCGGACTCAGTGATATCATCTGACTATGGGGGTCCGGCTTCAACCCATCTCAGAACCTCCGGGCCTTATCCAATAGGTCCTTCATCATTTTTGAGACAAATTTAGGTACCCGAGAAAACTCAACTTCATACAGGTTCGCTATCATCTATTTTTGATGGAATCTCATAAATTCAGCCAATTTCCACTCTCGGGCCCTCTTGGGGTAGCACTTGCCTTTGAAGGCCTCACAAACACAACTCAAATCTGAGCGGTACTAGTAGGAAATATTTTTCCTCTAGTGGATTTTCTACCAATCACTTGTATTTCCTTGTAGCCGGTATACTGCTAGAATCCCATTTTCCTCATCCACGCACCCCAATATCTCCAAAGTCCTTTCCAATTCCTCTATTGAAAGTGACGCAACCCCCATGGTCACCCTTTTTCCATCAGACTTAAGGGCTTCCGTTTCAGAAACTGTTCAATCAACTACTACCTCTATCTAATCGCATTTCCTTGACCCTAATCAGGATTCTCATTTTCACCAATAGTAGCAACTGCAGTGGCCTCAACAGCCTGGGCTTTAGTGGCAGCTTGCTCTTGAGCTTATCTACCCATAAAATCACCAAATTTCCTCAAGTCCTCATGACCCTGCCTACTTTCGATTTCACTATTGCTTGGTTCTTAGGACTGGATTGGCCCCTTATAATATACTCCTATCTCTCAAGCTCATCCCATATGGGATTCTCGGGCCCCTTGGCCTACTACACTGGACTGTCCTTGAGTTTCTTTTCCCTTTTCCTATCTTTGCAGTCCTTTGCTACTCACCTGTCAGCTATATTCCACTCAGGAATTAGAGACCTAAACCAAGCTGAACCGGTCTAAGGTCTTAGGCAAGCATCACAACAACATTCAACCACTTAGCATGCGTCCAAACACAAACAGTGCAAAACCTCAAACAAGGAGGTACACGTACTTACCTTAAGTCCTGCCGCACCTGCACTTCAATCATTACAACACTTAATTCAATCAACAATCACCACAACAGTTTGGAATACATGTAGCACTAGGTATATCAATGGCTCACTAGGGTTTCTCAAATCAACCATCACTATTCTAGGTCACCACTCCTTATTACTCCAAACTCTGATCATCTTAAATCGAGCTGTCCTTGCTCTGATTACCAATTAAGCCGGGTTGTCATGCCTCGACTCAAATCTAATGCTTTCCACATCTCACTTCCAAGAGTCAAACAGAGCGACATCCCAGGAATACGTCGCCGAATCAACGGTCTTGCATCAAAGTCAATCGTAGCTGAAACAAATTATTAAACCCGGACAATAAATTGGAGAACCCCAGAATTAAACTTGCACGCCCAACCGCCAACACTTACAAACCTTCCATTATCATAAATATATTTACAGCATCTACATACAAGTACACTTATACTCGTCCGCCATTCTTTGAGTCAATAAAATTTATATGTACACCCACTACAATTACCTTAAATACCATACACCAAAAAGAGGCAATTATCTTATCTACCAAAAACAGTACTACACGAACACTAGTTCATCGCCTCCTCACTAGTCCTTGCGTCCTCGGTACAACGTCCATTTAGGGTGTACTCCATGAAATTATCCTCAGTGTGCATGACTGTATCAAAATGTTCTAGCGGCAGCGGTGGCAACCGATTCCTTGTTCAGGCAAGTTATCTGAAATGGTTTGGTTTATACAACCATGAGACACTTCTCAATAAGTTGCAACCTAAACCCTACCTAGGCTATCACGTACATCCAAACAAGTACACAAACACACACATTCACACACATGAAATCACTACAGTGCAGGCACATCAATTGATATTGCCAAACTCTAATATGCGAACACCGGCACTCAATCACAATCTAGTCATATGCAACACACGCATGTAAAATTCTCGTCCCCCGTATCCATTCCATTCTCATTTCCCCTTTCACATTTCTCGCCAGTGACCCGCGTTGGAGTACACGCCTTAAGTACACTGCAACCATTCATCACACCACTTCTGGCCCACATTCCCGTGTACGCCTCAGGCCTCGATCGCGACCTGAGCATCACACACCTCAGGCTAGACCCTAATACTCAGCTTGCACAAAATGTGACAAGCCTACATGATCGGAACCCGAGCTTATAATGCCTCGGTCCAATCCCGGTCTCACCCGAGCTGATCATGCCTCGGACCGATTCTCATTCTTGCCTTTTCAAGCCTTAGCCTGTGCCAAATGCAACAGACTTATGTGATCGCTGCCCAAGCTTATGATACCTGGCCCGATCCCATTCTCACACTTACACACCTACTGAGCAGCCGGCGTTGAAGTACACGCCTTAGGCTGGCAGTCTTCTGGTAATACCGGACATCGTCCTGCGTAACACGCCTCAGGACAGCATAATTTCCACAATCTCTCATGCCATGCCACACATACACAATCACTTTCTTACTCATGCGCATGCTCAACACGCATATACCACACCCAACTGGCCCATCACACGTGACATGTGCACGCATCAATTAACACGTAAAACATGCTCACTCAGCATTCGACATGGCCAATCTCAATAATTAATTCAATCTGGCCCACACGTGCACATAATCAAGCACATTTCAATCCATCAAATCACGGTTTAATAAACACACAAGGCCCCTCATGGGCCAACGAACACAGCCACGTTCATAGGTATAATTTTGACATTTCCAAGTATATTAAACACCACAATCCAGCCATACTATCACACACCAAATTGACACCATTTGTCCTTAAGTCGAGCCCCAAGCTCGCCAATTCCATCCCATAACATCCAACACTCTATTCAACCTCACTCCAGCCTTGAAACATCCTCATTTCATCCTCAAATCAACTCATATATCACACATTCAAATTCAAGCCTAAATTCTGGTCACGAGGCAGCAACTATTCAACCCTGACAACCACACCATTCGGCTTATCAAAACAACCATCCAAAGAATTGGGATAAAAGTTGGGCAATTTGGACTGTGACCGAAATTCCATTCAAATAAATAGTAAATGAACTCCAAATATTCTGAAATTTGGAAACGTTGCGTAAAACATCTTTCTAAACATTTTCCGTGAATAACTCAAAGCCCAGTTCCAACTGTAAACACCTCTTTTGGTCACTTGAAGTTAGATGAAAATCAACTCGCTCCAATAGACCGTTTTGTCCTCAAAATATATTTCTTTCAATATACAAATCACCTTGAAAAGCCTTGAAATTTTTATATGTCATGGTCACAAATGTCCCCAACAATTTATGTGAAGGAAGTATTTTGAAAATAAGCATGGAAAAATTTATAAAAATTCGAACAGACCCGAAGGTCGAGTGAACAGCAAATCGGGTAGACCCATTTTGGTCCAAAGATGGACTTCTGAAAGGCCTCAAATGACTTCCAAAAATTCCTAAATTAAAGTATGTTATACTTAATGATGTTAGGAACAACTTTCATGAAGAAAACTTTCTCAAATTCGGCCCACAAAATTCTCTACAAAAATAGTAAATTGAAGACACACAGTACCCGCGAATCTGCGATTCAAACCGAACTTCACCGATTCAAACCCGAACCGATTTCTACCGAAATTCAACCGCCAAAACTCATTCCCAAATGTCTAATCCAACTCGAAACAGCCACTAACAATCATGATCAACCACTAACAGCCATGATCAGCCACCAACAATCATGATCAACACCTTAATCAACCTCTAAATCACCATAAACCACATCCAAACGAGTCCAAAAATACCCGATGTCCTAGGTGAGGGTTAGATTGCGACTTACCAAGCTCTAAACTATCATGGTTAGAGCGAAAGCGACGGCAAAATCAATATCTAACGGTTGCTTGCGACGGCGACGATCGGCTCAACGGTGAATGGTGGCGACTTGCGGCGGTGGCCGGTGGTGTCCATGGCCAAGAGAGGAAGAGAGAGACTGAAAGGGAGAGAGAGAGAGAGAGAGAGAGAGAGAGAGAGAGAGACGGCGAAAAGGCTGTTGGTGGTGGCATGAGGGCGACGTGGATGGCACGGCAAGGCAGCAACGGCGCGGTGGCAGTCCGGCAATAAGGGCTTCACGGTGGGGGAAAGTTCGGGAGGGAGAGGGAGAGAAATGGAGAGAGAAGCGTGAGATGAGAGAGAGAAATAGGGTTTGGTCAAACTTGGTGACCAAGTTTTGACTCAAACACAAAAATGACTAAAATGCCCCTTGTCCTTTGTTAATCCTTAGGGGCAAAATGATCACTTTCTCAATTTCTTGCCTAATTTGAATTTTTTTGAACGATTGGGGCACACCCAAAAATCACACGTGTCTTCTGCAACGTCGTCCTAACTTTCCGTTTGGACTTCCTAATTTTTTGATATCCAATTTGGGCTAAATTCAATAATTAAATTTTATTAAACGCAACTCGAGCGTTTCTCAAACTAACGGGCGGCTTGTTGGGAAAATTTGCATACTCGACTCACGACTAACAATAAATCGAGTCATGTGCATGTTCGTTCGGTACGTGACGAGCTCGATTGTCATTAAAATCGTGAAGATCAATCACTACCTCCAAAGGGTACGATCGTTCGGTATAGGTTCAAGATCATTTGTCAAGTCATTTCGTGGTCCAGCGGAATCACCCACGATCCACTAATATGACAATGGTGAACTGACCCCCGACTATCCTTGGATCGGCCAATAGTGGCTCAAAATATCATTTCAGTGATTTTATGGTCGAAAATCGATTCACAATCGAATTTTCTTCAGTCGCGCGAATTTAATTCCCCTATAGCCTTTCCCTAATTGTTAGCATCCCAGGAATGATCAGTTCCGGGCGAGAACTAACTACGAGTACATTCATAAAATCCAGTATTTCATAAATCCCAAATGGACCAAATTTTCAGGATGTCATAGTTTGCTTTTGCCCCTTCCTTGTTTCGATTCTATTTGAATTGATTTAAGAATCCTCCATCATCTTTTCCTTTTCCTTTTTCCCAACTAAGGCTTGATGGCGTAACTAGAAGGTGGACTTATTTTGTCTAATATTGCTGTTGGTCTTTCTTGTTTCCTTATTGTCACTGCTACCTTACACTTTACAACAGTGGTACCACCTCAGTATGATCCAATCCCCTCCTAGTTGCTTCCATGGTGGGGCTGGCCTTGCCCTGATCTGGGTTGAAATATTTGAGATTTTTGACTAAGTCAAAAAGAAAATGGTGGGACCCACAAGAATAAAAGAAAAGGAAAAATGAGAAGCGAAAGTGGTAGCCTTTGGCTTTTAATGACAGAAGGCCAAGACACCCGTAGGAGAGAAAAGAAGAAGAGAGAAAAGGGAAAGAAAAAGGGGAAAAAGAAAGAGGAAAGAAGGGTAAGAAAGGGAAAGAGAAAGAGATGGGTTCTCACCACAGACCTCGCCAAGCCGAATCAACTTTGTATTGCAATGCTCAGTAAGTGTTCGCACCCCTCATCCTTCTAATCAAAGTATTTTTCGGGTTAAGTCTCAAATTTTGGAGTTTGGTGAAATTCAAGCCACTTAATCTAATTTTTGAGTTGTCGAGTGGCGTATATATATAGAATTGGTAGCTTAGGGTATTGTGAGGCCGTGAGATTTTACGGAACTCGATTTGAATTTACGGTTTGCCTGCTATAAATTTTTGAAGTTGGCCATGATGGGTGAACAATGCGCGACAGCAGCTTTCTATGCCGATTTTCATTGCCTTTGGCCCTCTTTTGGGTCAGCCAAGTCGGGGTTCTTATTGTGCTTTGAATGGACTTTCTTTTGACTATAAGCTCGCTTAGAACAGAGTTTGGTAGAGAAAGTTATGGCACAACCAAATTTCGCGTTCAAGCTCCGCGCTACAGACTGCTTTGAGTAATCGCTTTTGGTGAGCGATTTGTAAGCGTCTGTTAGTCATTATGTTAGCATCTAAACTTAGTTTAGCCAAGTCATAATTGAGGTATTGTTTTGCTCGATTTTGATGTTGTTTCTCGCTTATGTGATTAGTTTGGGAAAAGTATTGTGATTTATGAAATTGATTATGAAATGGTTTTAGAACCATATTGTGATTTATGAAATGGTTTATGAAATAATTTCTAGATTTGGCATTATGAAGGTTATCATTGAGAATAAGTGTTTGATACTCAGTGTTTGTGTGAACCAAATGAGGATTTGCAGGTATACACATACTAGTCTAGTATATCATTGTAGGCCAAGCCACCAGCTTATAGTAGGTGGAAATCATACTAATTGGAGAATCTTGATCGCCTTTTCACAGGGCGTTATTCGTGATCATAGTTAGATTTTTGACCATAAGATTGGCCAATAGAATGGACCAATGGCATGCATTTTTCGATGAGATTGGTCAATAGAATGAACCATTAGCGTATGTTTTTCGATGAAATTAGCTAATGGAATGGACTATTGGTTTCTGCTTTGATATTATTAATTAAATGAGCATTTCTATTGTGAAAATGTTATGTTAAAGTAGTATATGTCACGTCCTGCATCCTACGGTGCGCCACATCCCTGCCGCAGTCGATTCAAGTGCGACGTCCCAGGACACGTCGCCAACCCAACGCTCAAACAGAGTACCAAGCACATGCTGAAGCATTATAACACCCGTACAAACTAAAAACAACACGACCAATGATAGCAGTAACACCATAAATACAACTTGCACTAGTAACGGGGATTTATAATGTCTATTACAACAAAACAAACATATAAAAATCAAAACGGGTCAACAACCACCAACGTCAAAAAGGGGGGGTACGTGGCTCGGCGGTGAAGCACTATATCTAGCCGAGGCTGTCACGCCCTGCGCCCTTTGCGGCGTGCCACATCCCTCCTCTTGGTCGATTTGAGTGCGACGTCTCAGGAAGTGTCGCCGACCCAACACACAAGACAGAGATTCATACACAAGCGGAAGCAGAACAATTAATAATAATATACCCAGACAGAAAACAATATGAGAACAATGATAGCACAACAGAAAGTACTGATTACAAAATATACACTTTTATACATATACAAAAGTCTTTACAATATCCATTTACAACTACAATAAATGATCCCAAATATAGCAGCAAAAGCAGATCACAACCACCACACTAGGTAAAAAGGAGAGGCGGCTAGGAAGAACTATCGACAAAAGGGAAACAGAGGACTAAATTCCTAAAAAGTGCTAGTCCTCACTAGACTAAAAAGGGAGATCTA
This sequence comes from Syzygium aromaticum, assembly GCA_024500025.1. NCBI lineage: Eukaryota > Viridiplantae > Streptophyta > Magnoliopsida > Myrtales > Myrtaceae > Syzygium > Syzygium aromaticum. The sequence continues at coordinate 15,538,923 of CM044886.1, forward strand.
TCCTAGGGCTCCCAGTTGGGGTCTGAGCTCGCCGCCTCTGAAGAACTCTCGGATATCTCCTGGTCCTCATCAGAACTGACTGCCTCGGACTCGGTCTCCATCTCTGGGTCCTTGTCCACCTCTATAGGCTCCTCTGCCTCCACATCCATCGGCTCCGGGGTCGGATCGACAATCTCAGGCTCAAAATCCACGCCCTCCAACTCCTCGTCCTTCTCTCCTAGCTCGGGTCCCTCATCTATCTCTCAACTCACCTCCATCTCCGTATCAGGATCAACTATATCTCTATTAGGGCATTGCAGATCTAGCTCGCCCTTCCCGTTGAACGGGATATCCATAGAACAGAGGGGTTCGTACTCCTCTCCAAAACAGTCCCTAAAGCACTAGGCCACATACTCGTGGGTCTTAAAATGTGTGGTCCCTATGTCTACCCAAACTAACGTATAGTGTCTAAAAAACATCTCCCCATTCCCTATGGGGTGAACCGACATGGTGTGCTCAAGATGGTGCGGAATCCCATGTCGCACTAGTTATATGGCACCTCCGACATCTTCAGGGTCTGGGATATGAAAAGTTGGGTTATACAACCGTGAGACGAATCTCAGCAAGTAAAAACCCACTAAATCTAAACTAGACTAACATGCACCTTTGGACGGGAACACAACTCAATCACACAACAACCACTGACCTAGGCCCTCTGGCCCAGATCGCACTTACCGATGACCCTGCAGGTTAGGCCGATTAAAGATAATAATCAAACACATACTCGGGCATACACAGTCACACGTGTGTCATACGCATGCTCATGCTCGTAAATGTCTGGATCACATTCCCATCACCGAGTTTCACGCATATTCATACTCGTTTATGCATTCTTATGTATGCCAATGCATTAATGTGGCACAAGTGCGCGTATTTGGATTATAAGATGGAATCACTTGGGCACGTCCCATACCATGCCTAGCAATTCCACCACATAATCTAATACTCTTCAGATTAACTGATTATCTAATCTTTCCACGGCCTACTGGCTCGGCCCTCTGGCCCAAACAAGTAAACAACTCTTCGTGGCCAGCGTAAAAACGCCCCCGGCCTAGTGTCTCTAGCCTGCTACAAAGCTCATGAGGTGCAACACCGATCTCCTTACGAACCAAGCCTGTTACAAAGTGCATGAGACTAGTCGTCTTCCGGACACACCTAGCATCGTCTTGCTACAAAGTGCATGAAGACGGAATCGACCCGAAGGCCACGACCCGAAGGCCTTAAGCGATCACACAGCACACTGCCCAAATTTTATCTGAACCCGGCGTCAAGCGCATCGGGCAATTATAAGTGATCACATGCTCATGGCAGACTCGCATTCTCGCATAAATTTTTATCATATGCCTCACACTCGGTACACACGTAATGCGCAGCCATGAATATTTATGCTCAGGCAATATAGAAAACACATGAGCACTAATCATTACATGAGCATAAACCCGATCAATCATCGAACAACGATCTCAAACACATCACCTAACAACGTGCTCAATTGCCCAAATCACACTCCGCACAAAGTCGATCTCACGATCACGCAACATGGCAAGGTGCAAATAAACATCATAACACCTAAATCAATCAATTTGAGCACCACAACTATCCAATCAAATACCCGGGCCATCCCGACACCTCAATCGAGTTAATCCATCAACTTGTCAACGCTCAATCCATTATTTGCCACTATGGACAGCCACTACTTAACCTTGTTTCGGCCTCCAATCCGCTTCAATTTCTCCTTGATAAGCCAATAACGTCATCCCGGCACTTTTCAATCAAACAATATTTCATAACCAACCTTAATCACACTAATTAATCACTAACGACACCTAAACCCGATCTAAAGGGCATTATTGTCCTAATTAGGGTTTAAAGGGCATTACTCACCTAAACTTGGTTTACGACGACGGGAAAACGGTGGCCAATTACCGGTGAACGGTAAATCGGCAGCGGTGTTTCCGGCGGTGGCGGCGGCTTACGGTGCACGGCCTCCTAGCGGCCAGGAGGGAGAGAGGAAGGAGGTCGGTGAGGGTGGCGGTTGAGGTGGTCGGCGTGAGACAGAACGGCGGCGGAGCGACGGACGACGATGACAGCTTCGGGCGAGCGGTGCGGCGACGGGCAGGCGATGGCGGCAGACAGCTTGGCTCCTGTGTTTGCACATCCGAGAGGAGGGAGAACACGGATGAGAGAGAGGGAGTGACGGCGAGAGGGTGAGGTGGCAATGGCTTGGCATGGCAATGGCGTCACGGCGGCGACGGACCGGCGTTGGCGGCAGAACGGCGGTCTCGGCGTGGATGACAAGGGGTGGCCGGTGAAGATGAAGAGGGAGAGAGAGGAAGATGAGGTTGGCTTGGTGAAGAAGAAAAGTGAAGAGAGAGAGAAAAGAGTGAGGGCTCATAGTGGGGTTGGTGGGGTTAGGTGCCACTTGTCCATCATCCTAAGCAACAAGACCAACCTACCCTTTGATCCATTGGCTAGCCTTCATCCAAGTCCAATAATTGATGGGCAAAGAGGTCTTTACTCCCTTCCACTAACTCTTGTCTCTTATCCATTAAATCCATTAAATAATCCTCCAATAAACCTCAAAATTTGGAACATTACACAAGGCTTAGGGGCAAAGTTGTCATTGTCCGATTTCGGGCCAAAATTCCATTTTTCGACAGGACTAACCCCTTATATACATGGCCAACATATTTTGACGTCATCCAGGCGAAACTAGTCCAGTAAACCCTCGAAAATCAACCTCAAAGTCCGGATCAAATTCCACGGTCAAACTAGTCAAATTTTAATTCTCAAATCTCTTACTAACAAGCGGCTGTTTAGGGGTTACGTATATCGACCTAAGGTTATCTGAGTCGTGACGGCCTCGATTACCGGAAGAACGAGAGGAATTATTGCTAGTTCTGGAGATAATGATCGTTCGGTTCAAGTTCGGGACTGGTCGGCCACGTGCACTTTCGGTTTAACAGAATCACTTGCTATCCGAGTGTACATCATTGGCCTCGGCCAAACCAAGTCTGTTACCTTCCAAAGACTGATCTACATTGGCCCAAAATATTTCCTCGTCGTTTCTCGGGATCGGTGTCCAATTCATGATCGGGTCCTTGGTCTACGTACCGTTATCCTAGTTAACCATTCCCATTTGGTCAGTATTCCTAGAGTGATCAGCTCCGGGCGAGACTTACGAAAATGAAATAATAGATAAGACTCATTCTATTGATTTCTGGAAATTGACTTGGAATTTGGGATGTTCCAGGGGCTCCTCCCAAAATGTATCTGTACGCCTACCATCCTCAAGGCTGGGGGTCTGAAAGTTTGGTTTATACAACAATAAGAATAAATCTCAGTGAGTAGGCCCTCTAAACCTAAACTAGGCTAACATGCACCTTCTGACGAGCATTAAACAATACACAACCCAGAATATGAGTGACTTAGGCCCTCAGCCCCAAATCCAAAACTTACCTTGGCTTTGCAAGTTAGGCACTTGTAATTCACAATAATAATGCAGAACCCAATCACGGCACATGCACACGTCACTTGGTCACAACACATGTCATGCATATGCTGGTACTCGCACTCGTGCTCATGTCTCATCAATGCACTTTACACACTTGCACCCTCGCACACTTGCAACTTATCAATTCTCCTTCGACCCGCGTTAAACGCATCAGGTCTAACCCGCGTAAAACGCGTCAAGTCTATCACTTCGAGATCGATCTCTAGCCTGCGTAAAACGCATCAGACTCATGACACAAAACCTGCGTAACACACATCAGGTTAGTCATCTTTCGATAGTCCGAGTATCGTCCCACATAACACGCCTTAGGACCGGTTCAATACCCCGCGTAAAACACATTAGGGTTTTATGTGATCACACATTCACATACACCAGTTATTATCTGAACCCCACGTAAAACACATCATGGCATTTTTGGTGATCACATGCTCATGTCATTCGTGCACATTCGCATATGCACATGTTATGCCAATGTTCAAGATGCACACCCGTGACCATAGCGTTCACACTTGGGCATTCATGAAATTCACAATGAGCATTCAATTGCACAACACCACTTGATCAATTCACAACGCAATATGCTCAATTCAATATATCACAAGCCCAACTAAACAAATCATTCAATCCAACCATGGCACAAACTTGGCACACGAAATCACAAAATTAGATCATTAGAATTCACAAGTCTATGACCCCCAAGACTCCCTCAAGTTGCGACCACATAAGCACTCAACATGGCATCAAAATACTAACGTCAATTCGCGTTCAATTTAACCTTCTCATGGTCCGTTCCTAAAACACTTGGCGATTTCCACTAAGGCCCTGATTAATCAAATATGACTCGGATCCAATCCACACTAAATCAGCCATGAACAGCCCGTCTTAGGCCACTAAATCATTTCCAAATCGCCACTAAATCATTTCCAAAGACCACAAGAATCACCATGAAAACAACCACCATCCGGTCCACTAATTACATCCGCCAAATCCACATTTTCGTCCAAATCAAGGCGCCTACGCTTAGTCACCATACAGCACACTATAAGCCACTAAACCTCAATTAGATTGTCACACTAAGCCCACAAAATAGCTATCATATCAATCCTTGTCACCCGCCACAATTTAACCCTTAAATTGATCGCGCCTAGTCTAGTTTAATCTCGGCATAGACAGCCACTAAACAGGTCATTCTAGGCCAATATATATCCTCAAAATACTCCAGTTGACCCTCTAAGACATTCCCCAAATTAGCCACCACGAGAACAACGTGAGGCACGCTCAATATTCCACAATTGAACCTGAACTTAGCCGAACTCAGGCCGATTCAATCCAATATTTCAAGCCATCACACAGCACATTCTAAGCTGCTAATCCTCATTAAAATTGTCATGCTAAACCACCAAATCAACCACAATAACAGCCCCTAACATCCTTTGCACGTTAACCCCTAAATTACCCTAATTAGCCCTTAAAACTCATCTAGAAACACACATTAGCCTAATTAGGGTTTAGAGTTGTACTCACTTGGATTCCTAAGCTCTCAACAAGGCTGAACAAGTGGCGAGGGCGGCTGAACAACGGCGGGGCAAGCGGCGGCGACGGGCGGCCTTCATGGCAGTAGCACTGGCGGCGGCTCGCGGACGGCGATCCTAGGCGTGGGCTAGTCCTTACGCGGCTGGGGAAGGGAGAAGGAGAAGATGGGATGGCTGGATGGTGTGCTAGGCAGAGCGCGAACCAAGGTGGCGCCGGCAAGCGGCGGCGGTGGCTTCCCGGCGGGCGGCGCGCAGCCGAGAGAGGGACAGAACTCGCGGGAGAGGAAGAGAGGTAAGGGTGGCCGGCTGACTTGGGGAGAAGGAAATGAATGAGAGAGATAGAATGGGAGAGATATAAGCTTGAGTGGTAAAGTGGGTGGTTGAACCACTTTCCCAAAAATGACCAACTTGCCTTTAATCCAAGGGTTGGGGTTAAACTAGACAAAGCATCTTAGGTGCACAATTGTCCATCATTTCCAACATTATTAGGCTGAGATACAACAATATAAAATCCCAAAATAATCTCTAAATAATCCCAAAATTTGGTATCCAAGCTTAGGGCACAATGGGCAATTTGGTAATTTTCCGGTCCCCGGTCGAATTTCCAATTTTTAACTCTACCGACCCCAAATATGAGTGGCCACATAAAAATGACGTCGTCCTTGCAAAATAGTCACTTATGTCCATGAAATTCGGCACCAAAGTCTGGACTCAATTCCACGATCGATTTCGCTCAATTTGCAATTTTGGCGTCTCTCACTAATGGGCGGCTGTTTAGGGGTTACGCGTATCGACCTAGGGCTACCCGAATCATGTCAATCTCGATTTCCCAGAGAAGATGAGGATTTATCGCTAGTCCTAGGGGTCGCGGTCGTCCAGAATAAGTTCGAGATCATTCGCTACGCGTACTCTCGGTCGTGTGGAATCAGCTGCTATTCAATCGCACGTGGTCGGTCGAACCAAATTTGTCACTCTCCTTGGACCAGCCCACATTAGTACAAAATATTCTCTCGTCGTATCTCGGAATCAGACTCAATTTACGGTCGAGTTCTTGGGTCCACATACCGTTTTTCCTAGTTAACCTTTCCCTATTGATCAGTATCCCGAGATTGATCAAATCCGGGCGAGACTTACTGAAACGCAATGAGAAATAATATCAATTTTATTAATCACGAAAGTGGGTTGAATTTAGGATATTACAACTCTTCCCCTCTTACAAAAATTTCGTCCTTGAAATTTACAATCTAATCCAACTACTCAAATAAATGGGGGTGCGAACGTCGCATTACATCCTCGCTTTCCTAGGTGGCGCCTTCCGTCCCGTGATATTCCCAAATAACTTTGACCAGTGGGATCGTCTTGCTCCTCAAAACCTGTTCCTTCCTGTCCTCGATCCGCACCGGTCTTTCCACGTACGACACCCTGTCGTCCACATCTATTACTTCATGATTCAGCACGTGGGTCGGATCCGGTTCGTACTTTCTCAACATTGACACGTGGAAGACATTATGGACCTGCGATAAATTTGGCGGTAAGGCGAGACAATAAGCCAACGTTTCAATCCTTTCCAAAATCTTGAACGGGCCATGTACCTTGAACTCAGCTTTCCTTTCTTACCAAACCGAGATAACCCTCTTATCGGTGAGACCTTAAGAAATACATGGTCGCCAACCTGGAACTCTAATGGTCTACGCCTTCGGTCTGCATAACTTTTCTGACGGCTCTGGACTGTCCTCAGCCTTTCCCGGATAATCTTGACTGTTTCCATCGACTGTTGTACCAGTTCTGGACTTGTTATACTTCTTTCTCCCACTTCGTCCCAAACACAACGGAGTTCTGCATGCTCTACCATAAAATGCTTCAAACGGGGCCATTTCGATACTCTGCTGAAAGCTGTTATTGTAGGCAAATTCCACCAAATGCAACTGCTCTTCCCACTTGTCCTGAAAATCCAACATACATGCTCTCAGCATATCTTCTAAAGTTTGAATAGTCCTTTCGGACTGGCCATCCGTCTGCAGATGATAGACCGTATTGAATTGCAACTTTGTTCCCATGGCCGATTGTAGACTTTTCCAGAAATTTGCAGTAAACCAGGGATCACAATCCAAAGTGATTGATACCGGTACTCCATGAAGACGGACTATTTGTCGTACATATTACTCTGCGTACCTTTCCAGCTCAAAGTCATTACGCACTACCAGGAAGTGCGCTAACTTGGTCAGTCTGTCTACGATCACCCAAATAGAGTCGTGTCCCCACTGGCTTCTTGGCAATCCCGTTACAAAATCCATTGTAATGTGCTCCCATTTCCACTCTGGGATTTCCAACGGCCGCAGCATCCCACCAGGCTTACAATAATGTACCTTCACTTGTTGGCACGTCAGACACTTGGTCACATGCTTGGTTACGTCCACCTTCATCCCGTTCCACCAATAGTGCTATTGAAGGTTCTAGTACATCTTCGTGTTGCTCGGGTGAATGCTATAATTGCTCATGTGAGCTTCCGACAAAATTTCTTCCTTAAGATCCAAATCATCGGGCACACATAGACGTCCTCGAAACTTCAGAATCTAATCTTCAGACACTTGAAAGTTCAGTTTCCTCTTAGTGCCGTCCATCTCCAGAATCCTCTGAATCTCAGGATTCGTAGACTGCAACACCTTAATCTTGGTTTGTACTTCTGGTTCAACTCTCAATGTCGCCATCAGATTGGAGAGGTGACCTACCTCGAATTTAAATTTTGAGTCTCGTGCTCTTTCCAATAAAGTCCACTCTTTGACTAATAAATGCGCGATGCTCGATTTCCGACTTAGGTCGTTCGCTACCCAGTTGGCCTTCCCGGGATGGTACAAGATGTTGTAGTCATAGTCCTTCAGCAACTCCATCCAATGCCTCTACCTCATATTCAATTCCTTTTGCGAAAACAGATACTTGAGGCTCTGATAGTCCATATAGATCTGGAACTTCTCTCTACATAAGTAGTGTCTCCAAATCTTGAGTGTGAAAATGATCGCCGCCAGCTCCAAGTCATGGATAGGGTAGTTCATCTCATGAGGCCTTAGCTGCCGCGATGCATAGGCAACCACCCTTCTATGTTGCATTAGCACGCATCCCAATCCCTTAAGCGAAACATCGCTATAAAACTCATACCCTCCCGATCCTGAAGGGATCGTCAATACTAGTGCAGTCGTCAGTCTCTGCTTCAATTCCTAAAAACTTTCTTCGCACTTTTCTGTCCATTCGAACTTAGTCTCTTTCTTAAGCAACCTCGTTAATGGAGTGGTTATCGTTAAGAATTTCTTTACAAATCGCTGATAATAACCTGCCAGCCCTAAGAAACTCCAAACTTCAGTGACTACCATCGGCCTCGGCCAATCAATTACTGCTTTAATCATTGCCGGATCCACAGAAATTCCTTCTCCGGAGATTATATGCCCAAGAAATGCTACACGGTTCAGCCAAAACTCGCACTTGCTAAACTTAGCGTATAGTGCGTGCTCTCTTAGCGTCCTTAGAACCTTTTCCAAGTGTGCCTTATGTTCCTTGGGACTCTTTGAATACACTAGAATATCATCTATAAAAACAATAACGAACTGGTCTAAGAATTTTTTGAATACTCGGTTCATTAAGTCCATTAAAGCAACAGGGGCATTCATCAGTCCAAACGGCATCACTGTGAATTCATAATGCCTGTATCTTGTCCTGAATGCGGTCTTTAGGATATTCTCTTTTTGGATTCTTAACTGGTGATACCTTATCCTCAGATCGATCTTAGAAAATACCGAGGCTCCTTGCAATTGATCGAACAGGTCGTTAATCATTGGAAGGGGATACTTATTCTTGATTGTCACTTGATTCAGTTGACGGTAATCGATACACAGCCTCAACAATCCATCCTTCTTCCTGACGAATAATACTAGCGCTCCCCATGGAGACGCCCTCGGTTAGATAGATAAAACCTTTATCCAGTAGTTCCTGCCTCTGCACCTTCAATTCTTTCAATTCTGACAACGACATCCTATAAGGCGGCTTCGAGATTGGCTCAGTCCCAGGTGCCAACTCGATGACGAATGCAACTTCTCTTTCCAGTGGCAATCCTAGCAATTCCTGATGAAAGACATCGGGAAAATTGCATACCATTGCTATATCCTCTAGCTGCACTTCTTCCACTGTCGAATCAACCACACTTGCTAAATAACCTTGACAGCCCTAATCCAATAACTTAGTTGCTTCTACTAATGTAACCCAAGGGATCGAGGTTCCTCCTCGACTCCCTACAAACTCGAATCTAGGGTGTCCAGCCTGGCTAAACTGGATCACCCTGCTACTGCAGTCCATGACGGCATTCTGCTTGACTAATCAGTCCATGCCCACAATCAAATCAAAATCATATATTAGCAAAACCGCTAGATCTATTTTGCTTTCTATGCCATCGATTGCTATCTCACAGTTCGGGTATCCTAACGATATACATATCTTATCCATTGATGGCATAGTCACATATAACTGTGCTTCTAACAGAATAGGATTTAATCCAGCCAATTTAACAAACTGAGCAGATATAAACGAATGTGATGCTCCCTGATCAAACAAAGCGTAAGCTACATGATTGCATAGAGAAACCATACCTGTGACCACCCCTAGCGCATTCTCCATTTCCTTTTGCGCCATGGTGCACACACGTCCTTGTGCTGGCGGCCTGTTCACAATAGCCAGCGGGGGATTCCTAGCCTGATTCCCAATTCGGGGTTGTTGTTACATTAGGGGTCCTGTGAGGCGTTGCTGGGGGCAATTCCTGATTTGATGTTCCATCCTTCCACATTTGAAGCAAGCCCCAAATCTGTTCTGCTAGTGATTCGGCTTTCCAATATTCTTCTTGATCGGTGGGACAAATTGCCTGTTTCCCGCCATCAGTTTCTTCCCAAGATGGCGGTTGTCCCTAGCCGGGGAGAACCGCGATCCAGATGCGGTCGCTCTATCTATATGTTCCCGCTCAATAGCCTGAGCTCTCTCATACAAGTCCTCATAAGTTTTCAAATTCACTGGTATCAGCTATCCGCGAATGTCGGTTTTCAGTCCATCCCGAAACCTTCGCGCTTTGTTCTCAGGGTGTTCTATCATCCTTGGTGCGAACCTCGACAGTCTTGCAAATTCTGCGTCGTACTGATCTACCGTCATCACTCCCAGGCGGAGTCTCATAAATTCAGCCAGTTTTCTTTCACACGGCCCAAGTCTGGGCGGTTCCTTCGAGAAATACCCTTCCTTTGGTGACCTTCTACCAATTATTGGCGTTGTTCTGCAGCTGATATACCGCCAATGTCACATTTTCGGCCTCAGTGCATCCTAACACTTTGAAGGCCTTCTCCAGCTTCTCAACCCAACGGGGTGCGGCCTCGGGGTCACCCTTGCCGTTGAACTTTGGTGGTTTCAATTTTAAGAACTGCTCTACCAACTTCGACATCGGCCTAATCACATTTGCTGGCTCTAGAACTGGATTCTCCGGATTCCTCGGGTTCTAATTATTTTTGTTGTTCCCATTGGCCCCATTAGCAGCAGCAACGGCAGCCTCGATAGCAGTGGCAATAGTGGCATCTCTCTCTTGGGCTAGCCTACCTCCTAGAATTCCAACTTCCTCAAGGACCCTTAAAATTCCATTCACCCTCGGATCCTCAGCAATCCTCACTTGCGGTTCTATACGATCTTGCCCACGATCTCAACTTCTACCTCTACCACGGCCTCGATCTCTACCTCTTCTTTAGCTACTCATCTTTTCAACTCGCACGCTCACCTACCAGCTATAATTCCATTTAGGAATTAGAGTCCTAAACCAAGCTAAACCAGTCTAAGGTCCTAGGTAGGGAACTCGATACAATAGCAGTCAAGCAACTAGCATGCGGTCTTATACAACAGCACAACATCTCAACCAAGGAGATTCGCGTACTTACCTTGGGTCCTGCCGCATCTGCACTTTATGGGTCAATTACAACATTCACTCAATCTAAACATAGACAGTCAGGAAGTACACTTAGCACACGAGGTCACCCTACTGGCTATCCAAGGTCATCGCTTCTTATCACTCCAGGCTTCGACCGAATCGAATCGAGCTAACCTTGACCGAATCGAATCGAGCTAACCTTGCTCTGATACCAAATCAAACGGGGATGTCACGCTCCACACCTTACGACGTGCCACATTCCTGCCGCGATCGATTCAAGTGCGACGTCCCAGGACGCGTCGCCGACCTAATGCTCAAACAGAGTACTAAGCACACGTGGAAGCATTATAACACCTGTACAAACTAAAAACCACAAGACCAAGGATAACAATAATACCATAAATACAACTTGCACTAATAACGGGGATTTACAATGTCTATTACAACAGAACAAACATATAAAAGCCAAAACGGGTTAACAGCCACCAACGTCAAAAAGGGTGGGGGGGGGGGGGTACGTGGATCAGTGGTCAAGCACTATATCTAGCCGGGGCTCATCCCAAAACGTATCGGTACGCCTGCCATCTTCAAGGCCGGGGGTCTGAAAAGTTTGGTTTATACAACAATGAGAATAAATCTCAGCGAGTAGGCTCCCTAAACCTAAACTAAGCTATCATGCATCTCCTAACGAGCACTAAACAACACACAATCCAGAATATGAGTGACTTAGGCCCTCGGCCCTAAATCCAAAACTTACCTTGGCCCTACAGGTTAGGCACTTATAATTCACAATAATAATGTAGAACCCAATTACGGTACATGCACACGTCACTTGGTCACAACGTATGTCATGCATATGTTGGTGCTCACACTCGTGCTCATGCCTCATCAATGCACTTCGCACACTTGCACCCTTGCACACTTGCAATTTATCAATTCTCTTCCGACCCGCATTAAACGCATCAGGTCCGACCCGCATAAAACGTATCAGGTCTATTACTACGAGATCGATCTCTGGCCCGCATAAAACGCATTAGGCTCATGATACAAAACCCACGTAATACGCATTAGGTTGGTTATCTTCCGATAGTCCGAGCATCGTCCCATGTAACATGCCTTAGGACGGGTTCAATACCCCGCGTAAAACGCATCAGAGTTTTATGTGATCACACATTCACATACACTATTATTATATGAACCTCGCGTAAAACACATCAGGGCCTTTTAGGTGATCACATGCTCATGTCATTCGTGTACACTCATATATGCACATGTTATGCCAATGTTCGAGATGCACACCCGTGGCCATAACGTTCACACTTGGGCATTCATGAAATTCACAATGAGCATCCAATTGCACAACACCACTTGATCAATTCACAATGCAATATGCTCAATTCAATATATCAGAAGCCCAACTAAACAAATCATTCAATTCAACCATAGCACAAACTTGGCACACGAAATTAGATCATTAGAATTCACAAGTCTATGACCCCCAAGGCTCTCTCAAGTCGCGGCCACATAAGTACTCAACATGGCATCAAAATACTAATGTCAATTCGCGTTCAATTCAACCTCCTCATGGTCCGTTCACAAAACACTTGGCGATTTCCACTAAAGCCCTGATTAGTCAAATATGACTCGGATCCAATCCACACTAAATTAGCCATGAACAGCCTGCCTTAGGCCACTAAATCATTTCCAAATCACCACATTAGACCACAAGAATCACCATGAAAACAGCCACCATTCGATCCACCAATTACATTCGCCAAATCCACATTTTCGCCCAAATCAAGGCGCCTACGCTTAGTCACCATACAGCACACTATAAGCCACTAAACCTTAATTAGATTGTCACACTAAGCCCACAAAATAGCTATCATATCAATTCTTGTCACCTGCCACAATTTAACCCCTAAATTGATTGCGCCTAGTCTAGTTTAATCCCGGCATAGACAGCCACTAAGCAGGTCACTGTAGGACAATATATATTCTCAAAATACTCCATTTGGCCCTCCAAGACATTCCCTAAATCAGCCACCATGAGGACAACGCGAGGCACGCTCAATATTCCACAATTGAACTCGAACTCAGCTGAACTCGGGCCGATTCAATCCAATATTTCCAGCCATCACACAACACATTCTAAGCTTCTAATCCTCATTAAAATTGTCATGCTAAACCATCAAATCAACCACAATAACAGCCCCTAACATCCTTCGCACATTAACTCCTAAATTGCCCTAATTAGCCCCTAAAACTCATCTAGAAATACACATTAGCCTAATTAGGGTTTAGGGTTGTACTCACTTGGATTCCTAAACTCCCAACAAGGCTGAACAAGTGGCCAGGCGGCTGAACAGCGGCGGGGCAAGTGGCAGCAACTGGCGGCCTTCACGGAGGCGACACCGGCGGCGGCTTGCGGACGACGATCCTAGGCGACAGCTGGTCCTCATGCGGCTGGGGAAGGGAGAAGGAGAAGATGGGACGGCTGGATAGTGTGCTAGGCGGGGCGCGAACCAAGGCGGTACCGGCGGTGGCTTCCTAGCGGGTGGGGCACGGCCGAGAGAGAGAGGAACAGAGCTCGCAGAAGAGGGAGAGAGGAGAGGGTGGCCGGCTGACTTGGGGAGAAGGAAATGAAGGAGAGGGAGAGAATGGGAGAGATATAGGCTTGAGTGGTAAAGTGGTGTGGTTGAACCACTTTCCCAAAAATGACCAACTTGCCCTTAATCCAAGGGTTGGGGTTAAACTAGACAAAGCATCTAAGGCACACAATTGTCCATCATTTCCAGCATTATTGGGCTGAGATACAACAATATAAAATCCCAAAATAATCTCTAAATAATCCCAAAATTCGGAATCTAAGCTTAGGGCACAAGGGGCAATTTGGTAATTTTCCGGTCTCGTGTCGAATTTCCAATTTTTGACTCTATCGACCCTAAATATGAGTGGCCACATAAAAATGACGTCGTCCTTGCAAAATAGTCTCGTACATCCACGAAATTCGGCACCAAAGTCCGGACTCAATTCCACGATCGATTTTGCTCAATTTGCGATTTTGGCGTTTCTCACTAACGGGCGGTTGTTTAGGGGTTACGCGTATCGACCTAGGGCTACCCGAGTCATGTCGGTCTCGATTTTCTAGAGAACACGAGGATTTATCACTAGTCCTAGGGGTCGTGGTCGTCCAGACTAAGTTCGGGATCGTTCGCCGCGCGTACTCTCGGTCGTACTGAATCACCCGCTATCCGATCGCACGTGGTTGGTCGAACCAAATCCGTCACTCTCCTTGGACCGGCCCACATTGGCACAAAATATTCTCTTGTCGTATCTTGGAATCAGACTCAATTCACGGTCGAGTTCTTGAGTCCACATACCGTTTTTCTTAGTTAACATTTTCCTATTGGTTAGTATCCCGAGATTGATTAGATTCGGGCGAGACTTACTAAAACGCAATGAAAAATAATATCAATTTCATTGATCATGAAAGTATGTCGAATTCAGGACATTACAGTATATAACGTATTTTGATCTTGACGTTTATTATATGTTGGAGTTGGGTTAAATAAGCTTTGGTTTGGTCTTGCAACTGGATACATAGTGGTTGCTCAATCTTCTTAGAGGAGATACGCACTACTATTGAACTGTGGTTACTCACCTCTCTCTTTCTCCAATCTTTTCAGGTTCCTTAGTCAGTTGTCATTATAGTGAGAGCGATATCAACGGGGATCTTTTGAGAGTTTGTTCTTTGGTTGTGGTTTCGGGCAATGTCCTTTTGGTGGAAAAACGGCCATGTCATTCCTCGTCCTGGTAGATTTTAGGGTGTGACATCTTGTGGTATCAGAGCTTAGGTTATAATATATTTGGGTGTAGAATTTATGGGATGTTGTGAGGTTGTGTGTTAGTTTATATTGCATCAGTCTTTTGTTAGGAACTAGGTTGTATGTTTCATTTTGGATCCAAGAGCTCATCGATTCTGATTCAGAGAAGTTGCTTCGCCTTGCAAGAGATAAAAGAGGCAACGAATTGTTACTTTTGATATCAGAAATGTATCTTAAAGTTCTCGATTAGTGGTTTTGACAAGAAGATAAAGATGGTCATTATGATCTAAGTCTAACACTCAGGGAGTAGAGCAAGCTAGATAAGGAGTATTTTGCCAAATATATCAAATTTGGGAGTCAAGGTGTGTGCTGTGATGCTTAAGGGTGTGAAAGACCTTGAATATGCTATGAAGGTCACTATGGGCTTGAAAGGTCATAATGTAGTGATTGAGTAAAGTTTTGTTGTGCCAAAGGTGACAAAGGACGATGTTACTATGGCAAGAAATGTTGAGTTCAATGACAAGAAATGTTGCTGCAAGCCTTCGTCCGAGACAAAGCGACTCATGGTACCATGCTTTGCTTGTTGGACAAGCATTTTGTGATTGTGCATCTAATGGAGGAGGGGTTGTTGGTGGAAACTGCATATCAGGATCGCATATAATTGGGATTCCTGAAGACACACATGTGAGCTGACTCTTTGTAGAAGTTCATAATAGATCTGTGTTTCGGGTATGGTAGCATGGTTATTAAAAATGGAGCAACCAAAGATTCAGGAACCAATGAAGCCACCACATCAAGGAGCCTCGAGGTGGCAACGATGGCAGCAAAGAGCCCCGCCGTGAATGAGAATGAACTGGACTCCAACAAAAGCTAGAGAGATGAGAAAGGGAACTTGGTTCCGTTCCACAAGCTGTTCTCATTTGTAGATTCTACTGATACACTATTGATGGTTGTTGGGTCAATAGGTGCGGTTGGGAATAACCTTTCTCTACCCCTTATGACCGTATTATTCGGACAGCCAATCAATAGAATTGGCTAGAACCGGGCTATCAGTGATATTATAGATCTTGTGTCCAAGGTAAAAACTTTGCAAATACGGACTTGATGGATTGTGTAATAATTGGGCCCATAAAAACCCAGCCATGTCTCTTAAAAGCCCAAGCCCAGCCAATTTATTTCTGCTTCAACAAATGAAGCACAGAAGCCAGCAGAGTAAATGAAAAAAGTAGGAGAAGACGCACGACCGTGAAGAAGGAAAGAGGGAAAGAAGAGAGGAGAGAGAAATTGACACGCATAGCCGACCTGGACACTCCAACTAGCCAAATCAACTATGAATCGCAATGCGTGGTAAGTATTCAAGCCAATGGTTCGGCTAATTGAAATAATTTTGAAAGTTAGGGCTCACATTTCAAAGTTATGAGTTATTCGAGCGGCAAAACCCGATTTTTTAGTCGTTAAGCTACATATTTTTATAGAATTAGTAGTTTAGGGTGTCATGGAGCCGTGGGATTTTACGGATCTTAATTTGGACTTGCGGTTTGCCTAATATGAATTTTTGAAGTTGGCCACGCAATGTGAACAGTGCGCAACCAGCGGCGGTGGTGCTATCTCTTCTATGAATTTATAAACTCATGTCTTGGAAGTGATAAATATTTGAGTATTGTATGAGTTAATAAGCATGTTTTGTGCATAAAAATCAAGATCAAGCAATTACTACCATTTTGCATTTGAAAATGATTTGAGAAACGAATCCTAAAAGGTGTTGAGAAAGTTATATATATAAACTGTTTTACGAACTGGTTTATGAAGGGTTCTGAAAGAGCTTGAGAAATGCCATGTGAAATGTATTGTGAAGATTAAATGCTGTGGTTTGTAAAACCAAAATGTGATATTTATTGTGGATTGGTTTTATGAATTGTGAAGAGCATTGTTGTGAGTTTGTGTTGGTGCTCAATATCACTATGAGCCCAATGTGGGACTTGTGGGTATGCGCATACTAGCTTAGGATATCCTTCTAGGCCGAGCCACCTGTTTTGTAGGTGGAGACCTTGCCAAGGGGGAAATCTTGGTAGCTTTGTCATAAGGCTTTGTATCGTGACCATGGTTAGATATTGAGCAATAGATTGGTCGATGGAATGGACTATCGATGTGATGTGCTATGAGATTGGCCAATGAAATGGACTATCGGCATGTGCTTTTGATGAGATTCATTAATGGAATAGGCCATTGATATGTGATTTGAGATTAGTCAATGGAATTGACCATTGATGTGGTTTTTAATAGAGATTGATCAATGGACTTGACCGTTGATGTTTATGATGATTTAAAATGAGTATTTTCTGAATTGTGTAAAGTTTTGATGAAATGAAACAACTCGTATGTGACTCGATATGTATTTTATATCTTGAGTTTGGCTCTTGAAATTTCTGATAAGGCTTTATGTATACATGCATAGTGGTTGTTCAGTTTGCTTAGAAGAGATACGCACTGCTTGCTGAGGTATGGTTGCTCACTTCTATCTTTCCCAATTCTTTCAGGTTCTTTGCTTAGCAATAATAGAGCGAGAGCGATGTCATGGGGACTTTTGAGTGGTTTGAGGCTGCGTTCTTCGAGTGGAAGGACGGCTGTGTCACCCCTCATCATGATAAGTTTTAGGGTGTGACAGATTATTACAGAGAAACTCTTTTCTCGAAAGGGAAATTTCCTTTAGAGTGCTTGTGTTGAGATCGTTGTGAATCTTAAAAATATTTCTGAAGTTTATCTACCTGGCGCTGGCGCTTGGGTGTGGTGCAGCAGCATTTCTTCAGATGTCCTCCTGGATGGTCACCAGCAAGCGAGAGGCTGCAAGAATAAGGGGCTTGTATTTGCAAACTATATTGAGACAAGATGTCGCGTTCTTTGGCAAAGAGACTAACACCGGAGAGGTCGTCAAGAGAATGTCGAGCAACACAGTTCTCATCTAGGATGCCATGGGTGAAAAGGTGGGGAAGTTCATGCAGCTCTTGTCGACATTTGTTGGAGGCCTCGTGATAGCATATTAAACCCGGTCAAGCTAACCATGATTCCTCTACTTGTGATTACGAGTAGAGTTATGTCTTTCATCATCTCAAAGTTGGCATCTCGCGCGCAAAGTGCGTATGCAAAGGCAGCAAATGTTGTTGAACAAAAGATTAGTTCAATCAGGATGGTTGCATTATTTACCGGAGAGTAGTGAGCAATCGCAAATTAAATACAAATCAAGTGTCCAGATTATTCTGAATGCATTGAAGACCCCCGTGCGTGCCATTGCTTCCAATGCCGGAGTTGAGGGAGCTGTTGTTGTAAGGAAGCTCTCGGAGCATGACCACCTTGACCTAGGATATGTTGCAGCAAAAGGCGATTATGTTGACACTGTTAGAAAGAGTCAAAGTTGTTTTTTTATGTTTTTCAATAATAGCTGGTCGTGTGTTTCTGTTACTTAGTGGGTCCTAGTTTTCAGGATTTAGTTGGCAGCATGTTGTTGCACACGTTTACCATTTTGAATCAAAGTAGTTGCTATTTTTGTTGATGTACAGCCTATAAAACGGCTAAGTTGTTAATTTCAATTAAATGGACGAATGCAGTAAGCATCTTCAACTAGTGTGTCTCTCCTTTCTAGGTTTCTTTTGGGTGCTTGCAAAGCACAGCCATCTTATGCATTTTACTGTATCAATGGTATCAGAGCAAGGTTTGCAAAGAAAGTGAGGGTTGAGAGTTAAACACGTGAGGAAAGAGAGTCTTGTCGCAAAGTTTTTTTTCTTGACACTTTGTTTGCAGCAACAATCATGGCCACAAATTCCAAATTTGTCCAACCGGCAATCCCTCGCTTTGATGGTCATTATGACCATTGGAGCATGTTGATGGAAAATTTTCTAAGGTCCAAAGAATTTTGGGAAGTTGTTTCTTCTGGAATTCCTGAACCAGAAGGAGCCACGTTGACAGCAGTACAGCGGACGGCTCTAGAAGCAGTTAGGTCGAAAAATCTTAAAGCCAAGAACTATCTCTTTCAGGCCATTGACAGATCTGACTTGGAGACAATCCTTTGCAAGGATACTTCCAAGCAAATATGGGATTCTATGAAAAAGAAGTATCAAGGCTCTACAAGAGCAAAGAGGCAACAACTGCAAGCTCTTCGTACAGAGTTCAAAATGCTACAAATGAAATCAGGGGAGTCGGTCACAGATTATTTCTCAAGAATGATGGCAATCGTTAATAAGATGCGAATCCATGGTGACAAGACAGAGGATGTCACCATTGTTGAAAAAAATTCTTCGATCCTTGATGCCAAAATTCAATTTTGTTGTCTGCGCCATAGAAGAAGCTAAGGATATTGAAGAACTTTCAATTGATGAACTCGAGGTTCTTTATTGGTTCATGAACAGAAGCTCCAACACCAAGATACGGAAGAACAAGCATTGAAGACCTCTACTAATTTCCATCATTCTTCAGCAACAAGAATGAATCATGGTAGAGGGAGAGGAAGAGGATTCCACCAACGCAACAGCACCATCAGTCCAAGAATTGTAGGCTCTTCTTCTAATGATGCACGAAGTGGAGGTCGAGGTTGGTATTCAGGTGGTTTCAAGCCAAAACCAACAGATAAATCTAAAGTTGAACGCTTTAAATGCCACAAATATGGACACTACAAGTCCAAATGTCGAACCAATTTTAGTCGACATGTGGAAGCAACAAATTTTGCTGCAGCAAATGAAGAAGAAGGAGAGAAGCTCCTAATGACATGTCAAGAGAAAGAAATGTCTTCACCAAATTTATGGTACCTTGACACTGGTTGTAGTATTCATATGTGTAGCAACAAGGAGGCATTTTCTTCTATCGATGAAACCCACCGCACAAAAGTGAAGCTTGGAGATGATTCTGCCATTTCAGTCATGGGAAAAGCTACTGTTCAAATTTCTTCAAGAGGGAAAATGCAGACCATTAATGTTGTTTTCTATATTCCTGAATTGAAAACAAACCTCATGAGTGCTGGTCAATTACTTGAGAAGGGGTATAAAATTGTATTTAGAGGTGGAATTTGCAAGATTTATGATCAGCAGCAGAACTTGCTTGTTCAAGTTGATATGTCACACCCCGCACCCTACGGCGCGCCACATCCCTCGCAAAGGTCGATTCGAGTGCGATGTCCCAGGACATGTCGCCGACCCAACGCCCAAAATTCAAAGAACAAGCACACGCAAAAGCAACACAACACCCAAACAATAAAACACATGACCAAGGATAGCGACACAAACAACAATTATAACTTGCATAAGCTACGAAGACATACAATATCCATTACAACCTGAGCACTTAAATCAAAAAGAGTCAACGACCACTGGCAACAAAAGGGTAAGTGGCTCGGGATCAGACTCCCACTCCATCGGCTCTTCCTCCTCGGGGTCGGAATCCATCTCAAGGTCGGGGGTTTGAAAAGTTGGGTTTAAACAACAGTGAGAATAAATCTCAGCGAGTAGGCCCCCCAAACCTAAACTAGGCTAACATGCACCTCTTGACGAGCACCAACCAAACAACATACGGTCTAAACCATAAATAACTTAGGCCTTCGGGCCTAAATCCAAAACTTACTTGACCTTGCAGGTTAGACAATTGATATATAATCACAAACATGCCACATAATTCAATCACGGCACATATATGCATATTCCTTCGTCATGACGCATGTCATGCATATGCTCGTGCTCGCACTCATGGTCATGCCTCATTGATGCATCATCGCACACTTGCATGCTAGCACTCTTGCCATTTATCAATTTCTCCTCCGACCCGCGTTAAACGCATCAGGTCCGACCCGTGTAAAACGCATCAGGTCTATCATTTCGAGATCGATCTCTGGCCCGCGTTAAACACATCAGGCTCATGACACATAATTCGCGTAAAACGCATCAGGTTGGTCATCTTCCGGTAAACCGGGCATCGTCCCGCGTAACACGCCTCAGGACGGGTTCACTACCCCGCATAAAACGCATCATGGCTTATTGTGATCACACATTCACAGTCACCAATTTTTATTTGAACCCCGCGTAAAACGCATCAGGGCATTTTAAGTGATCACAATGCACATGTCATTCGTGCACACTCGTATATGCACATACCGTGCCAATGCTTGAGATGCACACTCATGACTATAACGTTCATACTTGGGGCATTCGAGAAATTCACAGTGAGCATTCAATTGCACAACACCACGTGTTCAATTCACAACGCAATATGCTCAATTTACACCACACATATTCAATTTAATGAATCAATATGCCCAATCAATCAATTAATTCAAATCAGCCATGGTACATCATTAGCACACGAAAATCACGCAATTAAGCCATTAAACTTGCACAAGTCTAAGGTCCATCAAGCCTAACCTTTCTCGGCCACCTAAGTACTCAATCCTGGCATCATGTAACCACTACCAAGCCATAAACAACCAGCCACTTAATGGACAAATCAAGCACACACAACCATTCACAATTAATCCTCAATTTCGCTGAACAAGGCTCGATAAATTCCACTATGGCCAGCCACTAACCAGTCCCCTCTAGGCCTCTAATCCACCTCCAAATCATCACATTAGGCTCCCAAATCCACCATATAAACAACCACTATATGGCCCAATTGTTGCGCCCATTACATTCCGCATTTAGACCGCGATTAATCCACCTAATGATCCAATCGAATCTACCTTAATCGATCACCAACCAGATCACCTTAGGCTACTAAACCATTTTCAAATCACCACATTGGAGCACAAAAGTCACCATGGAAACAGCCACCGCTCGGTCAGCAAATTTCACCCGCCAAATTCACATCTTTGCCCAAATCAAGGTGCCCATGCTCAACTCACATAATAGCTTGAATCATGACCACAATGATCAGCCACTAAGAACAAGAGAAAACCAAATACACAGATTCGGAGCAATTCTGAGCTAGCGCACAGTTTTGGAATCCATTTTCAAATAAATAGTAATTCAATTCCAAAAATTACAAAATTTGGATATATTGTACAAAACATCTCAATGAACATTTTCTGTGAAGAACTCAAAACCCAGTTCTAACCATAAACACCTCGTTTTGACACTCAAAGTCGGACAAGATCCGGTTCGCTCGGACAGCCCTTTAGGCCATCAAAATACAGCTCATTCAGTGCCCAAATCATTTTTGAAAACTCTTAAATTTTTATATGTTATAGCCACAAATGTCCTCAACAATTTTTGTGAAGGAAATATTTTGAAAATAGTCCTGAAAAAAATTATAAAAATTCGAACAGACCCGAAGGTCGGATGAACAGTAAATCGGGCAGTTTTATTGCGGTCCAAAGATGGACTTCCGAATGGCAACAAATGATTTCCAAAAATTCTCAAATTAAAATATTTTATACTTGAAGATGTTGGGGACAACTTTCATGAAGAACACTTCTTCAAATTCGGCCCACACAAGTCACACCAAAAATAACAAAATCCGGTGATGTAACAGTGACCGTACCGGAAATCAACAAATATGCACCACCAAGCAAACTAAGCTCAATAAACCACTAATTCAATTATCCACAGCCTTTAAACCATCCCTAAATCATCACCTTAGGCCATTAAAGTCACCACAATTTCAGCCCCAAATCAGCCAACACTAATTAATCCCTAAAATACCATAATAACCCCTAAAACCCATCTAGAAGTGTAAATTAGCCTAATTAGGGTTTAGGGTTATACTCACTTGAAATCCTAAGCTTTAAACAAGGCCAAACAAGCTGCAAAGGTGGCTGGACAGCGGCGGGGCAGCGGCGGCGACTTGCAAACGGCAATCCGCGAAGGGGGCTGCTCACGTGGCTGAAGAAAGGGAGAGGGAGAGAGACGGCTGGATGGTGGAACAAGGTGGTGGTGGTGGCGGAATAGCCCCGGCGGCGGCAGAGCTTCTCCGGCGAAGGGCCTTCCACGGCCAAAACAAGAAGAAGAAAAAGAAGGGGAGTAAGTTGGCGTGGAGGAGAGGAAATGGTCTGCTGAAGATGGGAGAAAGGAAGAAGAGAGAGAGAAATTAGAAGGCTTATAGAGTGAGTGAGTGAGTGGAGTTGGTGAACTACTTCTCATAATGCCCAAACTACCCCTAATCAAGGGTTTGAGAATCAATCAAGCTCACTAGTGGAGGGGCATTTGTGTCTTCAACAATTTGAATTATTGGGGTTGAAGAGACTAAATTTTAAACTCCAAAACAATGTCCAATTAAGCCCAAAATTCGGAATTCAAACTTAGGGCACA
The DNA here is from genome assembly GCA_024500025.1 of Syzygium aromaticum. Classification (NCBI taxonomy): domain Eukaryota; kingdom Viridiplantae; phylum Streptophyta; class Magnoliopsida; order Myrtales; family Myrtaceae; genus Syzygium; species Syzygium aromaticum. The sequence continues at coordinate 15,562,055 of CM044886.1, forward strand.
AGGGCAAAACGGTAATTTTCCGGTCCCGGGTCAAATTTCCAAATTTCGACTCTATTGATCCCATATATGAGTGGTCACATAAAAATGACGTCGTCCTTGCAAAATAGTTGCATACGCCCACGAAATTCGACGCCGAAGTCCGTACTCAATTCCACGATCAATTCAACTCAATTTGCAGTTTTAGTGTCTCTCACTAACGGGCGGCTGTTTAGGGGTTACGCGTATCGACCTAGGGCACTCAAGTCGTGACGATATCGATTTCCCAGAGAACACGAGGATCTATTGCTAGTTCCGGGGGTTGCGGTCGTTCGAAACAAGTTCGAAATCGCTCGCCGCGCGCGTACTCTTGGTTGTGCGGAATCACCCGCTATCCGTTCGTACGTCGTCGGTCGACCTCAATCCGTCACTCTCCTTGGACCGGCCCACTTGGCACAAAATACTCTCTCGTCGTATCTCGGAATCGGACTCAATTCGCGGTCGAGTTCTTGGGTCCACGTACCGTTTTTCCTAGTTAGCCTTTTCCTATTGGTCAGCATCCCGAGATTGATCAGATCCGGGCGAGATTTACTAAAACGCAATGAGAAACATTATCAATTTTATTGATAACGAAAGTTGGTCGAATTTCGGGATGTTACATGATATGACATCAAATAGAATGTTTCCTCTTTACCCTCATGATTCTGATCATGCTTGTTATGTGGCAAAATTAAAAGAGGAAGCATGGATATGGCATTTTAGATATGGGCATCTTAATTTTGGTGGTTTGCGGACGCTATACCAAAAGCAAATGGCGGAGGGACTCCCTGCTATCAAAATCCCATCAGAAGTTTGCGAGGATTGTGTTGTCAATAAACAACATCGAGCTCAGTTTCCACAAGGTAAGGCGTGGAGGGCAAAAAAGCAGCTTGAGCTGGTTCATTCAGACCTTTGCGGTCCAATTTCACCGGTTTCTAATGGAGGTAAATGATATCTGATCACATTCATTGATGATTTTAGTCAAAAGGTGTGGGTGTATTTCTTGCATGAAAAATCTGAAGCTTTTGAAGCATTTAAGAATTTCAAGAGTCTTGTCGAAAAAGAAAGTGGCAATCCAATTAAAGTTCTTCGAACTGATCGTGGAGGAAAGTACAAGTCTCTTGAGTTTGATGATTTTTGTACGAAGCATGGAATTCGTAGGCAACTTACTGCAGCCTATACACCACAACAAAATGGTGTATGTGAGAGGAAGAATCGAACCATCCTCAATATGGTGCAAAGTCTATTGCGAAGTAGTGGAATTCCGAAGAAGTTTTGGCCAGAGGCTGTAAATTGGGGTGTCCATCTCTTGAACAGAAGTCCCACACTTGCTGTTCTGAATATGACTCCTCAAGAAGCTTGGAATGGACGAAGGCAGACGGTTGATTACTTCAAAATTTTCAGGTGTATAACATATGCCCGCATTCTAGATCAAAAAAGGAAAAAGCTTGACGATTAAGGAGAAAAATGCATCTTTCTTGGTGTAAGTGATAAAACAAAAGCTTACAAACTCGATGATCCTGTGACTAAGAAGATTATAATCAGCCGTGATGTAGTATTTGACGAAGAAAATTTCTGGCTTTGGAATGATCAAGCTGAAGGGGCTGCACCAATTGTAGCTGATTTTGAAGAGATTGGCGAGGAAGATTAACAACACAATTTGGTCTTAGCTCGCAACAATTCTGACCCTATTGAAACAGAGAAGCAGCAGCCCAATTCAGATATTGGTGCAACACATGATGAACGCCCCCAACGTCATCGACAAAGGCCAGCATGGATGAGAGATTATGAGGTGTCTGGAGTTGATCAAGGTGAAGATCCGTTAACTCACTTTGCTTTGTTTGCATATAGTGATCCAACTACTTTTGATGAAGCAGTAAAACATCAAAAGTGGAGAGATGCAATGGATGCTGAAATTAAAGTAATTGAGAAAAACAATACTTGGGACTTAACAAATCTTCCCAAAGGCCACAAAACTATTGGTGTCAAGTAGGTCTTCAAGACAAAGCTGAACAAGGATGGTGGCATTGACAAATACAAGGCGCGTTTGGTGGCAAAAGGCTATAGGCAAGAATTCGGAGTGGATTACAAAGAGGTGTTCGCGCCAGTTGCGAGACTTGACACAATTCGATTGGTGATTGTGCTAGCAGCTCAAAGATCGTGGTCTATTCATCAATTAGATGTCAAGTCTGCCTTTTAACATGGTGATCTCCAAGAACAGGTATTCATTGACCAACCTTCTGGATATGTGAAGCTTGGTTGTGAGAATAAAGTATACAAATTAAAGAAGGCTTTATATGGATTAAAGCAAGCTCCTCAAGCTTGGTACAGTAGGATTGAAGCTTATTTTTTGAAGGAAAGCTTTACGAAGTGTCCTTATGAACATACTTTGTTTATTAAGGTTGATCATGGTGGGAAACTACTTCTTGTATGCTTGTATGTAGATGATCTCATCTACACAGGGAATGATGGTGCCATGATGGAGACATTTAAGCAATCCATGATGCATGAATTTGAGATGACAGATCTTGGGTTAATGCACTATTTCTTAGGCATTGAAGTTAATCAATCTACAGCTAGTACATTTGTTTGCCAAAAGAAATATGTGCAGGAGATTTTAGAGAAGTTTCAGTTGAAGGATTGCAATTCCGTTGCCACACCAATAAAGGTTGGATTAAAGCTTACCAAGGATCCTGGTGGAAGGAAAGTGAATAGCACTATGTACAAGCAAATTGTGGGAAGTCTCATGTACGTAACAGCAACAAGGCCTAACATCATGTATGGTGTTAGTCTCATCAGTAGATACATGGAGAGTCCCACCAAAAAACACCTTTAGGCTACAAAGTGTATTTTATGCTATTTGAAAGGGACATCATCTCTTGGGTTATTTTACAAGAAAGAAGAAAGATCAGATTTGCTTGGTTTTACTGATAGTGATTACGCTAGTGATATGGATGACCGAAAAATCACTTCTGATTATGTGTTTATGCTTGGTTCAGGGGCTATCTCATGGTGTTCAAAGAAGCAACCAATTGTTACTCTTTTGACCACTGATGTTGAGTTTGTGGCTGCCACCTCGAGTGCTTGTCAAGCTATTTGGTTAAGGAAGATTCTTGGAGAACTTCGGTTTAAACTAGAAGAAGCAATGACAATTTTCTGTGACAATTCAGCCATCAAATTGTCAAAGAATCCAGTTCTACATGGGAGAAGCAAGCATATAGATGTGAAGTATCATTTCTTGAGGGATCTTACAAAGATGGTGTGATTGATCTTGTTTTCTGCAGAAGTGAAGATCAAGTTGCCGACTTGTTCACAAAACCTCTTAAAATGGCCACATTTCAGAAGTTAAGGAAGCTCCTTGGTGTTTGTTCGATGGATGCCTCAGATTAAAGGAGAGTTTATTTCTACACATTTAAACTTATCACTTGTATTATCAGTTTAAGGGAGGGCATGTTAGAAAGAGTCAAAGTTGTTTTTTTTATGTTTTTCAATTAATAGCTAGTCGTGTGTTTCTGTTACTTAGTAGGTCCTAGTTTTCAGGATTTAGTTGACAGCATGTTGTTGCACACGTTTACCATTTTGAATCAAAGTAGTTGCTATTTTTGTTGATGTACAGCCTATAAAACGGCTAAGTTGTTAATTTCAATTAAATGAACGAATGCAGTAAGCATCTTCAACTAGTGTGTCTTTCCTTTCTAGGTTTCTTTTGGGTGCTTGCAAAGCACAGTCATCTTATGCATTTTACTGTATCAGATACGGTGAAATCCAGAATTATTGATCCACTGAAGTTATTAGGACTGCCTTGGTTTGCTACTAGCATGTCATTCTTATTGACAACGAGTGAAGCAGTTGTAATTGAACCTTTTTCACCTAAGGATGCCTATTTTGGTTTACATCTTGTGCCATCATAATGTCAAAAAGTTGAACTAGTAAAGTGTGGACAAAGGGAAGATTGGACTCGACGGCTCTATTTATGCTGGTTTCATGTACAAGTTGATGTTGAATCACAATGCGGGACTATTTTTTCTTTATTAAAAATTAATAAACTTGTGAATTAATATATTTCATTAATGAAGAGGAGCCAAGTCGATAATAATATTAATGATAATAAAAATTGTGGTCATCATCTTCCGGGCCAAGCAACATACATTCGTTTCGTTTTGGCAGATTAAATTAAACCTAGTCCTACATAATAACATGGCCAAACTTATTGCGAACTCATTTTACATAAGTTGTTAGGCCCCACATATTTCTCAATTCTTGATACTAATAAAACCTCCTTAAATGTTCAAAAGTCAAGTTTACGTAGTGTATGACTAGCAAAGGTGCACACACGTTCTCGAGTGAACAAATAATTAACGTTTAAAAGATTTTGCCGAATCCTCTTAGTACAAATTATTTGAATTATCCGTATGAAAAGAAAGAAATCACTAACATAATATGAGGCAATTGTGGACGTACTTATATAAAAGAGAGAAATATTCGAGATTTGAATTTTTTTATTGTTGTTTACAAGATTAAAAAGATTCAAAGTAAAATTTATATAAGATTATTAATTTATACATTTATCCATTGATAGAGTATTACAAAACAACTATTGGTGATTTTTTTTTCAAAAAACCTTGAAAGTAAGAAGTCCTCTTTACTTTACTTTATATATCAGTATAGATAGCCAGATCGGCCAACGTTAACTGTGTATTCATGTGATTAGCAAAGATGAATATATGATTCTCGAACCATCGTTTGATCCTTTGATCACTTAGGCATTCATTTGAAAAGCTTTTAAAAGCATAAGAAACAAAGTGACATTTTCTTATAGTTTCGTATGTGACTATGTTTTTAGACTCAAAAGTAAGTAACAACTTCAAGGGGAGATTGTATTTTGCAAATCATTTTAAAAATTCACGAGTTTCTAAGCACATTGAACACTAAAAATATGATTCATCCACCATTGCACTTCCACTTAAGAGGCACAAAAAATAGGACAATTCTTTGAGAAGATCCAATAGAAAAATTATAATTCTTTTGTCTTTTTAATTTTACACGTTTAATGTACTATAAAATAGGAATAGCTCTCAGCGAGCGGGCTCGGGAGGGGATATAGCCGCAACGCAGTTGCTCCACATCTCATTGCTCCTCCTGTGGACATCGGATATTGTCCCCCTAATCGCCTTGTGGGTTGAGAGGATCAACTCCACGAATTGGTTGTGGCAGTTTTTCCCCGCTTCCACGAGCTCGTGACAACATTCATCGGTGGGTTCAAAGGTGTCGGCAAGGACTATGATCTGAAAGAATGCAGACCCACATTCATCAGTCATTCCCTTTGCACAATCAGGGCTTTTGGCGAAGGTAGCTCTAGGAAGCAATGCGGCGGTGACGACTAGCAAGGTCATGAGAGCAGACAAGTTCTTGAGCGCTGCCATGATGGTGTTTTGGGGACGGAAGGGTTAGGAAATTTTCTGAGATTGTTGATTGTTTGATGATGTATTCGATCTAGAGATGAGAACTTATATAGATTGAGGGAAGTGGTGCATTAATGAAATGGATTCATCAGTTATGATTCAGAAATTTATGTAGGAAACATCTGCAATTATTTCTCTTGCAATAAATTCTTCTCAGGTTTTCCTGTTCTATGAGGATTGAGGGCCTTGTCATCTTTCTATGTTTGCGATTCAATCATTTGCCATAAAAAAAAGTACTAATGAGTGGTTTGTTTGAAGAGAATTAGCTGGGAATAAAAATACTCATTTCCGTTTCGATTTTCAATCCCATGTTTGGTATATAATAGGAACTAGTCACATGCAGGACCGCCCGCGTGGGGTTAAAATAATTTTAGGAAATTAAATTTGCTTAAAACGTTTCAACATACATACTTTCATAAAAATGGCCACAACTAGTTTTAGAACTAATCTATTATAGACCCTAAAACACATAAGGATACATCATTGCGACCGACTTGGGGAGGCTCGAAATGAACCAAGAACGTGCTGAACGCCTACTGACCAAACCTAAAGCCGGTCTGGTCGGGGGATAGTTAGCCTGAGCTTTGGCCCCCCGAGTAAGGGATTAGACCCCTTGTGATCGATGCATTAAATATGGGTTAGCACGAATAAAACTAATTCACGAGAGAGTACATAGCATGACTATTCTGCTGTGCAGTAAAAGCAATAAACGGCTCCATGTAAGTTATGCAACGTTAATAAGGATCCATTGTACGCTTTCGACAGAAATGTTCCAGGAAAATGACGAACACAAACGGTCCAAGTACGAGGAAACTAAGGACGAGTCATAATTGGTTTTTCAGCTAACAGACCAGTTGCGATCTGGCGATGAAAAGCGAACTTCCAAGTCTCGCTTACGTCCTTTTGGTCAGGCTGAAGAACCAGAAGTATAGAAGTTCTCCTCAAAAATTCAACACGAACTTAGAAACCAAGATTGTATGACTACTTAGAGAACAGACTTTCAAGTTAGAGGTGCCAAAAGGTATCTATAGAAAATTACCTTAAACAAGTTCCAAAACTTAGAAACTTTGGTTGCTAGGAATTGAGACGACACTCCTGGGTCTCAATTGGTTTCTAGCCGATCCTTGTCACGACTTACCTCCCGAGAGCCGCACTCAATGAAGCGGGTTTAGAGATAAGTGTTCATGAAACAGTCCGTTTGGCACATCATAAAGAACAGCTTACTGAAACATTAATCTTTTGATCATCCATACGATTCATTGATTATAAACGTAGATTTTCCCTAAATCCATATCTTGGGTAACAACGGATTAATTTTTTCTTTTTTAGGAGTCGCCACTAACCTAGGTCGGGGGTCAACTAAAATACCCAACCGAAACGCGGGAGTTTCATTTCGGTTTCTACGAGAACCAGAAATCATGGGTTCAAGGACAAGATTACGTTAATGTTTTCACTAACGCCATTTTGATACCACTAAAATTATCATGATTGTTATCTAAGTTGTAATGCATTTGTTTTTTACCATTTTCATGTCAAAGTCTTAATCTACTAGGTGATCATACCACTTGTTTTTGTGTTTTCCATTTAGGTTCTAAACTAGTCCTATCTTAGTGTAGAAAAGGAAAGAAACAAACAATTTGTATTGAAATGGTGATGCGTAAAATAAACACACAAAGTATTGAAAAGCGAGCTATTCTAAGTGCAAAAAAAGAAAACCCGCAACTTATCGGATGTTTAATACAACATGAATGGAAAGACCCGAGAAATGATCAGGTAACACGAATTATATACAAATTGAGACCGGATTGCACATCGGTCTTAAACCACCATCCTCAAAGTTGTTTGGTCATCTTCTCCATAGACCACCCCATGGTTGTTGGTTTTACATTCATTCTGTACATTCAAGTGACATTCAAACAAGGTCGAGCATGAACACTCGAGCATCAACTCAAGAACGGGCCTCGGGGTCAGCCTTTGCTTTACATGCATTCCGATCATCCCACCCACTTAATCAACTAGCATTGATTGATTAATGGTTAACGATAATGAGCTACCATTTACATTCACAAAATAGCAACTCATATCAGTTAACTCCTAAAGTCGGGTCTAAGTGATTACCATGGGTTACTAGCTGAACATACATCGGGCATAGCCATACATCTAACATTCACATGCAAAATAAAGGACAAAGCATACACTTAGGCCCATGGGCCTTATTTTTCAACCTATCAAGTAATGGGAAGTGGGCCTCACAAATGGACCACTTATTCAGTTATTATTATTAAATTCGAACTCTTTCTATTCAAATGTGATTAATCAACCTAATAATGCCCAAATGATGCAAATAAGATTTATTTGGAAATTTTATGTTGTGAGGATCAAAAGTCAAGCACACCAATTTTCTCAATTCCCACTCAATTTTCCCGAAAATCAAAATTTAGCTTGCAATGATAGGTTGGACCCGGTTCTATTAAAAATTTCAAAATAATAGCAGGAAAAATAACAAACCTTATCCAAACCACGTGAAATTTTTTAAGTAGTTATGATTCCGTGTTTTTAACAACTTTCATGTTTTTGAATTTTTGCTAAAAAAAACCCCCCCAATTTTTTATAAAATTTGTTTTTTGCCAAGGATTCGTTTGCAAATAGTTTTTGAGGCCAGGAGGACCTTATCCGAGATTTTAGTAAATTGACCCCATAAACATTGCTACTAGGTCCCCAAACTTACCAATCTATATAATAAGACCCTAATGAGAAACTTTGTAGTTTTGAGTTTTGGCAAAAAAGGACGCCAAACTTATCAAATTTGGAGAGACACGTTTTGGAATTCAGAGTAAGGAATTTCATATCTGGACATAGAATCTGATTAAATCATGAAAAATTCCTTAGAGCATCCAAACGAGTTCTGATTTTGATAAAATTGGTACCATCATAAATTTCTAGATCTCAATGTGAACTTTTATGAAGAACACTTTTCCACATTTTGAACACACAAATTTACAAAAATCGAAGAACACATGAAGGTCGGTTAGGAAATCATCTATCACAGAGGATGAACCCAAATGACGATGCTAATAGTCCTAATCTAACAAGCTTGGAATTTTATGAAATTTTTATGGTAGACATATCTGAATGTGAATTACAACTTTCATGAATAAAGTTTTGTCAAATAATGAACGTAGAAAATCAGAAAAATCATGTAACAACACAACGTCAATCAGGAAATCATGAGAATAGAATAGAACATCAATATTCCAGATTTTGACCTCAACTTTCGAAGGAGTTTTAACCTCGCAAACGATATCTGTTCAAGACATGAAACCTATCAATTCGAAGCTTAAGATGCATTCTACGACTCTCTAGTTTAACGCTTCACAAGATTTCGACATTTTTGAGGTCATCAGCATTACAAGCATACTGACTCATCAGGATGCGAGAATCACAAAATCAAACTTACCTTGTGTAATGATACTTTCACATATAAACGAGCGATCCGGCCTCCGTATTTAGCTCAAGGACACCACGGAGTAACCTCGGAAAGCTAGACAAACCTCTAAGAGCAAAGCACTTGAATCAAAATGAGAAGTGAATAAGTTTACTCAAATGAACAATCGACAAGAAATCAAGTAAAAGGAAGTGTTCCGGTGGCTATTCTGGGAGCTCCAGCCTCGGGCGATGGTGGCTAATCTTATGATCAGCCTTGGGATGCCAAGAGGGATGCTGACAAGGCAGCGGCGCACCGAGAATTGCTCGGCAAGCGGTTGAACCGGCGGTGGAAGATCCCGAGAGAGAGAGAGAGAGAGAGAGAGAGAGAGAGAGAGAGAGTTTAGTGAGAAAAACCAGATCTGAAAATGAGTCTCCCCCAAAATTTTGGAGGGAAAATGTGACATTCTGAAATTTGTCCATTTGGGATTTATGAAATGAATGGTTTTATGAACGTACTTGTAGTTAGTTCTCGCCCAGAACTGATTATTCTTGGGATTCTAACCATTAGGGAAAGGCTAATTAGGGATTTAAATTCGTATGACTAAAGAAATTCGATCATGAACCGACTTTCAACCATAGAATTGTCGAGGTGACATTTTGAGCCAATGTAGGCTGATCTTAGGATAGTTATGGGCTGATTCGTCACTGTCATACAAGTGGATCACGAGTGATTCCGTTTGACCACAAAATGAATTAACATACGATCAAGAACCTATACCGAACGATCGCGTCCATCGAAACAAGAAATCGATCCTCGTGATTGCATTAATAACCAAGATTGTCACGATCTAAATGAACTTGCACGTGACTTGATTTAGTATCAGTCACGGGTCGAATATGCGAATTTTCCCAAAAGCTGTCCATTAGTCAGAGACACGCTCAAGTTATATTATATAAAATTCAGTTATTGAATTAGAGACCAATTTGGGCATAGAAAATTATGGATGTCACAACAGGACATTTGGACGACGTTGTTATTGGAATGTTCATCCTTGGATTTTCCGGAATCTTTCAGAAAAACTGAATTTCGGCGAAGGATGGAAAATGACCATTTTACCCCTGGAGGTTTATTAAGGCTAAGTATTAAAGGGGAAGGGCATTTTGTTCATTTTCCCCTAACTTTTTGAATGGACGGTTTTGCCCTTGGAATTTTATGAAATTCCCAAATTGCCCATGGATAATTTTGGAAAAGAATAGATCGTGGCTGTTGATCTCAGGATAAGAGCAAATCTCGGCCGTCGATTGGAATTGTGAGAGAAGAGCAAGATGGTAATTTTACCATCAAAGGCTCAATTATTGGTTTTATAAACCAAATCTCTCTCTCTCTCCTCATTTCCCCTCCCCCATGGCAACTCTCTCCTCTCTCTCCCTCACCAATCGCCCCCATTGGCCGAGCCTTACTGTGTCGTTGCCGTCGCACCACCGCCAGTCCCGCCGCCGAGCCTCACCCTTACGCCGCCATTCTCTCTCTCTCTCTCTCTCTCTCTCTCTCTCTCTCTCTCTCTCTCTCTCTCTCACTCACCGTGGCCGTGAGGAGCAAGCCGGCCCCAAGCCAAGCCACTCGCCGTCGCTGCCACAGTGTCGATCATTGTCGCCATCGCACGCCGTCGCGGGACAACCGGCTGCCGCCCCCCCTTTTTCGCTCTAGCCAAGTTAGTCTAGAGTTCGAGTAAGTCGCAATCTAACCCTCGCCTAGTATATCGGGTATTATCAGACCCGTTTAGATGCGATTTGGTGAAAAATAGGGACTAATTGGATTAGTGGGCCTTAGGATTGAAATTAGAAGGTTTTGGTGGATTTTTAGAAGCCGATCGATGGCTGGAAATTGCTGTTTTGAGTGCTGTGATGTGCTGTTTAGTGTGTAGTTTACGCCATTAGATCCGGCTCATGATTTTGTGAAAGTGCCGTGAAGGGCCGGAAGTGAAATTGGGGGTGAAAAGTGCTAAATTGTGTGTTAACTGTATATTTGGATGTGATTGGTGCATTTAATTAATGTTCGAGAATGTGTACGTGTGAGATTTGCGGCGTACGATGTACGTGTGATCACTAAAAGGCCATTTAGGCGTGTTTACGCGGGGTGCAGATAAAATGAATGGCATTCAAGTATGTTCATGTGATCACTAAATCCTTAAGGTGTGTTTACGCAGGGAATTGAACCAGCCTGTGGCGTGTTTACGCGGGTCGTGATATGACTGTGGGATCGGGTTGAGGCATCATAAGCTCAGGTCGCGATCATGTAGGCCTGTCGCATTTGGCGCAGGCTAAGGAAAGAAAGTAAGAATGAGATCGGTCTGAGGCATGATCGGCTCGGGTGAGACCGGGATCGGACCGAGACATTATAAGCTCGGGTTTTGATCATGTAGGCTTGTCGCATTTGGCGCGGGTTGAGGAAAGCAAGTGAGATTGGGATCGAGCCTGATGCGTGTTTACGCGGGGTGCGACTGCATAAGCCTGAGGCGTGTTTACGTGATTGAGGAAAGTGATTGAGCATGAAATGGTATGATATGGCAAGTGAAAGTGAGATTGGGCCTGAGGCGTATTTACGTGGGTCGCGATGGCAAGTTAATAAAAATAATGTGGTGATGCGTGAACGAGTGTGAATTATGGGGTTTGGACGTGTTGTGAAATTGAGATTTGTATTTAAGCATGCGAATGGATTGTATTGTGTGTGTGAAGTTTGAATGTGGTGATTGAGCACTAATGTGCAGGTTGGGTTTGCCAAGAGTCCAGGTATGTATGACTGTGTGGATGTTGTTGTGTGCATTGCTGTTTGTGTGTCTGAATTTGTCTGGAAATACGTGGTAGCCTAGGTGGGATTTAGGTTGTGGATTTATTGAGAAGTGTCTCATGGTTGTTTCAACCAAACCATTTCAGAGCGTCCGCCTGAGCCATGAACCTGCCGTTGCGTTTTGGGATAGTTATGCATGCCGATCATGACATTGTAGAGTATTCGATTGATGAGAATCATACTTGGGTCAAGCACACTTCGGTAGTATGGGTAGATATAGGGCTACCCCTTTGGCAGGCTCATACCTATATGGCTTGGATGTTTCGGGACGGGGCAGATGAGTTCGAATCCGTCTAAGGATTTGATGTACCCTTTGATGGAGTAGGGGATTGGAATCCGTCTGCCATACCCTTTCTCGATGGTGAGATGACTAGTTTAGAGACTAGTCTAGCTCAGTCAGGGCACCAGCACGTCCTTGCAGCACTGGAGCTAACAGTCGCGAAGTCGGATCCAGGTCCGGAGGAGTCGCAGGCTGGGTATGATCCAATGGACATGGATCTAGATATGATACCCGAGGTAGAACTTGAGGAGGAGAATGAGCAGAAGGAGGTCCCTAAGGAGGAGCCAGAGGATGAGGAAGATTAGGTCAAGCCATTAGCTGTGCCAAAGGAGGATAGGGAGGAGTCAGTAGAGCAGAAGCGGATCAAGGTGCACATCGAGTCGGGGGATAAGGATCATCCCATAGAGATTGATGCTGATTCGGAGCCTATGGATGAGTATGAGTTTGATGAGGATTCCAAGGAGGATTCAAACGAGGACGACGAGGAGAGCGAGTTTGAGTGGATGCCTTTCAGAGGGCATAGAGGTCAGTTCTGAGGGTTAGTGGTGTCCCATTTTTTGTAGTGTTGACCCAATAGGCTGCTGATCTTTTTGTATGTTGGTGGTTTTGTAGTTAGTAGTTTGGCGTGTATATCTATGTTTGATGCTTTGTAAAGGAATATTGTATATAAATATATTAAGGTATAGTTTTATGTATTGGTGGTTTGGCGATTTTCTTTCCCTTGAATTTATTGTCTGGGATTATATATTGCTTCTGCCGTGATTAACTCTAATGAGATCGTTGGGTCGGTGACGTTTCCTAGGTCGTCACACACTTCCGACTGAGCTTGGGGTGTCGTGGGCTCGATGGGGGTTTGGGGCATAACAGAAAATCCTTATATACCTCTCCAACTTTGAATCCTAGCCCTTTAGATCAATCAAATGGCTCTAAATGTTCACTTAATGATGAAGAATATTCCTTAGAGACCAAGGATAAGTGGCATGGCACTATGAATGGCTATGATGCATTCTAAACGTATGGCCAAGATTCATTTACTTAACCCCTAAGTAATTTTGCTTAACCTTTAAACATGGGTATTGTGATATCTTGAAAATTTGACCAAATTTAGTAATTTATGAAATGACGATTTCATTGATACTCTGTTAGTTAATTCTCACTCTGACCTGATCACCTCGGGAATACTAACTAAAGGGTAAAGGCTATCGAAGAATTTATTTTGAGCAGCCGCCCATTAATTTGAGATAAAACTATAGTTGCGATTGATCGATTTTAGCCACGAATTATGATCCGATTTTACATGTCAAATACCTAAGGATATTACACCCGAACTATAGGACGTCGTCTCATCATTTTTACGAATTGGCCATCGAAAATTATTTGCTAACTTGCCCTTCTAGAAACTTTTTTGTTAGATTAAATCTTGGCCATTGGATGGAACTTGGAGAACAACACTTGATCTTGGCCGTTGGATGGAACTTGGAGAGCAAGGCTTGATCTTAGCCCTTGATCTTTGCTTAGGCATCAAAAACATATCTCAACTATTGATCTTGATTTAAATTTAAACCCTCTTTCTCTCTCTCCTCACTTTCTCTCTTATTCTCTCTCTCTCCCTCTCTCTCGGCCGAATCACCCCACCACCTCCGTTCACCCACTAACACCCTCACTCCACCATCCTTGAGCCCCGTAGATCGCCGTGTGCCGCTCACCGCTGTTTGTCGCTTGTCGTGTCAAGCCGAGGCTGCCATGAACAACTCGTGTTGTTGCCATCGTCCTCACGTTGTCGTCATTTGAGACGAGTAAGTTAACATCTAATCCCTTGTTTAGGATGTTTAACTTGCGTAGGGTAGTTTAGCTAGTTATTATTTTAGTGTGTTTGAACTTCTAGAATGAGCATTGGTGAGTCTTGATTACTAGATTAAGTTGAAATAGATGTTGGATGTTGATTTGAACTCTTTGTGTAGTATTTTCATGGCTGAAAAGTGGTGGATCTCAAAGTTGAAGGCGTTTCTTGGAGTTTTTATCTTGATTTCCGAACTGATTTTACTTTATGTCCCTAGATTTCCATTTTTATAGAGCATTTTGTGGTTAGAATCTTGAAAAGTGTTCTTCATAAAAGTTGTTCACAAGATCTTGATTTATAATATACTTAAATTTTGGATTTTTCTAAGCTCAAATGGGTTATACGAAGGTCTAATTTCTTACTGAATCAGAACTGTTTTATATTATGGATTCCGTGACCTTCGTGCCTTCTCAGATTTTTAAAAAAATTTCCAGTTTGATTTCGACCATACTTCCTTCACAAGATTTGTAAACGAAACCCATGTCTACAACGTATAAAAATTTCAAAGTGTTTTGAATGGATTTGGTTTGTAAAACGAGTATTTCTTGTGGTTCAGTTCCCTTATTCTGGCTAACCAGTTCTGGGTTGTTTCTGAGCCTTCAAAAGTAATCCTTGTACAAGGATTTTGGAATTGTGTTCTCCATGGAAAATATTTGTGAAGGTCTTGTTCATAACATATTCGAATTTTATAATTTTTAGAAACCATTTGCTATGCTTTTGAAGTTGATTTCCCAAATCATGCAAATCTGTCCAGTTTTACTAGAATTCCATAATCTGCTGGTCTTAAATCTTTGACTTTTGATTTCCAGCCTAATAGAGACAATAACCACAATTACCTAACTTTTCAATAATGATTATTTAGCTGTAATATGATGTTGAATGCTTTTGTCAATTCATGTTTTAAAATGAGGTTCACAAAGTCGATTGACCGTTTGCATGTGCGACCACTTATTATTATTGTGTGGCATTGATGTAAGCACAATTCATGGATTCATGGGCTAAATGAAAAGATAAGAATTGGCCTGAATGCTTGTGTGCTCATGTGGTCACACGTTGGAGCCGTCTTGCTGTAGATCGCTTGACGATGCCTGATTTATCGGGGTCTTGCTGTAGATCGCTTAACAATACTCGATTTATCAAATGCTTGAAGATTACCTGGATTATCGATACTCTAGATGCCTTGTCGCAGCTTGAGGCTGGACTTGATGCTCCTTACGAGACACCATCTTACTGCAAATCGTTTGATGTTGCCGTATTGGAATGCCGTCTTACTATAGATCGTTTGACGTAGCCGTATCAGAGGGGGCGGGACGGAACCCGGTTTTTTTTACCGGAGACTGCCATCTTGCTGCAAATCACTTGATGAGTAGTGGCCCTGAAGGGGTGTAATAAATTGAATACGTGTGATGTATAATGCTTGATTATAGGGTAAAAACTGCTAGGCATGGTATGGGATGTGCCCAAGTGGATTTTGCCTTATAATTGAGACACACGCGACTGTAATGCATTGATGCATGGGAAATCTCATTATACGTTCTGGGTATGTGATATGTTTCATGCATCGTTGTGACATATGACTACTTATGTTATACATAATATGTGTGCTAAGGCAAGGTAAAGATGCATGTGGTTGGTTAATGATTTGTGTCCAGCGCATAGTCGCGTGTTTAGGGACCCCCAAAGTGAGTTGGCCTTCTAAATGGGGCTTAGGCGCTAACTTATTGAGATTTTTATCTTATTTGTGGTTGTTAAACATTTTTCTAGCCCTTAGCATGTTGATGCACCCAGTATGGTTCGGGGTGCCTAGAAGCTGACTTTTGGTGAGGTAGATTGACCCCGGCCTGACATCTTTTTGTAGACTTTTATGGAAATGCCCGAAGTGGGCTTGTAAAACTGTTCCCAGGGGTTGATCAGGTAAATGTTAAAATGGTGTTTTGATTTCAATATTGTAAACCGTTTTCCTATCTATCCTTGTTTATTGTTATTGTCTGAGTGAATCTTTGTTTAGCTTTCGCATGCGTAATCAAAAGAGAAAATGTTGGGTCGGTGACGCGTCCTGGGACATCACATCATAATGACCATTACAGGATGTTGCACGCTCACGGGATTCGGGGCGTGATAGGTATTTTGGTAATTTCACTTAAAGGGCATTTTTGTAATTTCATTTAAGGGCATATTTGTCATTTTGGACACAAAGGGATGTGGCTAGCCTTGGCTAGTCGAAATGAACCGCTGGCTGCCAGAATTTTGACTTAGAAACAGCCGTCTAATTGGGCTAGTTCAATTCTGGTCAAACCGGGTTAAACCGGTTGAACTGATTTGACCCATGTTTGAGCGGGTTGAACCAGTTTGATTATTGGCTCAATTTCATTCCGATTTATGCAATTTCATCCCTAATATGATTAATTGACCCAATTGAAATGAATTTGATTAAATTAGATTGAACTAATTTGAAATACAAGTACAAATTGATCCAATTTAACTTGTTTGGCCTATTTGCTCTTCAATTTAAGTTAAATTGCATGGTCAAGCTAGACTAATGAATTTAAATGAAGTCCAATTGGCCAAATTGAGCTTCAGTTCATCAAATTGAATATTAGTCTAAAATGGGTTAAGTTGAATTGCACTAATTAGACCAATTACTCTTAGAGTTTTCAATCATTAGATCACTAGATTGGTCAAATTGGCTCAAATTCATGTGAATCTTCCAAAACTGATTTTAGATTTAAATTGCATATAAGAAATTAGGGTCATTCGTATCTCAATTATACAAATCATGAAGAACCGATTGGATCCCTAATTAGGGTTCAAATTGGGCGTTTTCATCCTTGGTTTGGCATTTTAAAATTGATTTGAAAATTGAATATAACATGACCTCTGGATCAAATGTTGTGAAGGAAACTATCCTAAAAAATGGGTAGAAATGAAGTAATTTCATTTTTGACCAATTTGAACCAAATTTTGCAAATTGGGGAAAAGTTGTTTCTAAGCTGATTTTTGTAAAATTGATGATGCCAAAGTGAAATTAAGCTAAAAAAGAGTTGACTTAGGGTTTTGAAATTTTCAAATTTTTTTGGACAAAGTTTTGATCAAAAGTCAATATATTGGTACTTATTTACTAAAATGTTAATTAATTAGTCAAACTTTGATTTTTTTAAAAATTGATAGTGTAAAAGTGAAATTGACACTATTTTGGGGTCTTTCATGCAAAAAACCAAATTTTAACTTTGGGTTGACTTTTCGGTCAAAGTTTGACCAAAAAGTCAACTCACAAGTCAACTCTTTTTTAACTTTGGGTTAACTTTGGGGTCTTTCATGAATGGGTAATGCTAATTCAAATGCTAAATAACTCTTTTTGATTAAGAATTGGATTCTGTCACGATCAGAAATCCTAATCTCAAGATTTTTACTTTTATGACACATCGGCTAAAAATCAAGTATCAACAATCCTAAATGACTAGTGTCGACTCCTAGAAATACTTAGGGCTAAAAAATTATAAATGAATGAAAATCCAACGTCACACCAGGTATGGACATGGGAGAATCCATGCTCTTAATTGATGGACCAATTAGGTTGACAATAGATGAATCCTTATAACCGTATTTTCGATGAATCATTTGGACCGTCTTTCGAGTAATACCTTTGAATTGTTCCCGATGTCCCGAGAAACCTTTGGGAAGCTTTGCGACAATGGATAAATCTGGCCAAGATGAAAATGTGAAAATAGTTGTGGCAAAAGTGGTGCTCAACAAGACTTATGTTTGTCCAACCTTAAAGCTTGCCAAAATAAAAGAAAGAGCAATGGTAAGGGCTTAAGATATTCGAGTTTCCTCATTCGATATCAAAATATCATACTATCAAACTAAGTCTTTGACTTACTTTGAAAGATGGCCTAATCAAATTAACTAAAGCCAAGTAATTCCAAGTGAAGAAGATTTTGCAAACAAAAAATATTGTAAGTGGTACCGCTCATGGAGCCACAACATAATTAATTGTATTGTTTTTGGAAAACAATTTAGGAGGCAATTGAACAAGGAAAAATCAAATTTGATGATGACCAGGGGAATCTTATGACTCATCGATATCTAATATAAAAGATCCGAATGATTAATCAATCAATCAATTCTTTAAAAGGGGTATATGTTGTGTCATGCCTCGAACCCTATGAGCACGCTAACATCTCACTAACGATCATTATGAATGCGACATCCCAGAACATGTTGCCAATCCAATCGAATTACTAACGAAGAAACGCATGCAGAAGTGAACTCACACAATCCCAAACAAGAGTCATACGAGGGATAAAAAAGGAAGAGCTTGATACATAAACGAACGAAGCCATTTTTATAAACATAAAGCCAATCGTAGGAAGGTTCATACATATAAGCCCTACTAGAGGCACTTCCTAGCATACTACTTGCATACAAAATGAAATTGGTAGTCGGTTTAGCTTAGCTTAGCTATAAAAAAAGGGGACAGTCCAAAAAGATAGGGTATCGAAACCTATCAACCCTACTGATGGTAACTAGTAAGCGGCTCAAGATCAGACTCTATGCCATCCGGGTCGGACACTAGGTTAGTCATTTCCCCATTTGGGGGATCGAGATCCATGGGATCCCAGACCTCCTCCCCAATGCCACTTGCAGGAGGTCCGTCAAAATCATGGATTGGACCAAATACCACATCCCCTTCTCGAATAAATCATGCTACAAACCGAAGAGCCTTCCACCCAGGTAAGCGCTCGTCGACCCAGACAGTGGACTCGTGCTTCTAGTATGCCATGTCTGGACCAACTACATATTCCGTAAACTCCGTGTCTATGTCCCTAAGCATGCCAAAATGCAAGGAAGGATGACTCATGGTCGGGGATCTGAAATGGTTAAATAACAAAAATGAGAAAATCTCAATAAGTAAACTTCTTAAGCCTCGCTCAGGATAACATGCACCTCCAGAATGCCCTAACATGCAATTCTAACCCAACCAAACATACCACACAACAATCACAGACATTCTTACCTTGTCTTGGTATACACATGCCTTGCACGTTATAACCCAACAAGACACGACAAATGCTCCCCTAAGCACATAACAATGTCATAATATCACAAGGGGTATAACATGGCAATTGCTCCCCCGAGCACAGATACAATAAATACTATTGCATAAACATGCATATCAACAATTAGTAATCACACATACTCGACATCAATCTCAGGCACATCGCATTCTCCAATGCATATCATACTTGTAATTGCCCGAATTATTAAATGACTTCTCAAGTCTACAACCGAACCCCCGCCGGTGTCTTCTGGCATAACCAAGCATCATCTTGCTCCATCACAAACGACAATGTCCAGAACCTCCACCCAGACGGCATTCCATAAGGAGCATTAGTCTGGCATCAATCACAACACAGCATTGTCTAGAACCCCCGCCTAAACGGCATCCGAACCCCTGCTGGGCATCGTCTAGAACACCCGCCTAGATGGCACTATCATGACCATACACGCAATTCATCACTCATTACCAATTCTTATCTTCGAGAATTAGCCGGTGCAAATGTTTGTGACATGCATTTCTATACGAACTAAGATGTCACAAGACATATTCATTTCCAAACACAAATAGCATGTCTAATCAACAAATAAACCCAATCAGCCCTTAACAAATCGAATTCAGTCATCATGTTCCAATTCAACCACTAATCAAGCCATAATCAAATTAACCACAATTTAAATAGGTCGGGCCATTAACCTTTGAACACAATCAACCATTAATTAGTCAAGATTAGCCCCTAATTTATTCCACTAAACGACCACTTAACCAAATTGAAGTTAACCACTAATCAACCAAGGAATCAACCAATAATTGATTAATAAATCAGCCACTAATCGACCAACAATTAATCCACAAATCAGCCATCCATTAGTACCATGATCAACCAACTAGCGGTCCCTAAACCAGCCACTAACAATCCAATGATCAATCACTAAACAGCCACTAAACAGCCCCTAAACCATATCCATTAGTCAGATAGCATCCTAGTCAAGGTTTAGGAAGCAATTTACAAGAAAACCTATGCTAGAAGCCAAGCAAGTGGCAGCAACAGCCACGGCAAAGCAGCAGTAGCAGTCACGACGAACAGCAGCTCCGGCGGCGACCTATGGATGACTGAGGCAATGGCAGTGCTGGTTGCAGGTGATGGTGATAGGCGGTAGTGCTAGTAAGAGGTGATTGAACAGCAAGATGAGGGAGAGGGAGTCATTGTGAAGGTGGTGGTCACGGCGATTGGACGGCATGACTGCATGATGGTGGCAGGTGGTGGTGACAAAAGGCGACTGAGACGGGAATGGCAAGATGATGGAGGTGACAATGTGGTGGTGAAATGGTAGACGAACAAGAAAGAGGGAGAAGGGTGGTGGTGACGAGTAGCATGGCCACAGCTGTGGACGGCGGCCAACGACGCTCCTCCCACAGTTGGACAGCATGGACGCGACTACTGGTGGCTGGGCAAGGCTAGTCAGTGATGGTGGCGATAGCTGAAGGGAGTGGGAGAGTGAGAATGAGTGAGTGGTGTCTTGATCAAATGGGTAAGAGAGAGAGAGAGACAATCTAACAATCCCACTCAAAACTAATGTTCTAGATTCAATCTTCTCCACCAAGCCAAGATCCAAGGGTCTATGTTCAATCTTCCAAGACAAGATTCTCTAAATATCTAGTGGCAAACTTGAAAATAAGAGAGAGTGAGAGGGGCAAAGGTGTCCAAGTGTGACCAGCCAAGAGAGGGAGGGTACGCTGACCAAATTCCCCTTCAACACAACCAAGGAATCCAAAATAGCTTAGGGGTAAAGAGGTATTTTCTAACTTCCGATCCAAATTTCACTTTTCTAATAGTTTCTGAGCGAACCGATAATTATATGAGCTTAACAAGGTGGCGTCCAAAAGATTAGTCATGATATCCTTGAAAGTTCGATACGTAAGTTCGAATTCTAATTCATGGCCAAAATTGATCAATTGTGACTTTGGTGTATCTCAAACTAACGGGCAGCTCTTAGGAGTTACACATGTTCGATCCGTGGTCGTTTTGATATCAAGCCACGTTTAAGCTTACTCAAGCCATGGTGACCTTGGTTGTCAGGTAATTGCGAGGGTCAATCACTAGTTCTAAAGGATATGATCATTCGGAATTGGTTTAGGGTCGTTTGCAATCTATACAATAGTCAAGCGGAATCACCCGCGATTTAATTGTATACTATTGGTGAATCGTTACATAATCATCCCTTGATTGGTCTATAGTAGCTCAAAATTGTCCCTCGTCATTCCTTATGGTCGAATTATCAATTCATGGTCGAGTTCTTAGGTCGTATATACTTAATTCCTAGCTAGCATTTTCCTACTAATTAATCCTCTCATGAGTAATCAATTCAAAGCAAGATTTAACTAATAGTGCATTGATGAAATAATCATTTCATATATCCCAAAAATGGTCGAATTTTAGAATGTCACAACTCTTCCCTCTTTACAAAAATTTCGTCCTCGAAATTTACAACCAACCTAACTAATCGAACAAATGGGGTTGTTGACACCTCATCACTTCTTCGCTTTTCCACGTGGCTCCTTCTATTCCGTGATGTTACCAAACCACCTTAACTAACAGAATCATCTTGTTTCGCAAAACCTATTCCTTTCTGTCCTCTATCTATACCGATCTCTCCACATACGACACCTTGTCGTCCACATCTATTTCTTCATAATTCAGCATGTGGCTCAGATACGATTCATACTTCCTTAGCATGGACACGTGGAAGACGTTGTAAACTTGAGCCACATTTGACGATAAGGCTAAGCGATAAGCCAAGATTTTAATTCTCTCCAAAATCTCGAACGGTCCAACGTATCTTGGGCTTAGTTTTCCTTTCTTGCCAAACTGAGACGTTCCTCGCATAGGTAACACTTTGAGGAAAACGTGATCACCTACTTAAAATTCTAAAGGTCTTCGTCATTTATCTGCGTAGCTTTTATGAAGACTTTGAGTTGTCTTAAGTCTTTCTCTGATGACCTTAACTGCCTCAACTGACTATTATACCAATTCTGGAGCCGTAATTCTCCTTTCACCAACTTCATCCCAGCACACTAAAGTTCTGCAGGCTCTACCATACAATGCTTTGAATGGCGCCATTCTAATGTTCTGTTGGTAGCTATTGTTATAAGCAAACTCAACGAATTACAATTGTTCCTCCTAACTGCCTTTGAAATCTAAAATGCAAACTCGTAGCATATCCTCGAGGGTTTGAATCATTCTCTCTGATTGACCATCCATCTGTGGATGATAAGCTGTGCTATCCTGCAGCTTCGTTCGCATGGCACCTTGAAGACTCTTTCAAAATATAGCAGTGAACTTGGGATCACGATCCGAAGTGATTGTCACTGGTACCTCATGAAGACAACCTATATGGCGAATATACTATCCCACATATTTGTCCATGGCAAAGTCCTTTCGTACTGTGATGAAATAAGCGGACTTAGTCAATTTATCCACAATGACCCAAATGGAGTCATTACCTCTCTGACTCCTTAGTAGATGTAACACCCCAACCTTGGGGTCATTCACGTGACGTCACATTCATTATTATCTTTCGTTATACATAAGCGGAAGCATTTCTCGGGACAATCACAATTAATTCACATAATGGAAATAAAACAAGAAACATCATGAGCAAACCTTATGTTTACAGTGCATACAAATATGTTTTAACAAGCCCTTTGGGTCATGGCAAACAACACATATTTCATACGCACTATGAATAGCAAAACTTGACTTGGGTTATCCTATACCCACTACAACTTCTCGCTTCTCGCTTCTTCATCTCCGCCCTGGTCCCATTCACCTGGCCATCTCACATCCCACCTGTGGCTTTATCCCGGAGCCGACCCACCCGCACCGGTAAAGCACCGTTGAACTCACATAGGGATCAACCTATTCTCCGTTTGCATAGCGATACCACGCCACGTACGGATGAGGCACCAAGTCCGTTAGGCCTTCATCAAACATCACAAGTGTCGTGATTCGGCGGTAGGTGTGGCCTTCTCTGGCATTCGTCACGGTGAGCACTTCGACTCTCTGCTCCACGGGATTGCCAACGCGGGTTAGAGAAGATGCCATCCTACGAACCTAAAAGGGAAAAACAGGGGAATGAGTCGGGGAGACTCAGCAAGTAAACCTACTAATATCAAGCGAGGACGAGGGGATCGCCATTAGTACAAGTCATCCCTTACCGCACTCGCATCAATGGCAGATTAATAGCAAAGTTCATACAAGAGAACATCAAGCATGCATATAACATGTGTACCTTGCCATTCAAGTCTCAGTTCTATCTCCAAAACAAACGTCAAACACGAAACATGATTAAATCACAAAATAAACCAACTACAACCAACCAAACGACCGAGAAACAGTCCTAGCAAACCATGTCACAATGTATCACAACTTCCTTTCCCAATATTAGGAAGTTTACTTACCCAATAACTAACAATACTAGAGAATGGGCTAGAAATAGGTGAGCTCGGGAAATTTCGGGCTTTCTCTTTGCGTGGCCGAGCAAACCAATGCCTACAAAGGTTATGTCGTGAGCTCTTGGGTAGGAAACGGAATGAAATAAGAGCCGGTTCAGGGTTTATTTGGGTGTGAACCTCTTGGGCCAAGAAACAAAAGAAAAGGGAGAGGATAATGAAGTTGGCGTGAGGTGATGGTGGTGGCGTGAGAGAGAGGGAGGGTTTCCTATTTATAGAAGCTCTTTGCTTGGTCACCACTCCAAGCCATCAATGCATTTCATCATGGAGGGACCCTAAAATCTTGATTTATTATTGCAAGCCATCATGAAGGGCCACCAAAGTCAAGCCTTATGATGGCATGGCATTAAATGCCATTAATGGACTAAAATGATGAAGAAGCCAACCTTATCTTCTTCTCATTGGTCCTCTCTCTTTCCTCATGGCTACTCTCTCTCTTTTCTCCTTGGCCGAATGGCCTTTGCTTGGGTCATGGCTTAGGTCATCAAGGGATTAGGTCATGACTTATGTCACTAAGAGATAAGGTCATTTATGCTCATTTATGCACAAAGGTCAAAAGCTATGATGAAAATTCTAAGCCATTTATTTCCAAACTTGGGCTTCAAGTTTAGACTTCTCTAGAATCATTCAATTCCAAGCTTACTTCTCTCTCTCGGTTTCCCACTGGCCCAACCTCCAAATCAAGTATAAAATATCTCATTTGAAAGCTTAAAACGTTTAATTTAAATCATCATAAGACACCAAGTCCAAATATCAATGTTCTTGGATAGAAAATGCTGAATCTTTGAAATCTAACAAAACCGGACAGCTTTGTACTGTTCATGAAATTGGACTTGAAAATATAGTAAATGGACTCCAAAAATTCTCAAATTTGAATATGTCATAAACAAGACCTTAAAAAGAATTTT
The DNA here is from genome assembly GCA_024500025.1 of Syzygium aromaticum. Lineage (NCBI taxonomy): Eukaryota > Viridiplantae > Streptophyta > Magnoliopsida > Myrtales > Myrtaceae > Syzygium > Syzygium aromaticum. The sequence goes on from CM044886.1 coordinate 15,586,405, forward strand.
TCATGAAGAACACAAATTCGGAATCTTTCTGTAAACACCATTTTTAGTAGCTCAAATGCAGACTAAAAACAGTTCACTGGAACAGAATTCTTGTTTCTTAAAGTAAGCTCTGTCCAAAATCCAAATCATCTCAAAAAATTCCCAAATTTATCTATGTTATAGAAAAGGACGTTCTTGACAACTTTTGTGAAGGAAACTTTTCCAAAATCGGCTCAGACAAGCTTATAGAAAATTAAGAATGTGGGAACATCACCAAAATACCCATTCTTTGCAGTTTTGCATGGCCCGAAAATCAGGCCATTGTACCACTCATATCAACTCCAAAGATTCTCAAATTAAAGTATGTAAAACTTCAAGATGTTTGAAGAAACTTTTAAGAAGAAAGTGATTGGAAATTCGGATCACAAAAGTCTCCCCAAAAATAACAAAATAAAGGGGTACAAAAGATCCGAAATTGGGTTTTCCAAAACAAGAGTAAAAAATTTAGTTCCGATTGGAAAACCACCAAACTTAAACCATAGCCATTTTCCAGGAATTGAAATTGAGGAAGTGACAGTAGACCCATCACAAAATCTATTATGATGTGTTCCCATTTCCACTTTACGATCTCGAGTGGTTGTAGCAATCCGCCAGCTTGCAATGCTGCGCTTTCACTTAATGGCACATCAAACACTTGGCAACGTGTTTGGCTACATCCACTTTCATGTCATTCCACCAGTAATGTTGATGCAAATTCTGATTCATCTTAGTACTACCTAGATGAATGCTATAGTTGCTACAATGTGCTGCCAACAAAATCTCTTCCTTGAGTTCCACATCGTCAGGTATGCACAATCATCCACGAAACCTCAATGTTCCATCTTCAATCACTTGGAAGTCGGGTTTTCTCTTATTTGTATTTCCTTGCAAGATCTTTTTTATCACTAGGTCCATAGATTGCAATGCCTTAATGTTGACCTGAACTTCTGGCTCGATCCTTAAGGTAGCCAACAAACTTGAGAGATGACCTACCTCAAACTTAAAATTCGAATCTCGTACTCCCTCGAACAGAGTCATTCCTAAATCATCATTTGTGCAATGCTCGACTTTCGACTAAGTGCATCTGCTACTTTGTTAGCCTTCCCAATATAGTATAAGATGCTACAATCGTAATCCTTGAGAAGTTTCATCCATTGGCACTGTCTCATGTTCGACTTTTTCTGGGAAAACAAATACTTTAAACTCTGGTGATCTGTGTAAATATGAAACTTTTTCCCACACAAGTAGTGTCTCCAAATTTTTTAGGCCAAAGATGATTGTCGCTAGCTCCAAATCGTGAGTCAGGTAGTTTAGCTCATGAAGTCTCAACTGTCACGATGCGTATGCAACCACTCTTCCATGTTGCATCAAAACGTATCCTAATCCCTTAAGCGACGCATCACTGTAAATCTCATACCCTTCAGGACCATATGGTATCGTCAACACTGGAGCAGTAGTCAACTTGTGCTTAAGCTCTTAGAAACTCCTCTCGCACCTATCTGTCTATTCGAACCTCATTCCTTTTTTTAGTAGACGCGTAAAAAAAGTAGCTATTGCGGAAAACCTTTCCACGAATCGTCTATAATAGCCCGCCAAGCCGAGGAAACTCCGAGCCTCGATCTTTGTCATTAGTCTTGGCCAATTTGTGATTGCCTCGATCTTAGCCGGATCCATTAAGATTCCATTCCCAGAGATCATATGTCCAAGAAACGCTACTCGATTGAGCCAGAACTCATACTTACTAAACTTGGCATAAAGTTCATGCTCTCTTAAGGTTTGCAAAACCATCCTCAAATATTACTTGTGCTCCTCGGAACTCTTTGAGTAGACCAAAACGCCGTCGATGAACACGATGACGAACTGATCCAAAAACTCCTTGAATACCCGATTCATCAAATCCATAAAAGCAGCTGGGGCATTAGTCAATCCAAATGGCATGACGGTAAACTCATAATGTCCATATCGAGTATGGAATGCCGTTTTCAATATATCCTCCTTCTTGATCCTCAACTGATGATTGCCCATCCTCAAGTCTATCTTGGAGAATATCAAAACCCCTTGCAGTTGATCAAACAAGTCATCTATTATTGATAGCAGATACTTGTTCTTGATGGTCACTTGATTCAACTACCGATAGTTGATGCACAAACGTAATGAACCATCTTTCTTTCTCACAAACAATACTAGTGCTCCCCACGGTGACACACTCGAATAAATAAAACCTTTATGCAACAGTTCTTGCATCTGCACCTTCAACTCTTTTAACTCTGACAAAACCATTATGTAGGGTGCTTTGGAGATTAGCTTTGTCCTAGAGGCCAACTCAATCACAAACTCCACTTCTCTCTCAAGTGATAATCCCGACAATTCTTAAGGAAAAACATCAGGAAAGTTACACACATCGACTATGTTCTTTAGCCTTGGTTCCTCAACCAATGAATTAACCACAATCGCCATGTAACCTTAGCATCCTTCATCCAATAGCTTGGTTATCTTTAGTGATAAAATCCAAGGGATTAAGGTTGCTCCTCTGTTTCCCACAAATTTGTATCTAGAATAACTAATCGGATTAAATTGGATCATCCTGCTACTACAATCCATCATAGCTCTTTACTTTATGAGTTATTCCATCTTGATAATGACATCAAAGTCATACATCGCCAATACCACTAAATCAATCACCTCCTCTCTACCACCAACAACTATTTGACAACTTGGACATCCTACTGAAACTAACACTTCATCCTTTAGAGGAGTGGTAACATGCAGAATTATTTCTAATGGTTTCGGTTTAATCCTAGTTAACTTAACAAACTGTTCCGACACAAACGAATGTGAGGCCCCCAGATCAAATAAAGCGTAGACAGCATGATCATATAAAGAGACCGTACTTGTGATCACCCCCGGCGCATGCTTTGCTTCCTTCCTTACTATAATATACACTCTTCCTTGTGCCTAAAGTCGGTTCAAGTTATTCTGTAGTACCGTTCCAGCTTGCTATTCCACTCGGGTTTGTTGCAGTTGCATTGGCGGTCTAACTAATTGGTTTAGGCAATCTTTCATTTGATGACCATGTTGGCCACATCCATAGCAAGCCCTAGTCCAATCGGGGTGAGGGCCATTCCCATGCCTTCTCCCACAACATCGACACAAGGCATTAGGGTAGTATGTCGGCTTCCTAATATTCTTTCTGACAGGAAGGACGAAACTCCTATTTCCAATCATAGGCTTCTTCCCATCTTCCCAATGTATTGCTTGTCCCTACCTGGCGCATACCACAATCCCGATGCAACAACCCTCTTCGTCATGTCTCTTACAATCAATTGGGCCCTCTCATAAAGCTCATTGTAGTCTTTAAGGTTCAGTGGCACCAACTAACTTCTTATTTCTGATTTCAGACCATCCTGGAATCTCCTTGCCCTATCCACTGGGTCCTCAACCATTCTTTGTGCGTACTTTGACAACCTTACAAACTCAACCTCATACTAATTGACTGACAACTGATTCTGGCGAACTCGTAGAAATTCTATCATTTTCTGTTCCCAAGCACATTCTGAAAAGTACTTTCCATTAAAGACTTCAACACAGGCACCCCAGTTCGGCACTGTGCCTCTCAGAAAGATCCTTGCTCGGGTGGCCTCCCACTAGTCACTAGCGTTACCTTGCAGTTGGTACACCGCTAGTACTACCTTATCCTCCTCTGAACACCTCAGAAAGTGCAAAGGCTTTTTCCAACTCCTTTACCTAAAGGGTTGCAGCTTTAGGATCACCATTTCCATTGAACTTGGATGGCTTTAGTTTCAAAAACTGTTCCACCTGTTTGACGTTCCCCATTTCCATTCCCCAAATTACCATTAGTAGCGACAGCAACAACCTCAACCGCAGCAGCAATTGTAGCAGTAGCTTGTTCTTGAGCCTACCGTCCCATCAAATCTCCAATTGCTTCAAGGGCCCACAAGACCCCATCCACTCGAGGGTTCCTTACAGCTCCTACTTGCCTACTGGGCTAGCCCCGAGTTCTTCTTTCTCGACTGCTCATGTTACAGGATTCTCACGAAACCTGTTATGTAATTCCATCAAGGAATTAGAGATCTAAATCACTCACTCAACTCTACAATTCTTAAGTGGCGAACCAAAACAAACGATCGTAAAGCAAGCATTACCAACCTATAACCAGCAAAGCTCTTGCTCTCACCATTCCCAACACAACATCAAAATTGAGAACAATATTAAGAAACAATTGAACAATCACAAGTAGTCAATCACAAGACAAGTATAGCGCGATCTATACTTGCAATCAAAGGTCTTCCTAACTAACTATCCCAATACCCATCACACCTTATCACTCTAGGTCTCGACTAAACTTGGATCAAGGTGACCTTGCTCTGATACCAATTAACGGTCAATATGAATGCGATGTCCTAGGATGCGTCGCCGACCCAATCGAATTACTAATGAAGAAAGGCATGACCCCAAACAACAGTCATACGAGGGATAGAAAAGGAAGCACTTGATACACAAATGAACGAGGCCACTTTTATAAACATGAAGCGAACCGTAGGAGGGTTCATACATATAAGTCTTACTAGAGGCACTTCCTAGCAGACTACTCGCATACAAAAAGGAATTGGCAATGAGGTTAGCTTAGCTTCGCTATCAAAAAAGGGGATGGTCCAAAAAGATGGGGTATCCAAATCCATCGACCTTACTGGTGGTAACCGGGAAGTGGCTCAGGATTAGACTTTATGCTGTTCGGGTCGAACTCTGGGCCGATCACTTCCCCATCTGGGAGATCGAGATCCATGGGATCCCAGACCTCCTCCCCAATACCACCCACAAGAGGTCCATCAAAACCATGAATTGGACCAAATTCCACGTCAGCTTCTTAGATAAACCATGCTACAAACCGATGAGCCTTTCACTCGAGTAAGCCCTCGTCAACCTAGGTAAAAGAATCGTGCTTCTGGTATGCAATGTCCGGACGAGCTGTAAACTCCGTGTCTATGACCTTAGGCACGCTAAAACGCAAGGGAGGATGACTCGTGGTCAGGGATATGAAATGGTTAAATAACAATAATGAGAAAATCTCAGTAAGTAAACCTCTTAAGCCTCGCTCAGGATAACAAGTAACTCCGGAATTCCCTAACATACAATTCTAGCCCAATCAAGTAACGTCTCGAAATTCGACCCACTTTCGTTATCAATGAAATTGATATTATTTCTCATTGCGTTTCAGTAAGTCTCGCCCGGATCTGATCAATCTCGGGATATTGACCAATAGGAAAAGGCTAACTAGGAAAAACGATACGTGAACCGAAGAACTCCACCGCGAATTAAGTCCAATTCCAAGATACGACGAGAGAATATTTTGTACCAATGTGGGCCAGTCTAGGGAAAGTGACGGATTGAGTTTGACCGACGGCATACGATCGGATAGCGGGTGATTCTGCACGACCGAGAGTACACACGCGGTGAACGATCCCGAACTTGTTTCAAACGACCGTGACCTCCGGGACTAGCGATAAATTCTCGTGTTCTCTAGGAAATCGACATCGTTACGACTCGAGTACCCTGGGTCGATATGCATAACCCCTAAATAGCCACCCGTTAGTGAGAGACGCTAAAACTGCAAATTGAGTTAAAATGATCGTGGAATTGAGTGCGGACTTCGGTGTCGAATTTCATGGGCGTACGCGACTATTTTGCAAGGACGACATCATTTCTATGTGGCCACTCATATATGGATTCAATAGAGTCGAAATTTGAAAGTTTGACCCGGGACCGGAAAATTACCGTTTTGCCCTTGTACCCCTAAGCTTGGATTCCGAATTTTTGGAGTTAATTGGGGATTATTTTAAGGTTTTATATTGATTTTTTTCAGCCCAATAATGCTGGAAATTGAGGACCATAATGCCCCCAAGAGTTTTGTCAAGTTTAAACCTCAACCTTTGATTTAGGGGCAAGATTGGCATTTTGAAAGTTTGGTCAACCACTCCACTATCTCACTCTCTCTTTACACACTCTAATCTCTCTCTCTCTCTTCTCATTTCTCTCCCCCAAGTTGCCGGCCACTCTCCCCTCTCCCCTTTCCCGTGAGCTTCTCCCTCCCCAGCCTCATGTCGTCGCCACCGTCGCCCACTGGGAAGCGGCCGCCGCCGCTGCCGCTAGTGTTGCCGCCGCTGCCGCTGGTGTTGCTGCCCTCTCGCCTCACTACACCGTCACCATCCCGACCATCTCTCTCCTCTCCCTCTCCCGTCTCCTCCTCTCTTCCTCGTTCGCGCTAGGGGACTTGCCGAAGCCGCCACTCGCCACCATTGTTCCGGCGCGGATCCGCAGCTGCCCAGCTATCCCCGCCACTTGCTCAGCCCTGTTAGAAGCCCAAAAATCCAAGTGAGATCGACCCTAAGCCCTAGTTAGGCTAGATTGCATTTCTAGATGGATTTAGGGGTTAAATTAGGGTATTTTAGGGGTTAAAGTGTAGAGGATGTTAGGGGATGATTTTGTGGTGCATTTGGTGACCAAGAATGATTATTTGATTGAGGTTTAGTGGCCCGTAGTGCACTGTTTATTGGCTGGAAGCATGGGGTTTGAATGGGCCCGAGTTCGATCAAGTTTGGGTTTAATTGTGGAGTGTGATACACGCCTGGTGTGGTGCTCATGGTGCTGATTTAAGTGACATTTTGGTGGCTTCGTGTGAAGATTTAATTGTGATTTGGTGGCTTAGGAAGGGCTGATGGCTAGTTGCTCGTTGTGGAAATGAAATTGGGTCATTATGTGATTTAAACTAGGTGCAATGCGTGGCCTATTGAATGGCTGACTTCATGGTGATGTTAATAGCCTAATGTTGCAATTTGAAGGTGGATTAGTAGCCTAGAGTGGGCTGTTTAAGAGCTGATCATGGTGGCACCAATTGAGCCTCGTTCGGATATTATGTAATTTGCTTGCGAATTGCTTGGTGTGCCATGAATTGTCTATGAAATGATCGAATTGTGCACTACCTTGGAATTGATTATGTGATGCCATGTTGTGTGCTTGGTGTGACCAATTGATGAGATGCTTGGTGGGCCTTAAGCATGTGTAATTCTATTGGCTCGATTACGTGATTTTGTGTGCCAATTAAGTACCATGGCTATTTTGAATGAATTGCTTAAGTGTGTATGTTATGGCACTAATTGAGCATGTTGCGATATTTATTAAGTATGTGTGGTCAAGTGAAATTGAATGCTCAATGTAGAAGTTTGGGTGCCCAAATGTGATTATTATGGCTATGAACATATATACCAAGCATTGGCGTAGCACGTGCATCATGTGAGTGTGCACAAGTGACATGAGCGTGTGATCACCTAATAGCCCTGATGCGTTTTACACGGGGTTCAGATAATAACTGGTGAGTGAATGTGTGATCACATGAGACCCTGAAGCGTTATACATGGGGTAGTGAACTGTCCTGATGCGTTTTACGCGGGACAATGCCCAGATTACCGGAAAATGACCAGCCTAATGTGTTTTACGCAGGTTAAGTGTCATGAGCCTGATGTGTTTTACGCGGGCCAGAGATCGATCTCAAGATAATTGACCTGATGCGTTTTACGCGAGTTGGTGAAATTGGCAATTGCAAGTGTGCAGGAGTGCAAGAGTGTGAAGTGCATTGATGACACATGAATACGAGTGTGAGCACAAGCATATGCATAACATGCGTCACGACTGGTTGATATGCGCATATGTGACATGATTGGATTTTGTGGCATTATTGCAGTTATGTATAATGCACCTAACCTGCAGGGTCAAGTATTACTAGATTTGGGCCCGAGGGCTTGAGTCGCTTAAGATTGATCTGTGTGTTGTTTGGTGTCCGTCGGGAGATGCATGTTAGCCTAGCTTAGGTTTAGGGAACCTACTTGCTAAGATTTATTCTCACGGTTGTTTAAACCCAAATTTTCAGACCCCCGACCTTGAAATGCCTCTAGTACCAATACGTTTTGGGATTCCTCTCTGAATAGATGTGGAGGAGTCGGTGTACCCCGCAGGAAACGGGGATTTTTGGGTCAGATATCTTTTCACGGTTTGGGTTAAAGCGGGCGAAGATCTTAACCAAGCCCACAAGTTTGTAGCGTGGTGTATCAGGGATCAAGAGGGGACCTACGGACCTTTCCGATCTTTTGAGGTTCCGCTGACGGATGCTGGGGATCTTGAACCCTAGTGCCCCGATGGGGAACTGGTGAGCCTTGACCGTATGACGGAGGATGGGGATGTGGGCGTGGAGCCAATGGAGTCGAAGGACGAGGAGCTTGTACCCATGGAGCAGGATGTGGAGCCGGACGACGAGGCCAAGTCAATGGATTCCGAGGAGGAGTCAGTTAGGGCCGAGTCCGAGCAGGATTCCCTAGACTCTGATGTCGAGCTGTCTAATTGCTCTTCTAAGTCATCGGGATCCTACTCGGACTGGGTCCCATAGGTTAGCCTTAGTCCTAGTTGTAAGAGGGCCAATACCTTTTTGACTAGAGCCTTTTTAGTGTTTAGTAACGTTAACCGCTCGGGCCACTTATCCTTTTTTTGTCAGTAGTAGCTATTGACTCGTCTTTTTTTTAAAAAATTTTTAGCGCAAGCTGTAAATGGATAATGTATATGATTCCTAGTTTCAATGCAAGTGTATATTTGTTCATGTGGATTGTTGTGTGGCTATTCTTGGTTATGTAGTTCAAATTTGTTCAGGTATTGTATTGCTTTCGCGTGTGCTTTAATCTCTATGTTGGGCGTTGGGTCAGCGACGCATCTTGGGACGTCGCACTCGAATTGACCTTTGCGAGGGATGTACCGTGCCGTAGGTGCGGGACGTGACATCCTGGTTTGATTTGGTATCAGAACAAGGTTGGCTCGATCTGATTCGGTCGAAGCCTGGAGTGATAAGGAGTGATGACCTTGGGTAGCCAGTAGGGAGACCTTGTGTGCTACGTGTACCTCCTGACTGTGTGTTTGGGTGGAGTGATTATTGCAATTGACCCGTAAAGTGCAGGTGTGGCCGAACCTGAGGTGAGCATGCGAACCTCGTTGGTTGAGATGTTGTGTTGTCTGAGTAGGATCATATGTTAGTTGCTTGGCTGCTATTATGAATGAGTTCCCTGCCTAGGACTTTAGACTGGTTTAGCTCGGCTTAGGTCTCTAATCCCTGGGTGGGAATTATACCAGGTAGGGGAGCGTACGAATTTGAAGGATGAGTAGCCAAGGAAGAAGTAGAGGCCGAGGTCATGGTAGAGGTAGAGATCGAGGTCGCGAACAGGACCGAGTGACACCGCAAGTGGGAATTGCCAATGGCCAAATAGTGGATGGAATTTTAAGAGCTCTCGGAGAAGCTGGAGTTCTAGGAGGCAGATTGAACCAAGATAGAGATGCCGCTATTGCCACTGCGGTTGGGGCCGCCATTGCTGCGGCTAATGGAAATCAGGGGAACATTGAGAATCCAGTTCCGGGACCGGTGAATGTGGTCAAACCCATGCCTAAGTTGGTTGATCAGTTTCTAAAGTTGAAGCCACCAAAGTTTAATGGCAAAGGTGATCCCGAGACTGCATCCCATTGGGTTGAGGAATTGGAAAAGGTTTTCGAAGTGTTAGAATACACCGAGGCCGAAAAGGTGACATTGGCGGTATATCAGCTACAAGACAACGCCAATGATTGGTGGAAGGCCACCAAAAGAAGAGTGTTTCCCTAAGGAACCGCCCAAACTTGGGCCGTGTTTTATGAGAATTTCTTGGGCAAGTTCTTTTATGAGAGTGCCAGGGAAAGAAAACTGGTTGAATTCATGAGACTCCGCCAAAGATCATTGACCGTAGATCAGTATGAGGCAAAGTTTGCAAGACTGTCGAGGTTTATACCAAGGATGGTAGAACACCCTGAGAATAAGACGCGAAGGTTTCACGATGGACTGAAAGCTGACATTTGTGGCCAGTTGATACCAGTGAATTTGAAAACTTACGAAGATTTGTATGAGAGAGCTCAGGCTATTAAGCGAGAGCAGGTGGATAGAGCGGCCACATCTGGATCGCGGTTCTCCCCGGCTAGGGATAATCGTCATCTAAGGAAGAAATCGATGGCGGGAAACAGACGATTTGTCCCACCGATCAGGAAGAATATTAGAAAGCCGAATTATCAGCAGAGCAGATTTGGGGCTTGCTTTAAATGTGGAAGTACAAAACACTAGATTAGGAACTGCCCCCAATAACGCCCCGCAAGACCTCGATGCAACAATAACCCCGAGTTGGAAATCAGGCTGAGAATCCACAGCTAGCTAATGGGAACAGGCTGCCAGCGTAAGGACATGTGTATGCCTTGGCACGGAGGGAAGTTAAGAATGCGCCAAGGGTGGTTACAAGTATGGTTTCTTTGTGCAATCATGTAGCATATGCGTTATTTGATCCGAGAGCATCACATTCGTTTGTATCTGCTCAGTTTGTTGAATTGGATAGGTTACATCCTGCTCTATTAGAAGTGCAATTGTGTGTGACTACGCTATTAATGGATAAGATATGTATATCGTTAGGATGCCCAAATTGTGAGATAGTAATTGGTGGTATAGAAAGCAGGATAGACCTAGCGGTTTTGCCGATGTATGATTTTGATCTGATTGTAGGCATGGACTGACTAGTCAAACAGAATGCCGTAATGGATTGCAGTAATAGGGTGATCCAGTTTAGCCCAGCTAGACACCCTAGATTCGAGTTTATAGGGAGTCAAGGAGGAACCTCGATCTCTTGGGTTTCATCAGTAGAGGCAACTAAGTTGTTAGATAAGGGCTGTCAAGGTTATTTAGCAAATGTAATTGATTCAACGAAGGAAGAAGTGCGGCTGGAAGATATAGCAGTGGTGTGCAATTTTCTCGATGTCTTTCCGCAAGAATTACCGAGATTGCCAACGAAGAGAGAAGTGGAATTCGTCATCGAGTTGGCACCTGGGATTAAGCCAATTTCGAAGTCGCCTTATAGGATGTCGTTGTTAGAGTTGAAAGAATTGAAGGTGCAGATGCAGGAACTTCTGGACTAAAGGTTTTATCCGACCGAGTGCATCTCCATGGGGAGTGCCAGTATTATTCGTCAGGAAAAAAGATGGATCATTGAGACTGTGTATTGACTATCGTCAGTTGAATCAAGTAACAATCAAGAATAAGTATCCTCTTCCAAGGATTAACGACCTGTTCGATCAATTGCAAGGAGCCTCAATATTTTCCAAGATCAACCTAAGGACAGGGTATCACCAGCTAAGAATCCAAAAGGAGGATATTCCAAAGACCGCATTCAGGATGAGATACAGACACTACGAATTCACAGTGATGCCGTTTGGACTGACAAATACCCCTGCTACTTTCATGAACTTGATGAATCGGATATTCAAAGAATTCTTAGATCAATTCGTTATTGTCTTCATCGATGATATTCTAGTGTATTCAAAGAGTCCCAATGAACATGAGGTACACTTGCAAAGAGAGACAAACATTAAAGGAGCACGCACTATACGCTAAGTTCAGCAAGTGCGAATTTTGGTTAAACCACATAGCATTTCTTGGACACATAATTTCTGGAGGAGGAATCTCCGTGGATCTGGCAAAGATTGAAGCAGTGATGGATTGACCGAGACCAACGATAGTCAATGAAGTTCGAAGCTTCCTAGGATTTGCGGGTTACTATCAGAGATTTGTAGAAAGATTTTCAGCGATAGCCACTCCATTGACGAGATTGTTGAAGAAGGAAACAAAGTTCGACTGGACGGAAAAGTGTGAAGAGAGTTTTTTGGAATTGAAGCAGAGATTGACGACGGCACCAGTGTTGACAATCCCTTCAGGACCAGGGGGATATGAAATTTATAGCGATGCCTCACTTAAAGGATTGGGATGCGTACTAATGCAACATGGAAGGGTAGTCGCCTATGCATCGTGGCAACTAAGACCTCACAAGATGAACTACCCGACCCATGACTTAGAGCTAGCAGCAATTATTTTCGCACTTAAAATTTGGAGGCACTATGTATGTGGAGAAAGGTTCTAGATCTACACGGACCACCAGAGCCTTAAGTATCTATTTTCGTAGAAGGAATTGAATATGAAGCAGAGGCATTGGATGGAACTGTTGAAGGACTACGATTATGACTGCGACATCTTGTACCATCCTGGAAAAGCCAACCGGGTAGCGGATGCCTTGAGTAGGAAGTCGAGTATCGCGCATTTATTGATCAAAGAATGGACTTTACTGGAAGGAGCGTGAGACTCAGAATTCAAATTTGAGGTAGGACACCTCTCCAGTTTGATGACGACATTGAGAGTTGAACCACAAGTGCAAACCAAGATTAATGCGTTGCAGTCTATAGACCCTGAGATTTAAAAGATTCTAGAGATGGATGGCGCTAAGAGAAAACCGGACTTCCAAGTATCCAAAGAGGGAATTTTGAAGTTTCGACAACAGTTGTGCGTGCCCAATGATTTGGAGCTTAAAGAAGAGATTTTGTCGGAAGATCATAGAAGCAATTATAGCATTCACCCGAGCAGCACGAAGATGTACCAGAACCTTCAACAACATTACTGGTGGAACGGAATGAAAGTGGATGTGGCCAAGTGTCTGACGTGCCAACAAGTGAAGGCACAGTATTGTAAGCCTGGTGGAATGTTGCAGCTATTGGAAATCCCAGAGTGGAAATGGGAACATATTACAATGGATTTCGTAATGGGATTGCCAAGAAGTCGGAGGGGATATGACTCTATTTGGGTGATAGTAGACAGACTTACCAAGTCAGTGCACTTCCTAACAGTGCGAAAGGACCTTGAGCTAGAAAGGCTCGCAGAGCTATATGTCCGGCAGATAGTTCGTCTTCATGGAGTATCGGTATCAATCACTTCAGATCGCGATCCTCGATTTACTGTGAATTTTTGGAAGAGTCTACAGTCGGCCTTGGGAACAAAGTTGCAATTTAGTACAGCCTATCATCCGCAGACAGATGGCCAGTCTGAGAGGACCATTCAGACCTTAGAGGATATGCTGAGGGCATGTGTCTTAGACTTTCAAGGAAAATGGGAAGAGAAGTTGCATTTGGTGGAGTTCGCCTACAATAACAGTTTTCAGCAGAGTATCGGGATGGCACCGTTCGAAGCATTGTATGGCCGAGCGTGCAGAACTCCTCTATGTTGGGACGAAGTAGGAGAAAGAAGTATAACAGGTCCAGAACTGGTACAGCAGTCGGTGGAAACAATCAAGATTATCCGGGAAAGGCTAAGGACAGCCTAGAGCCGTCAGAAAAGTTACGCAGACCGAAGGCGTAGACCATTAGAATTCTAGGTTGGCGACCACGTATTTCTTAAAGTCTCACCGATGAGAGGACTGTCTCGATTTGGCAAGAAAGGAAAGCTGAGTCTAAGGTACATAGGCCCGTTCGAAATTTTGGAAAGGATTGGAACATTGGCTTATCGTCTCGTCTCGCCTTATCACCAAATTTGTTGCAAGTCCATAACGTCTTCCACGTGTCGATGTTGAGGAAGTACAAACCAGATCCGACCCACGTACTGAATCATAAGGTAATAAACGTGGACGACAGGGTGTCGTACGTAGAGAAGCTAGTGCGAATCGAGGATATGAAAGATCAAGTTTTAAGGAACATGATGATTCCGTTGGTCAAGGTTATTTGGGAACATCATGGAACAGAAGGCGCCACATGGGAAAGCGAGGAAGTGATGCGACGTCAGCACCCCCATTTATTTGAGTAGTAAGGTTAGATTGCAAATTTCGAGGATGAAATTTTTGTAAGGAGGGAAGAATTGTAACATCCCGAAATTCGACCCACTTTCGTTATCAATGAAATTTATATTAATTCTCATTGCGTTTCAGTAAGTCTCGCTCAGATCTGATCAATTTTGGGATACTGACCGATAGGGAAAGGCTAACTAGGAAAAATGGAACGTAGATCTAAGAACTCGACTGTGAATTGAGTCCAATTCCGAGATACAACGAGAGAATATTTTGTACCAATGTGGGCCGGTCCAGGGAAAGTGATAGATTGAGTTCGATCGACGGCACACGATAGGATAGCGGGTGATTCCGCACGACCGAGAGTACGTGCGCGGCAAACGATCCCGAACTTATTTCGAACGACCGTGACCTCCGGGACTAGCGATAAATTCTCGTGTTCTCTAGGAAATCGACATCGTCACGACTCGAGTACCCCGGGTCGATACGCGTAACCCCTAAACAGCCACCCGTTAGTGAGAGACGCTAAAACTGCAAATTGAGTTAAAATGATCGTGGAATTGAGTGCGGACTTCGGTGTCGAATTTCGTGGGCATATGCGACTATTTTTCAAGGACGACATCATTTTTATGTGGCCACTCATCTATGGATTCAATAGAGTCGAAATTTGGAAGTTTGACCCTAGACTAAAAAATTACCGTTTTGTCCTTGTACCCCTAAGCTTGGATTCCGAATTTTTGGAGTTAATTGGGGATTATTTTAAGGTTTTATATTGATTTGTTTCAGCCCAATAATGCTAGAAATTGAGGACCATAATGCCCCCAAGAGTTTTGCCAAGTTTAAACCTCAACCTTTGATTTAGGGGCAAGATTGGCATTTTGAAAGTTTGGTCAACCACTCCACTATCTCACTCTCTCTTTACACACTCTAATCTCTCTCTCTCTTCTCATTTCTCTCCCCAAGTCACTAGCCACTCTCCCCTTTCCCCTTTCCCGTGAGCTTCTCCTTCCTCGGCCTCACGCCATTGCCGCCATCACTCGTCGGGAAGTAGCCGCCGTCACTGCCGCTGGTGCTACCGCCCTCTTGCCTCACCCCACCGTCACCATCCCGACCCTCTCTCTCCTCTCCCTCGCCGTGTCTCTCCCTCTCCCGTCTCCTCCTCACTTCCTCAGTCGCGCAAGGGGACTCGCCGGAGCTGCTGCTCGCCGCCACTATTCCAGCGCGGATCTGCAGCTGCCCAACTATCCCTGCCACTTGCTCAGCCCTGTTGGAAGCCCAAAAATCCAAGTGAGTTCGACCCTAAGCCCTAGTTAGGCTAGATTGCATTGCATTTCTAGATGGATTTAGGGGTTAAATTAGGGTATATTAGGGGTTAGAGTGTGGAGGCTATTAGGGGCTGATTTTATGGTGCATTTGGTGACCGAGAATGATTATTTGATTGAGGTTTAGTGGCCCGTAGTGCGTTGTTCATTGGCTAGAAGCATGGGGTTTGAATGGGCCCGAGTTCAATCAAGTTTGGGTTTAATTGTGGAGTGTGATACACGCCCGGTGTGGTGCTCATGGTGCTGATTTAAGTGACATTTTGGTGGCTTCGTGTGAAGATTTAATTGTGATTTGGTGGCTTAGGAAGGGTTGATGGCTAGTTGTTCATTGTGGAAATGAAATTAGGTCATTATGTGATTTAAACTAGGTGCAATGCGTGGGCTATTGAATGGCTGACTTCATGGTGATTTTAATGGCCTAATGTTGCAATTTGGAGGTGGATTAGTAGCCTAGAGTGGGCTATTTAAGAGCTGATCATGGCGGCACTAATTGAGTCTCGTTCGGATATTATGTGATTTGCTTGCGAATTGCTTAGTGTGCCATGAATTGTCTATGAGATAATCGAATTGTGCACTACCTTGGAATTGATTATGTGATGACATGTTGTGTGCTTGGTGTGGCCAATTGATGAGATGCTTGGTAGGCCTTAAGCATGTGTAATTCTATTGGCTCGATTACGTGATTTTGTGTGCCAATTAAGTACCATGGCTATTTTGAATGAATTTCTTAAGTGTGTACGTTATGGCACTAATTGAGCATGTTGCGATATTTATTAAGTATGTGTGGTCAAGTGAAATTGAATGCTCAATGTAGAAGTTTGGGTGCCCAAATGTGATTATTATGGCCATGAACATATATTCCAAGCATTGGCATAGCACGTGCATCATGTGAGTGTGCACGATTGACATGAGCGTGTGATCACCTAATAGCCCTGATGCGTTTTACGCTGGGTTCAGATAATAACTAGTGAGTGACTGTGTGATCATATGAGACCCTAATGTGTTTTACGCAGGGTAGTGAACCATCCTGATGCGTTTTACGCGGGACGATGCTCAGATTACTAGAAGATGACCAGCTTGATGCGTTTTACGTGGGCCGGAGATCGATCTCAAGATAATGGACCTGATGCGTTTTACGCGGGTCGGTGAAATTAGCAATTGCAAGTGTGTAGGAGTGCAAGAGTGCGAAGTGCATTGATGATGCATGAATACGAGCGTGAGCACGAGCATATGCATAACATGCGTCACGACTAGTTGATATGCGTGCATGTGACGTGATTGGATTTTGTGGCATTATTGTAGTTGCGTATAATGCATCTAACCTGCAGGGTCAAGTATTACTAGATTTGGGCCTGAGGGCTTGAGTCGCTTAAGATTGATCTGTGTGTTGTTTGGTGTCTGTCAAGAGGTGTATGTTAGCCTAGCTTAGGTTTAGGGAACCTACTCGCTGAGATTTATTCTCACAGTTGTTTAAACCCAAATTTTCAGACCCCTGACCCTGAGATGCCTCCAGTACCAATACGTTTTGGGATTCCTCTCTGGATAGATGTGGAGAAGTGGGTTTACCCCGCAGGAAACGGGGATTTTTGGGTCAGATATCTTTCCACGGTTTTGGTTGAAGCGGGCGAAGATCTTAACCAGGCCCACAAGTTTATAGCATGGTGTATCAGGGATCGGGAGGGGACCTACTGACCTTTCCAATCTTTTGAGGTTCCGCTGACGAATGTTGGGGATCTTGAACCCCAGTGCCCCGATGGGGAACTGGCGAGCCCTGACCGTATGACGGAGGATGGGGATGTGGGCCTGGAGCCAATGGAGTCAGAGGACAAGGAGCCTGTACCCATGAAGCAGGATGTGGAGCCGGAGGATGAGGCCGAGCCGATGGATTCCGAGGAAGAGTCAGTTAGGGCCGAGTCCGAGCAAGATTCCCTAGACTCTGATGTCGAGATGTCTAATAGCTCTTCTGAGTTATCGAGATCCGACTCGGACTAGGTCCCGTAAGTTAGCCTTAGTCCTAGTTCTAAGAGGGCCAGTACCTTTTTGACCAGAGCCCTTTTAGTATTAGTAACCTTAACCGCTCAGGCCACTTACCCCTTTTTTGTCAGTAGTAGCCTTGACCCGTTTTTTTTTTTTTTGTTTTGATATTTTAGCGCAAGCTGTAAATGGATAATGTATATGGTTCCTAGTTTCAATGCAAGTGTATATTTGTTCATATGGATTGTTGCGTGGCTATTCTTGGTTATGTGGTTCAAATTTGTTCGGGTATTGTATTGTTTTCGCGTGTTCTTTAATCTCTGTGTTGGGCATTGGGTCGGCGACATGTCCTGAGATGTCGTACTCGAATCGACCTTTACGAGGGATATGTCACGCCATAGGCGCAGGGCATGATAAACCAAGCATATCACACAACAATCACAGGCATTCTTACATTGTCTTGGCACACATTTGCCCTGCACATTATTACCCAACAAGACATGGCAAATACTCCCCCAAGCACATAACGAAGTCATAATATCACAAGTGGTATAACATGGCAATTGCTCCCCCGAGCACACACACAATACATGCCATAGCATAAGCATGCATATCAACAATTAGTAATCACACATGCTCGGTATCAATCTCAGGCACATAGCATTCCCCAATTCATATCACACTCATATTTGTCTGGATTATTGAACGACCTCTCAAGTCTACAACCAAACCCCTGCCAGTGTCTTCCAGCGTAACCGGGCATCGTCTCGCTCCGTCGGTCATGGCAACGTCTGGAACCCCGGCCCAGACGGCATTCCATAAGGAGCATTGATCTGGCATTAACTGCGACATGGCATCGTCTAGAACCCCCACCTAAACGGCACTATCATGACCATGCACGCAATTCATCACTCATTACCAATTCTTCTCTTCAAGAATTAGCCGATGCAAGTGTTTATGACGTGCATTTCTATACGAACTAAGATGTCACGAGATGCATTCATTTTCAAACATGAATAGCATGTCCAATCAACAAATAAACCCCATTACCCTTGATGAATCGAATTCAGTCATCATGTTCCAATTCAACCACTAATCAAGCCATAATCAAATAAGCTATAATTTAACTAGGTCAGGCCATTAAACAATTGAACACAATTGGCCATTAATTAATCGAGATCAGCCCTTAATTTAATCCACTAAACGGCCACTTAACCAAACCAAAGTTAACCACTAATCAACCTAGAAATCAACCAATAATTGGTCAACAAATCAGCCATTAATCGACCAGTGATTAATCCATAAATCAGCCACCCATTAGTCCCATGATCAGCCAACTAGCAGTCCCTAAACCAGCCACTAAAACAATCCATTGATCTGCCACTAACAACCACTAAACCACATCCATTAGTTAATATTTAGGAAGCAACTTACAAGAAAACCTAAGCAAGAAGCCATGCTAGCAACAGCAACAGCCCCGATAAAGCAGCAGCAGTAGCAGCCATGGCGAGTAGCAGCTCCGGTGGCCCGACGGTGACCTACGAACAACTGAGGTGATGGTTGTGCTTGTCATGAGTGATGATAATGGACAGTGGTGCTGGTGAGGCGTGACCGAGTAGCAAGATGAAGGAGAGGGAGTCACAGTGAGGGTGGCGGTCGCGGTGGCTGGACGGCGTGACGGCAACGATAGCAGGTGGTGGTGATGAAAGGTAGCTAAGACGGGAATGGCGAGAAGATGGAGGTGATGGTGTGGTGGTGAAATGGAAAATAAACAAGAGAGAGGGAGCAAGGTAGTCGCGGCTAGAGCATAGCCACGGTTGTGGACATCAACGAACAGCGCTCCTCCTGCGGCTAGATAGCGTGGACATAGTTGTTAGTGGCTAGGCAAGGCTGGTCGATGGTGGTGGTGGTGGTGGCGGCCGAAGGGAAGGGGAGAGTGAGAGTGAGAGTGAGGGAGTGGTGTCTTGATCAAATGGGTGAGAGTGAGAGACAATCTAACAATCCCACTCAAAACCCTACTAGCAACCCACTCAAAATCAATGGACTAGTTTCAATCTTCTCCACCAAGTCAAGATCCAAGAGTCTAGGTTCAATCTTCCAAGAGAAGCTTCTCTAAATATCTAGTGGCAAACTTGAAAATAAGAGAGAGTGAGAGGGGCAAAGGTGTCCAAGTGTGACCGGCCAGTAGAGGAAGGGTACGTTGACCAAATTGCCCTTCAACACAACCAAGGAATCCAAAATAGCGTAGGAGTACAAAGGTATTTTCCAACTTCCAATCCGAATTTCACTTTTACAATAGTTCCCGAGCAAACCAATAATTAGATGAGCTTAACGAGGCAACTTCCAAATGATTAGTCTTGATATCCTTGAAAGTTCGATACCTAAGTTCGAATTCTAATTCATAACCAAAATCGTTCAATTGCAACTTTAGTGTATTTCAAATAAACAGGCAGCTCTTAGGAGTTATGCATGTTCGACCCGTGGTCATTTCGATATCGAACCACGTTTAAGCTTACTTAAGCCATGGTGACCTCGGTTATCATGTAATTACAGGGGTCGATTACTAGTTCCGAAGGACAAGATCATTCGCAATTGGTTTATGGTCATTCGCAATCCATACAATGGTCAAGCGGAATTACCCGCAATCCAATTGTATACTATTGGCGAATCGTTCCATAATCACCCTTGATCGGTCTATAGTAGTCCAAAATTATTCCTTGTCAATCCTTATAGTCGAATTGTTAATCCATAGTCGAGTTCTTAGGTCATGCGTACTTAATTCCTAGCTACCCTTTCCCTACTAGTTAGTCCTATCATGAGTAATCAATTAATCGATGAAGCTTTTGTCCAAAAGTGTAATCAAGTTTTTTCAATGAGTAATACCTAAAATTGCTTGCATGCCACCAAAAAATTGCTTAAATGGCAATGGCATCCCTCAACATAAGTTTCATCACTAAATTACATTTTTCAATAAAAAATTTAGGAATTAATTGAGCCTATCAATTTTCAACAAAAGCATTATGTTGACAAATAAATTTTAGCAAATCCCATTTAGTTTTTTTTAACATAGAAAGTTAGGGATCAAACCCGATCCCTAAAAAAATATCAACATTATATAATTTGGAATTCCCATTTGAACTTAGTTATGATGGTCTCTTAAATTAATTCCCGTTTGTGAATTGAACTCAAGTCGACCTGATAAACAAGATGAGCCATAAATTCTTTTGAACTTCCGAGTGCAAGCCCGTAGGGATACGGCCCCCTTTTATGAATTTAAGAGAATAATGAGGCAGAATTACTCGGCCAGTACAAGTGAAAAGGACACTGCTGCACGTGTGAAAAAAAAAAGAGGAAAGGAAACAAATATTCGTGGAGGATTTGTCACACACGGTTGAATAACTGAGGGCGCAAAAGGACAAAGGGAGAAAGGAGAGTTCATGTGCTGGAATTGAATATATATAAGGTTAATACCACAAAAAACCTAAAACCGGTATATATGTAATAAATTTATCACAGGTGTATCAGTTTGAAATTTTTCGTTGTATTAATCCATATATATATGATGGAAACAAATTCCTAAAATATCATACAAAATTACGGAAAAACGTGCCCATTCTACGCTTGAATCACCGATCGTTCGAAGTATATCACGTAAAACGAACATACCTCTTTTGCCATAGATTAAATGCACTTATCGCAGCGTCGAGAGAGAGAACAATTCTTGAATTGTTGAAAGCAAAATCCTCTTGCTTTTCTTCTTGTGAGAATGATTTCTGATGAAAAATGCAACACACACACTTCCCATTACGTGTGTTCTCATCTTATTACTTCAAGACAATAACTGCCAAGTACAGTTACTTTCTTTCGTGGGCTAGGTCAGCCCATCATGGGTGGCCCAATTTTCACAAATAAAAGCCCATCATTCCATCATCTCCCACTCGCACATGGTGGGCTAAACATTAACTCTTTCTCTTCTTTGCAATATTCATACTAGCAAATAATCCGTGCGACCAGCATACTTCGAGAGCTCGTTGCGATGCATCTGTTAGGAATACATAGCAGCTCAAAATTGGATACAACGTTTTCCGAGTAGACATTGTATGCAGTCCCCTAGATCAATCAGTCACATTTATATATCATTCGATCTGTTTTAGTATCTCATATATTGTATTCACAACTATGATTTACTCAAAATCATAATTGGTCGACCTGTGTATACAAAAATAGGATGTGACATCATCAATAAGTTGATCTTCCTCTTTTTTAAACCTCTCTATTTCAGTCCAGCACGCTTTTCTAGAAATGTCCCATTAGATCGAATCATTCATAATCATTGGCAATACTCTAAAATAGCGAACACTGAATAGAAACTTTGAGAATAAATCAGAGTCCTGAGGGTACTAAATGAGGAACTCATATTCTCAAGAGTCTCACACGGCATAAAGTTGAGATAAAAAACTTTTGCCACTCTTATCGGTCGACTCATGCATACGTAGTATGAAATACGTATTACGGTATTAACTCCTTTCCCGTGGAGCATATGTCTTTACATTCAATACCGTACAGATGATTGTTCAGACATACACAATGTCTAAACTCGAGTTCACATATCTACTCCTCTAAAGAATCCATTAGAACTCACATCTGGCATCAAAGACAGATAAAAGTAAAATATGTGGGTTATTCTACTTTCGGACAAATTAAATATTATGTCATCATCTTAGCACTTAACTAAGGCGACATTTATATTTTAAGCTTGAGCTCTCGATTATCACCTAGATAATAAGCCTCAAAATTGTCTCATCTCTACTTATCACATAGCAAATAGAGGTGATTACTTGTGTGAGTGAGTTAATCTTATCTGTCTGACATACTTACTTGACATAATACACTAAGTATTAAAATGCATAAATAAATAAAAATTATCATAGGCATTAACAATGATATAACAATTTCATTCAAATGTGAACATTCAGGGAAATTACAATATTCAGTACATCAACATCTACGCAGTCGTAGAGATTTTACATGACCATTGAAAATATCTCTAGGAATTGGTTTTGTCATAGGATCTGCTATCATTTTATACGTAGATATGTACTACAAGTTCACATCTTTTCGTGCTACCATATCTTTAACAAAATTGTACTTGGTATCTATATGTTTAGTCTTGCCATGATATTTCGGATCCTTCGTGTATGCTATTGCTGCTTGGCTACCACAATTGACTAACAATGAGCTTGTAGCGTGCTCAACAACACCTAAATGATCCAAAAATCTCTTAAGCCAAACTCCTTCTTATACTGCTGCTGACAATGCCACGAACTCGGTTTCCATGGTGGATAATGCTATACATGTTTGTTTCTTACTGCTCCAAGAAATGACGCCATTATTCAGTAAGAATGCAAATCCTGAGGTAGATTTCCTTTCGTCTAAATCTCCTCCCCATTCAGCATCTGAGTAGCCTTCAAGTCGCAGATTCTTTACTTAATAACTCAGAGAATAATCAGCAGTACCATTTAGATACCTCATGATTCTTTTAACGGCTTTCCAATGTGCTTGACCTGAATTGAATTGGTATCTACTTACCATCCCAACTGCAAAACATATGTCAGGTCTTGTACACATCATGGCGTACATTAAACTCCCAATAGCACTAGCATAAGGAACACGTTTCATTTGCTCCTTCTCTTGTTGAGTCTTAGGACACAGTCTTTGGCTCAATCGTTCACCTTTTGCAATAGGAGTGTCAATGAGTTTGCAATCTTGCATATAAAATCGTTCAAGAACCTTGTTTATATAAGTCTCTTGCGAAAGAGACAATAATCTCTTGGAACGATCTCTTAAAATCTTAACTCTAAGAATATATGCAGCTTCACCCATATCTTTCATTTCAAAATTGGACGATAACCAATTCTTTACAGTATTATTAACCAACTCCTTATTGTTTCCGGCAATCAGTATGTCATCAACATATAATGATAAGATCACGAATTGATCTTTGGATCTTTTGGTATATACGCAATGATCTTCATCAATCATTGTAAAATCATACGCCACTATAGCATTATGAAAACGTATATACCATTGTCTCGAATACTGCTTAAGGCCATATATCGATCTTAGAAGTCGACATACCTTTTGTTCTTGGCCTTTCATAATGAAGCCAACGGGTTGCTCCATGTAAATTTCTTCTTCTAATTATCCATTTAGAAAAGCAGTCTTTACATTCATTTGATGTAATTCAAGATCCATACTTGCCACTATTGCCAAAATAAGGCGAATTGAGGTAAATCTCACTACAGGAGAAAAAGTTTCTTCATAATCAATTCATTCCTATTGATTATACCCTTTCGCCACAAGGCGAGCCTTATATCTTTCTATCGAGCCATCAGCTTTTCGCTTTATTTTGAGAACCCATTTGTTCCCAATAGCTTTGCGTCCTTTAGGAAGATCAACCAGTTCCCAAACATGGTTTGATTTCATTGACTCCAATTCTTCTTCCATTGCATTCATCCATTTATCCTTATTATGGCAACTTAGAGCCTCATTTAAATTCATTGGCTCATCTTCATCTTGCGGAGTGATCATAAAAGTTTCCCCTTCTATGTCAAAACGTCGTCGGGGAACACTTTTGCGACTTGTTCGCCGTAAGGGAGATTGTACACGTAGCATATTATTCCCCATTACGCTCCCACTTGGATTAGATAATGACGGTATTATCTTATCAAATGGTTGCAATTGAGATTGAGTCGAGTTTAATTCCTCATTATTCTCATTGCTCCCACTTGGTCGAAATTCATCGATTTCATTATCAAGATCCAAGGTTTCAAATAGTTAGTAGTCCTCACCTATTTCGCCCTTCTTAGGATACTCATTTTCTAAAAATGTGACATCTCGTGATTCAAATTCAGTTATACTCCCACTTTCTTGCTCACCTATAAACACATACCCTTTTGAGTGCTCTGAGTATCTTATGAAAATACTCTTCTTACCTCTGGGACCCAGTTTCCCATATTTATGAGAGGACTCGTGAGTATAGGCAGCACAAACCCAAAGCTTAAGAAAATTTAAATCGGGTTTTCTTCCTGTCCATAACTCATATGGAGTGGAAATAACTGATTTAGAAGGCACACGGTTAAGTATATAGGCAGCAGTTAACAAAGCATCACCCCAGAAGGTGATAGATAACTTGGCTTGTGCCATCATAGACCTAACCATTTCCAATAGGGTTCTATTTCTCCTCTCGGCAACACCATTTTGTTGCGGAGTATATGGAATAGATAACTGTCTTTCTATTCCTTTTTCATCACATAAATTTCTGAACTCATCAGATAGATATTCTCGACCTCGATCGGATCTCAATGCTTTTATTTTCTTATCTAATTGATTTTCCACCAAGTTCATAAATATCTTGAAGCAACTAAAAGCCTCAGATTTATGAGAAATCAAATAGACATATCCGAATCGAGTAAAATCATCAATAAATGTGATAAAATAAACAGCCCCATGTCTAGCTCTCACATTCATTGGACCACAAATGTCAGAATGGATTAACTGCAAAGGAAATTCAGCTCTTTTTCCTTTTCCAAATAGTTTCCTTGTTGTTTTCCCTGCTAGGCATTGCTCGCAAATAGGCAAATCAACTTTTTCAATATTGCCTAATAAGCCCTCTTTGGCTAATCTTTGCATTCGTTGTTGGCCAATATAACCAAGTCTAGCATGCCACACATTCACATCATTTTCATAAGAGTTGGAAGATGTAAATAGGGAATAACAAACGTTAACATTACCACAGTCAACATCTAGTACAATGAAACCATCCAAAAAGTATCAACATCCATAATAATTTGTATTCAAATACAAATCAACACCACTGCTATGAAAGTTCAAATTAAAACCAAGTCGAATCAACACTAACACAGACACTAAATTCCGACGAATCTCCGGAGCATATAATACGTCATGTAGGAACAATGTGCGTCCACCACGCATCATCAACTGGCAGGTGCCAATTCTTTTAACTTCCACTTTGGAGTTGTTCCCTACATAGATCCATTTTGTTCCAGTCGGAACCCGTCGGAACTCCACGAAGGCATCTCTGTCCTTCGCTACATGGTCTGTTGCTCCCGAATCTACAGTCCACAAAGGATTAGACTCAGTTAAAAATACAGAACTTGACACATCGACAAAGTTCTCAAGAATGCAAGGGGAGTTTACCTTCTTTGGCTCGCCGTAATCGCGAGCAAAGTGTCCCTTCTTGCTACAGTTGTAGCATTTCACCCTCGACATTTTATTTACAAAAGAACGCTTTCCTTTGTCATGTTGATTGAATCTTGGTTTCTTACCCGAAGAACTTGCTCCCTTGCCTCTCCACCTTCTGAACGAATCAGGACGCTTGCGCTTAGAGCTCGAAGGCCCTTGTGAGCTAGAACCTGCATAGTAAATGTCAATTACCGGCTTATCCACCAGGAGACGGTCCTCCTCTAGCTCTAAGTGGCGCACTGCATCCTCAAAGGTTTTGATGTTCTCATTGTGAGTTAGGTGCAACTTCATATGCTCCCAACTTTGAGGCAAAGAACGAATCACCGCTTGCACTTGCTGTTCATCAGTCAGAACATGGCCAGCATCCTTCAGCTCATTAATCATGTTTGACATTTTTCTTAAATGTTGTTTCATAGACTGACCATGTGGCTTCTTATATGAGTCAAATCTTATAGTGAGCTGTCTAAGCTTGGTTACTGATGTATGACCAAACTTTGCTGCCAATGCTACCCACATCTCCTTAGCATTTTCAAAACGCCTAAACTCTCGCATGACATCATTTTTCATGCTACTCAGCAATGTGATGCGAGCAAGGGAGTTCTTCCTTTTTCATACAGCAAATGCATCCTTATCTCTCTTATGTTGTGCAGTGTTTCCGTCTTCAGGCTCTTCCATAACCAGGTTAAGAGTTTCAAGAGCTTCTTACTCTTCCAGCACATATTGAATTTTCATATGCCAAATTTCATAGTTATCACCGTTAAGCTTCTCTCATTTGTTCAGTTCAACAACTATATTCTTTGATGCTGAAACCATTGAATCTGAACATATCAGATAGACAAGCACGAATTGTTAATGCCACTTATTTATGCATTAATTTTACACAAATCGATTATATTAACGAATAATCTCACATAAGCTTTAGATTCGAAAGTTCACTATGTTTCCAATCATCATAAAAAATCCTAATGTGAAATTACTGTTAATGTAATCATTAAGGTAAAATTACGTTCTTTAAAGTTACTAAAACTTTTAAAACTCCCACTCAACTCCATATGATACTTATAAGATAAATATTAAAACAGAATAGTACTTTAAACTATTCACAACATGAATATCAATCAACATTCATTTACCTAACACTTTGTACATAAGGAATGAATCCATCAAAGAAAATAAACATAAACACGAACATAGAAATATCCTCCCAAGATTTCTAACACCAACCTATAGTAAACATATCCATAAGAGTTTACGAAAAATAGATAAACACAATCAGGTGATGATCCTCTTTCTATAAACTGGAAATGACTCATGAAAATCCTCAGGAAATTTTATTTCCTTTGGCAACCAAATGGAGGCACCCGGAAAACCCCTAGATTCGGGCAACGTATTGCCTCGAGACCGATACAATGCAAGGGTTGACATCCTTCTTGCCCTGACTTGTATGTACTCTATCATGAATTGCTCCACAATCATCTTATAGCTCGGACCTTCTAAGGTGTCCCATACCCTATCAATCATTCTTCCCAACTCATCAGGAATTGTGCATTTTAGGGCTTCGATCATCACATACTCTGGCATTAGGAAACCGTTCCAAATGATATCCTGTATCATTTGGTTGACCTTGATGATGTGTGTCATCATGTCATCATCAGCATCCCACCGGTAAAGAGCCAGCTTGATTCTGAGATTCTCAAACTTCTCCTTTTGAGCCGCCATTCTAGGGATAATAGGGGTTCGATATCTTCTTACCATGTTTCCTGCAACAAATGCAGAAAAAATCGAATGATTATTATTTATAATTCATGGTATTTGCAAGAAACACATTCTGCCCCCCTTCAGCCCTTTTTTTTTTTTTTCGCCTGTCAACGCCGATCAACGGTGGTCAACGGTCAACTGATGACCGGGTCAGGTCAACGGGTCAACGGGTCGGACAGGTCAAACACAGGTCAGGTCCGGTCAAAAATGGGTCGGGTCGGGTCAACGAAACCCGATTGGGCAACTGCATGGCTGACATCAGCGTGATGTCAGCTACGCCGCACGCGCCCTCATGGCGCGTGCGGTGCACGCGCGCGGGAGGAACCGCCACGCACGTGCCATGCACGTGCCGGCGGGACCGCCACATGCGGCGGCGCGTGTGGGCGCGTGCGGCTCCTCCCGGCGGCGTGCCACCCATCAAAATTCTCGTTTCGACGAGTATTACAACCCTCCACTTTCAAAAATAAGTTTTGATGCACGGAAAACGAGAAACCACTTCGAACAGTACGGCCGGGTGTCGGTTTTCGTACCCGAGCGTTCGTCGGCGCCGTTTCACGAATTCCGGCCAAAAAAATCTGTTTTACGAACATATCAAAAGATCAAGAAACAAGAACACATGCTCTGATACCAATGATGGAAACAAATTCCTAAAATATCATACAAAATTGCGGAAAAACGTGCCCATTCTACGCTTGAATCACCGATCGTTCGAAGTATATCACGTAAAACGAACATACCTCTTTTACCACAGATTAAATGCACTTATCACAGCGTCGAGAGAGAGAACAATTCTTGAATTGTTGAAAGCAAAATCCTCTTGCTTTTCTTCTTGTGAGAATGCTTTCTGATGAAAAATGCAACACACACACTTCCCATTACGTGTGTTCTCATCTTATTACTTCAAGATAATAACTGCCAAGTGCAGTTACTTTCTTTCGTGGGCTAGGTTAGCCCATCATGGACGGCCCAATTTTCACAAATAAAAGCCCATCATTCCATCAATACATATGTGTATGACGATCTAAGATACAAATGGAGAGAAGATTGCTGAACGAGGAAAGTGAACGATAGTTGAGAAGAAATGACCAAAGATTAATAGACGTGGCCCTTATATGAGAGAATATACGGGGCACACAACAAGAGGACATACAAGCAAATTCTAGGTGCTCGTGGAAAGGCAAAATGGAAAACAAAATAAAAGAGATTAAAATCCTACGATTCACCCAGTGAGAATTCGATATCTAGGGTTTTTACTTTGACAATTGGAAAAGGCTATTTACTTGGGGGTTCACGTATGGAAGTGGAGGTTGGTAATTGAAGAGAAATATTCAGGAGAAATCGAAATAGGGAGGGAATTGCTTTCACGACGGCAATTCTTGTTTGCCCAACTTGTGCTGAATAAAGGTTAGGGAAAAAATCGACTAACTTTTTCATGCACGACAAAAGAATTATGAGGAATGCAGATTGAATTAATAGCAAGTAACAGACGAATCTACAGCTTCACAATGGTCCGAATATAATCACAAAGAAAATATTTTCGTTCCACAACGTTAATGCTGATCGTCTTCTCAAAGTAATAATGGAGACATTTTGTGTGTTATTATGATAGAGAGGAGAATCTTAATTTTTACTATACATTCCTCAACGAACCCAAGCCACCATCATTCATTATTAAAGTCTATCTCAATCCTCTTGCCGGTAGCCTCACCATTGCCATGAACATCCTTGCCTCGCCATGCCTCACCGAAAAGCTCCCTATCCCTATCACCATTTGAAGACAATATTCCAATTTAGGTCATTTTGAAAACATAACTCAAGTTGAATATTCTATTACCTATATTTTGATTATTGTGATTCCGATCTGGATTTGTTTTGATTTTTAAGCGTTCCCAATTAGGAATTTTCCTTTTTGAGTCATTCATAATAATCGAGGTTTCGATTTTTAAGTCCTAAAATCGGATCCCATCTTACCTTTATCTCCAATTTTGAATGTGGCGAAATTTTTATTACTTGAGCTTGAACATTTCATGTTGTTAATTCAAAAAAAAATTTCTATTTTGAAAAATACGAAAAATTGCATCGCATTTATGATAGATTAATTCCATAATTTAGAATTGCATGTTTAGGGGTCATGTAGATAATTAGGAAATTAGCTAATTGAGAATATGATTTAATATAATTTATTTCCTAGTTTAAATTGGATAATCAAATAATTTAAGTAATTTTCTATTCTAGTTTTAAAAAAACACCAAAAAAATGCATATTTCATGTAGAAGTAGTTTCATCAACGCCACATCATCATCATTACTATGTCATCGTTGTCACATCATCACATTGTCGTATTATCAATTCCACATCATCATAATATTACATGTCATAAGTTTCATGTCATTACACGTCATGTTAGATTTATTTATAATTCATTTATCCGTCACAAGCATTAAGTCACATATTGGTTGTATATAGATAATTCATGCCACATGTCATTAAATTAAGTTAGAATTCACGTGGACATTAATTTAATATATAATGCATCTCATGCAAGGCATATAGCTTAATCTTCCATAAAAATAACCCAAAAAGAATTAGTTAGAATTGCATAATCACATTTAGAAATCATGTTTTGGGCGTGCGTGCATTGTTTGTTCTTTAGTTAACATTTTGCAGAATACTTGGCGGATTGAACGATAATAAAGTCTCATTTTTGCTTTGCTTAATGCGTAGAGGTTCTTTGCTCTTTTCTAGCAATTTATTTATGCATTGATTATTGAGTGTTACATTATTTGATTATGCATTCGCATGATCACCCATCTTATATTAGTGGTTTAAGATATAAATTAACCAAAACTATTTGCAAACATATTTTTGAAAATAAGGAGAAAAGGTATCGAAAGAGTATTAGATTTATCTAGCATAAGTAAGTCCCCATATCCATGATATCTCTTGTTCGCAAGGTGAAAGCATTCTTCCACACTTTACTTGGGTTTATAATCGATTTGTAATAGATTAATTACAACTCCTAATTGAATTAATT
Organism: Syzygium aromaticum; assembly: GCA_024500025.1. Lineage (NCBI taxonomy): Eukaryota > Viridiplantae > Streptophyta > Magnoliopsida > Myrtales > Myrtaceae > Syzygium > Syzygium aromaticum. The sequence goes on from CM044886.1 coordinate 15,616,494, forward strand.
TGTACGTTAAATTATTTAAATCAAAACCTCAAAGTTGCGATCAGAATGGGATTGGGAGAGTCCATGCTAACTCTTTGGCTTAGTAATCAAGTGGCTTTTGATTTGGTGGTTCACCTCTGGAATGGTTGCAACACATTCGATCAGACTTTTTGAAAGGCTTGCAAAAGCCAAAGCAAGCAAGCGAAGGTCGTCCATTTTGAGGAAACAAAAAAAAAAAAGAAAAAACAGAAAGAAAAGATGTATCTCATCTCAACCGACATTCATGTAACGGTTGGATGTCCTTTTATCTCGAACGAAAAATTACACATTTTCAATATGATCCGACTTATATTTACTCAAGTTAACCCGACTTGTTTACACGCTACTTGTTGTATCAACATAGATCAACCTCCCAAAAACATATACCTCATCGACTTTCTTAGCATCCTCCACTGTGGTGTCTAATTTTGTTCTTTTTTTCCCGTGTATCGCTCAACCAAATTTAACTTAGGATTTTCAATTCATTGCGCTTATTAATTGATTGATTAACCTTTGACCAAAAATATTGGTTTTGGTTTTCCAGATTTAGTGAACTTATTAATTAATAATTTGACCAGATATTTTAGTGTAACTTTGTTCTTCATTACATTATTTTTAACAACTTATGGAAAAAAATTTATAATTAATAGGTCTCATTAAAGAGAGTAAGCCAAGTTTATATATACAAAGTCCTAACAAGTCTTGTTTCACTACAAAAAAACAACTGATTAGCCACAAATTTTGCGATGAAAATATTGGCAAAATCCGTCGCAAATCGAATTTGTGACGAAAAAAATTCCGTCGCTACTAGGTCGTCGCAAAATTTTGCGACAGAAAATTTCAATGTTTGTTGCAAAATTGCGACTGAAGTAAATTCATCGCAAATAATTCGTCGCAAATTTGCCACGAACACTATCCGTCGCAAAAATTCGTCGCAAAATAGCCATGAACTTTATTCGTCACAAAATTCATCGGAAATTTCGTCGCAAAATTCGGTGCAAGTTTCATCATAAAATTCGTCGCAAATTAGCCACAAACACTATTCGTCGCAAATTTCATTGCAAATTTGCCACGAAGATCATCCATCGCAAAAATTCGTCGCAAAATTCATCGAAAATTTCGTCGCAAATTTCATCGCAAAATAATTTATCGCAAACTAGTCACGAATGTTATTCATTGCAAAATTTGTCACCAAATGCGTCGCAAAATCCGTCGCAAATTTAGTAGGAACTTTATTTGTAACAGTCTGAATTTTTTATCCTTTTCCTGGGATTCATGAAATGAATATTTTGGCCAATGCACTTATAGCGAGATCTCACCCGGAACCGTGCATTCTTGGGATGCTAACCTTAGGAGTAAGGCCATTACGGGACTGAGTTCACATGACCAAAGAACTCGACCTTAGTTCAACCTTCAACCATAAGGATTAACGAGGGAATGTTTTGAGCCAACAGAGAGTGATCTATTTGATTGATCGTATCCGAAGAGAACTAGCGACAGACCCTCGCAATTATATGACAATCGAGGTCGCCTTGACTCGAGCAAACTTAAACGTGATTTGACTTAGTGTTGGTCACGGGTCGAGAGTACATAATCCCAGAGAGCCACCCGTTAGCAAGAGATAAATTAAAGTCGCGATTGTTCGATTCTAGTCATTTCTTAGAATTCGGGCCCAGGAGTCAAGAATTTTGAAAATGACAATTTTGAGCGGTCGATAACATTTTTGGCTTAGCCAACTTTAGGGCCACCCATTTCTGCAAAAAAAATGCACTTCGGCCTGGAAGTGAAAAATTACGATTTTACCCCTCCAGATTTTGAAGTAGATTTCTGGAGTCGTATGTGGTTATTTTTCGTGGCCGATGTCGTTTTGGTGTGGCCACATACATTCTAGACTAGTACAGTCGAAAATTGGAGTTTCAACCTGTAACATTCTGAAATTCGACCCACTTTCGTTATCAATGAAATTGATATCATTTCTCATTACGTTTCAGTAAGTCTCGCTCAGATTTGATCAATCTCGGGATACTGACTAATAGGGAAAGGCTAACTAGGAAAAATGGTACGTGGACCCAAGAACTTGACTGCGAATTGAGTCCGATTCCGAGATACGACGATAGAATATTTTATGCCAAGTGGGCCAGTCCAAGGAAAGTGATGGATTGAGTTCGACCGACGACGTGCGATCGAGTAGCGGGTGATTCCGCACAACTGAGAGCGCGCGCGGCAAACGATCCCAAACTTGTTTCGAACGACCGCGACCCCCGGGACTATCGATAGATTCTCGTGTTCTTTGGAAATCGGGACCACCACGACTCGAGTAGCCCTAGGTCGATACACGTAACCCCTTAACAGCCACCCGTTAGTGAGAGACACTAAAACTGCAAATTGAGTTGAATCGATCATGGAATTGAGTACGGACTTCGGCGTTGAATTTCGTGGGCATGCGCGACTATTTCGCAAGGACGACATCATTTTTATGTGGTCACTTATATTTGGGATCCATAGAGTCGAAATTTGGAAATTTGACTCGGGACCGGAAAATTACCGTTTTGCCCTTGTGCCCTAAGTTGGAATTCCGAATTTTGGGGCTTATTTGGGGTTTGTTTTAGGGTTTTTATATTAGTTGTTTCAGCCCAATAATGTTGGTTTTTGTGGTCCAAAATGCCCCCAAGAGGTTTGCCAAGATTAGATCTCATCCTTTGATTTAGGGGCAAAATTGGCATTTAGAGAAGTTGGCCAACCACTCCACTATCTTCCACTCTCTTTAACCTCTCTTGCCTCTCTCTCTCTTCTCATTTTCCTCCCTCAATCAGCCGGCCATTCCTCCCCCACGACAGCACCATCTCCTTCCTTTTTCCTTCTTGTTTTTGCCATGAAGAACCAAGCTCACCGGAAACCACCGTCGCTGCCGCTGCCGTGCCACTGTCCAACCACCGTTGCTGCTTGTTCAACCTTAATTAGAGCTTGGGATTTTAAGTGAGTTTGTCCCTAAACCCTAGTTAGGCTAGATTGCATTTTCTAGATGATTTTAGGGGTTAAATTAGGGTAATTTAGGAGTTAGCTTGTGGAGGCTGTTAGGGGCTGATTTTGTGGCACATTTGGTGACCTAGAATGATAATTTGACTGAGGTTTGGCGATCCATAACGTGTTGTGTGGTGGCTGATCATGGGAGTGGTGATTTGGACAAAAATTGTGGTTTTGGCGAGTGAAATTTGTGAACTAAATGGTGGCTGTCTTGGTGGCTGTTTTACGGGCTTAGTGCAATAATTTAATTGAGATTTAGTGACCCGTGAAGTACCGTGAGATGGCTGGACAGATTGGTTCGGAGTGGCATAAGTTTGGAGTGAGTTTGGGCTTTAAATATAGATTTTAGTGCATGTCTCATTTAGTCTTTGTGTTGGCTGTTTAGAATGATGTTTTAGGGAGTTTAATGGGGCATTTTAAAGATATTTATTGGCCTAGAATTAGCGGTATAGTGGCTGTCCATAATGGATTGAATTGGACAAGGCGCGATCTATTTGAAGTTTAATCGTGCAATTACCGGGAATGATCATACTGATTGATTGACTGGCTTATTGGCCTTTGTTTGTGGTTGGTTTTGTGATGCCGTGTCGCATGTCTAGCGGGATTAAGAATGGAATAGCTTGGTGAGTCTCGAATGCGCGAATTCTTGTTGACTCGGTTGTGTGAATATGTGCATGGATCGTGTGTCAAGTTTATGCTATGGCTGTTTTGAATTGATTGTCTGATGGGGCATGTTGACTCATGAGATTGAATATGCAAGGTGCAAGTGAATGCCCAAATGCGAATGGTATAGCCATGAGTACACATATCACGCATTGGCACGACATGTGCATTTTCAAGTGTACTCGAGTGCATTGTGATCACCTAAAATGCTCTGATGCGTTTTACGCCGGATTCAGATAAAAATTGGTGACTGTGAATGTGTGATCACAATAAGCCCTAATGCGTTTTACGCGTGATAGTGAACTCGTCCTGAGGCATGTTACGCGGGATGATGCTCGGTTTACCGGAAGATGACCAACCTGATGCGTTTTACGTGGGTTATGTGTCATGAGCCTGATGCGTTTTACGCGGGCCAAAGATCGATCTCGAAGTGATAGACCTGATGCGTTTTACGCAGGTCGGACTTGATGCGTTTAATGCGGGTCGGAGGAGAAATTGATAAATGGCAAGAGTGCTAGCATGCAAGTGTGCAACGATGCATCGATGAGGCATGAGCATGAATGCGAGCACGAGCATATGCATGAGATGAGTCGTGACGTTGTGTTACGTGTTTATGTGTCGTGATTGAAATATGTGGCGTGATTGCGATTAATTATCAAATGCCTAACCTGCAGGGTCAAGTAAGGTTCGGATTTGGGCCCGAGGGCCTGAATCATTTATGTTTCAACTTGTGTGGTTGTTTAGTGCTTGTCAGGAGGTGCATGTTAGTCTAGCTTAGGTTTAGGGAACTTACTCACTGAGATTTATTCTCACGGTTGTTAAAACCCACATTTTCAGACCCCCGATCTTGAGATGCCTTCGATACTAGTTCGTTTTGGGATTCCTCTCTGGATCGATGTGGAGGAGTCAGTGTACCCCGCTGGGGGTGGAGATTTTTGGGTTAGATACCTCTCTACAGTTTGGGTCGAGGCGGGCGAAGACCCCCACGAGGCTCATAAGTATATAGCTTGGTGAATTCGAGATCAGGAGGGGACCTATGGACCTTTCCGAACTTTTGAGGTTCCGCTGACGGATGCTGGGGATCTAGAACCCTAGTGTCCCGATGGGGAATTGGCGAGCCTCGATCGCATGTCGGAGGAAGGGAGTGCAGCCTCGGTGCCGATGGAGTCAGAGGATGAGGGGCCCGAGCCCATGGAGCAGGACGCGGAGCCGGAAGACGAGGCCAAGCCGATGGATTCCAAGGAAGAGTCATTGGGGGCCGAGTCCAAGCAAGATTCCTTAGACTCCGAGGTTGAGATGTTTGACAGCTCTTCCGAGTCATCGGGATCCAACTCGAACTGGGTCCCGTAGGTTAGTCTTAGTCCTAGATCCGAGAAGGCCAATACATTTTTTACCAAAGCCCTTTTAGTATTAGTATCCCTGACTGCCCCAAGCCATTTACCCCTTTTTGTCAGTAGTGGCTATTGACCCGCTTTTAATTTTTGAGCGTGGGCTGTATATGGATATTGTATATGTTTCCCGATGTCAATGCAAGTGTAAATTTTTTCTTGTTGGTTGTCGTGTGGCTATCTTTGGTTATGTGATTTAAATTTGTTCGGGTGTTATATTGCTTTCGCGTGTGCTTTAATCTCTATGTTGGGCGTTGGGTTGGTGACGCGCCTTGGGACGTCACACTTGATTTAACCTTTGCGAGGGATGTCGTGTGCCGTAGGGTGCGGGGCGTGACATAACCGAAATCGGAAAAATATTTATGTTTTTGCCCCTGGACTTCAATGGCGATTTTCAAGGACTTGTGCGATGAATTTCACGATTCTGACGCCATATTATGTTGGCCACACACATTTGGGGTAGATACGGGTAAAAAATGGAATTTCTACTTGAGACCGAAAAAATGACCATTTTGCCCCTAGGCCATTTTTAGTTCCGAATTTCGAGAAAATTTTGGGGATAATTATTTGGATAATTCAGCTCAATTATTGGGGCCAAAGACCAAAATGCCCCTCAATTATTTGGATAAGAACAACCAAGACCTTTGGATTAAGGACGTTTTAATCAAATTTCCCAGGTCGGCGACACGTGTCCCCCACCAGCCCACTTTTTTTACCAATATTGACTCTCTCTCTCCCCTTCACCTCCTCATTCGGCCACTTCCCCAACCAAAACTCCCCTTTCTCTCTCTCTCCACAATTTCTCTTCTTTGCCGATTCTCCCTTCGCCGATCGTGAGCTCGCCATTGCCGAAGCAAGCCACCACCGCCAGAGCTGTCGCTTGTCCAGCCCGTTTGTCCGCCTTTTCAAAGTAAGTGACTTTCCCAAACATTATCTAGGACCTCGGGTATTGTTAGACATGTTTAGGACTTGATTTAGGTGAATTTAGTGGCTGTTTTGGGACTGTGACGAGGGCTGAGTATTTGATGGTTGTGGACTGGTTTGGTGATGGAAAATGCGAGGTTTGGGAGGTTCGGATAGGGCCGTGATAATATGGAACAATTATAGTTTGAATCTGTGAGGTTTTGTGTGATTCTCGGATTCGTGACTACTGTACCCGTCCGGTTTGCTATTTTTGTGGAGAATTTTAGGGGCCGAATTTGAGAAATTTTTCTTCATAAAAGTTGTTCATAACATCTTTTCATATAACATATTTTAAATTTAGAATTTTTGGAGGCCATTTGGATCACACGAAAACCCATTTTCAGACAGTATTGAAACCGCCCGGAACACTGTTCATCCCGACCTTCTTGTCTTTCCGAATTTTTATAAAATTTTTCAGATCTACTTTCAATAAACTTCCTTCACAAAAATTGTTGGGCACATTTGTGGTTATAACATATAAAAATTTCAAGGCTTTCCAAAATGATTTGGATACTGAATGAGTTGTATTTTGATGGCCTGAGGGGCTGTCCGAGCGAATTGATTTTTGTCTGTCTTCAAGTGACAAAAAGAGGTGTTTATAGTTGGAACTGGGTTTTGAGTTCTTCATGGAAAATGTTTAGGAAGATGTTTTATGTAACATATCCAAATTTCATAATTTTTGGAGTTGGTTTACTATTTATTTCAAATGGATTTCTGTCACTCTGCAACTGCCCAGTTTGGACCCGATTTTGTATATTTTCGGTTTTTCTCTCTCTCGAGGATTATTCGGTGTTATCGTGGCATTTTGACAGGTAGTTTGATGCTTGAATGAGCTCATATGTGTGATTGTGTGGCTGTGAGGTGTGGTGGCGTGATTGCGCATTGAGTTCGCGTGCCAAGCTTGGGTGTTTGTATGGTGTTCGCGTGATGAGCATCTGTAATCATGAAAAGTGTGTGCGAGATGTGAATTTGTGTGTGACCATGTGTATGTGTGGCCGTGTGGTACGTGTGGAGAGTGTGGAACGAAGGTATGGGAATGTAGGATTGATGGAAAAAGTGATACCCTGAGGCATGTTCGTTTACGCGGGGTAAGGTCCGTCCTGAGACGTGCTCCTTTACGCGAAATGATGCCGTCCCTGACGATGTAACAATGTTTGGCCCGATGGGATGACGATGCCTGACGAGGTCAGAAGACTGTTGGTCTGATGCGTTTTACGCTGGCGTGGTAATTAAAGAAGTGAGAGTATAGGATTCTGTCCTGAGGCATGTTCATTTACGTGGGACGATGCTGTCCCTGACAAGGTGATGATGCCCGGATCGACGGGGTGACGATGCCTGACGAGGTCAGAAGACCATTGGCCTGATGCGTTTTACGCGAGCGTGGTAGTGGTGGAAAAGTTGAGAATGAGTGGGATTTGGCTTGACGTATGAGGTTTGCGAAAGTGACGCGTGGTGTGAGTTAGTGTGTGAGTGTGTTTGTATCGCGTGATGTGTTGCTCGCTTATGGGGTAAAAACTGCTAGGCACGGTATGGGACGTGCCCAAGTGGATTTTGCCTTATAATCGAGGCACGCGCGCGGCTAGAATGTATTGTTGTGGCATGTTGGCTGTGATATTGTCTAACGTGCAGGTATGCGCATAATGAGTTCCAGGCAGGTTCGTATGAGTTTGTTAGTTTGACTAATCGTTATGTGTTATGCATATTTCGTCTGGTGGTACGTGAGTGCTTACGTAGGGTTTGGGATTGTACACTTATTGAGATTCGTCTCAGAGTTGTATAATTCACAATTTCAAACCCCCAGCCTTAGACCCAAGAGGCCCACCTCCTCTTTTTGGAGTTCAAGGAGTTGCCCATGGGGCCTAATGGAGCTGCAGGTGATCCTCCAGAGCAGAAGTCAGAAGAATCAGGAGCAGAATAGAAGATTGCGATCAGTAGTTTTCCTAGGGTATTTTATTAGGGGTTGCGTTGGACAGATCGACCTATAGTGAAGTTAAGTTAACTAAGCCATCCGAGCCTTTTGTTATGTTGATGAGTTTGGATGTTAGTCTGCTAAGTATGTTTGTATTATGATGTTTGTATGCTGGATGCTTCGACTTTGTATGCAAATGAATGTTGTTGTTAATTGGCTGTCGTGTTGAACTACCCCATCGTCGTCTTTATAGTCAGGGGTTTTATTTTTGCTTCCGCATGTCTTCCTAATGTTTGGGTTAGGTCGGCAATGTTCCTGGGACGTCGCAACTGTTCGACCGCAACAGGGGATGTCGCGAGCTCGTTGGGGTTTGAGGCATGGCATTATTCGTCGCAAAATGTATTCGTCGCAAATTAGCCACAAACTTGATTCGTCGCTACTTATTCGTCGCAAATTAGCCACAAACTGTAATGGTTGCAAAATTCGTCTCTAAATATTTGTCACAAATTTTACACCATTTCGGCCATCAAATCATGTCCATTAGGTATGCATTAATGAACATAATGTAATACATTCAAAACAAACAAAGGACACGAGACAACCATAGATTCCGCTTCAGTAACAAAAAATGAACAAGCCAAACATAGTGACATATAATTGAAAAAAATAATGAAATATGCAAAGTTGCAAAATATGACATGATGCTATTTAATATCCACTCTTACAATACATTCAAAACATTCATAGGAGGCGAGACAACCATAGATTCTGCTTAAAAAATCATGAAAAATCGACAAGCCAGACACAAGATTGGGTAGTTTTGTTACTTGGCAAGACACCAAAAGTAGTCACTTTTGTTGACACCTGATGAAAAGTGGATACATAAATAAAGATACTTGAATTAGTCCAGAATATAAAAGAAATGTTTATGCATGGATGTGGAATTAGGTATAAAAAAACAAGTAAGAGGGTTAACAAAAAAACGTTTCAGGACGAACATCAATGTTCTTACATATGAATATGAGTCAACTTATGTCATAAAAAATTGTGAAGCAAACTTACCCCCGATTTTGGGACGGATAACTAGAGAGAACCAAGAAAATCATCATCATCAGTAGCAATCTCAGCATCATTGTGTCGCTCATCAATGTGCCTATCACTTATTGGATTGCCGGGAGGTACATGAGGAATCTCATAGCAATTGAGGTTGAGATGTCGTATAATGATTTCCATTTGTTGTTGCAAAGAATTTATTTGTTCATCCTTCTGTACAAGTATATTTCTCAGATGGTTCACTTCTTGGGTCAATTGCTCATCATGTCGTGACCTCCTTCGACCAGTCGCATTGGATGATGAAGTTCCAGCATGATTCGGCATGTACATCCTTGACAAAGATCCCATCCCAAATATTTTTCATTTTTTCATCCCACCCGTTGCCTCCACCCATAATGCCACAATGTTAACCATGGCTCAGACGCAGCACAACCATCACTACCATAGGCATTGTTCATTAAAAGTTCATCATATTTTTCCTACATTAACAATATAGATGAAAATAAAATAACTATATGTATATATATCTACCATAAATATTGAAAGCATTCACGATTTTCATTCTATTTTCCATAAAACCCAAAGTATAACCTTATATACCTTAATAGCTTTCACTCAATCGCCAGTCCATGTCTTATCTTTCTTTTGAAATGTGCGTTCAAATGTAGCTGCAAACGTTGGTTCCGTCGCCTACAAAATGTAAACATGAGTAATTAAATTAAATTAACTTATAACGTATTTGACAAACTTACCAATCGTTTGTGATGCTCCACAATGTTAATAGAGTCCCCAGCATGTATGGCTGACCCTTCACTAGAACTAGAAAATCGATTCTTCTTATTCTACTCACTGATTTGCCGAATCTTTTCAGTTTCCCAAATTCTATTAATTTCCGCCCAATTGTCAGCTGTAATGAAAGATGGCTTTACTTGCTTGATCTTCACTCTATTTATCACATTTCGTATAAAATCACCGACCTTTTGGAAAATTCTTTTTACCTCATTCTCTTCATCTTCATCCCACCTGAACTTCCGCTGCAATCAATAAAAATAAAACTGAAAGTTATTACGATGGTCAGATATCCATTACCACGCACCAAACAATTCGGCGACAGATTTTGTAAAGTTCATATCTGGGGAAATATCTAGTCCCTTAGGTATCGAAAACTAAAGAGTTGTTCTGGTCCTTTTACATCATTCTTGACCATCAATATACTACACCGAACTTAGTTGGCAAGAAAATAGAATATGTAAAACTTATCTTGAGCTTATTCCACCACAAATCTTTCACTTCTTGTGGAACACTTCTGTAATTAATATGCTATCCCATCCAATAGTTTTTCACTATTTTATTCAGTTCCCTCACAACAAACGGAGCATCTGTGAGTCCGGTTCAAGACAATCCTCGGAACAGAAGGATTCAAGCCAGTTAGGGCATATCTGATTTCATATTTAGCTGACCTTCCCTCGTAGTTGTCGTTGTCTGTTGGCTGCCGTGTAGCCTTCTTTGTATAGCACTTTTTAAGCTTGTTATGCTAGCCGTAACACCTTTGTACCGGTCGGGACACTTTTTGTCTATTCAGGTACGAGGTTTTTGTGTTCGACCTTACTTGCTATATATTGCGCGTTGAAAAGTTATATACTACTTACTTCACCAAAAAAAAAAAAACGGAGCATCTTTGAATTTGCAATCATATGGATATTGTGCAACATCGACAATTTAGTTGACATCCATATCTAAAGCCATAAATATTACATATACTAAAATAAAAATAAAGTACTTACGAATCTCGAAATAGGCATATCATGAATCAGTTATCTTCTTCACCTGTGTTTCCGTCATTATTCAATTGTTCCGCTGAATAATCAGGTGGAACGGAAGGAGAGGGAGCTAAAGGAGATAGAACTGGATGAGATTCAGTTTGCATGTAGCCAAGTCCCCCAACATCTTCTTGAGTGTTGGAGGAAGGGCTAATGTGTCCATATTGTGACGAAGCATATTGTGGTTGAGGGTTAGATGAAAGGACAAGGGAAGAGGACGAGGAAGAGGCTGGTCTTCTATGAATGTGACCTCCACATTTATACTGACAAGTAGGAAGGTTAAACAAATATGTACAAAAATAATAACACGTATTACGGATACGCAATGACGTATATGACGAAGCTTACCATTTTGGTGTAAAAGCAGAAAATGTTTCCTTAAAATAAGCCAATGCCGAGTGTTTATGACGTGCAATTTCCTACGAACAAATATACTATAAATCACACTCATTTTGATATCAAACATCAATATATAAGCACAATATGCCATGCTAAGCCAACAATAGCCATAATTAACCACAATCCACTTGTTGATCCACACAATAATTAATCGACCAGTCGAAGATCAACCATGAAACATCAATTTTAGTCACATGATCTTCGTTCTCGGCCACACGATCATCAATCAACCGACACAATCGGACCATAATTAACCAATCACACACATTTAAGCAAAGCAACCACACAATTAACCTATTTAATCATACGATTGGCATTAAACAAGTACGAATGCAAATGGTAACCATTCTGCCTAAGAAATCAAAATATTTGAAGAAATTAAATGTTCGCATTTTTGCCAGAACTTGACTTGCGAAGGACAAATCTATTTGATTTGTTGAATTTTATTGCCCAAGAAATTTTTTTTATGCACCTACAAAATTTAAATGTCACTGAAAGTGGGTGGCTACAGGTATTGTAAGCCATTCTGTAAAGTTTTGTAATAAAAATAATTTTATTATTTGTTAAATTTTTTGGGCACCTAAAAAAATTAAATTTCACTAAAAGTGAGTGGTCAAAGATATTGTAAGACATTCTGTAAAGTTTTGAAATTTTGAAATTTTTAATTTTTTTTACTTTTTTTTTAAAAATTTTTGGGAAACTTAAAAAAATTTAATTTCACTAAAACTAGGTGGCCACAGGTATTCTAAGCCATTCTCTAAAGTTATGAAAATTTTTAATTTTTTGCATTTTTAATTTTTTTTCGGCACGTTATAAAATTTAAATTTCACTAAAAATGGGTGGCTACAGGAATTATAAGTCATTCTATGAAATTTTGTAATTTTTTAAATATTTAATATTTTTTGCCCCCTAAAAAAAATTAAATTTCACTGAAAGTGGATGGCCACATGTATTCTAAACAATTTTGCAAAGTTTTGAAATTTTATATTTTGTTATAATTTTTTAATTTTTTTGTGCACCTAAAAAATTTGCATTTCTCTCACAATGGGTGGCCACAGGTATTGTTCATAAGTTTACAAAGTTATGAAAATTTTGAATTTTTTATTATATTTTTTTACCACCTAAAAAAATCTAAATTTCACTCAAAGTGGGTGACCACAGTTATTTTTTTGCCATTTTGTGATATTTTGAAATTTTGGTTTTTTTATTTTTTTGATAAAATCCAACACCAAATTTAATATTTTCTCAAAATATGACTTTTTAAAGTTCTATTGAATTTTTTTTGATTTTTTGTAGAATTGTTCAATTTTCATGCATTTTCTGAGAAAACGCATATACCGCCCCATCCGATCGTCATTGAACGCTTAATCGACGACATAATTGACAAATTAACTAGTTGAACATCAATTAAAGTCACATCTAATCCTTAAATCGACCTCTAACTTAGCCAATCAATTAGACACTAAACAATTCATAAATAAGCTTGATTAATACTCATTATACGTACGAGCTATGGGAGTTGCTTACTTGATTCAAGGATAATAAAAATGCCGGTTGGCCAGTGGCAGACTCGGTGCGGGCGTGGCCCCCAAATGGTGGCTAGTCGATCACGGCAGGGCGAACAATGGTGGAGCTTGGCAGCAATGGCGTCAGGCGGCGTCGACGGCGAGGACGGCATCGGGCGGCAGCTGGGAGACGGGTGGCCGGCGGCGATAACAGTCGGTGCGGCTGGGTGGCAGCGTCGGTAGCCAACGCGGTTGGGCGCTGACTTTGAATGGGCGGTGGCTACAGCGGCAACGGCCTCGTGAGGCATCTGGCGGTGGCTGGCCGGTAGCTGGGCGTCGACGGCAAGCCCTCGGGCGAGGGCGGTGACGGCGACCGACTTAGTCCGTTGTGCGGCAGGGTGAGGAGGCGTGCGGGCCAGCTAGCAATGGTGATGGCGACAGCGACGGCGGAGCGGGGGGGCTGGGCGGCGACGACGAGGCAGCTGCGAGCTCACCCAAATCTAGCTGGCGAGCCGACGCGAGGCAAGAGGCGCGCAAGGCGTTGGCGACAACAACGGCGAGAGCGACGATGAGGCAAGGAGGAGGGGCGACAAGGCCCACTGGTGACAGTGACGGCGACGGTAGGGCGGGGAGGTTGGGCGGCAACGACGGGGCGGCTGCAAGCTCGCCTAGATCAGGTCGGCGACCTGTAAGCCGGGGCGAGGTAGGAGGCACACGAGGCGTTGGCGACGACAACAGCGACGACGACGGCGATGGCCTGGGGCGGAGAGGCTGGGCGGCGACAGCAACGACGACAGCAACTCCGAGCAAGCAAATCTGGCCAACGGACGGTTTGCGAGGCGGGGTGGGGTTCCGAGCAAGAAGATGAAGAAGAAGAAGAGGTTGCGACGGACTCTTGGTCCGTTGCAAATTGCGACGAAAAAAAAAAATTTCCATCGCAAACTTGCGACGGACTCGTAGTCCATTACAAATTGCGACGGAAAAAAAGTCCGTCGCAAATTAAAAACAAACAAAAAAATTTGCGACGGGATACAAAAATCCGTCGCAAATTTCTGACGAAAAAAAAGTCCGTTGGAAATTTAGGAGTGAATATTTTTTGTCGGTCTGAAATTTGCGACGGACCAAAAATATCCATCACAAATTTGAGACTTATGTACATAATCCGTTGCAAATTTGGGAGGGAATTTTTTCCATCCTAAATTTGCGACGGATATTATGTCCGTTGCAAATTTTCGACGGATTATATTTGTTCGTCGCAAATTTGCGACAGACAAAGCAAGTTAGTCGCAAATTTGCGATAGACCATGTTGTTCTGTCACAAATTTGCAATGGACGGACGGTTATGGTCCGTCGCAAATTTGCGATGGAAAAAGAAATTTAAAAAAGGTCTGTCGCAATTTTTAAAAAAACAAAAAATTTGCGACGGCATACAAAAATCAATTGCAAATTTCCGACAATCAATTAAATTAATAAGAGTAATCGACAATAACAATAACAATAGTAACAACAACAATAATATTAATAATGACAACCAAAACAATACTTGTCGCAATAATAATTACACATCATTAGCGTTTTGTCACAAAAATTTTAATCTTCATTTTCGTCTTCGTCTTCGTCTTCATCTTCGTCTCCATCCTCATCTTCATCCTCGTCTTGATCTTCATCTTGATCTTCATCATCTATCTCAAAATCAGATTCTGAACATTATTGTATATTTAATTCGCAAATTTTAATTAGGTCTGCATCTATCATTGCTCCACATGGATCTCGTAAAGATAGAATATTATATTCCTCAATTTCAATCGTGTTACACACTTCCTCTTGTTGGTAAGCTCTATCCTTCCAGTGTTCCTCGATTTTTCTCCGTGCTTTGATTTTACATACAGCCCACCAATCAGCTTTGTCACCTTTCAAACTAGGATATGATGCATAACATATTTAAATTGCTTGTTGTGCCAAGACAAATTATTCATATTTCATATACCTTTTCTTGTGATTTATTTTAACCAAATTAAAATTCGTATGCACCTCATTCCTTTGACGGGGCCGAACCACGTGCACTTAAATAACACAACCCGCATCATTAATGGTTCAGGGTACTCTATCTCTATGATTTTATCCAACAAGTCATAAAAATCATATTCTGAACTGCCACTATTGGATGATCGAACGGAAACACTACTATTCATTGTAGCTTTTCCCATTCCATATTCTTGAGTGTGAAAATTATATCCATTTATGAAATATGCTGGCCAACTTCAAACTCTTAACTGCGGACCCCATGACAGATGATATAGCAATCATTGCTCTCCTAGTTCATCATGATTACTGTGACCTTAAGGTTACACATGCAAAGTCAATAATATATATTTTAATAAATGATGAACAAAATTTTAATAACTTAGTTTTGGTCCATAGGCAACTTAGATATGTCTTGAACCATATTGCAAATTGTTCATCGCACAAATGGTCAAACTCATTTGGTTGTAGTTCATACATTGAAGTTTGGAAAATCCTAATAATAAAAACCATTTACATATTAGCAAACATTTGACACACAATACATATATTTGCAAATTTATACTTACTTGAATTATGGGTTGACTTCTGGACAGTTTAGTAAAATATATGTATGGGCTGCATGAAATTCTTCGCCTGTTGAGTAACGAAACTGACATGCGCCGCTTGGTCGACCTAGATAATTGAAAATGGAGAATGCTTTGCAATTGTGATCAATGGAGCCCTTATCATTTCTGCCTGCTCTCCGCCTCTTGCACTGCACATGCGGCTCAAAATAGTATAATGCAAATATTGTCACTTCTTCCACAATATATGCATTACAAATTAAAGCTTCAACGCGTGCCTTATTCTTCACTTTTTTCTTCAAATAATATAATAATCTAGTTGCAATAGAAAGAAGCTTATCGAAACATAATATATAATAAAGTAATTTGAACTTTATTTTAAAAAAATTACCTCTCAAATGGATACATCCATCGAAATTGAACGGGACCTACAACTTTGGCCTCATAAGGCAAGTGGATTAGGAAATGCTCCATCGAATCAAAAAACGATGGAGAAAATATCATTTCAAAGTGGCAAAGAATAATTGGAATATCTCTATTTAGTTTTTCCATGTGCGATGCTTGTAACACTATCGAGCAAATATCATGCAGGAAATTGCTTAACTCTATAATGGGGCCCGATACAAAGTTCGGTAGAACTTTCTTGAAAGCTATTGGAATTAGTCTTTCTATCAATATGTGACAATCATGATTCTTCAAATTTGTCAACTTGCATTCATTCAAATCAACACATCTCCCGAGGTTCGAAGCATATCCATCAGGAAACCGTACAGATTTCAATCATTGACAAACAACTCATCTCTACTCCTTATCCAATGTATAAACTGCTTTTGGTTTTGGTCCCCTGCTGCTTGCATCCACATCTAGTGTTGGCCGATCACAAATATCTCTCGTATCTTTTATTGCATTCAAGTTGTCTTTTGTTTTTCCAGCGACATCCATCACAGTAGTTATGACATTGTCGAAAACATTCTTTTCTATGTGCATGACGTCAATTTTTTCTATCTTTTATTGCTTTGATGACTGTATTATACCTGTCGGGAGAATGCATGTTAGCCTGGCCTAGGTTTAAGGGTTGTACGCGCTGAGATTCATTTCACGGTTGTAATAACCCACATTTTTAGACCCCCGGCTTTGAGGATGGTAGGTGTGCCGATTCGTTTTGGGAGGAGCCCCGGCTAGATATGGTGTGAACCGCCGTGCCTCGTACCCCCTTTTTGTTGGTGGTTGTTGGCCTGTATGGCTCTTATAATTGTATATAGGGTAGACATGAATATTGTATATAGTTTGATAGTAATCAAATTTATATGTTTTTAATATGATGGTTTTAGTACTGTGCTATCCTTGGTTATCTTGTTTGTGTACGGGTGTATATATATTTATATACGTCGCTTCCGCATGTGAGATGTTTATCTGATTGTTGGGCTTTGGGTCTGTGACGCGTCCTGGGACGTTGCATCAAATTCGACCTCTTTATGGGATGTTCGCGCTTCCCGGGGTACGGGGCGTGACATCCCCGTCTGATTTGGTATCAGAGTAAGGTCAGCTCGGTCCAATCTGGTCGAAGCCTAGAGTGATAAGGAGTGATAAGACCATTGGTAGCCAGTAGGGTGACCTCGTGTGCTACATGCATCTCCTGACAGCTTGTGATTGTGTTTGAATTGTTGGTAGTGCGACCCGTACGTGCAGGCGCGGCAGGGCCCGAGGTAAGTACATGAACCCTTAGGTGTAGTGTTAAGATTGTTAGTGTTTAGCCGCATGCTGGGTGGTTGATTGTTGTTGTGCTAGCTTGTTGTGCTAGATACCTGCCTGGGGCCTTGGACCGGTTTAGTTTGGTTTAGGTCTCTAATTTCTAGTGGAATTATAGCAGATAGGAGAGTAGTAGGAAGCTAATACCATGAGCAGCAGAAGAAGAGGTGTAGGAAGAGTCCCAAGAAGGGGCGCTGGAAAAGGAACAGGAGGTAGAGGTCGAGCTCGGGCTAGAGCTGTAGAAAATATCGATATGAGTGCTAGAGCAATAGAAAACCCTGGAGTTAATGCTAGAGCTGCAGTGGACCTCAGAGTTGATATTTGACCTACGGAAGATCCGCGTATGGAAGGAGTTCTTAGGGTGTTAGAAAGGATTGGGAATGTAATGGATAGGCAAATTCAAGAGCGAGATAATGTGACCGCTCAGGCTGCTGAGGCTGCAGTAGCTACTGCTGTGAATGAGAATCAAGCTAATGCTGGGCAGGCTCAGGCAGCTGGAACTAGGTAGATGCATCAGTTTGTAGAGCAATTCTTAAAGTTAAAACCGCCTAAGTTTACGGGAAAAGGTGACCCCGAGGTTGCACCAAAGTGGGTAGAGGAATCGGAAAAGGCGTTTGAGGTGTTAGGGTGCACTGAGCAGGAGAAAGTGACCCTAGCCATTTATCAATTGCAGGAAAACGCTAATGATTGGTGGAAAGCCACCAGGGGTCAAGTGTTTCCGGAAGGTGTTGCCCAGACTTGGGCCGTGTTTACTGAAGATTTTTATGGGAAATACTTCTCGAATAGTGCTAGAGAAATGAAGATAGCAGAATTTGTGCGACTCTGCCAGGGTCAGATGACTGTCAATCAGTACAAGACAGAATTCACTAGATTGTCTGAGTTTGCGCCGAGGATGGTGGAACATCCCGAGGATAAGGCGTGAAAATTCCGAGAAGGATTGAGACCTGACATTCGTACCCTATTGATACCGTCTAATCTGAGAACCTATGAGGACATCTATGATAGAGCTTAGGCTCTTAAGCGGGACCAGGTGGATAGGGCAGCTGCATCTGGATCGTGGTTTGCCTAGAACAGAGATAACCGCCGTTTGGGGAAGAGACCAATGATAGGGAATAGGCGCTTCGTTCCTCCAATTAGGAGGAACCTTAGGAAACCGACCCCTCCCCCGAGCCGATTTGGGGCTTGTTTTAAGTGTAGGAGTCTAGAGCATCAGATTAAAAATTGCTCCCAACAGTGCCCTTCAGTACCCCCAAGGCAACCGCAGCAAACTAGAATAGGAAATCAAGCCAGGAATCCCCCACTAGCTAATCAGAGTAGGCTGCCAGCGCAAGGGCGCGTTTATGCTATGGCGCATAGAGAGGCGGAGGATACGCTGGGTGTGGTCACAGGTATGATTTCTTTATGTGATCATGTTGCCTATGCATTGTTTGATCCAGGGGCGACCCATTCATTTATTTCAGAGCAGTTTGTTAGATTGGTTGGAATTAAACTTGTTGTGCTTAAGACCATGCTTTGTGTGACAACCCCATTAAAGGATAAAGTGTTAGTGTCATTGGGGTGTCCTAATTGTAAAATAGTGATTGGGGATAGAGGAGAAAGCATCGACTTGGCAATGTTGGCCATGTTCGATTTTGATGTGATAATTGATATGGATTGGCTGTCTAAACAAAATGCCGTAATGGATTGCGGCAGTATAGTGGTCTAGTTTAATCCAGTTGGATATCATAGGTTTGAATTTCAGGGAAATCGAGGAGGAACCTCGATCCCTTGGATTTCCTCGCTTGAGACAACTAAGTTATTGGACGATGGATGCGAGGGATATTTGGTGAACGTGGTAGATCCGACTGTGGCAGAACTTAAGTTGGAAGAGATACCAGTAGTGTGCAATTTCCCTGAGGTATTTCCTTAAGAGTTGCCTGGTTTGCCACCAGAACGAGAGGTAGAATTTGTGATAGAATTGGCACCAGGTACAGAGCTGATTTCAAAGGCACCATATCGGATGTCCTTGTCAGAGTTGAAAAAACTGAAGGTCCAGATGCAGGAATTGTTGGACAAAGGTTTCATTCATCCTAGTGTGTCTCCATAGGGAGCACCGGCTCTATTTGTAAGAAATAAGGACGGGACATTGAGGTTGTGCATTGATTATCGGCAGTTGAATCAGGTGACGATTAAGAATAAGTATCCACTGCCGAGGATTGATGACTTATTTAACCAGTTGCAAGGGGCGTCCGTATTTTCTAAGATTGATTTGTGAACCGGGTACCATCAGTTGAGAATCCAAAAGGAGGACATTCCTAAGACCGCTTTTAGGATGCGGTATGGGCACTACGAGTTTACAGTGATGCCCTTCGGATTGACCAATGCCCCTGCAGCTTTCATGGACCTAATGAACAGAGTGTTCAAGGAATCTTTAGATAGATTCGTCATAGTGTTTATTGACGACATATTAGTGTATTCGAAAAGCCCAGAGGAACATGAGGTACATTTGACGAAAGTGTGACGGACTTTGAGAGAACATGCGCTCTTCGCCAAGTTCAATAAGTGTGAGTTTTGGCTAAGTAGAGTGGCGTTTCTTGGTCATATAGTCTCGGGAGATGGAATTTCCATGGACCCGATGAAAATTGAGGCAATAATGAAGTGGCTAAGACCGACCTCCGTAACAGAAATCCGAAGTTTCTTGGGATTGGCTGGCTATTATCGACGTTTTATAGAAGGATTCTCGTCGATAGCTATGCCATTGACAGATTGCTTAAGAAGGAATCGAAGTTCGTATGAGACAATAAGTGTGAAAAGAGTTTCCAAAAGTTGAAACATAGGCTCACAACTGCCCCAGTTTTAACCATTCCGTATGGACCAAGAGGATTCGAGGTTTATAGTAATGCTTCGCTAAGAGGACTTGGTTGCGTCCTAATGCAGCATGGAAAAGTAGTCGCTTATGCGTCGCACCAGTTGAGGCCACATGAGATGAATTATCCAACGCATGATTTAGAGTTGGTAGTGATCATCTTTGCCCTTAAGATCTGGAGATATTATTTATGCAAGGAAAAGTTTCAGATTTATACAGATCATCAGAGCCTCAACTACCTATTTTCATAGAAGGAATTAAATATGAGGCAGCGCCGATGGATGAAACTTCCAAAGGACTACAACTGTGACATAATATATCACCCGGGAAAGGCGAATAGAGTAGCGGATGCGCTAAGTCGCAAGTCGAGTACGGCGCATATGTTGGTCAAAGAGTGGACTTTGTTGAAAAGGCTTAGAGATTTGGAGTTTAAATTTGAGGTGAATCAGATATCTAGCCTGATGGCCGCATTGAGAATTGAACCTGAGATTCAGGCAAGAATTAAGGCACTCCAGTCCACGGATCAAGAAATACAAAAGATTGTTAATTTGGATGCCGCTGCAAGAAAACCGGAATTCCAAGTAGGTGATGATGGAATTTTAAAGTTCAAAGGGCGACTATGTGTGCCTGATGATGTGGAACTCAAGGAGGAGATTTTAAGTGAGGCACATCGCAGTAATTATAGTATCCACCCAGATAGTACAAAGATGTACCAGAATCTGCGACAACATTATTGGTGGAATAGACTGAAGAAAGATGTGGCTAAGCATGTGGCCAAGTGCTTGACGTGCCAACAAGTGAAGGCACAACACTGTAAGCCGAGAGGGTTGCTGTGACCGTTGGAGATCCCTGAGTGAAAATGGGAGTATATCACAATGGATTTTGTAACGAGATTGCCGCGAAGTCAAAAAGGACATGACTCGATATGGGTTATAATGGATCGTTTAACAAAGTCAACGCACTTCCTGGCAGTGCGAAAGGACTTTGAACTGGAAAGATATGCAGAATTGTATGTGCGGCAAATAGTACGTCTTCATGGAGTGCCAGTGACGATCACAACGGATCGTGATCCAAGATTTACGATCAATTTTTGGAAAAATCTGCAAGTGGCCATGGGAACCAAGTTGCAGTTTAGTACAACCTATCATCTGCAGACAGATAAACAATCAGAAAAAACAATTCATACCCTAAAGGACATGTTGAGAGCCTATGTAATTCATTTCCAGGGCAAATAGGAAGAGCAGTTATATTTAGTGGAATTTGCCTATAACAACAGTTACTAGCAGAGTATTCAAATGGCACCATTTGAAGCATTATATGGTAAAGCTTGTAAAACACCATTATGTTGGGACGAAATTGGTGAACGAAGTATAACAGGCCCAGAATTAATACAGCAGTCAATGGAAGCTATAGAAATCATTCGGGAAAGACTGAGGACAGCACAAAGTTGCCAGAAGAGTTATGCCAATAGGAGACAACAACCCTTAGAGTTCCAGGTGGGAGATCATGTGTTTCTCAGGGTGTCGCCAATGAAGGGATTATCCCGATTCGGCAAGAAAGGGAAACTCAGTCCCAAGTATGTCGGACCATTTGAGATATTGGAAAAGATTGGTGATATGGCTTACCGACTTGCCTTGTCGCCTAACCTATCCCAAGTGCATAATGTTTTCCACGTGTCAATGATAAGAACGTACGAACCAAATCTGGCTCACGTCCTAAGGCATGAGGAGATAGACGTGCACGACAAAATGTCGTACGTGGAAAGACCAATTAGGATTGAGGATAGAAAAGATCGAGTGCTGAGGAACAAGACGATTCCGATGGTCAAAGTGGTTTGGGAGTACCACGGGGCTGAAGGTGCCACGTGGGAAAGCGAAGAGGCCATGCGATGTCAACACCCCCACTTGTTTGAGGAGTAAGTGTAGATTACAAATTTCGAGGAAGAAATTTTTGTAAGAGGGGAAGAATTGTAACAACATGAATTTCGATGTAATTTCGGGATCAATAAATTGACAATATTTAGTATTTCATTTTAATAAGTCTCGCCCAGAGCTGATCACTCTCGGAATGTTAACCAATAAAAGTATGGCTAACTAGGAAATGGTACGTGGACCAAAGACCCGATCGTGAATTGAACACCGATCATGAGAAATGATAAGAGATTGTTTTGGGCCAACGCGGGCCAATCTTAGAAAAAAGTGACGGATGTGGTTTGGCCAAGGCCAACGTTGTGCAATCAAATCGCAGGTGATTCTACACGACTGAAAGTACACGTGGCCAACCAGTCCTGAATTTGAACCGAACGATCGTGACCTCTAGAACTAGTGATAATTTCTCATTCTCTTAATGGTCGAGACCGTTATGACTCGAATGACCCTAGGTCGATACGCGTAAACTCTAAACAGCCGCCCGTTAGTGAGAGACCCTGAAAATTGAAAGTAGTGAGTTTTGATCTCGAAATTGAGCCCGAATTTTGATGTTGATTTTCGATGGCTTAAGAGACAATTTTTGGGAATCTAACATCATATTATGCTGGCCACGCGCGTTTGGAGTTAGTATAGCTAAAAATTGGAATTTTTGCTCGGAAGTGAAAAATAATATTATTTTATTTCCGAAACTTTGCAGTCGATTTTCGAGGGCTTAAAAGGCTATTTTTGCGATTCCGACACTATATTATGTTGGCCACACGTATTTGGAATTGATTTAGCCAAAAATTGGAATTTCCCCCCGGGATCGGAAAAATGACCATTTTGCCCCTGGGCTATTTTTGGTCCGAATTTTTGAGAAATTATTTGGGATAATTATTGATGGTTATCAGCTGCATTATTGGGGCTAAAGACCTTTTTGTCCCTCAATTATTGGATAGGATTGAATAAGGACCGTTGGATTAGGGGTATTTTGGTCAAATGGCCCGAATCGGCGACTCGTGGCACCCCTAGGCCACTATATTTGACTAGCTGACCTCCTCTCTCTCTCCTCCCTCATTTCCTTTGACCAGCAGCCCCCTCTCCCGATTTCTCTCTCCCTCCGCTGGTTTCCTTCCCGTCCGTACGCCAGAGCTCGCCGGACCGCCGCCGTGTCGTTGCTGTCCACTAGTGCCGCTGCTTCGCCTGACCTCGCCTCACCACCCTCGTCTCGACCTCTCTTTCTCTCTCCTTCTCCGGCCCATCCGTACGGCGTCCGTACGGCTGCCCGTGCCAGCCATCGCTATCTCGTCGACCACTGTTTCCCCCTGGCCGTACATGTCCGTATAGGCTCATACAGTGTCCGTACAGCCCTGTCCATACATCGCTAGTCGCCGTTCGTTGGGAACAGTGCTGCCGGTTCTGCTATTCATCGGTGATCGGCCGTCGTTCCTCGTTGTCATGGTCTAGAATTAAGTGAGTATATCTCCTAAACCCGGATTAGTACTGACAGTGCATTTTTCTAGACTAACTTAAGTATTATCGGTATATTTTGGACTGGTTTAGGTAGTATCGGTGTATATTTCGGACTGGATTGAAGACTGATTGGTGGAAATAAAATCCGAGGAATTTGGTGGGATTATTATAGATATTTATTGGGCCCGGATTGAGGAAATAGTGGCTGTCCGCATTTTTGAGGAATGTACCGGATTATAGTGGACAGCAAGAATTATTAGCTGAATGGCCGGGATTACCCAGAGTGATTGGCTGTTGATTGATTGGTGATTAGTTGTGCTTAATTGTGAAATGCCATGTTGCGTGCTTGTATGGCTGGATAGTGCAGAGTGTGATTGGCCAATTGATGGCTTGAATTGTATATTCGGAATTGGACCGCACAGTATTAATTGGCCAAGTGAGCATGCTATTTATAAATTGGGCACTGTGTAGTGGCTTTGATTTGATTGAATGCCTGTACCTTACTGATGCTCATGTTGCATTTTTCATGGTCACGCATTGTGTATGCCGAGAGTGGGGCATGTGATGAAATTATGTGGAAATGTGTGCCTGCCATGAGCATGTGATCACCTAATTGCCCGATGCGTTTTATGCCGGGTTTAAATAAAAATTGGCAGTGTGTCGTGTGATCACTTAAGGCCTTCGGGTCACGCCGTCCTCATGCACTTTATAGTAGGACGATGCTCAGTACGTCTGGAAGACGACCAGTCTCATGCACTTTGTAGCAAGCTTTGGTTCGTAAGGAGATCGGTGTTGCGCATCATACACTTTGTAACAGGCTAGAGACATTGGGCCATGTGATGCTTTTTTACACTGGCCGCGGAGAGTTGTGGGCCTTCGGGTCGAATCAACAATTGTGGGCCTTCGGGTTGTGGCCTTCGTGTTGTAATAATAAATTGAACATTTGCTAGTATACTTGTGTGGGCCAGTGGGCTGAGATGTGATTTTAGCACAAGAATAGCATATGCATGCATAAGAATGCATGGGCCATATGCAAATGTGTGAGACTCGGTAAATGGTATGTGATTCGAACACTAATAAGCGTGAGCATGCATATGACGTATGTGTGATTAGCGTGTTCATGTATGTAAACTGAGCATTATATTGAAATGCTAACCTGCAGGGGCAGCCAGGTAAGTGACTAGGGCCCGAGGGCCCAAGTCAAAGAATGATTGTGATTGATATTGCTTTGTTGACTGTATTATACCTGTCGGGAGAATGCATTTTAGCCTAGCCTAGGTTTAGGGGTTGTACTCACTGAGATTCATCTCACAGTTGTAATAACCCACATTTTCAGACCCCCGGCTTTGAGGATGGCAGGTGTGCTGATTCATTTTGGTAGGAGCCCCGGCTAAATATGGTGTGGACCGTCGTGCCTCGTACCCCCATTTTGTTGGTGGTTGTTGGCCCGTTTTGGCTCTTATAATTGTATATGGGGTAGACATGAATATTGTATATAGTTTGATAGTAATGAAATGTATATGTTTTTAATATGATGGTTTTAGTACTGTGCTATCCTTGGTTATCTTGTTTGTGTATATATATATACACATACGTCTCTTCCGCATGTGAGATGTTTATCTGATTGTTGGTCTTTGGGTCGGCGACGCGTCCTGAGACGTCGCATCAAATTCGACCTCTTCGTGGGATGTTCACGCTTCCCAAGGTACAGGGCGTGACATTAATCACCATCCTCTCGTATGGGTTCAATTGATCATAATAACCACATTCTTCCCTAATTAAAAATTGGTCACTTCTTCAATATCCTTCATCAGATATAAATGGTTCGCCATGAGAAGTCCAATTATAATAGTTCGAAGTAAACCCAAATCTACAAATATGTTCTCTAACTTTATCACAACAAGAAATTTACCATTACCGCATTTTTTACACGGACACCTTAACTTATTTCTAACCATGAACTCATATTTACTACTAGCAAAATCTAAATATAGTTCCAATCCAGTACGAAACTCATCTATCAATCCTCGACGTCCAGATAAGTTCTTATTATACATCCAAGTCTTTTCTCTTTGCATTGTGTCTGTATTAAAATAAAAAATTCTCGTAAAATATTTAAAATATCATATCTACTGTTCTTAATTAAAACCATAAAATTATGAAAATTATAATTTGGTTATTCACGCAACAATTACTTTGAAATTGCAAAAATTGAAAAAATTACCATGTAAAGAAGACTTATCCAAATATATGACTGAAATCTTGATAGCAAAAAGTGGTCAATTTGATGAAAATTGCAATGTCCACTTGGATTGCCAGACCTTCAATTGGACACGTACCTAAAAAAAATAATCACTAAAGAATCATTTTTTAATAATTTTTAATTTTTTCCCAGTTTCTTTCATTTTTTTTCTTTTTTTTCCCGATTATGTTTTTCCGGTCGCCAGTGCGGCGAGTTCGACCTCGCCGTCGCTCGGATGTGGGCAGTGGCGAGGTTGATCTTGTGATGGAAATTTAATGCCATTGCAAATTTGGGACGGATCAACTAGGTTTTCGTCGCAAATTTGCAACGGAATTCTCATTTATTCGTCGCAAATTTCCGATGGAAACCTAATTCCGCGACAGATAAAATTTCCTACGACATCTCGGCCTCCCCACATGACTGGCGTGGCCATTCAGCCTCCTCCCAAGGCTGGCAAGGTATTGCCGGTTGCTGGTCGTTGAACCGACAATGAAGTTACGAAAAAAAAACTCTAAAAAAACGACAGAATTCCAATCCAGTGATAAATAGTCACGAAATTAGCTATAATACTTACCGGTAAAAAACCTTTACCGAGATTGATTTGTGCGTGCGCGGATTTTGCAGATTTGAGACACACGAAATGTGGAGAAAAGCGAGAGAGAGAGAGAGAGAGAGAGAGAGAAATTAACGGGGGATGAAAATACTGGGGAAGGGTAGATAAACTACAAATTAACGACGAATATTTTATCCGTTGTGAAATCCGTCGCAAATTTGCGATGGAAAACTCGTCGTCACAAATTAATGACGGATTTAGCGACAGATTTATTTTCCGTCGCCTATTTACGACGAACTTTTTTCCGTCGCAAATTTGCGTCGGATTTTGTTTGCGACGGAAAATGAAATCCGTCATAAAGTTCGTCGTAAATTTGCGACGAGAAATTTCCCGTCGCAAATTTCCGTGGCAAATTACATGTTTTTTTGTAGTGTTTTACTGGCATATCACTAAACCAAATTTGGCTTTGGTTTTCCAGATTAATCGATCATATCTATTAGCTAATTATCCTTTAACAAGATTTGGGTTTTTTTTTCCATATTTACTTACTCATTTATTGATTATTTAACCTTTTGACTAGATATTTGGGTGGGACTGTTTTTTCATTATTAAAAAACTACTAGAACTTGTGATAATTAATAGGTGCATTAATGAAGAGGAGCCAGGTTGATAATAATAATAATCGTGGTCATCATCTCCTGGGCCAAGCAACACACATTTATTTCGTTTTGGCTGATTAAATTAAGCCTTCTCTTGCATATAAGATGTTGATGCTCATTTTACATAAGATGTTGGGCCCCACATATTTCTCAATTCTTGATACTAATAAAACCTCCTTAAATGTTCAAAATTCAAGTATCCATATTGTATGACGAGCAAAAGTGCACACGCGTTCTCGCGTAAACAAGTAATTAACATTTAAAATATTTAGCACAATCATCTTAGTACAAAGTCTTTGAATTATCAGATCATGGAAAGAAAGAAATCACTAAAATAATATGAAGCAACTGTACACGTACATATATAAAGAGAGAAATATATTTCAAGATTTGAGTTTTTTATTGTTGTTTACCAGATCATTGATTTATACATTTATCCATTGATATAGTATTCTATGAAACAACTATTGGGGATTTTTTGTCAGAAAACCTTAAAGGTGAGAAGTTTTCTTTACTTTAACAGTATAGACAGTTAGATCGGCCAACGTTAACCGCGTATTCATGTGATTAGTAGAGATGAACAAATGATTATCAAACCATCACTTGATCTTTTAATCGCTTAGGTATTCATTTCAAAAGGTTATGTTAAAAGCATAAGAAATAAAGTGACATTTTATTATAGTTTTGTATGTGACGCTCTCTTTTTAGACTCAAAAGGAAGCAACAACTTTAGGGGCAGATTGTATTTTGCAGGTCATTTTAAACATTAAAAGTTTCTAAGCACATTGAGCACTAAAAATATGATTTATCCACTATTGCGCTTCCGCTTAAGAGGCAACAAATATAGGAAAATTCTTTGAGGTGAATCCAATAGAAAAATTATAGTTCATTCGCCTTTTTTTTTATTTTACACATTTAGTGTACTATAAAATAGGAATAGCACTCAACGAGCGGGCTCCGGAGGTGATACAGCAGTAACACAGTTGTTCCAAGTCTCATTGCTCCTCCTACGAACATCGGATACTGGTCCCCTGATTGACTTGTGGGTCGAGAGGATCAACTCCACAAATTGGTTATGGCAGTTCTTTCCCGCCTTTACAAGCTCGCGACAACATTCATTGGTTGGTTCAAAGGTGTCTGCAAGGACTATGATTTGAAAGAACGCAGACCCGCAATCGTAAGTCATTCCCTTTGCACAATCAGGATTTCCGGCGAAGGTAGCTCCAGGAAGCAATGCAACGGTAACAACTAGCAAGGTCATGAGAGCGGAAAAGTTCTTGAGCACTACCATGATGGTCTTTTGGGGACGGAAGGGTTAGGAAATTTTCTGAGATTGCTTATTTTTTTATGATGTATACGATCTAGAGATGAGAACTTATATAGCTTGAGGAAAGTAGCGCATTAATGAAATGGATTCATCAGTTATGATTCAGAAATTGATGTTGGAAACATCTACAATTATTTCTCTTGCAATAAATTCTTCTGAAGTTTTATTGTTCTACAAGGATTGAGGGTTTTGTCATCTCACTATGTTTGCGATTCAATCATTTGCCATAAAAAAAAGTAGTAATGAGTTGTTTGGTTGAAGAGAATTAGCCAGGAATGAAAAAACTCATTTCCGATCTAATTTTCAATACCATGTTTGTTATATAATAAGAACTAGTCACGTGCCCACATGGGTTTAAAATAATTTTAGGAAATTAAATTTGCTTAAAACATTTCAACATATATAATACATTCATAATAATGGCCACAATTAAGTTTTAGAACTAATCTAAAACAGACCCTAAAACACATAAGAATACATCATTGCAATCATACGGCCAAAAATCAAATGCAGCGGAGCTCCGCTGCGCTCGCTCATCTCCACTGATGTCACCGTGCCTCCTCTCCTCTCGGTCCCTCCACCCAATCACCTCCCACCACCCCAGCTCCTCCCTTCCTGCCTCCGCTCACTCCGACGTCTCTCCGTCCACCCAGCCTCGGCCTCGGCCTCAAACTCAACCGCGCCGCCTTCGCTGACCTGCGCACTCCAGTGCCCTCACTTCCAACGGTACGCACACCAACTCTTTCCTTAGTTCGTCTTCTCTTTCTCTTGCTTTGTCAATTGTCGTAACTCTTTCACATTTCATCGCGTTCGTGTCAAAAAATCCGTGTATTTGCTGGATTTTCGCGAGTGCGAGCATGTGAACTCTGGTGTGTTCTTGTCAGTTTCAAGTGCGTTCCGTTGAAATAGAATTTGGTTCGCAGATCAAATTAAGATTGAATCCCCCGAATTCTCAGCCAGATTTAGACTCTATCTCAAGCACGTTCATCAATTAGATCAGATGGAGTTTGTTGGCATGAATCGATGGAGTTGTTGGGATGACAAGATGCGCATGGACTTGGAGACCTCCGAATTTAAATTGAGAATCCTACTAGAGATAGGATACATCGTCAGGATCCCCCAACTAGATAACCAATGATATCTGCATGCACAAATGACGTGCTGAATGAAAGATAATGTTTATTTTCTCTTTTTTGGCTGAGAATAAAGCTCAAGAAATGCAACCAATTTTTGAAACTCTACTAAATACTTACAAAATGCGCCATTGTGGGTTGGCTCAGTTGGTAAAATTTTGATCTATCCGTACACCATTGTCCAGGTTTGAATCCCGCTGCTAGCAATTCTCTTTGGTAGGCGGGCTTGTGTTATGTCATGGCCTTGCCATGGGGTAACCTCCCCTTCTCCTAAACTTCTTCATATCAAAAGAAAAAATTAAATGCAAGAATGAAAAGTTTAATATGCTAAACATTGTTTTTGAAGGGAAACAACTTCCAATATTCTTGAAGAATTAGATGAAAATAACATGCGAAAAAAAATTAGACATTGACAATGGTCATGTCTTGCAGTGACAAAGTCTTAAGACATAATAACCTCGAAGGTAAATTACAAAAAAAAGTACTTATGCTTCCACCCCCTATTTCACACGTCTAAAGAAAACAAACGTTAACTTTGCTTTGAAGGCATATATAAACATATAATGGTAAATTTTTTTATGTTCACATTTATGTGAAGTTGTAAAGAAAACAAAGATCTTCAATAATGGTCAGTCCATCTCATAATTGGCCACTCATATACTAGGGAAATCAACGAGCTATCACATAAGCGCTCATATTTATTGGAACAGTGTAACAAAAGCAATGTAACGAAAATTGTAAAACTTGTGTGAAGAATGTAATCAAATCCTAAACTTTTCAATTAGTTCAATTAATTGATGAACCTTTTGTCAAAAAGTGCAATCAAGTTTTTTTGATTAATAATAAGTAAAATTGCACGCATGCTTATAAAACAATTACTTACATGGCATCCTTAAATTGCAATTTTCAACATAAATTTTTAGTCTTAATTATTCTTTTCAATATTTGTTAAGGACTTAAATGAGCCAATTAAAGTTGTAGGACTAGACCACACTTTTTGGTAAAGATTTAGGGCCTTGATTAAATCAATTGAAAGATCGACGACTCAATTGCACTCTTTATTTAAGGTTTAGGACTTATGGTGCAATATTCTCCGTATTGACATCGGAGGTCCACCCGCCACTTTTTGAGTGGAGCATTTTCTAGTGGAGCCTTGCAGACTGTACGTGATTGGGGAAGTTTTATTATGACCGCAAAGATTAGGCAAAACTAAAATTCAAAAATCTCATGATATAAATTGACGAAAAAAAGGAGTTTTGCCGCTTAATATTGGGTAGAGGTGGAAAGATAATTCCATTCTCAATTCTATAGAAGGATAACTGTAACAGTCTGAATTTTTTATCCTTTTCCTGGGATTTAGGAAATGAATATTGATCAATGCACTATAGTAAGATATCACCCGGAAATGTGCATTCACGGGATGTTAACCTTAAGGGTAGGGCTATTACGGGATTGAGTTCGCACGACCAAAGAACTTGACCTGGGTTCGATTTTCGACCATATGGATTGACGAAAGAATGTTTTGAGCCAACCGAGACCGGTCCAATTGATTGATCGTGTCCGAAGGGAACTAGTGACAGACCCTCGCAATTATATGACAACCGAGATCGTCCTGGGTAGAGTGAACTTAAACGTGATTTGACTTGGTGTCGGTCACGGGTCGAGAGCTCATAATCCCAATGAGCCACCCGTTAGCCAGAGATAAGCTAAAGTTGCGATTATTCGATTTTAGTCATTTCTTGGAATTCGAGCCTGGGAATTGAGAATTTTGAAAGTGGCAATTTTGAGCGGCCGATGATGTTTTTGGCTTGGCCAACCTTGGGGCCACCCATTTCTGCAAAAAAATGGATTTCGATTCGGGACCGGGAAAATTACGATTTTGCCCCTCTGGACCCCGTTGTCGATTATGAGGCCGTATGAGATTATTTTTCGAGGCCGATGCCATTTTGGGGTGGCCACGCGCATTTAGAGTCGTTACGGTCAAAAATTGAAATTTTGGCTCGGAAGTGAAAAATAATATTATTTTATTTCCAGGACTTTGCAGTCGATTTTCGAGGGCTTAAGAAGCTATTTTCACGATTCCGACGCCATATTATGTTGGCCACACATATTTAGAGTTAATTTGGACAAAAATTGGAATTTCGCCCCGGGACCGGAAAAATGACCATTTTATCCTTGGGCCAGTTTCAGTTCCGAATTTTTGGAAAATTATCTGGGATAATTATTAAAGGTTTTCAGCTACATTATTGGACCTTGGACGCTTCTGCCCCTCAATTATTTGGATAGGATTAACGAGGACCGTTGGATCAAGGGCATTTTGGTCATAACCGTTGGATCAGCAACACGTGGCGCCCTTTAGCCATCATCTTTGACCAGCTTGGACTATTTCTCTCTCTCCTCCCCCTCATTCAACCAACTCTCCCGATCACTCTCTCTCTCTCTCTCTCTCTCTCTCTCTCTCTCTTCATCTTCGTTTCCTCCCATCACCGCCGGCGCTGTTGCTGTTCCGCCCATTTCAGCCACCCATCCAGCCCATTCTTCTCGCCTTTCTTAGGTAAGTGACTTCCCCAATCAACACCTAGGATCTCAGGTATTGCTAGGCTCGTTTAGGGTTTGGTTTAGGTGATTTTTGTGGCTGTTTTGGACTGAAATAGTGGCTGGTTGTTCGGGTGGTTGTGGACTGATTTGGAGACTGAAAATATGAGGTTTTGGAGGTTTAGATAGGGCTGTGAGGATACGGAATGATTACGGTTTGAATTCGTGAGATTTGGTGTAATTTTCAGAATTGTGACTACTGTACCCGTCCGGTTTACTATTTTTGTGGAGAATTTTGGGGGTCGAATTTGAGGAAGTGTTCTTCATGAAAGTTGTTTCCAACATCTTGACGTATGACATAATTTAATTTGAGAATTTTTGGAAATCATTTGAGGCCATTCGGAAGTCCATCTTTGGACCGAAATAAAGCTGCCCGATTTACTGTTCATCCAACCTTCTGGTCTGTTTGAATTTTTATAAATTTTTCTGGGCCTATTTTCAAAGTACTTCCCCCACAAAAATTGTTGGGGACATTTGTGGCTATAACATATAAAAATTTCAAGGCTTTTAAAAATTATTTGGATATTGAATGAGTTGTATTTTGATGGCCTGAGGGGCTATTCGAGCGAATAGGATTTTGTCTGACTTTGAGTGTCAAAACGAGGTGTTTACGGTTTGAACTGGGCTTCTAGTTCTTCACAGAAAATGTTTACCAAGATGTTTTGTACAACATATTCGAATTTCATAATTTTTGGAGTTGATTTACTATTTATTTCAAATGGATTTTGGTCACTGTGCAAGTGCCCAGTTTGGACCCGATTTTGTACATTCTCGGTTTTTCTCTCTCTCGAGAATTATTCGGCATTATCGTGGTATTTCGACGGGTAGTTTGATGCTTGAATGAGTTCGTATATGCGATTGTATGGTTTGTGATTGTTGGTGGATTCTGGATTATGTCTTGGACTGAATGTGGCGTGATTGTGTGCCAAAAGTGTGTAGCCATGAGGCGTGATGGTGTGATTGCGCATTGAGTTCGCGTGCCAAGCATGGGTGGTCGTGTGGTGTGTTCATGCGACGAGATTGTGTAAATGTGAAATGTGGGCGAAGTGTGTATGTTTGACCATGTGTATGTGTGGCCGTGTCTATGTGTGGTTAGAGTGGAATGAGGATATGGAAGTGTAGGATTGGTTGGAAAGGATCCGTCCTAAGGCGTGTTCGTTTACGTGGGACGATGCCGTCCCTGATGAGATGACGATGCTCAGCCCGACGAGGTGCCGATGCTTAACGAGGTCAGAAGACCATTGGCCTAATGCGTTTTATGCGAGCACGGTAATTAAGGAAAGGGAGAGGTAGGATTCCGTCCTGAGGCGTGTTTGTTTACGCGGGATGATGCTGTCCCTGACGAGGTGACGATACCCGACCCGACGGGGTGACGATGCCTGACGAGGTCAGAAGACCGTTAGCCTGATGCGTTTTACGCGGGTGCGGTAGTAGTCAAAGAGTTGAAAATGAGCGGGAATTGGCTTGAGGTGCGAGAATTGGGAAAGTGATGTGTGGTGTGGGTCAGTGTGCGAGTGTGTTTGTATCGATTGCTATGGTGCTCGATTATGGGGTAAAATACTACTAGGCACGGTGTGGGACGTGTCCAAGTAGGTTTTGCTTTATAATCGAGGCACGTGCGTGACTGTGATTCAACGCTGTGGTGTATTGGCTGTGTTATTGTCTAACGTGCAGGAACGTGCATGATGGATTCCAGGTAGGGTCGTATGTGGTTGTTAGTTTGGTTGATTATGTGTGTTTTACGTGTTTTCGTCTGGTGGTACGTGAGTGCCTACGTGGGGTTTGGAGTTGTACACTTACTGAGATTCGTCTCATAATTGTATAATCCACAATTTCAGACCCCCAGCCATAAACTTGCAGAACCGCCTTCTCTTTTTGAAGTGCAAAGAGCTGCCCATGGTGCCCGATGGATTTACAGGTGATGTCTAAGAGATTTCCGGAGGATTGAGCCAGAGGAATTAAGGGCAGATTGGAAAAGGGCAACCCTAGGATTTTCCTTAGGGTATTTTACGAGTTGTGTAAATCGGATTGACCCATAGGGAAGTTAAGTTAACCAAACCCTGATATTTTGTCGTGACGGTGATTTCAAATACTAGTTTGTTAATTATGCCTGTAATATAATGTTCGTATATTTGGTGCTATATGAAGATGTTGTTGTTTGATTGTTATGGTGTTCTACCCCGTTGTCGTCATCTTTATGTCCAGGGTTTTCTTATCCGCTTCCGCATATGGCTCTGATGTTTGGGTTGGGTCGGCGACGTTCCTGGGACATCGCAATAATTCGACCAGAGCAGGGGATGTCACGAGCTCATAGGGGTTCGGGGCGTGATATCCCCGTTTCGAATTGGTATCAGAGCAAGATTAGCTCGATATCGATAAGGTCGAGACCTGAAGTGATAAGAAGCGGCGACTTCAAGGTAGTCAGTTAGGGAGCCCTTTGTAAATGCATGTTATGTTGTTTATGCATGCTCTGTGAGTACGCGCCTGTGATTGCTAAGTGGTTTATCATGATTGTGATGTTGTGGCTATAATGATGGTTGAGCCGAAGGTGCGGCATGATTTGAGGTGAGTGCAAGAACCCTGTTGAGTGCTTGGTGGTGTTGATTTGATGTTAGGTGATCGGTTTGATGGTGGTTTGTTGGTTGTCGAATGCTGGTTGTCGAGTTTTATGCCTAAGGCTTGGACTAGTGTAGTTGGCCTAGGTCTCTGATACCAGTGTGGACTTACAGTAGGTAGGAGAATAGTAGGAAACTGATACAATGAGCAGTGAAGGAAGAGGAATAAAAAGAGTCCCAAGAAGGGGCGTAGGAAGAGAAACAAGAGGTGGAGGTCGTGCTCGAGCTAGAACTGTAGAAAACCTCGGTGTGGGTGCTAGAGTGGTAGAAAACCCGGGACACGATGTTAGAGCTACAGTGGACCCCAGAGCTGATGTTCAGACTGTGAAATGGTATTTGGTGGTGTAGAAAACAGGATAGTCTGTGTTGATCATGTGTGATTTTGAGATAATTGTGGGCTTAGATTGGTTAGTTAAACAGAATGCTGTAATGGAATGCAGCAATAAGGTGATTTAGTTTAGTCCGGCTGGACACCTTAGATTTGAGGTTGTAAGGAGTCGATGAGGAACCTCGATAATTGCGCCGTTGACAAGATATAAATAAGAGATTTTATTGGATGGCCAGTTTGGAAGGATTATACAAACTGTAGAGGATACGTTGGGGGCATGTATATTGGATTTTAGGGGCAAATGGGAAGGAACCAGTTTTAAGGAATAAGATGGTCCCATTGGTAAAAAATGTTTGAGATTATTACGGAATAGAAGGTACCATTTGGGAGAAATGAATAATGAGACGTCATCACCCCCCATCTGTTTGGATAGCAGGTATAGTTGAAAATTTCGAGGACGAAATTTTTATTAGGGGGAAGAATTGTAACAGCCTAAATTTTCGATCCTTTTCCTAGGATTTAGGAAATGAATATTGATCAATGCATTATAGTGAGATCTCACCCGGAAATGCGCATTCATGGGATGCTAACCTTAGGGATAGGGCTATTTCGGGATTGAGTTCACACGACCAAAGAACTCGACCTGAGTTCGATCTTCGACCAAATGGATTGATGAGAGAATATTTTGAGCCAATCGAGACCGGTCTAATTGATTGATTATGTCCGAAGGGAACTAGTGACAGACCCTCGCAATTATATGACAACCGAGGTCGTCTCGGGTAGAGTAAACTTAAACGTGATTTGACTTGGTGTCGATCACGGGTCGAGAGCGCATAATCCCAATGAGCCACCCGTTAGCTAGAGATAAGCTAAAGTCACGATTGTTCGATTTTAGTCATTTCTTAGAATTCGGGCCCGTGAATCGAGAATTTTGAAAGTGGCAATTTTGAGCGACCGATGACATTTTTGGCTTGGCCAACCTTTGGGCCACCCATTTCTGCAAAAAAATGGATTTCGGTTCGGGACCGGGAAAATTACGATTTTGCCCCTCTAGACCCCGTTGTTGATTCTAAGGCTGTATGAGATTATTTTTCACGATCGATGCCATTTTAGGGTGGCCACACACATTTAGAGTCGTTACGGTCAAAAATTGGAATTTTGGCTCGAAAGTGAAAAATAATCCCAGGACTTTGCAGTCGATTTTCGAGGGCTTAAGAAGCTATTTTCACAATTCCGACGCCATATTATGTTGGCCACACATATTTAGAGTCGATTTGGACAAAAATTGGAATTTTACCCTGGGATCGGAAAAATGACCATTTTGCCCCTGGGCCAGTTTCAGTTCCGAATTTTTGGAAAGTTATCTGAGATAATTATTAAGGGTTTTCAGCTACATTATTGAACCTTAGACGCTTCTGCCCCTCAATTATTTGGATAGGATCAATGATGATCGTTGGATCAAGGGTATTTTGGTCAGAACCGTTGGATCGGCGACACGTAGCGCCCTTTAGCCATCATCTTTGACCAGCGTGGACTATTTTTCTCTCTCCTCCCCCTCATTCAGCCAACTCTCCCGATCACTCTCTCTCTGTCACTCACTCTCTCTCTCTCTCTCTCTCTCTCCCTCCCTCCCTCCCTCTAGCCATGATCATGACGATGGAAAGTGACGGATTGAGTTTGACTGATGACGTATGATCGGATAGTGGGTGATTCCGCATGACCGAGAGTACGCGCACAGCAAACGATTCTGAACTTATTCCAAATGATCGCAACCCCGGGACTAGTGATAGATCCTCGTGTTTTCTGGGAAATCGACATCGTCACGACTCGGGTACCCTAGGTCAATATGCGTAACCCCTAAACAGCTGCTCGTTAGTGAGAGACGCTAAAACTACAAATTGAGTTGAATTGATCGTGGAATTGAGCACGGACTTCAGTGTCAAATTTTATGGGCGTACGCGACTATTTTTGCAAGGATGATGTCATTTTTATGTGGCCACTCATATATAGAATCAATAGAGTCAAAATTTGGAAATTTGACCCGGGATCGAAAAATTACAATTTTGCCCTTAGGCGTAATTATGGTGTTCTGAATTTTGGAGTTAATTGGAGGATATTTGGGGTTTAAATTATGGTCTAATCAGCCTCAATAATTCAGAATATTATGGACAAGATTGTCTCTCCATTATTGGACTTGGATCAACCCCAACCTTTAGATTGGGGGCAAAATTGGCATTTTGAAAGTTTGGTCAACCACCCCACCATCTCACTCTCTCTTTAAACACTCTAGTCTCTCTCTCTCTTCTCATTTTCTCCCCCCAAGCCACCGGCCACTCTCCCCTCTCCCACGAGCTCCTCACTCCCTAGCTTCACGTCGCCGCCGCTGTTGCTCGCCGGGAAGCAGCCGCCACCACCGCCGCTGGTGCTGCCGCCCCCTCGCCTCACTCCACCGTCACCATCCCGGCCCCCTCTCTCCTCTCCCTTGCCGTATCTCTCCCTCTCCCGTCTCCTCCTCTCTTCATCGATCGCGCAAGGAACTCGCCAGAGCCGCCGCTTGCCGCCACTGTTCCGGCGCGGATCCGCCGCTGCCCAGCTATCTCTGCCACTTGCTCAACCCTATTGGAAGCCCAAGAATCCAGGTGAGTACAACCCTAAACCCGATTTAGGCGAATTTACACTTCTAAGATGGATTTAGGGGTTAAATTAGGGTAATTTAGGGGTTAGAGTGTGGAGGCTGTTAGGGGCTGATTTTGTGGTGCATTTGATGACTGAGAGTGATGATTTGATCGAGGTTTAGTGGGCTGTGAAGTGTTGTGATGTGGTGAAGCCTAGATGCCTTAATTTGGGCGAAATTAGGGATTCAGCGGAGGAAATTCATGGACCGTATGGTGGCTGATCTTGGGGCTAATTCGCGGCTTAGTGTGATAATCTTAAGCGAGGTTTGAAGGCTTAAATTGGGCTGTACAATGGTTGGACAGATTGGATTGGGTCGGCACAAGTTTGGAGTAGGTTCGGGTCCAATTGTGGATTGTAGTGCGCGCCCGATATGGTACTCATGGTGGCTGATTTGGGTGATGTTTTGGTGGCTTAGTGTGAAGATTTAATTGTAAATTGGTGGCTTAGAGTGCGCAGATTGCTGGCTGTTCATTGTGGAGTTGGAATTGGGCCATCAAGTGGATTAAACTAGATGTAATGTGTGGGCTATCTGGTGGCTGATTTCAGAGTGATTTAATGGCCAAATATTATGATTTGGAGGTGGATCAGTAGCCTAGAGTGGGCTATTTAAGGACTGATCATGACGGGATTAATTGGATCTCGTTAAGATATTACGTGATTTGCTTGTGAATTGCTAAGTGTGTCTTGATTTGCCTATGTGGTGACTGAGTTGTGCACGATTTGGAATTGGTTATATGATGCCCTATTACGTGCTTGATGTGACCAAGAATTGAGATGCTTGGTGGGCCTTGAATGTGCGTGATTATATTGATTCAATAGTGTGAATTTGGATGCCACTATGTGTTGCGGCTGTGTCGAATTAATTGGTCCATTGAGCATGTTGTGACATTAGTTGAATGTGTAACAAAGTTGAATTGAATGCTCAATGTAGAAATGCGAATGCCCAAGTGTGATCATTGTGACCCTGAATGTGCACTTCGAACATTGGCATCGCATGTGCATACACAAGTGTGCACGAATGACACTAGCATGTGATCACCTAATAGCCTAGATGCGTTTTACGCGGGGTTCAGATAATAATCGGTGTGTGTGAACATGTGATTACAGAAGACCCTGATGCGTGTTATGCGGGACGATGCCCGGATTACCAGAAGGTGACCAGCCTAATGCATTTTACGCGGGTTGAGTGTCATGAGCCTGAAGCGTTTTATGCGAGCCGGAGATCGATCTCAAAATAATGGACTTGATGCGTTTTACACGGGTCAGTGAAATTGGCAATTACAAGTATGCAGGAGTGCAAGTGTGCGATATGCATTGATGACGCATGAATATGAGTCTGAGCACGAGCATATGCATAACATGCGTCGCAACTGATTGATATGCGCATATGTGACGTGATTGAATTTTGTGGCATTACTGCAATTGTGTATAATGCGCCTAACCTGCAGGGTCAAGTATCACTAGATTTGGGCCCGAGGGCCTGAGTCACTTAAGTTTGAATTGTGTGTTGTTTGGTGTCCGTCAGGAGGTGCATGTTAGCCTAGCTTAGGTTTAGGGAACCTACTCGCTGAGATTTATTCTCACGGTTATTTAAACCCAAATTTTCAGACCACCGACCTTGAGATGCCTCTAGAACCAGTACATTTTGCGATTCCTCTCTGGATAGATCGGGAGGAGTCGGTGTATCCCGTAGGGAACGGGGATTTTTGGGTCAAATATCTTTCCACGGTTTGAGTCGAAGTGGGCAAGGATCTTAACCAGGCCCACAAATATATAGCGTGGTGTATCAAGGACCAGGAGGGGACCTACGGACCTTTCCGATCTTTTGAGGTTCCACTGACAAATGCTAGGAATCTTGGATCCCAGTGTCTCGATGGGAAACTGGCGAGCCCTGACCGTATGCCGGAGGATGGGGATGCGGACTCGGAGTCGATGGAGTCGGAGGACGAGGAGCCTGAACCCATGGAGCAGGATGTGGAGTCGGAGTATGAGACCGAGCCAATGGATTCCGAGGAGGAGTCAGTAGGGGCCGAGTCCGAGCAAGATTCCTTAGACTCCGAGGTTGAGATGTCTGATAGGTCTTTCGAGTCATCGGGATCCGACTCGAACTGGGTCCCATAGGTTAGCCTTAGTCCTAGTTATGAGAGGGCCAGTACCTTTTTTACCAAAGCCTTCTAGTGTTAGTAACCTTAATCGCCTGGGCCACTTACCCCTTTTTTGTCCGTAGTGGCCATTGACCCGCTTTTGATTTTTGAGCGCTGATTGTAAATAGATAATGTATATGGTTCCTAGTTTCAATGCAAGTGTATATTTGTTCATGTTGGTTGTTGTGTGGCTATTCTTGGTTATGTTGTTTAAATTTGTTCGAGTATTGTATTGCTTTCGCGTGTGCTTTAATCTCTATGTTGGGCATTGGGTCGGCGATGCGTCCTGAGACGTCGCACTCAAATCGACCTATACAAGGGATGTGGCAAGCCGTAGGTGCAGGGCGTGACATCCCCGTTTGATTTAGTATTAGAACAAGGTTAGCTTGATCCGATTCGGTCGAAATCTTAAGTGATAAGGAGCGATGACCTTGGGTAGCCAGTAGGGAGACCTTGTGTGCTATGTGTACCTCCTAACTGTCCGTATTTGGATTGAGTGATTGTTGTAATTAACCTGTAAAGTGCAGGTGCGGCCGGACCTGAGGTGAGTACGCGAACCTCCTTGGTTAAGATGTTGTGCTGTTTGTGTAAGACCATATGCTAGTTGTTTGGCTGCTATTATGTTGAGTTCCCTATCTAGGACCTTAGACCGGTT
The DNA here is from genome assembly GCA_024500025.1 of Syzygium aromaticum. Classification (NCBI taxonomy): domain Eukaryota; kingdom Viridiplantae; phylum Streptophyta; class Magnoliopsida; order Myrtales; family Myrtaceae; genus Syzygium; species Syzygium aromaticum. The sequence goes on from CM044886.1 coordinate 15,656,725, forward strand.
TAGCTCGACTTAGGTCTCTAATTCCTGGGTGGGAATTATAACAGGTAGGTGAGCGTACGTATTTGAAGGATGAGTAGCCAAGGAAGAGGTAGAGGCCAAGGTCGCGGTAGAGGTAGAGGTCGAGGTCGCAAGCAGGACTGAGTGGCACAGCAAGTGAGAATTACTGAGGGCCAAATAGTGGATGGGATTTTAAGAGCTCTCGAAGAAGCTGGAGTTCTGGGAGGTAGACTAAACCAGGAAAGGGATGCCGCTATTGCCACTACTATTAGGGCCGCTATTGCTGCGGCTAATGGAAACAACGGGAAAAATGGAAATCAAGGGAACATTGAGAATCCAGTTCCAGGACCGGTGAATGTAATCAGACACATGCCTAAGTTGGTGGATCAGTTTCTGAAATTGAAGCCGCCAAAGTTTAATAGCAAAGGTGATCCTGAGACCGCGCCCCGTTGGGTTGAGGAATTGGAGAAGGCCTTCAAAGTGTTAAGATGCACTGAGGCCGAAAAGGTGACATTGGCGGTATATTAGCTGCAAGATAACGCTAATAATTGGTTGAAGGTCACCAAAGGAAGGGTATTTCTCGAAGGAACCACCCAAACTTGAGCCGTGTTTTCTGAGAATATCTTGGGCAAGTTCTTTTCTGAGAGTGCCAGGGAAAGAAAACTGGCTGAATTCATGAGGCTCCGCCAAGGATTAATGACTGTAGATCAATATGAAGCAAAGTTCGCAAGACTGTCGAGGTTCGCGCTGAGGATGGTAGAACACCCTGAGATAAGGCGCGAAGGTTTCGTGATGAACTGAAAGCCGACATTCACGGCTAGCTGATACCAGTGAATTTGAAAACTTATGAAGACTTATACGAGAGAGCTCAAGCTATTGAGCGAGAGCAAATGGATAGAGCGGCTGCATCTGGATCGTGGTTCGCCCCGGCTAGGGATAACCGTCGTCTGGGAAAGAAATCGATGGCGGGAAATAGGCAATTTGTCCCTCCAATCAGGAAAAATATTGGAAAGCCGAATCATCAGCAGAACAGATTTGGGGTATGATTTAAATACGCGAGTACGGACCATCAGATCAGGAATTGCCCCCAGCAACGCCTCGCAGGAGCCCCGATGCATTATCAACCCCGAGTTGGAAATCAGGCTAGGAATCCCCCGTCAGCACAAGGACGTGTGTACGCCATGGCACAGAGGGAAGTTGAGAATGCGCCAAAGGTGGTCACAGGTATGGTTTCTCTGTGCCATCATGTAGCATATGCTTTGTTTGATCCGGAAGCATCGCACTCCTTTGTATCTACTCAGTTTATTGAATTGGCTGGATTGAAATCTGTCTTGATAGAAGTGCAATTGTGTGTGAGTACGCCATTAATGCATAAGATGTGCATATCGTTAGGATGCCCGAATTGTGAGATAGTAATTTGTGGCATAGAAAGTAGGATAGACCTAGCGGTTTTGCCAATGTATGATTTTGATCTGATCATGGGCATGGACTGGCTAGTCAAGCAGAATGCCGTAATGGACTACAGTAGCAAGGTGATCCAGTTTAGCTCGGCTGGACACCCTAAATTCGAGTTTGTAGGGAGTCAAAGAGGAACCTCAATCCCTTAGGTTTCGTAAGTAGAAGCAACTAGGTTGTTAGATGAGGGCTGTTAAGGTTATTTAGCGAATGTGGTTGATTCGACGAAGGAAGAAGTGCGACTGGAGGATATAACAGTGGTGTGCAGTTTTCCTGATGTCTTTCCTCAAAAATTGCCGGGATTGCCACCGAAGAGAGAAGTGGAATTCGTCATCGAGTTGGCACCTGGGACTGAGCCAATCTCGAAGCCGCCTTATAGGATGTCGTTGTCAAAGTTGAAAGAATTGAAGGTGCAGATGCAGGAACTCCTAGACAAGGGTTTTATTCGGCCGAGTGTGTCTCCATGGGGAGCGCCATTGTTATTCGTCAGGAAAAAAGATGGATCGTTAAGACTGTGTATTGATTATCATCAGCTGAATCAAGTAACAATCAAGAATAAGTATCCTCTCCCAAAGATTGACGACCTGTTCGATCAATTTTCCAAGATCTATCTAAGGACAGGGTATCACCAGTTAAGAATCCAAAAGGAGGATATTCCAAAAACCGCATTCAGGACGAGATATGGACACTACGAATTTACAGTGATGCCGTTTGGACTGACAAATGCCCCTGTTGCTTTCATGGACTTGATAAACCAGGTATTTAAGGAATTCTTAGACCAGTTCGTCATTGTCTTCATCGATGATATTCTAGTGTATTCAAAGAGTCCCGAGGAACATGAGGCACACTTAGGAAGGGTTCTACAAACATTAAGAGAGCACGCACTATATGCTAAGTTCAGCAAGTGTGAGTTTTGGCTGAACCGTGTAGCGTTTCTTGGACACATAATTTCGGAGAAGGAATCTCCGTAGATCCGGCAAAGATTGAAGCAGTAATGAATTGGACGAGACCAACAACAGTCACTGAGGTTCGAAGTTTCTTAGGGTTGGCAAGTTACTATCAGTGATTTGTAGAGAGAATCTCAGCGATAGCCACTCCATTAACAAGGTTGCTGAAGAAGGAGACTAAGCTCGAGTGGACGGAAAAGTGCAAAGAGAGCTTTCAAGAATTAAAGCAGAGACTAACGACTGCGCCAATGTTGACAATCCCTTCAGGACCGGCAGGATATGAAATTTATAGCGATGCCTCACTTAAAGGATTAGGATGCGTACTAATGCAAAATGGAAGAGTGGTCGCCTATGTGTCGCGGCAGCTAAGACCTCATGAGATGAACTACCCGACCCATGACTTAAAGCTGGCAGCTATTACTTTCGCGCTTAAAATTTGGAGGCATTACTTATGTGGAGAAAGGTTCCAGATCTACACAGACCACCAGAGTCTCAAGTATTTGTTTTCGCAGAAGGAATTGAATATGAGGTAGAAGCGTTGGATGGAACTGTTGAAGGACTACGACTGCGACATCTTGTACCATCCCGGAAAGGCCAACTGGGTAGCGGATGCCTTGAGCAGGAAGTCGAACATTGCGCATTTATTCGTCAAAGAATGGACTTTATTAGAAGGAGCGCGAGACTCAAAATATAAGTTTGAGATAGGACACCTCTCCAATCGGATGCCGACATTGAGGATTGAACTAGAGGTGCAAACCAAGATCAAGGCATTGTAGTCTACGGACCCTGAGCTTCAAAAGATTCTAGAGGTGGATGGCACTAAGAGAAAACCTGACTTTCTAGTGTCCGAAGAGGGGATTCTGAAATTTCGAGGACGATTGTGCGTACCCGATGATTTGGAGCTTAAAGAAGAGATTTTGTCGGAAGCTCATAGGAGCAATTATAGCATCCACCCGGGCAGCACGAAGATGTACCATAACCTTCAACAACATTACTGGTGGAACGGGATGAAAGCGGATGTGGCCAAATGTCTGACGTGCTAACAAGTGAAGGCACAACATTGTAAACCTGGGGGAATGTTATAGCCGTTGGCAATCCCAGAGTGGAAATGGGAGTGGACAGACTTACCAAGTCAGCGCACTTCCTGGCAGTGCAAAAGGACTTTGAGCTAGAAAGGCTCAGAGAGCTATATGTCTAGCAAATAGTTTGTCTTCATGTTGTGACATGAGTTGAATGTGTAACAAAGTTGACTTGAATGCTCAATGTAGAAATGCGAATGCCCAAGTGTGATGTTGTGACCCCGAATGTGTACTTTGAACATCGACATCGCATGTGCATACACAAGTGTGCACGAATGACACTAGAATGTGATCACTCAATAGCCCTGATGCGTTTTACGTGGGGTTCAAATAATAATTGGTTTGTGTGAACGTGTGATCACATGAGACCCTGATGCGTTTTACGCGGGGTAGTGAACTGTCCTGATGTTTGTTATGTGGGACGATGCCCGGATTACCGAAAGTTGACCAGCCTGATGCGTTTTACGCTGGCCGGAGATCGATCTCAAAATAATGGACCTCATGCATTTTACGCGGATTAGTGAAATTGGCAATTACAAGTGTGCAGGAGTGCAAGTGTGCGATGTGCATTGATGATGCATGAATATGAGTGTGAGCACGAGCATATGCATAACATGCGTCGTGACTGATTGATATGCACATATGTGATGTGATTGGATTTTGTGGCATTATTGCAATTGTGTATAATGCGCCTAACCTGCAGGGTCAAGTATCACTAGATTTGGGTCCAAGGGCCTAAGTCACTTAAGTTTGATCTATATGTTGTTTGGTGTCCGTCGGGAGGTGCATGTTAGTCTAGCTTAGGTTTAGGGAACCTACTTGCTAAGATTTATTCTCACGGTTATTTAAACCCAAATTTTCAGACCCCCGACCTTGAGATGTCCCCAGTACCAGTACGTTTTGGGATTCCTCTCTGGATAGATCGGGAGGAGTCGATGTACCCGCAAGGAACGGGGATTTTTGGGTCAAATATCTTTCCACGGTTTGGGTCGAAGTGGGCGAGGATCTTAACCAGGCCCACAAGTATATAGCGTGGTGTATCAGGGACCAGGAGAGGATCTATGGACCTGTTCGATCTTTTGAGGTTCCGCTGACGGATGCTAGGGATCTTGAATCCCAGTGTCTCGATGGGGAACTGGTAAGCCCTGACCGTATACCGGAGGATGGGGATGCAGACCCGGAGCTGATGGAGTCGAAGGACAAGGAGCCTGAACCCATGGAGTAGGATGTGGAGCTGGAGGACGAGGCCGAGCCGATGGATTCCGAGGAGAAGTCAGTGGTTAGACTCCAAGGTTGAGATGTCTGATAGCTCTTTCGAGTCATCAGGATTCGACTCGGACTGGGTCCCGTAAGTTAGCCGTAGTCCTAGTTATGAGAGGGCCAGTACCTTTTTGACCAAAAACTTCTAGTGTTAGTAACCTTAACCGCCTGGGCCACTTACCCCTTTTTTGTTCTTAGTGACCATTGACCCGCTTTTGATTTTTTAGCGCAAGCTATAAATGAATAATGTATATGATTCCTAGTTTCAATGCAAGTGTATATTTGTTCATGTTGGTTTGTGTGACTATTCTTGGTTATGTGGTTAAATTTGTTTGGGTATTGTATTGCTTCCGCGTGTGCTTTAATATCTGTATTGGGCGTTGGGTCGGCGACGCGTCCTAGAACGTTGCACTCGAATCAACCTATGCGAGGGATGTGGCGCGCCATAGGCGCGGGGCTTGACAAACCTTGTGTATATATGAAGGTCTGTGGGAATGCAATTGTGTTTCTAGTTTTATATGTCATCGACATACTCTTGATTAGGAATAATATATCTATGATATCATTGATCACTAGATTCTTGTCATAGAAATTCTCCATGAAAAATTTAGCAGAGGCAACCTATATTTTTTGTATCAAGATCTATAAAGATAGATCAAGACAATTGATTGGCCTTTCGCAGTCTGCATACATAGACAAAATGTTAACATGTTTTTTAGCATGCAATATTCCAAAAGAGGATCGTTGCCTTCTAGGCATGGCATCCGTCTTTTCAAGGATATGTGTCCCAACAATTCAGAAGAAAGAGAACGGATGGAAAAAATACTTTATGTGTCCGCTATAGGTAGTATAATGCTATGCTATGTACAAGACCTGATATTGCTCATGTTATACATGTTAGTAGTAGATATCGGTATGATCCAGGCGAAGGGCACTGGATAGCAACCAAGACTACTCTTAAGTACTTACGAAGGATTAAGGATCTATTATTAATAGGGTTAATACCACGTAAAACCATAAACTGATACAATTGTGATAATTTTACCCAAAACTATTTTTTTGACCATAAAAAACCCCCAAACTGGTACACTTGTAACAAATTTACCCCAAACTAGTATACTTGTGACAAATTTACCCCAACTAATTTTTTGATATTATCTTTTATTTTTTCAATTTTTTTATTAATTATTAATTTTTTCTTTTCTATTCTTTTCTTTTCTTTTGTTCCTTAATCTTCTTCATCTTTAATTTCTGGCCGATCACCGGAATAGCAACCAGCCAAAGGTGGAAGCCAGCGAGGTTGGCCCCACCGGCTGCTGGCAAGGCTTGACCTCGCCAGCAGGGCCAAGCCCTCGCCGGCATTGGGCGAGGCCGACCTCGCCAGCGGCTAGCAGGGCCGAGCCCTCACCAGATCTGGCAAGGCTCGACCTCACGCAATGCCAGCGAGGTTAAGCCTCACCAGTGACCGGTGGGGCCGAGCCCTCTCTAGATCTGGTAAGGCTCGACCTTATCGACGCTGGGCGAAGTCGAGCCTCGCCAAATCAGGCTTCCTCCTTTGGCCGATCGTCGATTCGGTGACCGGCTAGAAATTGAAGATGAAGAAGATTAAGGAAAAAAAGAAAAGAAAAGAAAAAATAAAAAAAATTAATAAAAAAATTCAATAAGATAAAAATTAATATTAAAAAATTAGTTAGGGTAAAATTGCCGCGAGTATACCAGTTCGGGGTTTTTGGTGGTAAAAAAAAAATAGTTCAAGGTAAATTTGTCACAAGTGTACTAGTTTGGAGTTTTTTGTGATCAAAAAAATAGTTTATGATAGAATTGCCACAATTGTACCAGTTTAGAGTTTTTCGTGGTATTAACCCTTATTGATATATGGAGAAGGAGAGTTTAAAGTTGAAGCATCTATTGATTCTGATTTTCAATCAAATCCTAATGATTATAAATTTACTTTTGGGTTTGTCTTTACGTTCAATAAGGGTAAAGTTAGTTGGAAAAGTTCCAAACAGAGTATAACTGTTGAATTTACCATTGAGGCAGAGTATATAGCTGTTTTTGAAACAGCGAAGGAAGCAGCTTGGATGAAAATATTCATTTCAGAACTTGGAGTGGTTCCTTCCATTAAATAGTGGTTCCTTCCACTAAGGAACCTGTCACACTCCGGACCCTCGAGCACGCGAACATCCTTCCTTGGTCATGGAATTGCAACGTCCCAGGACGCGTCGCCGACCTATTTATTTTAACTTTCAATTAAACGCAAGCGGAAGCAATCATAATCCACCCAATCACAACAATAGGGATAGTCAGAAAAATACACCTCAATATATACAACATCATCAGCAATACATCGGGTTAACATATTACAAGTCCACTACGCAAACCATCCCAATTGCAACCATAAAAGGGAGGGGGTTAACCTAACTCATCTATCTATGAGGACAACCTCAAAAGATGTCCCCCCTCAAAACAGCCGGTTCCCATGGAACGCAACGCGTACTCATACCTGAGTACCTGAAAAATGGTTAACAATAATGAGTGAGATAAATCTCAGTAAGTCAACAACCTAAGCCTCAATTAGGAAGTCAACTCATCTCGAGCGCTCCTAAACATGTAACAACCTATCGATAGCAAATCAATAGGAAAGCAACCCTTGCTTTGCCTTAACTATAAACACAAGCAAGTTACCCAACCCAGCATAAACAAACATGCCATTAAAGGCATTCTTACCTTGCCTTGGCACATACACGCTTTGCACATAATAAACCAACATGTGCAATCATAATGCAACAAGCACATAATACAATCAGAACACGCTCAGTAATTCTCATGTATAAGGTATCTACACGAGTCATGATTATGAAGTGAAACCGTTTTGGTCCGTCTCATACCATGCCTCACAATTTTATCCCATAATCAAGCGCAATACAACATACTCTTTCACGCGAGTTCCGATTACTACAATCTCACAAGGCCACGGCACAACCCGTTTTACTCGCATCAAGTTTGCCCTCAACTAACCATCATAACTCTGCAATCGCTCCAATAAAACAAGATCACATGATTGCATAAACCAGAGGCATATCATAGTGCATAAGCAGGCACAACATCAATTTAATAATCCAGATACATATAATTATCACTTTCAGACACAATACATTCATCCATGCATGTTGCACTCATAATAGTCTAGATTATTAAACAACCACTCAGGGCCATAACCGAACCCCTACCGGTATCTTTCGGCATAACCCGGTATCATCCCACTCCATCGAACATGGCAATGTCCAGAAACCCCACCTAGACAGCATTCCATAAGGAACATCGGTCCGGCCTCAACCGCGACACGGCATCATCCGCCTAAACGGCATCCGAACCCCTGCCAAGCATCGTCTAGAACTTCCGCCTAAATGAACTTTCATGTGACCATGCCATCCACTCAAGCCAATTCTTTATCTTTGAATTTAGCCAATGCAGCAGCGTATATGATGTGCTATTCTCTTATGAACAATGTCACATATTATACTCACTTTTCGCACAATGTCACACATTGCATCTCCAAACCCCCGCTAGGTGACAGGTTCCTTCATGTGATCACACGAGCACAACAAACACACAACTCATATATATCTCAGCATTTAGCCAAATACAACGTGGTTCATGCTCACACAACAAATTACTGCAACTTCCACACATAAAAAATGCAGTAATAAATTTACACGTGATCACATACACACAATCAACCCATCAAACTTTGCACAATTTCCTTTGTAAACATCCTTGCCCCATTTAGCTCATAAAACCGGACATGTAAACCTAGCACCTCGGGGTTTCCCACTTATTTGTCCTTAAAAACCCTTGTAAAAATAATAAACAAGGTTTATAAAATGGGCAAGTATTTTTCAAGGCATCACAAGCTTGAAAGCACATAAAGCATGCATAGAATCACCATAATTCACTGTCACTTATCACTTAATTGCAATAACTTAATAAATAAAAACCGATAACTTATCGCTCCCCTTGCGATAACTTATCATCCATTTCTCGATAGCCTAATACCTATTTGGCGATAGCTTATCATCAAATTCCCGATAGCTTATCACCCCTTTGGTGATAGCTTATCACCAAATGCCTGATAGCCTATCACCCCTTTACTGATAGCTTATCAATCCTTTTCCCGATAACTTATTGTCCATTTGACGATAGCTTACCGCATTTTCTCGATAACCTATCAAGTCTACTTATCACCTATGGCAATAGTTTGTGATAGTTTATCTCTTCCGCCTATCACTTGTCTACCACTCGCCGTGCCTAAGCTGAGGCCACCGTAGATAGCTCGTATCATCGCCGTCATCCTTGCATCGTTGTCATCATTAAACGAGTAAGTTAACCTATAATCCCTTGTTTAGGTTGTTAAACTTGCCTAGTTAGTTTAGATTAAGTTGATGTGGGTTAATGGTTATTTAAATGCAATTAGGGGATAAGTTATTGGTGGATTATTGGATAATCTTTGGTGAGAAGTTATCATTGGATGATAGGTTATCAATGGATACGGTGACAGGTTATTGGTGACTTTAGCGATAGATTATTGGGAATTGTTTGATAAATCATTATTAATTGAGTAATAGGCTATCACTATTTATGTGATACGCTATTGGTGTGTGTACGATAAGCTATCACTAATTTTATGATAAGTTATCAATTTTGTTATTAATATTCCTTTTGTTAAATAAATTAATTTTCGAAATTTAACATAATATTTTATTATTAAATAAATTAATTCCCAAAAATTAAATATTAATATTTTCGAATAATATTCTTCTTATATATTCCAAATCATGATTGTTTTATGCTCAAATTGTGATGCCAATGTTGGTAATTGCCATATAAATTAGCTTATATAGTTAAATGATTTGAATGAGTATTTTTAAGAAAAGATTTTTGGAACCTTTGAAAATAAATTATTTTATAGCTATATTTGAGAAATGATTTCGATACCTTGAGAAGGAAAGCATGTTTTGAAATGTTATTTTTACAAAATCGAGCGACTGTTTACATATGTGATCACGTGAAATTGTGGTGTGGCATTATTATGAGCACGATCCATGTTCGCATTGGCTAATTGAAGTGATAAGAATTAGCTTGAATGCTTGAGTGCTCGTGTGATAACATGTCGGAGCCATCTTGCTGTAAATCGCTTGACATTGCCTAATTTATTGAGGTCTTGCTGTAGATCGCTTGACAATACCTGATTTGTCAGATGCCTGGAGATTATCTGGATTGCTGATACTTCAAATGCCGAGTCGCGACTCGAGTGCAAATTCGATGCTCCTTACGGAATACCATCTTACTGCAGATCATTTGATATTGACATATTGGAATGCCATCATCTTGTAAATCGTTTGACGTTGCCGTGCCTAATGGGGCGAGATAATGCCTGATCATGCCGGAAGACTACCATCTTTCTACAAATCGCTTGATATGAGTGGCCTAGAGGGGTCGTAATAAATGAAACATGCATATTGCATAATGCTTGATCATGGGGTAAAAATTACTATGCATGCTATAGGACGTGCCCAAGTGAGTTTTACCTTATAATCAAGACACACGTGAGTATGGATGCATGATGTACGGGAAACCTCGACTAGTGTTCTGAGTATGTGTTATGCTTGATGCATTGTTGCGACACTTGATAACCTATGTCATGCATGATGTGTGTGCCAAAGCAAGGTAAGGTTGCCTATGATTGTTTATCGACTTGCTAGTGATCAGTTTATGAGGTGTGACCACATGGCTAGGAGCCCTAAGGCGAGTTGACCTCTTAAGCGGGGCTTAGGCTACTGTTAACTTATTGAGATTTATATCTCATTTGTTGTTGTTAAACCTCTTTCAAGACATTAGAATGTCGATGCACCTGGTACAGTTTGAGGTACCTCAGGACATTCCTTGACTAACCATACGTCTTTAAGCGCCACCGGACGATAGTTTGGGTGGATGAGGGACTAACTTATTAAGTCCCCCATCGGTTCCAGGCCTGGTTTGTCAAGAATGGTGAGAATTTGCTTGGGTCTCTCAAGGGATTCAACTGTCCTCTGGAAGAGGGTCATGGGCACAAGATATGGTACCCTATGGATGTTAACCCACTTGACGGGTCAATAGAGAATCCTAAGCCCAAGCTCGATCCTACCCCTGAGTAGTTGTTAGATTTTGACCCGTCGAAGCACAACCCCGACTCACCCTACTTCAACTCACCGACCATCTACATGGATAGTCCATGAGTAACTCGCCTGGAAGCTGACTTTTTAACTAACATGTTATGGATGTAGTAGATTGACCCCCAACCTGGTATCTTTTTGTAGACTTATATGGAAATGCCCCGAAGTGGGCTTATAAGAAAACGTTTCACAGGGATTAATCAAGTAAATATTAAAATGGTGTTTTGGGTTTGACTAATGTGAGCTATTTTCTTATCTATCCATGTTTATTGTTATTGTCTAGATATTTGTTGTTATAGCTTCCGCGTGCATAATTAAAAAATAAAATGAAGGGTTGACAACGAGTCCTGGGACGTCACATTTTAGCAACCATAGCGGGATGTTGCACGCTTGTAAGATTCGGAGTGTGACAAAGACACCTTAACAAGATGTGTTTGAGGCATGACGAAAGGTTGGCTTTAGTGCAAGTAGGAGATTGTTGACTATATGCCCTAAAACAACCATGTAATAGTTACATGTTAGGGATTGCAGTTGTATTATTTATTTAATGGCAAAGAGGTATTCATTTATTGTCCTATTTATATGAATAAGTCTATAAGATTAGTTGTGACTGAACCTATTCTTAAGATGTTAAGAACATGTGTGACTAGTTTACTATTAGACTGAGTCTTTAAATAGTTCCTGATCATGGATAAATGAGAGGATAGTGATGATCCTATTGAAACCGGCATATCCGCAAGCTTCACCATTAAATATTGGACACCTAAGGGAATGATGAGTTACAAGTCATTGGGTATTGAGAAACCCAAGCTAAAACACAGGTGCTTGTATCGAACAAGTTCACTAAACATGACATGCACAGAACGATTACCAACATGGAAGCTTATAGCGGGGTCAATGATAAAATCCTTTGACCTATGGTATGATGTTGACTGTTATGTTGGATGGCTATGGTTCACAAGTGCACATATTGACGTTTTGTCGAATCTTCTTTATACGTGATGGTCATAGTTTGTTCATATATGAAGGCACATGCATGCGCAATATGGAATCTATCTTCTTGTTATATACAAGATTCAATAACGATTTCCTATGTGATCTAATCATGACATTGTGTTGAAATCCTCGGTCAGGGTTGTAATCGAGAATGAATAGTTCATGTCTCATTAAAATACATGTCAATTAGGTTTGTGCATATGATCGAATTGGTGCTTGACAAACAATTTTATGGCTTATGTTCAATCGGAATATGATAAGACAGAAGGATTGAATTACATGATAGCCAAAGCTAACAGATTTTTAAGTTCTTAAAAACATTCACACTATCTAGGTAGCCATGACATATTGCTAGATGTCACTCATGGTTTGGAGGGACCTGGAGATTGATCGGGACAATTAGTTCTCTTAGAAATACTAATGTATTAGTACAAGTCCTACTATCAGCTCAGTGATGAGCTTAGGAATATCACACCCCATAACCAATTCAAAATAATGTTTGAACTGAAGAGACAATATTGCAAATGTGTTTTCAATTGTGGCAATCATATTGAGTTCGACTAAACATTAATGTTCTGAAACGAGTTCAGAATCAATGTACTGATTAATGTTCTGAAACGAGTTCAGAATCAATGGCCAGATTAAGGTTCTAAAACGAGTTCAGAATCAATGGCCAGATTAAGGTTCTAAAACGGGTTCAAAATCAACAAGATAATAAATGTTCTAAAATGAGTTCAAAATCAATAGCCAAATTATGGCTCTGAAACAAATTCAGAATCAACAGCCTGAAATGGGTTCAGACCTAATGGCCAAACAATGTTCCATATCGATTATAGTATTAAAGCACAGAATAATACCTTGTAACAATTACAAAATTGATGCCCAAAATAATACTCTGTAACATTTACAAAGTATTATTAAGCTCAGAATAATGCTATGCCACAGTTACAAAGCAAATGCCCAGAATAATACTTTGTAACAGTTACAGAGTTAATGTGCAAATTAATTCTCTGAAAAGATTTCAGAATCAATGTGTCACGCCTAGATCCCCACAAGCACACAACATCCCGCCCAAGGTCGTTAAAGTAATGCGACATCCCAGGATTTTTTGCCAATCCAAACTAACGAACCAAAGAGCAATACAAGTAGAAGTAGTTTGAACTCTCCTTACCACATACAATCCATCAGGATAATAAAGAGACAATTGAAACACATCAACCAAACACTTTTATAAATAAAGCATCAATAACAACATATAGACTTGCAAGCCTTCTGCGAGGCAACTAACTACAGACCATATGTAACAAAAAGGGTCAGGTGGTTGGTTAGCCTAACTCCTATAAATAAAAGATGGCTCCTCAAAAGACGGGGGTCTAGATCTATCATCAGTCATCATGGTACTCTGGCGACATCCCTAGATCTTCCATATCTTTATGAGGCTCAAGAGTCTGAAATGTTTATAATTCAACAATAAGAATAAATCTCAATAAGTCACTACCTAAGTCTCGCTTAGGCTAATGCGTACCACAGGACAATTCAGATAGGCAATTCAATCAAACAATGTGCCACATCAATTACAGGTGCTCTTACCTCGCCTTAGCACATGCACACGCCTTGTATGTTAATAAACTACTACAATATGGCAACCATTCATTGCACATAACAACCCGAATCAAGGCAAGTACATGCATAGCACACTTAATAATCCAGACATGCCCAGCAACAATCTCAACATAGCATACCACAATACGGATCACATTCACAAAGTCCAGATTGTTAACGGCCGAAGCCGCATAAAAACGCATCAGTTTGTCGGGCTTCTAGTGTAACCGAGCATCGTCTCGCTACGTCAGCGACAGCGTCGTCTCACTATGTTAGTGACGGCGTCGTCTCGCATCACACGCATCAAGATAGCATTCCATGAGAAGCATCAAATCTGGCCTCCATTGCAATTGGCATCCGGGCCTCCCGAGCATATGATAAATTGGACATCGTCTCGCGTAAAACGCATCAAGATGGGTTACAACCCCGCGCAAAACGCCTCAGGGTATTATGTGAGCATACGGGCATTCAACACTCAACCAATTGCTCGTCTTTCGATTAGCCAATGCCATTCAATTCATGCTCAGGTCAACCAACCATGCCCTCACGTGCAACAACAACATCGAAAAACTCCCAAGAGAGAGAAACCAAATTTGCATAGAATTGGGCTAAAAATTGGCAATTGCACAGTAACCGAAACCCTTTCGAAATATATAGTAATTCACCTCCAAAAATTCTGAATTTTGGATATGTCATTGGAAACATCTTGATAAACATTTTTCATGGACACAAAGTCCAATTTCGACTGCAAACAGCCCTTTTTGTCACCCAAATTCAGATCGAAATTTGGCCCGCCAGGACAGACTATTCGGCCTTCAAAATCTATTTCAATCCGTACCAAAATCTATTTGGAAAATCTTGAAATTTTTATATGTCATAGAAACAAGTACCATTGACAACTTTCATGAAGGAAGTTTATTGAAAAGAGGTCTTGAAAATTTTATAAAAATTCACAAAGGCACGCCGGTCGGGTGAATAGTAAATCCAGTAGAGTTGTGACGGTCCAAAAATGGACTTTCGAATACCCCAAAAAGGTTTCCAAAAATTTCAGATTTAATATATGATATATTTCAAGATGTTATGGTCAACTTTCGTAAAGAATATTTCCTCAAATTCTGTCCACATTAATCTCCACAAAAATAACAAAACAATAGGGCACCTCAAAAAGCAAATCCGAGAAACATCTTAGTAACTACAAATCATCAATCAAGCACAACCAACCATCAAATTAGCCCTAATCCACTCCTAATCAGCCCCTAAATATGCCATTGATAACCTATTATCCTAATCAAGGCTTAAGGAGCACTTACTATGAGCCTAAGCTTAAGACAAGCAAGAACAAGCTAGCAAAACCATGTCTAGCAGCTGCTATTCCGACGGCCGGACAGGAAGGATGGCGGCGGCTCTGATCACGGCGGTCCACGACTGAGGCAAGCACAAGCTGGTGGTCATGGTGAGGGATGTTGTTGGCTTCGATGGTGGCTGGTCCGGCGAGGAAAAGGCTGGTCATTGGCTAGAAATGAGAAGCAAAACAAGAAGTAGAAGCAAAGAAGAAGTAGCAACAATGAACCAAGAGCAGAGGTGGCAAGGAAGGACGGTGCACGGTGGTGGCTGGTCCGACACCAGCTGGTCTAATCGGTGGTGGCAGCAAGAAGAAGCATATCAAGGAAGCAAAAACAAAAGCACGAAGCAAAAATGGAAGCAGCAAGGGATAGAAGCCAAGAAGGAGAGAAAAAGAAGAAGAAAAGGAAGAAGGGGAGTGGGTGGAGAGTTGATGAGTGGTCAACAACATGGGGGGGTAAGGGGAAGTCAGCGGGGCAAGGGGGAAGAGAGAGAAGAGAGGGTGGGTTCCATCATTATCCAAAAAAAAATCTTCCAATTTCCTTTTTGTAATTTTTCTTAAATTTTGTTCCCCCAAATTACCATTTTGTCCTCGGCCTGAGTACTGAATTATGAACTGACTTAACCTTAATGGACCTTAATGGCCGGCCCCCTCGAGCGCAAGGCCCAATGGGCTTTGCTTGATTCACTTCCGTTTCTCGCGTCGAATTTCCCATTCTTTGATCCTTTTCGGAAATTGAAATTTTTTACAAAAAACTCATAAAATTACGAGGCGACGTCCAATAAATTTTCATGAAATCTTGAAAGTTTTACATCCCATTCCGGATTTTAATTCATGGCTTAAACTAATCAACCGCGACTTTAGTATATCTTAAAGTAACGGGCGGCTTTTAGGAGTTACACATATTAACTCGTGGCCAATTCAATATTGAGCCACATCTAAGTTTACTCAAGCCATGGCGACCTCAGTTGTCATGTAATTGCAAGGATCAATCACTAGTTCCAATTGACGCGATTGTTCAGGTTAGGTTTAGGATCGTTCGAAATTCATACGATGGTTAAGCGGAATCACCCGCGGTCCAATTGTATAACAATTATGAATCATTCCATAGCCATCCTTGAATCGATCTATAATGGCCCAAAATATCTCCTCATCAATTATTATGATCGAAGTGTCGATCCATGGCCAAATTCTTAGGTCCACATACTTAATTCCGGGCTAGCCATTCCCTAACAGTTAGTCTTTTCACGAGTGATCAATTCTGAGTAAGATTTAACTAAAGTGCATCGAAGATATAATCATTTCATAAATCCTAGAAATGGGTCAAATTTCAGAATATCATACAATGTCTATTTTCAGATTCTAAAATGAGTTCAGACTCAATGGCCAAATTAATGCTCTGAAATAATTTCAGAGTTATTGGTTGAATTGATTTAAATAAATTGAATATAAGACTAATACCAAGAGATAGAGATCAATCAAATATATAACACACAAGAACAATTGCTAGCACAATTGGTGTGGTGAAAACTTTCGAATTTATTTCTACCATTTGACACATGATTGGTGGTCTCTCTAAACTGGAGGTCAAACATTTTTAGGGCTAGAACTGAAGAACATCATAACCATATTACTTTAGACATGTCAGGACATCGGACATTTACGGTCTAGAATTAAAGAATGTCATAACCAAATTGCTTTGGACACGATACAAAGGTAATATTTCTTATCAAAATGCGCGAACAATGCTTTAGGGTTTTTGCTTCCGCTGCGAATTTTGATTTTTTCTATCTATGCATGTTGTGAATAAATCCCAACACGCAGGCCTCCCAGTTTAGGGTGACGAGCATCCAACCTCCACGTCGCCATCCGTAGTTAATCCAACAAGCATCCGAACCTGCTGCTCATCCCCTTGAGCAGCTCATCCCC
The DNA here is from genome assembly GCA_024500025.1 of Syzygium aromaticum. Classification (NCBI taxonomy): domain Eukaryota; kingdom Viridiplantae; phylum Streptophyta; class Magnoliopsida; order Myrtales; family Myrtaceae; genus Syzygium; species Syzygium aromaticum. The sequence goes on from CM044886.1 coordinate 15,673,544, forward strand.
AGCATGCCCCAGATCTACTTGCAGTCGCCCAACAACTCCAAGCAAGTTCCAGCGGCGACTAAGAATGGCCAGTTCTTCCCGTAGCAACCAGAGATCACTCCGGCATTTCTGGCGGTCTCCTTATGTGTGTCCAGCCCTCTCCAGCGCAATCTACGTTGCTCGGTGGTCCTTTAATCCCCAACCTGCTGTGAACTAGTCCTCTGCCGAGATTTGTTCTTTATTTGCAATTTCCCGGAGAGTTGTTTCGGGGAGTTTCCTAATAAATTTCAGCGAGTTACCCTCAACGAACGCAAGCCATGGTCGTTCATGATTAAAGTCTGTGTCAATCCTGTTGCCGGTAGCCTCACTATTGCCGTGAACATCCTCGCCTCGCCATGCCTCACTGTAAAGCTTCCCATCCCTGTCACCATTGGAAGACAACATTCCAATTTAGGTCATTTTGAAAACAAAACTCAGGTTGAATATTATATTACCTAAATTGTGATTATTGTGATTCTAATCTTGATTTTTTTTTAGTTCTAGGTGTTCCCAACTAGGAAATTTCCCTTTTGAGTCGTGCATATTAATCGAGGTTTCGATCTTTAAGATCTAAGATCGGATCCCATTTTACCTTTGTCTACTATTTTGAATGTGGCGAATTTTTTATTACTTGAGTTTGAATATTGCGTGTTGCTAATTCAAGAAACTTTCCTATTTTGAACAATACAAAAAACATTTAGGAAAAATTAATTTCCTAATTTAGAATTGCATATTTAGGAGTCATGTAGATAATTAGGAAATTAGCTAATTTAGCATATGATTTAATATAAATTATTTCCTAGTTTAAACTAGGCAATCACATATTTTAAATAATTTCCTATTCTAGTTTAAAAGAAAATCACCAAAAAATAAGATGCATATTTCATATAGAAGTAGTTTCATCAATGCCACGTCATCGTCATTACTATGTCATCGTTGCCACATCATCGCATTACCATATTATCAATTCCACATTATCACAATATTACATGTCATGTTAGATTAATTTATAATTCATTTACTCGTCTTTAGAATTAAGTCACGTATAGGTTGCATCTAGATAATTCATGCCACATGTCATTATTTCAAGTTAGAATTCACATAGACATTATTTTAGTATATAATGCATCTCATGCACTACATATAGCTTAATCTTTTATAAAAATAACCCAAAAAGAATTAGTTAGAATTGCACAATCACATTTAGAAATCATGTTTAGGGCATGCATGCATTGTTTGTTCTGTAGTTAACATTTTGCAAAACATTTGGTGCATTGGATAATAATAAAGTCTCGTTCTTGCTTTGCTTGATGCATAGAAGTTCTTTGCTCTTTTCTCTCAATTTTATTTTTTAAAATAAAGTGAAAAAGAAATCGAAATGGTGTTAGATTTATCTAGCATAATTAAGTCCCCGTATCCATGACATATTTGGTTCGCAAAAGTAAAGCATTCTCCTGCACTTTACTTGGGTTTTTAATTTGTTGTAGCTAGCAGATATCATCTAGAGGAGGGTGAATAGGTGATATGAGTGATTTTGATGAATTTAAAGTTGAAACAATTTATAAACAATAAAGTATGAATAATGTTCAGATTCCGAATGTGCTAGTGTGAAGTGTAAACAATGTAATGAAATATTAGGGATAGAGAGAACTACACATAATAAGTTATAGTGGTTTGGCTTAGATCAAGCCTACGTTCGCTCTCCCACGTTGATATCTTACTGGCTGAATTCCACCATGTGATCAAAGGAATTACAAGATCTAAGTGATATCACTCAGTGAAAGATGGAACTCTCTATCTCACACAATCACTTTTATAGAGTATCCCTCAAAATCTCAGTATTTAGCTCATGAAAGACAAGTAATAGAATCGGAATAAGCTCAGACTTTGGACTTATTGATTCTTGATTTCGTTATGTACCTTCTGCTTCTCATTGGTCTCCTTTTATACTCCTCAACTTCCAAACTAACCGTTGAACAGTCTTAAGAGAATCATCTTCCACTCTTCACCTTGGATAGATTTGTACAAAATGGATTAAGTAGCCATTGGTTGACAAAATCTGAATCCCACTGAATCTGATCGTCTATACAACTAAAATCTTGGTTTCCATAAATAGAGTTTTATCCGTTGTGATATATACTTATCATAATATTTGATTGTCAATCAATTAGGCTTAGATTGAGTCAATTAAAACTTTCTTTTTGTGAAATCCATGCCAGATTACTAGTTGTTATGTTTCGTTCTGAATAAATTCTGAATCAGAAAAATTTCTAGTTCTTGCTTTACATTCAAAACCTAAATTAGCGTAGGTCTTCAGTAAAGTCTTAGTTCTTAGAGTCTGAAGGTCTCTGACTTCTTAAGATAAAGACTGAGTGTCTATTTCAGTAGAATTTGAACTTCTCGTTCTGAACCTTGTAAAGTCTATTCCTTCTGAACCTCGTAAAGTCTGAGCGTCCATAAAATTAATTTCTCTTGAAGTATTAAAGTTGCCACTTCCAGAATATATTTACCTAGATCAAAATATTTCAGAACACATATCAGATTTACAAGATTAACATGAATAGTTTTGTCAACTACAAAATTTATTAGGAAATTTCCTTAATAATCTTCTCCTTTTTAATTATGACAAAACTTCCATATAGATTAAAAATTTTGATAAGATAAAATGAACCTAAATATCTATTAAGCTCATAAGACACAAATAAATGTAATTGCAAATTATAAGATCTGTGTTCTTTTCTTTTCTTCAAGTCCGTCCGATAACCTGCATGTTAAAACGTATTATGTCTGCATATCAAGTGATAATATCACGCACCCTGCAATATATATTCTACAAAATATACTCCCCTTTTTTGTCAGCAGCAAAAAAAAAAAAAGATAATTAACGATCAAACTGAGTAATCATGTCATTCACAAAAATCAAACCCAAAATAAAGTATCAATTCAAATTAAACATCTGAAAAAAAAGTTTGAATTAAAGGGAGATGAGACAAGCTATTTGTTGGAAGAAGTGCGAACAAGTTGAAAATTTTCCAAGATTTGAACAGTTTCATCAATTCTAAGAGAACATTGACCAACAGCATGCTCCAGATGAGTTGAACACTGAGCAATGGCCTTTTCAAGATCTGCTTTGTCTTGTTCTGCCTGGAGACGAAGATTTTTACTGTGTTCCTCAACAATGATTTTAAGGTTCTTCATATCCTCTTCAAGAACTGACTGCTTGTCTTTAATTTCTAGCAGAAGTTGAAGTATGGTCCTATCCTTTGAGGGTTGTCCCTGGACATGTTCAGATGCAGATTGTTCAAACTCACCTTCCCTTGTGGTTGGAATCTCCCACTGAGCATCTATGTAATCTATAGCAACATTCTCTGCCATCATTTGTTTAGGGTGTTGTTGTGGAGATGCACCTTCTTCTATAACCATAGCAACAGTGTATTGTTCCCATTGTCTCACGCTCGAATCCTTCGAGGCTAGTTCTGAAACTTTGTCAACAGGTTCTATGGACTCTTGTTCTATCCCAAAATGTCCTTGACCAACATCCTATCCTATATCAAGAATTTATGTTTCATCCTCTTCATCTCTGAAGAGGAGTCTTCTTTTTCTATACACTTGAAAAGACTTTTTGAGGTAGTCTATTCCTTGGCTTTCTCCTTTCCTTTGCTTCTGTCTTCTTTCTCCCTTTGTGCTCTTTCTTTTCTCCTTCTATCAGATGGTGCTTCTGACTGATCACTAATATTTCCTTTAGCTCTGCTTCCCAAAATCTCTCTATCCTTTCTAACATCAAACTGCTTAAAGTTCATTTTAGCCAGCATCTTCTCCCCAACAAACATTAAAGGGACAAAAGTCTTGCACAAATCATCAGGAACAATAATGTTAAGATAGACAAAAATCCTGCTAATCAATGCACCATGCACCATAAGGGAGTTGACCTTGTCCTTTAGTAGAGTTCTATACATGTGAAGGATGATAAGATGAGGAAGAGAAAATGGAATTTCATTCAAAATTTTCCCAAATAAGCTTGACTTCAAATTTAAATACATTTGTCTTAGCTTATGCTTTGGACCGCAAGTAGTTTATAATGATCTTATGTAAGATCATTATCTTCTGCGTTAGATCAGGATAAGTAATGAACTACTTTGATCTTCTTGAAAATTTTGGATTTTCTGAGGCTGCTTTAGACTGACATCAAAGGGGATAAACTGACTATGTTTGACTCCAATAATTGCAGCCAATTGATTTGCTTTCAGATTATACTCCTTATCTCCAATAGTAAATTGAATCCAATCAGGTGACAAAATGAATAGATTGGAGTAGAAGTATGTAGTCAATTCATCATACATATGTACAGATTGAAGGCAAACTTTAGACATTCCCAGATTGTCAAAATGATGTTTCACGAAAATGTCAGCCTTTTCTAGATAGTTGAAATCAGCACTCCTATGGTTCATAATCCCTCTTGACAACAAGATTTTGTAAAACTCACTATACAGTCGATTTCTAAACAAGCTTCCTTTTCCTTTGACTCCAGAAGCAATTCCCATTTTCTTCTCGAAATTATTAACCAGCCTTGCATCATCATCTTCCCTTATTTTTGTAATGTTAGAATCTAGGCTGCTTCGTGACTTAGGGCTTGGAGCAACATATTTCTTTGGAGAAGATTCGCATACTTTTTCTTTTTCCTTTTCTTGATATATTCTCCTTTCGCTCAAAACTAGATACATTTTGCCTAGAATGACCAGTGGCAGACTGAAACAAAAAATATGTTTCTACAAGTTGTACTTCTGATTTAAACCCATTGTATTTTAAACATGCATGTAAAACTGACTCAGAGGCATTGCCATTCTTCAATTTTTCGTACTCTTCCAAACAAAGTTTAGATCTTTAAAAGTAAAAAATACCGAAAGTTTTTGAAGGAGAAGACGGTTGAGATGCTTGAGGAGTGGCTTTCGAAAAAGTCTACTTGTCTAATTCTGTTTCAGACGAGTCGGTAATCTCCATATACTCTGCTAGTCTTGTATACTTTGAATCGCTGTTAAGAATCCGCAATGATCGTCTTTTGAAAGGCATTGTGGTTGAGTGAAGATCCTTGGAAGAGAAAGGTTGGGTCTTTGAGAGAGAGAAGGAGTAGGGTCCGAGAAGGTATGAGTCGGGAGCAAACAATGAAGAAGATTCTAAAGAGTCGGGGTTCTGTTAAGGCTTATGTCAGGGAGATAAACTTTAGTAAGAGAAACCGCTTTTATGAGGTTATAAAAAGTGATTCAAATATTTAGGAATAAAAATATTGCTAGCACACTCAATCAAATAAATTCGAATACATACATGATTTTCTTCCAAAAATAAAATATATGATTGATGATGCCATAAATAAAATATACCCGCCAAAATTTGAAACGAGACTTTTACCTTACATTTGAGTCTGTGTGACAATCTGAAATTTGTTCATTTGGGATTTATGAAATGAATGGTTTTATGAACGTACTTGTAGTCAGATCTCGCCCGGAACTAATCATTCCTGGAATACTAACCGTTAGGGAAAGGCTAATTAGGGATTTAAATTCGTGCGACTAAATAAATTCGATCGTGAATCGACTTTCAACCGTAGAGTTGTCAATGTGACATTTTGAGCTAATGTAGGCCGATCTTAGGATGGTCATGGGCCGATTCGTCACTGTCATGCAAGTAGATTATGGGTGATTCCGTTTGACCACAAAGTGAGTTGACGAACAATCCAGAACCTATACCTACCAATTGTACCCATCGAAACTAGCGATCGATCCGCACAATTACATGACAACCAAGGTCATCACAATCTGAATGAACTTGCACGTGACTTAATTTAGTATCAATCACGGGTTGAATATACGAATTTCCCCAAAAGCCGCGCGTTAGTCTGAGACATGCTCAAGTTACGGTATTTAAAATTCATTTATTAATTAAAGACCAATTTGAGCAGTGTAAATTTAGGAAGTCACGACAGGACATTTGGACGACGTTATTATTAGAATGTTCAGCCTTAGAATTGTCCAAATCCTTCAGAAAATCTGAATTTCAGCCAATGATGGAAAATGACCGTTTTACCCCTAGGAGTTTATTAAGGCATTTTGGTCATTTCGCTCTAACTTTAGAAAGGACAATTTTTGGACAATTTTGCCCTTACAATTTTGTGAAATTCCCAAATTACCCTTGGATATTTTTGGAAAAGATTAGATCATAGCCGTTGGTTTTTGGATAAGATCGAATCTTGGCCATTGATTGAAAAGTATAAAGAGGGGCAAGATGGTCATTTCACAAAAAGGGGGTCAAATTATTGGTTTTTAAGACCAAAACTCTCTCTCCTCATTTCTCTCCCTCACTCTCTCGGCTCACCCCTCTCCCTCCCTCACTGAACGCCACCTTCTCCCTCTGCCTCGCCGCCCGTCCACCGCACCACCGCCGTTCCCCCTCCCTCCTTCTCGGTTCACTCTCTCTCTCTCTCTCTCTCTCTCTCTCTCTCTCTCTCTCCCGTGGCTGTGGACTAACCAACCAAGCCTAGCCGCCGCCGTTGATCACCATCATCGCCGCCGTGTTCCAACTGCCTAATCAACCTTGAATAGGTTGATCTTGCTTGGAAATTCCAAATAAGTTACAATCTAACCCTTGCCTAGTATATAGGGTATTATCGGACCTATTTAGACATGAGTTAGTGTGGTTTTAGGGGCTGATTTGGATTAGAGGCCTTAGGAGCGAAATTGGGATGTTTTGGTGGAAATTTAGAGGCCAATTGAGCGGTGGAATGTATTGGTTTATGTGCTGTAATTTTCTGTTGGATGCATAAATTGGGTGATTTGATTCGGTGAGTAATTACGTGAAATTGTCGTGTGGTGCCGTAAATTGTTGTGCCATGATTTACGGAGAAAATGACATGAATTGCAATGGTTGTATGTGTATATGTGGGTTGAATTGAAATGGTGAGATTGGGTGCATTGTGTGCATTTAAATTAATTCCCGAGTGTGTACACGTGTGAGATTTGAGGCGTGCGATGTGCGTGTGATCACTAAAAGGCACTGAGGCGTGTTTACGCAGGGTACAGATAAAATACGGTATGTTGGTATGTTCGTGCAATCACTAAATCCCTTAGGCGTGTTTACGCGGGGAATTGAACCACGCGGGTCGTGACAAAACTGTGGGATCAGGCCTGAGGTGTGTTATGTTCGGGTCACAATCAGTAGGCCTAATGCATGTTTACTTGGGTTGAGGAAAGAAAGTGAGAGTAGGATCAGACCGAGGCGTGTTATGCTCGGGTCGCGATCAATAGGCCTGATGTGTGTTTACGCGGGCTGAAAAAAGAAAGTGAGAATGGCATTGAATCTGAGGCGTGTTTATGCGGGTTGCGATTAGTAAGCCTGAGGCATGTTTACACAAGCTGAGGAAAGTGATTGAGTAAGAGATAGTACAATGTGGCAAGTCAAATGAAAATGATGTGGCGGTGCATGAATAAGTGTGAATTGCGCAGTTCGAAGATGTTATGTGTTTGACATGTGCCTTCAAGCATGAGATTGGGTTGGAATGTGCATGCGGTTTATAAATATGAATTTAAGACTAACGTGCAGATTGCTTGCACTGAGAGCCCAAGTAAATGTGATTATGTGGATGTTGTTTGTGTGTTGCTTGATTTGATGTCTGGACTTGTCTGGAATACATAGTAGCCTAGATGGGGTTTATGTTGTCAACTTATTGAGAAGTGTCTCATGGTTGTTTCAACCAACGATTTCAAAGCCCCTGCCTGAGCCATGAACCTTCCGCCACTACCGCCACAGCGTTTTGGGATCCCTATGCACACCGACCATGATGTTGTCGAGTACCATGTAGATGATAATTTTACCTAGGTTAAGCATACTATAGTAGTATGGGTAGATATAGGATTACCTCTTTGACAGGCCCATACTTACACTGCCTGGATGTTTCGGGATGGGATGGACAAGTCCGGCCCCATCCGTGGATTTGATGTCCCATTTGATGGAGTTGACGATTGGAATCCGTCGGCTGTACCCCCTCCCGACGGCAAGATGACTAGTTTGGATACTAGTCTAGCTCAGTCTGGACATCAGCCTGCATTTGCAGCACCTGATGCTTCAGTGGTTGAACCAAACCCGGAGCCAAAAGAATCCTAGGCAAGATATGATTCAATGGATGTGGATCTAGGTGTAATACCCGAGGAAGGGCCGGAGGAGGAGTATAAGGAGGCCCCTGAGGAGGAACCAGAGGTGGAGGAGGAGGATGAACCAGCAACCAAGCCAAAGAAGGATAAGGAGGAGTCTGATGAGGAGTAGCGGATTGAGGTCCTTATAGAGTCAGGGGATGAGGATAACCCTATAAAGATTGAGGCCAACTCGGAGTCTTTGGATGAGTACGTGTCTGAAGAGAATTCAGATGAAGATTCTGAGGAGAGCGAGTCAGAATGGACGCCATCTAAAGGGCGTAAGGGCCAGTTTTTGGGAGTTGAGTGAGAGTTTGGACATGTCCCATTTTGGCGTGGTGCTTACCTAGGCTACTGATCTTTTAGGATGTCGGTGGTTTGTAGTTTAGTAGTTCGGTTTGCATGTATATGCTTTGTGGATTGCAAATGGCAGTTATGGTATAAGTTTGAATTGTAAATGGATATTGTGTATATATCGAGATATAGTTTAATATTTGGTGGTTTGGCAATTTATTCTCCCTAGTACCCCTGGTCAAATAATGTCTAGGTGTTTGCTGTTTCCGTCGCGTTTTATCTTTAATGGGATCGTTTGGGTCGGCAACGTTTCCTGGGACGTCACACTAATCCGACCAAAGAGGGATGTCACGAGCTCGATGGGAATTCGGAGCATGACAGTTTGAACATGGCTTTTAGACTTAAACTACTTGAGTCTGAAATATTCCTATCTTAGAAATTCTTCAAGTAAAAGGGTAAGTAATGCATAATTTATTTCGAATAGATTCAAATGAAGATTTATCTAAAGGTTTTGTGAATATATCAGCTAATTAATTTTTAGAATCAATGAATTGAATACTTACATCATGGTTCTGAATATGATCTCTGATGAAGTGATGCTTAATTTCAATATTCTTGGCCCGTGAATGGAGAATTGGATTCTTGGTTAAATTAATAGCGCTTGTATTGTCACAATTTATTGGAACATTTGATTCATTAACTCCAAAATCTCGCAGTTGTTGCTTCATCCACAGAACTTGAGCATAACAACTTTCCAAAGTCACATATACTGCTTTTGCTGTAGAAAGCGCAATTATGCCCTGTTTCTTTGAGTACCAGGAACTAACATATTTCCAAGTAATTGGCATGTCCCTGTGGTACTCTTCCTGTCAACTTTACATCCAACAAGGTCAGCATCAGAATAACCAATGAGTCTAAAATCTAATCTCTTTGAATACCAAATACCTAACATTGGATAAGTTCCAATGCATTTGATTATTCTTTTGACTATTGTAACATGTGATTCCTTTGGGTTAGATTGAAATCTGACACATACAAACACTAAATAATATGTCAGGTCGAGATGCAGTAAGATATAGCAATCAACCAATCATGCTTCTAAACACCTTCTGATCAACCTGTTTACCATTTTCATCCTTATCCAATTTGGATCAATGAGATATTGGAGTGTATGTTTTCTTGTTGTTTTGCATTCCAAACTTCTTCACAATGTCTTTTCATATTTTTATTAGCAAATGAAAGTACCACCCTTGATCTGTTTCACTTGCAGTCCAAGAAAAAATGTTAATTCTCCTATCATGCTCATTTCGAACTCATTTTGCTTACTCTTTGAAAATTCCTTGTAAAGCACTTTATTAGAGGATCCAAATATAATATCATCCACGTAAATTTGAACAATTAAAATATCTTTACTTTTTCTCTTAATGAACAGAATTGTATCAACTTTACCTTTTGTGAAGTCATTCTACAAATGGAAATTATTTAAAGGGCTTTCTTAAGCTTGTATACATGATCAGTTTTTCTTAGTTCTTCAAATCCAAGAGGTTGTTCTACATAAACTGTCACACCCCGCACCCTACGGTACGTCACATCCCTCACAAAGGTTGATTCGAATGCGACGTCCCAGGACTCGTCGCCGACACAACGCCCAACACAGAGATTAAAGCACATGCGGAAGCAATACACTACCCGAACAAATTTAAAACACATAACCAAGAATAGCCACACAACAACCAACATGAACAAATATACACTTCCATTGACATCAGGAAACATATACAATATTCATATACAGCCCATGTTCAAAAAATCAAAAACGATTCAACGGCCACCAACATCAAAAGGGGGTACGTGGCTCTACGGTCAAGCATTACATCTAGCCAAGGCTCCTCCCGAAACGTATTGGTACGCCTACCATCCTCAAGGCTGGGGGTCTGAAAAGTTTGGTTTAAACAACCGTAAGAATAAATCTTAGCAAGTAGGTTCCCTAAACCTAAGCTAGGCTAACATGCACCTCCTGACGGACATCAATAACACACAGATCAAACTAAGTGACTTAGGCCTTCGGGCCCAAATCTAGTGATACACAACCCTGCAGGTTAGGCACATTATCCACAACTGCAATATTGCCACAAAATCCAGTCACGTCACATATGCGCATAATGATTAGTCGTGACGCACAAAATGCATATGCTCATGCTCACACTCAATTTCATGCATTATTGATGCACGCCGCACACTTGCACTCCTGCGCACTTGCAATTTTCAATTTCACCGACCTGCGTAAAACGCATCAGGTCTATTATGCTGAGATCAATCTCCGACCCGTGTAAAACGCATCAAGCTCATGACACTCAACCCGCGTAAAACGCATTAGGTTGGTCATCTTTCGGTAATCCGGGCATCATCCCACGTAAAACGCATCAGCACGGTTCACTACCCCGCGTAATACACATTAGGGTCTCATGTGATCACACATTCACTCACAAGTTATTATCTAAACCTCGCGTAAAACGCATCAGGACTATTAAGTGATCACATGCTCATGTCACTCGTGCACACTCACAAGATGCACGTGCTATGCCAATGCTTGGTATATATGCTCATGGCCATAACATTCACATTCGGGCACCCAGACTTCTATATTGAGCATTCAACCTCACTTGACCACACACTTAATAAATATCGCAACATGCTCAATTAGTGCCATAACGTACTCACTTATGCAATTCACTCAAAATAGCCATGGTACTTAATTGATTCACAAAATCAAACAATTGAGTCGATAGAATTTACACATGCTTAAGGCCCACCAAGCATCTCATCATTTGGCCACACCAAGCACACAACATGGCATCACATAATCAATCATAAATTATGCACAATTCAGCCACTACATAAGCAAATCAAGGCATACTTAGCATTTCACACAAAAATCACACATTAACCGAACAAGGCTTCACTAACTCCATAATGTATAGCGACCATATAGCCCTCTTTAGGCCACTCATCCACCTTCGAATCACCATATTAGTCCATTAGATCACCATAAAACTAGCAACCACGATGGCCGGCATTGGCATGCACTAAAATCCACAATTGAACCCGAACTTACTCCATACTTGTGCCATTCCAACCTGATATGTCCAGTCACTACACAGCCTATTCTAAGCCTCCAAATCTCAACTAAAATCTCCAAACCAAGCCGCGAAATAGCCACAAGAGTAGCCCCCACTCGGTCCTCAATTTTTCCTTCACCAAAACCGCAATTTCGCCCAAATCAAGGTGCCTATGCTCCGCCTCATCACGGCACTCCACAGCCCACTAAACCTCAATTAAATCATCACTCTCAGTCACCAAATGCGTCACAAAATCAGCCACCATGAGCGTCATCTCGGATGCACACAACATTCCGCGTTTGAACCCGAATTTGATCGAACTCGGGCCCACTCGATCCCATGCTTCCAGTCAATGCACAGCACAATACGGGCCACTAAACCTCGATCAAATGATCACCCTAGGACCTTGATTGAGCCACCATAACAGCCCCTAACAACCTTCACCATTTAACCCCTAAAATACCATAATTTAACCCCTAAAACCATCTAGAAATGCAATCTAGCCTAACTAGGGTTTAGGGACAAACTCACTTGAAATCCCATGCTTTAATCAAGGTTGAACAAGCAGCGGTGGTGGCTGGATAGTGGCGGGCCAACGGCGGCGACGGTGATCTTCCCGACGGCGCGTGCGGCGGCGACTCACGGCGGCGATCCAATGTGGCGAAAAGAGGAAAGGAAGCTGGTCGCAAGGCTGAGGGAAGAGAGAGAGGGACAGCTGGATGGTGGAACAAGGTGGTGGTGGCGACACGTGACCGGCAGATTCCGGCGAGCGGCAGCGGCTCCTCCGGCGATCTTGGCTCTTCACGGCCAAACAAGAAGGAACAAAGAAGAAGATGAAGCTGTCGTGGGGGAGGGGATGGTCGGCTAAGTGAGTGGAAAAGTGGGGAGAGAGAGAGTCAAAGGGGGGGGTATAGAGAGTGTGTGATAATGGGGGTAGTTGACCAACTCTCTAAAATGCTAATCTCATTCCTAAATCAAGGATTGAGATTGATCCAAGTTCAATGGTGGAGGGGCAATTTTGTCCATGGCAATCTGAATTATTGGGGCTGATTAGACCATAATTTAAATCCCAAATACCCTCCAATTAATTTCAAAATTCGGAACTCCATAATTTGGCCTAGGGGTAAAATTGTAATTTTCCGATCCCGGGTCAAATTTCCAAATTTCGACTCTATTGAACCCATATGAGTGGCCACATAAAAATAACGTCGTCCTTGCAAAATAATCGTATACGCCCACGAAATTCGACATCGAAGTTCGTACTCAATTCCACGATCAATTGAACTCATTTTGCAGTTTAAGCGTTTCTCACTAACGGGCGGCTGTTTAGGGGTTACGCGTATCGACCTAGGGTGCTCGAGTCGTGATGATGTCGATTTCCCAGAGAACATGAGGATCTATTGCTAGTCCCGGGGGTCGCGGTTGTTCGAAACAAGTTTGGGATCGTTCGCTACGCACGTTCTCGGTCGTGCAGAATCACCCACTATCCGATCGTACGTCGTCGGTCGAACTCAATCCGTCACTTTCCTTGGACCAGCCCACTTGGCACAAAATATTCTCTCATCGTATCTCAGAATCGAACTCAATTCGCGGTCGAGTTCTTGGGTCTACGTACCGTTTTTACTAGTTAGCCTTTCCTTATCGGTCAGTATCCCAAGATTGATCAAATCCGGGCGAGATTTACTAAAACGCAATGAGAAAAGATATCAATTTCATTGATAACGAAAGTGGGTCGAATTTCGGTATGTTACAATTCTTCCCCCCTTACAAAAATTTCGTCCTCGAAATTTGCACTCTAACCCTTACTACTCAAATAAATAGGGTTGATGACGTCACATCACTTCCTCGCTTTCCCATGTGGCGCCTTCCATCCCATGATGTTCCCAAATAACCTTGACCAATGGAATCGTCTTGTTTCTCAAAACCTGATCTTTCCTATCCTCGTTTCGCACTGGCTTCTCCACGTATGACACCCTATCGTCCACTTCTATTACCTCATGATTCAGCACATGGGTCGGATTCGGTTCATACTTCCTCAACATCAACACGTGGAAGACGTTATGAACTTGCGACAAATTCGGCGGCAAGGCAAGACGATAAGCCAATGTTCCAATCCTTTCCAAAATCTCGAACGGGCCTATGTACCTTGGACTCAGCTTTCCTTTCTTGCCAAATCGGGACAGTCTTCTCATCGGTGAAACTTTGAGAAATACGTGGTCGCCAACCTGGAACTCTAACGATCTACGCCTTCGGTCTGCGTAACTTTTCTGACGGCTCTAGGCTGTTTCAGCCTTTCTCGGATAATCTTGACTGTTTCCACCGATTGTTGTACCAGTTCTGGACCTGTTATACTTCTTTGTCCTACTTCGTCCCAACACAGTGGAGTTCTGCACGCTTTGCCATATAGTGCTTCGAACGCTACTATCCCGATACTCTGCTGAAAACTGTTATCGTAGGCGAACTTACCAAATGCAACTGCTCTTCCCATTTGCCGTGAAAATCTAATACACAAGCCCTCAGCATATCCTCTAAAGTCTGAATGGTCCTCTCCAACTGGCCATCCGTCTGCGGATGATAGGCCGTACTGAATTGCAGCTTTGTTCCTAAGGCCGACTGTAGACTCTTCCAAAAATTCGCAGTAAATCGGGGATCACAATCCAAAGTGATCGATACCGATACTCCATGAAGACGAACTATCTGCCGGACATATAGCTCTGCGAGCCTTTCTAGCTCAAGGTCCTTTCGCATTGCCAAAAAGTGCGCTGATTTGGTAAGTCTATCCACTATCACCCAAATAAAGTCATGTCCCCTCTGGCTTCTTGGCAATCCCGTCACGAAATTCATTATAATATGCTCCAACTTTCATTCTGGAATTTCCAACGACTGCAACATTCCACCAGGCTTACAATATTGTGCCTTCACTTGTTGGCACGTCAGACACTTGGCCACATGCTTGGCCACATCTACTTTCATCCCGTTCCACCAGTAATGTTGTCGAAGGTTCTAGTACATCTTCGTGCTACCCAGGTGAATGCTATAATTACTTCTGTGAGCTTTCGACAAAATCTCTTCTTTAAGCTCCAAGTCATCGAGCACGCACAACCATCCTCGAAACTTAAGTATTCCGTCCTCAGACACTTAGAAGTTCGGTTTCCTTTTAGTACTATCCATTTCCAAAATCTTCTGAATCTCAGGGTCCGTAGGCTACAACGCCTTAATCTTGGTTTGCACCTCTGGTTCAACTCTCAATGTCGCCATCAGGCTAGAGAGGTGTCCTATTTCAAACTTGAATTCTGAGTCTCGCGCTCTTTCCAGTAGAGTCCATTCTTTGATCAATAAATGTGCAATGCTCGACTTCCTGCTCAAGGCATCCGCTACTCTGTTGCCCTTTCCGGGATGGTACAAGATGTCGCAGTCATAGTCCTTCAACAGCTCCATCCAACGTCTCTGTCTCATATTCAATTCCTTCTGCGAAAACAAATATTTGAGGCTCTGGTGGTCCATGTATATCTGGAACCTTTCTCCACATAAGTAATGCCTCCAAATTTTAAGCGCGAAAATAATTGTTGCCAGCTCTAAGTCATGGGTCGGGTAGTTCATCTCATGAGTTGTTAAATGCCGCGATGCATAGGCGACCACCCTTCCATGTTGCATTAGCACGCATCCCAATCCTTTAAGTGAGGCATCGCTATGAACTTCATACCCGCCCGGTCCTGAAGGAATAGTCAACACTGGTGCAGTCGTTAGTTGCTGCTTTAACTCTTGAAAGCTCTCTTCGCACTTTTCCGTCCACTCGAACTTAGTCTCCTTCTTTAGCAACCTCGTCAATGGAGTGGCTATTGTTGAGAATCTCTCTACAAATCGCCGATAGTAACCTATCGACCCTAAGAAACTCTAAACCTCAGTGACTGTTGTCGGTCTCGGCCAATTCATTACTGCTTCAATCTTTGTCGGATCCACAGATATTCCTTCCCCGGAAATTATATTCCCAAGAAACGCTACACGACTCAACCAAAACTCGCACTTGTTGAACTTAGCATATAGTGCATGTTCCGTTAATGTCTGTAGAACCTTCTCCAAGTGTGCCTCATGTTCCTCGGGACTCTTTGAATACACTAGAATATCGTCGATGAAGACTATGACGAACTGGTCTGAGAATTCCTTGAATACTCGGTTCATCAAGTCCATGAAAGTAGCAGGGGCATTCGTCAGTCCAAACGGCATCACTGTGAATTCGTAGTGTTCGTATCTCGTCCTGAATGCGGTCTTTAGGATGTCCTCCTTTTGGATTCTTAACTGGTGATACCTTGTCCTTGGTCGATCTTGGAGAATACCGAGGCTCCTTGCAATTGATCGAACAGGTCGTTGATCCTTGGAAAAGGATACTTATTCTTGATTGTTACTTGATTCAGTTGACGGTAGTCGATATACAGTCTCAACGATCCATCCTTCTTCCTGACGAATAATACTGGCGCTCCCCATGGAGACACACTCGGTCAGATAAAACCTTTGTCTAGGAGTTCCTGCATCTGCACCTTCAATTCTTTCAACTCCGATAACGACATCCTATAAGGCGACTTCGAGATTGGTTCAGTCCCAGGTGCTAACTCGATGACGAATTCCACTTCTCTTTCTGGTGGCAATCCCAGCAATTTTTGAGGAAAGACATCGAGAAAATTGCACACCACTGTTATATCCTCCAGTCGCACTTCTTTCTTCATCGAATCAACCACATTTGCTAAATAACCTTGACAGCCCTCACCTAACAACTTAGTTGCCTCTACTGATGAAACCCAAGGGATCGAAGTTCCTCCTTGACTCCCTATAAACTCGAATCTAGGGTGTCCAGCTGGACTAAACTGGATCACCCTACTACTGCAGTCCATCACGGCATTCTGTTTGACTAGTCAGTCCATGCCCACAATCAGATCAAAGTCATACATTGGCAAAACCGCTAGGTCTATCCTACTTTCTACACCACCAGTTTCTATCTCGCAATTCAGGCATCCTAACGATACACATATCTTATCCATTAACGGCGTAGTCACACATAATTGCACTTCTAACAGAATAGGATGTAATCCAGTCAACTGAACAAACTGAGCAGATACAAACGAATGTGATGCTTCTGGATCAAATAACGCATATGCTACATGATTGCACAGAGAAACCGTACCTATGACCACCCTTGGCGCAATCTCAACTTCCCTCCGCGCAATGGCATACACATGCTCTTGTGCCGGCGGCCTGTTCCCATTAGCCGGTGGTGCATTCCCAGTCTGATTTCCAACTCGGGGTTGTTGTTGCATCGGGGGTCCTGTGGGGCATTGCTGAGGACAGTTCCTGATCTGATGGTCCGTACTTCCACATTTGAAGTAAGCCCCAAATCTGTTCTGCTGATGATTCAGCTTTTCGATATTTTTCCTGATCGGTGGGACAAATCGCCTGTTTTCCGCCATCGGTTTCTTCCCCGGACGGTGATTATCCCTAGCCGAGGCGAACCGTGATCTAGATGTGGCCGCCCTATCCACATGCTCCCGCTCGATAGCCTGCACTCTCTCATACAAATCCTCATATGTTTTCAAATTTACCGATATCAGTTGGCTGCAAATGTCAGCCTTCAATCCATCTCGAAACCTCCGCGCCTTGTCCTCAGGGTGTTCTACCATCCTTGGTGCAAACCTCGATAGTCTTGCGAATTTTGCCTCGTACTGATCTACGGTCATCGATCCTTGGCGGAGTCTCATGAATTCAGCCAGTTTTCTTTCCTTGGCACTCTCAGAAAAGAACTAGCTCAAGAAATTCTCAGAAAACACGGCCCAAGTTTGGGCAGACCCCTCGGGAAATATTCTTCCTTTAGTGGCCTTCCACCAATCATTGGCGTTGTCTTGTAGCTGATATACCGCCAATGTTACCTTTTCGGCCTCGGTGCATCCTAACACTTCAAAGGCCTTCTCCAGTTCTTCAATCCAATGGGGTGCGGTCTCGGGATCACCTTTGCCATTAAACTTTGGTGGCTTCAACTTCAGAAATTGATCTACCAACTTAGACATGGGTCTGATTAAATTCACTGGTCTAGGAACTAGATTCTCATTGTTCCCCTAAATTCCATTATTCTCGTTGTTTCCATTAGTCGCAGCAATAGCGGCCCCAACCGCAGCGGCAATAGTGGCATCTCTTTCCTGGTTCAATCTACCTCCTAGAACTTCAGCTTCTCCGAGAGCTCTCATAATCCCTTCTACTATTCGGCCCTCGGTAGTTTTCACTGGCGGTGCTACTTGGTCCTGCTCGTGACCTCGACCTCTACCTCTACCACGACCTCGGCCTCTACCTCTTCCTCGGCTACTCATCTTTCAAGTACACACGCTCGCCTACCTGATATAATTCCCACCCAGGGATTAGAGACCTAAGTCGAGCTAAATCGGTCTAAAGTCCTAGGCAGGGAATTCAATCATAATATCAACCAAGCAATCAGCATGCGGTTCTATACAAACAGCACAACATCTCAACCAAGGAAGTTCGAGTACTCACCTCAAGTCCGGCCGCACCTGCACTTTACGGGTCAATCACAATAATCACTCAATCTAAACACAGATAGTAAGGAGGTATACTTAGCACACGAGGTCACCCTACTAGCTATCCAAGATCATCGCTCCTTATCACTCCAAGCTTCGACCTGGGATGTCACGCTCCGCACCCTACGGTACGTCACATCCCTCACAAAAGTCGATTCGAATGCGACGTCCCAGGACTCATCGCCGACCCAACGCCCAACACAGAGATTAAAGCACACGCGGAAGCAATACACTACCCGAACAAATTTAAAACACATAACCAAGAATAGCCACACAACAACCAACATGAACAAATATACACTTCCATTGACATTGGGAAACATATACAATATTCATATACAGCCCACGTTCAAAAAATCAAAAACGATTCAACGGCCACCAACATCAACAGGGGGTACGTAGCTCTGCGGTCAAGCACTACATCTAGCCAGGGCTCCTCCCGAAACGTATCGGTATGCCTGTCATCCTCAAGGCTGGGCGTCTGAAAAGTTTGGTTTAAACAACCGTGAGAATAAATCTCAGCGAGTAAGTTCCCTAAACCTAAGCTAGGCTAACATGCACCTCCTGACGGACACCAACAACACACAGATCAAACTCAGTGATTTAGGCCCTCGAGCCCAAATCTAGTAATACACGACCCTGCAGGTTAGGCACATTATCCACAACTGCAATAATGCCACAAAATCCAGTCACGTCACATATGCGCACAATGGTCAGTCGTGACGCACAAAATGCATATGCTCATGCTCACACTTAATTTCATGCGTTATTGATGCACGTCGCACACTTGCTCTCCTGCACACTTGCAATTTCCAATTTCACCAACCCGCATAAAACGCATCAGGCCTATTATGTTGAGAACGATCTTCGGCCCGCGTAAAACGCATCAAGTTGGTCATCTTCCTGTAATCTGAGCATCGTCCCTCGTAAAATGCATCAACACGGTTCACTACCCCGCGTAATACGCATCAGGGTCTCATGTGATCACACATTCACTCACCAGTTATTATCTGAACCCCGCGCAAAATGCATCAGGGCTATTAAGTGATCACACGCTCATATCACTCGTGCACGCTCACAAGATGCACGTGCTATGCCAATGCTTGGTATATATGCTCCTAGCTATACCAATCACATTCGGGCACCTAGACTTCTACATTGAGCATTCAACTTCACTTGACCACACACTTAATAAATATCGCAACATGCTCAATTAGTGCCACAACGTACTCACTTATGCAATTCACTCAAAATAGCCATGGTACTTAATTGATTCACAAAATCACACAATTGAGTCGATAGAATTTACACATGCTTAAGGCTTACCAAGCATCTCATCATTTGGCCACAACAAGCACACAGCATGGCATCACATAATCAATCATAAATTATGCACAATTCAGCCACTACATAAGCAAATCAAGGTAGACTTAGCATTTCACACAAAAATCACACATTAACCGAACAAGGCTCCATTAACTCCATAATGTACAGCGACCATATAGCCCTCTTTAGGCCACTCATCCACCTTCGAATCACCATATTAGTCCATTAGATCACCATAAAACTAGCAACCACGATGGCCGGCATTGGCATGCACTAAAATCCACAATTGAACCCAAACTTACTCCAAACTTGTGCCATTCCAACCTGATCTGTCCAGTCACTACACAGCCTATTCTAAGCCTCCAAATCTCAACTAAAATCTCCAAACCAAGCCGCGAAATAGCCACAAGAGTAGCCCCCACTCGGTCCTCAATTTTTCCTTCGCCAAAACCACAATTTCGCCCAAATCAAGGCGCCTATGCTCCGCCTCATCACGGCACTCCACAGCCCACTAAACCTCAATTAAATCATCACTCTCAGTCACCAAATGTGCCACAAAATCAGCCACCATGAGCATCATCTCGGATGCACGCAACATTCCGCGTTTGAACCCGAATTTGATCGAACTAGGGCCCACTCGATCCCATGCTTCCAGTCAATGCACAGCACAATACGGGCCACTAAACCTCGATCAAATGATCACCCTAGGCCCTTGATTCAGCCACCATAACAGCCCCTAACAACCTCCACCATTTAACCCCTAAAATACCCTAATTTAACCCCTAAAACCATCTAGAAATGCAATCTAGCCTAACTAGGGTTTAGGGACAAACTCACTTGAAATCCCATGCTTTAATCAAGGTTGAACAAGCAGTGGTAGTGGCTGGACAGTGGTGGGCCAACGGCGGCGACGGTGATCTTCCCAGCGGCGCGTGCGGCGGCGATCCAATGCGGCAAAAAGGGGAAAAGAAGCTGGTCGCGAGGCTGAGGGAAGAGAGAGAGGGACAGCTGGATGGTGGAACAAGGTGGTGGTGGCAGGGTGTGGCCGACTGATTCCGGCGAGCGGTGGCAGCTCCTCCGGCGAGCTTGGCTCTTCACGGCCAAACAAGAAGGAACAAAGAAGAAGATGAAGCTGTCGTGGGGGAGGGGATGGCCGGCTGAGTGAGTGGAAAAGTGGGGAGAGAGAGAGTCAAAGGGGGGGGGGGGTATAGAGAGTGTGTGATAGTGGGGGTAGTTGACCAACTCTCTAAAATGCCAATCTTGTCCATAAATCAAGGACTGAGATTGATCCAAGTTCAATGGTGGTGGGGCAATTTTGTCCATGGCAATCTGAATTATTGGGGCTTATTAGACCATAATTTTAACCCCAAATACCCTCCAATTAATTCCAAAATTCGGAACTCCATAATTTGGCCTAGGGGTAAAATCGTAATTTTCCGGTCCCGGGTCAAATTTCCAAATTTCAACTCTATTGAACCCATATATGAGTGGCCACATAAAAATGACGTCGTCCTTGCAAAATAATCGTATACGCCCACGAAATTCGACACCGAAGTCCGTATTCAATTCAACGATCAATTTAACTCAATTTGCAGTTTTAGTGTCTCTCACTAATGGGCGGCTATTTAGGGGTTACGCGTATCGACCTAGGGTACTCGAGTCATGACGATGTCGATTTCCCAGAGAACACGAGGATCTATCGCTAGTCCCAGGGGTCGTGGTCGTTCGAAACAAGTTTGGGATCATTCGCCGCGCACGTTCTCGATCATGCGGAATCACCCCCTATCCGATCACACGTCATCGGTCGAACTCAATCCGTCACTTTCCTTGGACCGGCCCACTTGGCACAAAATATTCTCTCGTCGTATCTCGGAATCGAACTCAATTCGCGGTCGAGTTCTTGGGTCCACATACCGTTTTTCCTAGTTAGCCTTTCCCTATCAGTCAGTATCCCGAGATTGATCAGATCCGGGCGAGACTTACTGAAACGCAATGAGAAAAGATATCAATTTCATTGATAACGAAAGTGGGTCGAATTTCGAGATGTTACATAAACTTCTTCCTTGATGTAACTATTCAAGAATGTACTTTTCGCTTTTATCTGAAATAATTTAAAGTTATGGAAACAAGTGTAAGCTAAAAGTAGCCTTATGACCTCTAATCTTGCAACCGGTGCATATGTTTCATCATAGTCTATGCCCTCTTCTTGTGAGTAGCCTTTTACTACAAGCCTTGCTTTGTTTCTGGTAACTTTTCCTTTGTCATTTAGCTAATTTCTGAATACCCATCTTGTTTCAATTACTGGATGATTCTTGGGTCTTAGCACAAATTTCTATACTTCATTGATTCTGAATTGTTAAAGTTCTTCCTGCATTGCTTCTATCCAACTTTCGTCTGTAAGTGCTTCACCAAGTCCTTTTGGTTCTATCTCAGATATCAAGGCTAAGACATTGATTTTTTCTTTATGTTTGGATTGAGTCTTGATGACATCTTCTGCTTCTCTAATAATAAGATTCTTTGGATGACTGGATTTATGTTTCTAGCTTATGTTGAATCTCTCCTTCTGAATATCATCAGAATATGAAGGTTCTGGTTGATTCTAGATAATTGTTGAATCTTCCTTTCCTTCTTCAACAAATTCAATAATCTTTGGAGATTCTTGTTGAGATTCGGACATTTCTTAAACATTTGGAGATTGTTCATATTCATCTTTGTGAGTCTAAACATTTTCATTAAATCTCACTTTCATTGTTTCTTCCACTGTTTGAGAATTCTTGTTGAAAATTTTGTATGCTTTGCTTGTTGTGGAATGTCCAAGAAAAAATCCTTCATTTGCTTTCTCATCAAACTTTCTAAAATGATCATTTGGATTTTTGAGTATAAAGCATTTACAACCAAATACACAAAAATATAAAACACTAGACTTTCTACCTTTAAAAAGTTCATAGGGGGTTTTGTCAAAATCGACCTAAGAAAAACTCTGTTAGTAATATAACAAGCTGTAGAGACTACTTTTGCCCAAAATTGATAAGGAATCTTGCTTTCAATCAAAACAGTTCTTGCCATTTCTTGCAAAGAACAATTTTTCCTTTTTACAACACCATTCCGTTCTGGTGTATAAGGAGTAGAAAAATTGTGTTGAAAGCCATTTTCCTCACAAAAATCTAAAAAGCTTTGATTTTCAAATTCTCCCCTATAATCAGTCTTGATGCTGAAAATGGTATAACCTTTTTCATTCTGAATTCTTTTTGCAAATTTTGAGAAGTATGAAAAGGCTTCATTTTTGTGAGCAAGAAAGAATACCCAAGTGAATCTAGTGAAATCATCAACAATGACTAAACAGTACTTCTTACCACCAATGCTTTGAGTTCTAGTTGGTCCAAATAGATCCATATGTAGAAGTTGCAAAGCACAATTAGTAGAAACACGATATATAGACTCAAAAGAACTTCTTACCTATTTCCCTAATGCACAAGCTATGCATAATTCTGTTTTCTTATATTTGAGATTTGGAAGACCTCGAACAAGTTGTTTGTTTGAGATCTTTGAAATTTGCTTCATGCCGATATGCCCCGTTCTTCTATACCATAAATCTTCACGTTCCTTGATAGAAATTAAGCATTGGGTGGAATTAGACTTTACATCAAGAAGATATATATTATCATGTCTTCGTCCTATGAATATTTGAGACTTGTCTTTGCTAGAGTCACAGCAGATGTTTTCTTGGAAGCTTATTTTAAACCCTGTGTCACATAGTTGACCTATGCCGATTAGATTATAGTTAAGACCTTTTACCAATGAAACATCATTAATAGTAAATCCTCCAACTTCAACTGTTCCTTTTTCAACAATTCTTCATTTATTATTTCCTCTAAAGGAAACACTTCCACCATTCAGACTTTGAAATTTGATAAACATGCTTGGATCTCATATCATATATCTTGAACAACCACTATCCAAATACCATTTCCCTTTTCTTTTGCTTGTAACCTGCAAAAATTATATACATTCAAGTTTTCTTTGGTACCCAGATTTATTTGGGTCCTTGAGAGTTAGTAGTATAGGCTATTTTTACAAAGTTTCTTTGAATTGGTCTCCAAACCTTAGGACAATCCTTCTCAAAGTGCTGTGGATCTCCACATTTTGAGCACTTGAGAGAACTTCGGCCAACAAGTTTTACAAAATTCCTTTGGAAGTGATTTTTATAGGTTTGTCTAGGAGGTCTTTGCCTTAATCTCCCTTTGACTTTTGGAAAATCAATCAAATGATCACTTTCCTTAATAAATCCGAGACTAGATTTGTTATAGTAAGGAATTTGTATGAAAGGATATGTTCCAGTGTTTTTGAACCATTTGAAAATTTGGAAGTAATAGCAGAAAACTTCCTTTTCAAAACAGAATTTTCTTCGGCAATTGAATCTCGATTTTCCTTGATTTGATGAAATTCTTTTTGCAAAAAATCGATTTTGTCCTTTTGAGAAATATCCTTTTGCCTTAGCACTGAATTCTCTTTTTCAGTTCAGAGATTCTCTTAAGTGCAGCCTTAAATTCCAAGCATAATTCATCAATGTAATTTGACACTTCAATTGGAATTTCATAATACTTTATCTAGATTTCAACTTCAGTGTCAGAATCTGAGTCTGAACTTAAGTCTGAGTCTGACTTGGCCATCAAACAAAAGTTTGAGATATCTGCATCACTTTCTTCACACTTTGTATTACTCCAGGTTTTTGCTTTCAAAGCTTTCTTTGCTTATTCAAATTTTCTCTTCTTTTTCTTCAAAAGCGGACAGTTTGGTTTGATGTGTCCACGCTTATTGCAATGGAAGCAGATTACTTCTTTTGATTTTTCTACATCATCAGAGATTCCCTTTTTCTTAAAAGATTTCTTTCCTTTGAAGTTTCTTCCTTTCTTTTTCATCTTTTTGTACTTCTTTATGAAGAGAGCCAATTCTTCATCATCAACATCCTCTTCTTCTAAATCTGCATCATCAGAATCAATATTAGATTTTAAGGCAACTGACTTCTTACCTCTAGATTCATTCTCCTCATTCAGTTGTTTAGTTTCATATGACCGAAGAGTTCCAATCGGTTCATTTACTGATAGAGGCATGATCCTTTGAGTGTCTCGAAGTGAGGTTTTTATGCTATCTCATTCCTTGGATAATCCCCTCAGAAGCTTGTTCACTTTCATTGGATTTGGAACTAGTTGTCCTTGATATGCAAGACCATTCACTATATCAGTAATTATCATACATATCAGCAACTGATTCTCCTGACTTCATTTTGAAGGATTCATATTGTCCTAGCAATAGATTGATCTAAGTTTCCTTGGCTCTATCTGTTCCTTCATATGTTATATGGAGGGTGTCCAAGATGTCCTTAGCTGATTCACAACAGGCAATTTTTTTATACTCAATAGGTGCAAAGGCACAATAAAATGAACAAATTGCTTTTGAATCTAAAGCTTCTCTTTTTGATATCTCAGCTTGAGATAATGGAATTTCTTCTTGTTTGCTTCCATCTAGCTTTTCCTTTGAAGCATATGTAGGTGTAGAAGACTTAGGATTGACTCCTCTGATGACAACATCCCACTGCATGTGATCAATTGATTTGATGAATGCCTTCATCTTGTTTTTCCAGACACTGTATTCCTTGCCATCGAAATATGGTGGTCTAGAATTGCTTTGTCCTTCAATGAGACCTAGAACACTCATGCTAGCCATAAGATCGTTAGGTTAGAAGTAAAAAGCACTTCAGTAAACGAGCAACCTTACTCCGATACCAATTGTTATAGCTAATAGGTATCACCTAGAGGAAGGTCAATAGGTGATTTGAGTGATTTTGATGAATTTAAAGCGGAAACGATTTATAAACAGTAAAGTCTGAATAATGTTCAGATTTTGAATATGCTAGTGTGCAGTCTAAATAATATAATGAGAGATTAGGGATAGAGAGAACTGCACACAAGAAGTTATAGTGGTTCGGCTTAGATCAAGCCTACGTCCACTCTCCCACGCTGACAGCCTACTGGCTAGATTCCACTATGTGATCAAAGGAATTACAAAATCTGAAAGATATCACTCAGTGAATGATGGAACTCTCTATTTCACACAATCACTTTTACAGAGTATCCCTCAAAATCTTAGTATTTAGCTCAGAAAAGACAAGTCATAGAATCGAAATAAGCTCAAACTTTGGACTTATTGACTCTCGATTTCGTTATGTACCTTTTGCTTCTCATTGGTCTCTTTTTATACTCCTCCACTTCCAAACTAGCTATTAGACAATCTTAAGAGGATCATCTTCCAATCTTCACCTTGAACAAATTTGTATAAAATGATTGAGTAGTCGTTGATTGACAAAATCTGAATCCCACTGAATCTGATCGCCCATACAACTAGAATCTTGATTTCCATAAGTAGAGTTTTATCTGTTGTGATATATACTTGTCATAATGTTTGATTGTCAATCAATTAGACTTAGATTGAGTCAATCAAAACTTTCTTTTTGTGAAATCCATGCCAAATCACTAGCTGTTATGTTTCGTTATGAATAAATTCTGAGTCTGAAAAATTTATGGTTCTTGCTTTACATTCAGAACCTGAATCAGCATAAATCTTTTGTAAAGTCTGAGTTCTTAGAGTCTGAAGGTCTCTGACATCTTAAGATAAAAACTGAGTATATATTTCAGTAGAGTCTGAACTTCTCGTTTGAATCTTGTAAAGTTTGAACTTTTCCTTCTGAACCTCATAAAATCTGAGCATCCATAAAATTAATTTCTCTTGAAGTGTTAAAGTTGCTACTTCCAGAAAATATTTACCTAGATCAAAATACTTAAGAGTACATATCAGATTTATAAGATTAACATGGATAGTTTTGTCTACTACAAAATGTGACATTCTGAAATTTGTCCATTTTGGATTTATGAAATGAATGGTTTTATGAACGTACTCGTAGTTAGATCTTACCCGGAACTGATCAATCCTAAGATACTAACCGTTAGGGAAAGGCTAATTAGGGATTTAAATTCGTGTAACTAAAGAAATTTGATCGTGCACCGACTTTCGACCATAGAATTGTCGATGTGACATTTTGAGTCAATGTAGGCCGATCTTAGGATGGTCATGGGCCGATTCGTTAATGTCATACGAGTGAATCACGGGTGATTTCGTTTCACCACAAGGTGAGTTGACGAACGATCCAGAACCTATACCGACCGATTGTGCCCGTTGGAACTAGCAATCGATCCTCGTGATTATATGACAACTGAGGTCGTCACAATCCAAATGGACTTGCACCTAACTTGATTTAGTATCAGTCATGGGTGGAATATGCGAATTTCCCCAAAAGCCGCCCGTTAGTTTGAGACACGATCAAGTTATGGTATTTAAAATTCATTTATTAACGAGAGACCAATTTGGGCAGTGTAAATTTAGGAAGTCACGACATGACATTTGGATGATGTTGTTATTGGAATGTTCAGCCTTAGAATTGTCCAAATCCTTCAAAAAATCTAAATTTCAGTGAAGGATGGAAAATGATCGTTTTACCCTTTGGAGTTTGTTAAGGCTAAGTGTAAATGGAGAAGGGCATTTTGGTCATTTTGCCCTAACTTTAGAAATGACAATTTTTGGATAATTTTGTCCTTGGAATTTTGTGAAATTCCCAAATTACCCTTAGATATTTTTTGAAAAGATTTGATCTCAACCGTCGATTAAAAAGTAGAGAGAGAGGCAAGATGGTCATTTTGCATATAGGGGCTCAATTATTGGGTTTTTAAGCTTAATTCTCTCTCTCCCCCTCTCATTTTTCTTCCTCTCTCTCTCAGCAACCCCCCCACCGAACACTTTCCTCTCTCCCTCTTGGCCGTGCCACTGCCGCCCATCCGCCGCGCCACCGCCATCCTGCCACCAAGCCTCACCCTCATGCCGCCATCCCTTTCCCCTTTCCCTCTCGACGATCTCATTCTCTCTCCTTGGCCTTGAGTGACCAGCCGAGCCGAGCCATCGCCGCCACCACCAATCGTCGCCGCCGCCGATCACCGTCGTAGCCGCCGCGTTCTAGCTGCCTAATCAACCTTGGATAGGTTGATCTTGCTTGGAAATTCCAAGTAAGTTTAATCTAAACCCTATTTAGGATATCGGATATTATCGAACCCGTTTAGATGCGGTTTGGTGTAGTTTAGGGGCTAATTTGATTGTTGGGCCTTAGGGACAAAATTGGAATGGTATGGTGGAAATTTAAAGGCCAATTGAGGCCTGGAATGTGTTGGTTTATATGTTGTAATTTTCTGTTGGGTGCGTAAATTGGGTGATTTGATTCGGCGAGTAATTGCGTGAAATTGTCGTGTGGTGCCATGAATTGTTGTGCCATGATTTGCAAAGAAAATGACGTGTTTGGTGATGGTTGTATGTGTGTATGTGGGCTGAATTGAAATAGTTGGATTGGGTGTATTTGTGTGCATTTAATTAATGCCCGAGTGTGCGCACATGTGAGATTTGAGACATGTGATGTGCGTATGATCGCTAAAAGACCCTAATGTGTGTTTACGCGAGGAACAGATAAAATATGGTGTGCTGGCATGTTCGCGTGATTACTAAATCCCTGAGGCGTGTTTACGCGGGGAATTGAACCAGCCTAAGGTGTGTTTACGCGGGTCGTGATACGACTGTGGGTTCGGGCCTAAGCCGTGTTATGCTCGGGTTGCGATCAGTAAGCCTAATGCGTGTTTACGCGAGCTGAGGAAAGAAAGTGAGAATGGGATCGGGCCTAAGGCGTGTTTACACAGGTTGCAATTAGTAGGCCTGATGCGTGTTTACGCGGGCTGAAGAAAGTGATGGAATATGAGATGGTACGATGCAGCAAGCTAAATGAAAATAATGTGGTGGTGCATGAATGAGTGTGAATTGCGAAGTTCGGAGATGTTATGTGTTTAACATGTGCTTTCGAGTATGAGATTGGGTTAGAAAGTGCATGTGGTTTATAAATATGAATTTAAGACTAATGTACAGATTGCGTATATTGAGAGCCCATGTAAGTGCGATTGTGTGGATGTTGTTTGTATGTTGCTTGATTTGGTGTCTGGAATACGTGGTAGCCTAGGTGGGGTTTAGGTTATCAATTTATTGAGAAGTGTCTCATGGTTGTTTCAACCAACGATTTCAAAGCCCCCGCCTGAGCCATGAACCTTCCGCCACTACCGCCGCAGCGTTTTGGGATTCCTATGCACACCGACCATGATGTTGTCAAGTACCATGTACATGATAATTTTACCTGGGTTAAGCATACTACAGTAGTATGGGTAGATATAGGACTACCTCTTCAGCAGGCCCATACTTACATTGCCTGGATGTTTCGGGATGGGATGGACAAGTTCGGCCCCATCCGTGGATTTGATGTCCCATTTGATGGAGTTGGCAATTGGGATCCGTCAGCTGTACCCCCTGTAACATCCTGAATTTCAACCCATTTTCGAGATCAATGAAATTGATATTATTTCTCATTTCATTTTAGTAAGTCTCGCCCAGAGCTGATCACTCTCGAGATATTAACCAATGGGGAATGGCTAACTAGGAAAATGGTACGTAGACCGGGAACTCAACTGCGAATCGAGCGCCGATTCCGAGAAATGACAAGGAAATATTTTGGGCCAATGTGAGCCGATCCTAGGAAGATCACGGATTTGGTTTGGCCAATGACGTATGATCAGATCACGAGTGGTTCCGCACGACCGAGAGTACTCATGGCGAACAATCCCGAACTTAAACCGAACGATCACGACTTTCGGAACTAGCGATAATTCCTCACATTTTCCCGGTAATCGAGACTGTCACGAATCGAGTAACCCTAGGTCGATACGCATAACCCCTAAACAGCCGCCCGTTAGTGAGAAACCCTAAAATTAAGGTTGAGCGATTTTGATCGCGAAATTGGATCCAGACTTGGACGTCGAATTTCGTCGACGTATGCTACTATTTTGCGAGGACAATGTCGTTTTGGTGTGGCCAACCATATTAGGGATCAGCATGGTCAAAAAATGGAAATTCGGCCCGAAATCGGAAAATTACCATTTTACCCCTGACCTCACAATGGCATTCCGAATTTTGGACAATTATTGGAGGGTAAAATAGACCTGTGGACCTCCATTATTGCTGAAAATATTGGACTACATTACCCCTAGATATTTCTTCAAGACTTGACATTGGCCATTGGATCAAAGGGCATGATGGGAATTTTTGGGAAATAGGTCAACCACTCCACTAAATCTATATACTCTCTACTCACTCTCTCTCTTCCTCATTTCTTTGCCTTCAAGCCAGCCACCTCTCTCTCTCGCTCTCCCATTCTCACCGGCTTTCCCTTGCTCAGCCGTGACCAGCGCCGCCCGCTGGTGCCGCACGCCGCCGTGCCGCTAACCCGCCTTACCTCGCCTTGCACCACCATCACCTCCAGCCACTTCCTCTCCCACGCCTCACTCCCTCTTCCGCTTTATTTCCCCTTGACCGCGTCAGAAGCAAGCCGCAGGAGTGTCACCGCCGCCGAGCGCCGATTGCCGCCGCTCTAATACCAACCGATCATCACTCATTCTCTCTCATTCTCTTCATTTCTATTTCCACCCCTCTCGGCCACGTGTGGGGAAGCCACGCTGGAGCGCCACTATCCACCGTTGCTGCGCGCGCCCGTCACCGCCAAGCTGCGCCCACCGTCCGCCCGAGCGCCGCACCACCACCTCATCCGACCACCATTCCCTCTCTCCCTTGTCCCATGACACTCAGACCAGCCATACCTTCGTCGGATCAACCCCTTCGCCAACGTGAACCGACTGCCACCGCTTCAAGCGCCGCCATGGAAGCGACCAGAACACCGCCGCTATTTCCACCGCACACCGGCGATCAGCCGCCCGTTCCCTGCCAAACTAGCCTTGTTCAGAGCTTAGGTGATCAAGTGAGTAATTACCTCTAAACCCTAATTAGGATAATTAAGCATTTCTAGATAGGTTTAGCGTGTTTTAGGGTTAATTAGGGTGATTTTGGATGTGATTAGTGGGCTGGTGATTAGAGGCTGAATTAGTAAATGTTTTGGGAGATTAATTGGCTGATTTCAAGGAGGATTAGTGCCCTAGAATGGGCTGTTCAATGCTGGAAAATTTGGATCAAATAGAGTTCAATTTGGGTCAAATTGTTGTTTAATGCCATGTTGCATGCCTAGGGAGGCCGAGATTGAGAAGCATTGGCGGGCTGAGTGTATGTGCGATGGTGCCGTTTTAATCGCATGATTTATGAGTACTAATTATATGCCATGCCGAGTGTACTAAATTGAGCAATTTTATATGTGGATGTGGCATATCAAGCATACTAGATTATGAATTGAGCACGTCGTGGCATTGATTGAGCATATTGTGATGCGCATTGTCTTGGTCTTGAACGGGTATGTGACTACTTGCCATTGAGTGCTCATTGTGCATTGAGTGATTGCCCGAGTGCTGGACTGCATGACCACGCATTTCGTATGCTGAGCATTGGCTTGAGACGAAAAGTGTGTGAGTATGCATGCCTGACATGAGCATGTGATCACCTAATCGCCCTGATGCGTTTTACGCGGGGTTGATAAGAATTGGCTGTGTGTACGTGTGATCACATAAAGCCCTAATGCATTTTACGCAGGGTATTGAACCCATCATGATGCATTTTACGTGGGATGATGCCCGGATTACCAGAAGACGACCAGCCTAATGCGTTTTACGAGGGCTAGAGACATTAGGCCTGATGCGTTTAACGCGGACTAGGAAGTGTTGGATTTGATATAGACCCGATGCGTTTTACACGAGTCGTACCTGATGCATTTTACGCAGGTCAAACTCTTAATGAGAAATTGGCAGTGTGCAAGTGTGCATCATTGAGCCGAATCATGAGCATGGACATATTGATGACATATGTGTGCAATGGTGCATTCATCAGTGTGCAGGCATGTGTGTAATGGTAATCGGCGTGTGATCCAGACATCAAGGAGCATGAGCATGTGTATGGCGTACGTGTGACTAAGCATGTTCGCGTATGTGCCATTATTGTGATTATCTTTATGCCTAACCTATAGGGTTGTTGTGCTCGATCTGGGCCCGAGGGCCTAGGTCATTTGATTATTGTTGTGGTTACGTGATTGTTTGCCTATCAGAAGGTGCATGTTAGCCTAGTTTAGGTTTAGGGGGTTTTACTCACTGAGATTCGTCTCACGGTTGTTTAAACCCAAATTTTTACACCACCGACCATGAAGATATCCGCAGTACCTATTCGTTTTGGGATCCCTTACCGGATAGACTGGGAGGAAATGGAGTACCCCATAGGGAACGGGGGTACATATGTTCGGTACTTTAGGACAGTTTGGGTTGATGCGGGTGAGCAGCTTGACCAGGCCTACAAGTGCATCGGCTGGTGTTTTAGAGATGATATCGGGACCTACAGACCTTTCCAGACTTTTGATGTCCCGTTTAACAAGTTAGGAGATCCTGACCCTCAGTGTCTCGATGGGGACTTGGCGAGCCCTGACTATTCGCCCGAGGGGAGTCCTAGTGCAGATGGATGAACCGGACCCGATGGAGGAGGAGCCGATGGACTGGGACTTAGACCCAAAACCAATGGATTTGGAGGATGAGCCAGAGCCGATGGAGCAAGATCTCGAGCCTAAGACCGAGCTGGAGAAGGATGGTTCAAACGGAGAGTCATCCGGGATCGACACCGAGTTGGAGTCCATGGAGTCTGAGCCAGAGTTGTCCAAGAGTTCTTCCAACTCGTCACGATCTAACCCAAACTGGGAGCCTTAGAGTAGACTTTAGACCCTAGTTGGTGGGGCCGACACTTTTTGACCGTAGCCCTCCTTTAAGTATAATTTGACCACACCGAGCCACCTACCCCTCTTTGTCGTGGTGGTCTTGACCCGTTTTTGTTCAATGGATGTTCTCTGTATATGGTTCCTTGTTGTTAATGCAATTGTATGTCCTATATATCATGTTCTTGTGTTGCTATCATTGGTCTCGTGTTTTATTGTACCGGTGTTTATTTATATTACTTCCGCATGTGTCTTGATCTCTGTGTTGGGTAATGGGTCGACGACGCGTCCTAAGATGTCGCACAATTACAACCTCGGATGAGATGCTCGCGTGCCGTAGGGTTCGGGGCATGACATCCCCCGTAAGACTTGGTATCAGAGTAAGGTCAGCTCGATCCAATTAGATCGAAGCCTAGAGTGATAAGGAGCGATGACTTTAGGTAGCCAGTAGAGAGATCTTGTGTGCTACATGTACCTCCTGACTATTTGTGTCTTGATTTATTGGTTGTTTGAGCCGACCCGTAAGTGCAAGTGCGACAGGACCTGAAGTAAGTACGCATATCTCCTTGGTTGAAGTCTTGTGTTGTTGGTGCTTAGCCGCATGCTGAGTAGTTGTTTGGTTGTTGTGTTAGTTTCCTGCTTAGGACCTTAGATCGTTTTAGCTGAGCTTAGGTCTCTAATTCCTAAGTGGAATTATAGCAGGTAGGTGAGTAGCAAGGACTGTAAGGATGAACAGAAGAAGGGGAAAGGAACCCCAAGGTTAGTCCAGTGCGGTAGGCCAAGAGACCAGATACCCAAGACTAGATGATGTGATTCAGACCCTACAGGAGATAGGGAATATTATAAGCATGCAAGCTCAAGAGAGAGCCACCGCTATTGCCCAAGCCGCTGAGGCTGCAGCAACTGCTGCTGTGAATGGGAATAATGCCAATCTAGGGTAAGCTCAAATGATGGGGAATAGACAGATGCACCATTTAGTAAAACAGTTCTTAAAGCTGGAACCGCCAAAGTTTAATGGAAGATGTGACCCCGAAGCTGCCCCAAGTTGGATGGAAGAGTTATTGGATGAAAGGGCATTCAAGGTAATAGGATGCACTGAGACAAAGAAAGTGACCCTGGCGGTGTATCAATTGCAAGATAATGCAAACGATTGGTGGAAGGCCACTAGGGATAGGGTGTTTCTAGAAGGGACAGCCCAGACTTGGATCGCATTTACTGAAAGTTTTTATGGGAAATATTTCTCTGAGAACGCCCAAGAAAGGAAACTGGCGAAATTCATGAGACTCCTCCAAGGACAGATGACAATAGATCAGTATGAAGCGGAATTCACCAGATTGTCTAAGTTTGCACCTAGAATGGTGGAGAATTCGCAAGATAAGGTTCGAAGATTCCAGGATGGGCTGAAGCCGGATCTTTGAAGTCAAATGATTTCCCTGAATATCCGTGACTACGAAGAAATGTACGAACGAGCTCAAGCCATCGAACGAGATCAAATGAAAAAGGCAGCCGCTTCTGGGTTGCGGTTTGCCCATAATAGGGACAACCGCCGTCTCAGGAAGAAGTCGATTGTGAGAAACAGATAATTCGTCCCACTAGCTAGGAGAAACATTGGGAAACCGAGCCACCAGTAGAACAGGTTTGGGGTTTGCTTTAAATGTGGAAGTTTGGAGCATCAGATCAGGAATTGTCCCCAGCAACGCCCCACAAGACCTCCAATGCAACCACAGCAACCCCGAATTGGAAACCAAGTCGAAAATCCCCTACCGGCCATTTAGGGTCGACTACCAATGCAAGGACGAGTTTATGCGATGGCGCAAAGAGAGGCCGAAAACGCGCCGGGCATGGTCATAGGTACAGTTTCTCTCTATGATCATGCTGCGCATGCCTTATTTGATCCGAGGGCAACCCATTCGTTTATAGCGGAGCAATTTGTTAGACTTGTTGGAATTAAGTCTGTTATGCGTAAGACAATGCTATGTGTGACGACCCCACTGCATGATAAGGTGTTAGTTTCGTTGGGGTGTCCTAACTGTAAGATAGTGATTTAGGGTAGAGAAGAAAGTATCAACTTGGCAGTATTGGCCATGTTCGATTTTGACATGATAATAGGAATAGATTGGCTAGTGAGGCAAAAAGCCGTGATGGATTGTGGCAATAGGACAATCCAATTTAACCCAGTCGGACGTCCTAGATTTGAATTTTAGAGAAACCGAGGAGGAACCTCGATCTCTTGGATTTCCTCGCTCGAGGTGACCAAGTTATTGGATGAACGTTGTGAAGGATATCTGGTGAATGTAGTCGATCCAACGATAGCGGAACCTAAATTGGAAGAGATACCCATAGTGTGCAATTTCCCCGAGGTCTTTCCTCAGGAATTGCTGGGTTTGCCACCAGAGCAGGAAGTGGAGTTCGTAATTGAATTAGCCCTAGGTACCGAGCCAATCTCGAAGGCACCATATCGAATGTCCTTATCAGAATTGAAAGAATTGAAGGTCCATATGCAAGAACTACTGGACAAGGGTTTTATCCACCCCAGTGCGTCTCCGTGGAGAGCGCCGGTCCTATTTGTAAGGAAGAAGGACAGGACATTGAGGTTGTGTATAGATTACCGGCAGTTGAATCAGGTAACGGTTAAGAATAAGTATCCACTATCGAGGATCGATGACCTGTTCGATCAGTTGTAAGGAGCCTCAGTGTTTTCCAAGATCGATCTACGAACAGGGTATCACCAGCTGAGAATCAGGAAGGAGGATACACCCAAGATTGCTTTTAGGACGAGGTACGGGCACTATGAGTTTTCAGTAATGCCTTTTAGTCTAACGAATGCCCCAGTCACTTTCATGGATCTAATGAATCAAGTATTCAAGAAATTATTGGATCGATTCGTCATCGTCTTCATTGATGACATATTGGTATACTCGAAGAGCCCCGAGGAGCATGAAGTGCATTTGACTGAGGTATTAAGAACCTTAAGAGAACATGCACTATACGCCAAGTTCAGTAAGTGCGAGTTCTTGCTTAACAGAGTAGCATTCTTTGGACACATAATCTCTGGAGATGGGATTTCTGTGGACCCGACAAAGATTGAGGCAGTAACTAAGTGGCTAAGACCAACGTCAGTGACGGAGATTCGAAGTTTCCTAGGTCTAGCTGGCTATTATCAACGTTTCGTGAAAAGATTCTTGCCGATAACCATGCCATTGACACGGCTACTTAAGAAGGAAGCCAAGTTCGAGTGAGATGACAAGTGCAAAAGAAGTTTTCAAGAGCTGAAGCATAGGCTGACAACCGACCCGGTGCTGACCATCCCTTCCGGACAAGGAGGATTTGAAGTTTATAGTGATGCTTCATTAAGAGGACTTGGTTGTGTATTGATGCAGCACAGAAGAGTAGTAGCACATACGTCACGCCAGTTGAGGCCACATGAGATGAATTATCCGACGCATGACTTTAAACTAGCCGCGATTATCTTCACACTCAAAATTTAGAGGCACTGCTTGTACAGAGAAAAGTTCCAGATTTACAGAGATCATCAGAACCTCAAGTATTTCTTTTCGCAAAAGGAATTAAATATGAGGCAGCGCCGATAGATGGAACTTCTGAAAGATTACGACTGCAATATTCTGTATCATCCTGGAAAAGCGAATCAAGTAGCAGATGCACTAAGTCATAAGTCGAGTATGGCGCACATGATGGTCAAGGAGTGGACCTTATTGGAAAGGCTAAGAAACTCAGAATTCAAATTTGAGGTGAGCCAAATGTCGAACCTATTGGCTGCATTGAGGATCGAACCAGAAATCTAGGCAAAGATTAAGGAATTGCAGTCTACGGACCAAGAAATCCAAAAGATTGTGGACATGGATGCTGCTAAGAGAAGACAAGAATTCCAAGTGTCTGAGGACGGAATTCTGAAGTTCCGCAGACGACTATGTGTACCCGATGATGCGAAGCTTAAAAAAGAAATTCTAAGAGAGGCACATCGCAGCAATTATAGTATCCACCCAGGCAATACAAAGATGTACCAGAATCTAAGATAACACTACTGGTGGAATGGAATGAAGATGGATGTGGCTAAGCACGTGGCAAAATGCCTGACGTGTCAATAGGTAAAAGCATAGCATTGCAAGCCCAGAGGGCTATTACGACCATTAGAGATCCCTGAATGGAAATGGGAACACATTACAAAGGATTTTGTCATAGGGTTACCAAAAAGCCAGAGAGGGCACAATTCCATATGGGTGATAGTAGATCAACTGATTAAATCAGCGCACTTCTTGGCAGTGCGAAAGGATTTTAAATTGGAAAAGTCTGCAGAGTTGTATGTACGACAGATCGTCAGATTACATGGAGTACCAGTAACGATCACGTCGAACCGTGATCCGAGATTTACGGCCAACTTCTGGAAAAGTTTATAAACGGTTTTAGGAACCAAATTGCAATTCAGTACGGCCTATCATCCCCAGACGAATGGCCAATAGGAAAGGACGATCCAGACTCTTGAAGACATGTTGCGTACCCGTGTATTAGATTTCCAAGGCAAATGGGAAGAGCAGCTACACTTAGTTGAGTTTGCTTACAACAACAGTTAACCAACAGAGTATCCATATGGCACCGTTTGAGGCCTTATATGGCAGAGCGTGTAGGACGTCGATATGTTGGGACGAAGTTGGTGAACGAAGTATAATGGGCCTAGAATTGGTACAATAGACGATTGAAGCTATTGAGACTATTCACGAAAGATTAAGGACGGCACAAAGTCGCCAGAAAAGTTATGCCGATCGGAGACGACGACCCTTGAAGTTTCAAGTTGGAGACCATGTGTTTCTCAAGGTGTCGCCAATGAAAGGATTGTCTCAATTTGGCAAGAAAGAAAAGCTAAGCCCGAGGTATGTCGGTCCATTTGAGATTTTGGAGAAGATCGGCGATATGGCTTACCGACTTGCCTTGCCGCCTAATCTATCCCAAATGCACAATGTATTCCACGTGTCGATATTGAGAAAGTACAAACCAGACCTGACTCACGTTCTGAAGTACAAAGAGATAGATGTGGACGACAGAATATCGTACATGGAGAGGCTAGTCAGGATCGAGATCAGAAAAGATCGAGTGCTACGCAACAAAACGATCCCGATGGTCAAGGTAGTTAGGGAGACCATAGAACTGAAGATGCCACCTGGGAGAGCGAAGAGGTAATGCGACGTCAACACCTCTACTTGTTTGAGTATATAGGCTTAGATTGCAAATTTTGAGGACGAAATTTTTGTAAAAGGGGAAGAATTGTAACATCCTGAATTTCAATCCATTTCCGGGATCAATGAAATTGATATTATTTCTCATTTCATTTTAGTAAGTCTCGCCCGGAGCTGATCACTCTCGGGATACTAACCGACGGGGAATGGCTAACTAGGAAAACGGTACGTGGACCAAGAACTTGACCGCTAATCGAGCACCGATTCCGAGAAACGACAAGGAAATATTTTGGGCCAATGTGAGCCGATCCTAGGAAGGTGACGGATTTGGTTTGGCCAACAACGTACGATCGGATCGCGGGTGGTTCCACACGACCGAGAGTACGCGTGACGAACAATCTTGAACTTAAACCGATCGATCGCAACCTCCGGAACTAGCGATAATTCCTCGCGTTCTCTCTGTAATCGAAACAGTCACGACTCGAGTAACCCTAGGTCGATATGCGTAACCTCTAAGTAACCGCCCATTAGTGAGAGA
The DNA here is from genome assembly GCA_024500025.1 of Syzygium aromaticum. Lineage (NCBI taxonomy): Eukaryota > Viridiplantae > Streptophyta > Magnoliopsida > Myrtales > Myrtaceae > Syzygium > Syzygium aromaticum. Next base: position 15,711,603 of record CM044886.1, read on the forward strand.
TCATAAAATTGACGTTGAGCGATTTTGATCGCGAAATTGGATCCGGACTTGGTCGTCGAATTTCATGGACGTACGCAACTATTTTGCAAGGACGACGTCGTTTTGGTGTGGCTAACCATATTAGGGATCGGTATGGTCGAAATATGGAAATTCGACCCGGAATTGGAAAATTACCATTTTACACCTGAGCCTGACAATGGCATTCCGAATTTTGGACAATTATTTGAGGGTAAAATGGACATGTAGACCTCCATTATTGCTGAAAATGTTGGACTACATTGCCCCTAGATATATCTTCAAGACTTGACATTGGCTATTGGATTGAAGGGCATGATGGGAATTTTTGGCAAATAGGTCAACCACTCCACTAAGTCTATATACACTCCACTCACTCTCTCTCTTCCTCATTTCTTTGCCTTCAAGCCAGCCACCTCTCTCCCTCACTCTCCCAATCTCGCCGACTCTCCCTTGCTCGGCCGTGACCACTGCCGCCAGCTGGTGCCACACGCCGTCGTGCCGCCGCCCCGCCTTGCCTCGCCTTGCACCACCATCACCTCCGGCCACTCCCTCTCCCACGCCTCGCTCCCTCTTCCTCTCCATTTCCCCTTGGCCACGTCAAAAGCAAGCCGCTAAAGCGTCGTTGCCGCCGAGCTCCGATTGCCGCCGCGCCACCACCAACCAATCATCACTCATTCTCTCTCATTCTCTTCCTCTCCATTTCCACCCCTCTCGGCCGCGTGTAGGGAAGCCATGCCGAAGCGCCACTACCCGCCGTTGCCGCCTGCGCCCGTCACTACCAAGTTGCGCCCGCCGTCCGCCCGAGCACCATACCACCACCTCGTCCGACCACCATTCCCTCTCTCCCTCATCCTATGACACTCAGACCAGCCGCACCTTCATCGGATCAACCCCTTCGCCACCGTGAACCAACCGCCGCCACCTTAAGCGCCGCCGCGGAAGCCACCGGAACACCGTCGCTATTTCCGCCACACGCCGGCGATCAGCCGCCTGTTCCCCGCCGAACCAACCTTGCTCGGAGCTTAGGTGATTAAATGAGTAATTACCTCTAAATCCTAATTATGATAATTAAGCATTTCTAGATAGGTTTAGGGTGTTTTAGGGGTTAATTAGGGTGATTTTAGATGTGATTATTGGGCTGGTGATTAGAGGTTGAATTAGTGACGTTTTGGGAGATTAATTGGCTGATTTCAAGGAGGATTAGTGCCCTAGAATGGGCTGTTCAATGCTAGAAAGTTTGGGTCAAATGGAGTTCAATTTGGCTAAGTTGGAATTAAGTCGGGAAATTGTCGTGATTGTTTGCTAATTGCCTGCTTTGTGATCATTCTCTATTGATATTGAGATGCCATATTGCATGCCAATGGAGGCCAAGATTGAGAAACATTGGCGGGCCGAGTGTATGTGCGATGGTGCCGTTTTAATCGCATGATTTATGAGTACTAATTATATGACATGCCGATTGTACTAAATTGAGCAATTTTATATGTGGATGTGGCATATCAAGCATGCTAGATTGTGAATTGAGCACGTTGTGGCATTGATTGAGCATGTTGTGATGCCTATTGTCTTGGCCTTGAACTTGTATGTAACTACTGGGCATTAAGTGCTCATTGTGCATTGAGTGATTGCCTGAGTGCTGGATTGCAAGACCACACATTTCGCATGCTGAGCATTGGCTTGAGATGAAAAGTGTGCGAGTATGCATGCCTGACATGAGCATGTGATCACTTAATCGCCCCGATGCATTTTATGCGGGGTTCAGATAAAAATTGGTTGTATGTACGTGTGATCACATAAAGCCCTGATGCGTTTTACGAGGGGTATTGAACCCATCTTGCCGAAAGATGACTAGCCTAATGCTTTTTACGTGGGTTTTTGGTTCGTATGAGGAGATCGGTGTTGCGCTTGAAGCGTTTTACGCGGGCTAGAGACATTGGGCCTGATGCATTTAACGTAGGCCAAGAAGTGCTGGATTTGATGTAGACCTGATGCATTTTACGCAGGTCGAACTCTTAATGAGAAATTGGCAGTGTGCAAGTGTGCATCGTTGAGCCGAATCATAAGCATGGGCATATTGATGACATATGTGTGCAATGGTGCATTGACCAGTATGTAGGCATGTGCGTAACGGTGATCGGCGTATGATCCAAACATCAAGGAGCATGAGCTTGTGCATGGCGTACGTGTGACTGAGCATGTTCACGTATGTGCCATTATTGTGATTCTCTTTATGCCTAACCTGCAGGGTCGTTGCGTTCGATCTGGGCCCAAGGGCCTGGGTCATTTGATTATTGTTGTGGTTGCGTGATTGTTTGCTGTCAGGAGGTGCATATTAGCCTAGTTTAGGTTTAGAAGGTTTTCCTCGCTAAGATTCGTCTCACGATTGTTTAAACCCAAATTTTCAAACCCTTGGCTCAAAAGATGTCCACAGTACCTATTCGTTTTGGGATCCCTTACCGGATAGACCGGGAGGAGACAAAGTACCCCGTAGGGAACGGGGATACATATGTGAGGTACTTTACAACAGTTTGGGTTGATATGGGCAAGCAGCTTGACTAGGCACACGAGTATATTGGTTGGTGTTTTAGAGATGATACCGGGACCTACAAACCTTTCCGGACTTTTGATGTCCCGTTTAACGAGTTAGGAGATCCTGACCCTCAATGTCCCGATAGGGACTTGGCGAGCCCTGACTATTCGCCCGTGGGGAGTCCTAGTGCGAATGTCGGACCCGATGTCTGAGAGATGGATGAACCGGACTCGATGGAGGAGGAGCCGGTGGACTAGGACTCAGACCCAGAACCGATGGATTTGGAGGATGAGCTAGAGCCAATAGAGTAGGACCTCGAGCCTGCGGCCGAGCTGGAGGAGGATGGTTTAGACAGAGAGTCATCCGGGATCGACACCGAGTTGGAGTCCATGGAGTCCGAGCCAGAGCCATCCGAGAGTTCTTCTAATTCGTCAGGATCCAACCTAAACTGGGAGCCTTAGAGTAGACCTTAGACCCTAGTTGGTGGAGTCGACACTTTTTTGCTGTAGCCCTCCTTTAGGTATAGTCCGACCGCACCGAGCCACCTACCCCTCTTTGTCGTGGTGGCCTTGACCCGTTTTTGTTCAATGGATGTTCTCTATATATGGATATTGCATATGGTTCCCCATTGTTAATGCAATTGTATGTTCTGTATATCATGTTCTTGTGTTGCTACCCTTGGTCACGTGTTTTATTGTACGGGTGTTTATTTATATTGCTTCTGGTTGTGTCTTGATCTCTGTGTTGGGTATTAGGTCAGCGACGCGTCATAGGATGTTGCACAATTACGACCTCTGTTAGGATGCTCGCGTGCCGTAGGATTAGGGGCGTGACACCCCCTCCCAATGGCAAGATGACTAGTTTGGAGACTAATCTAGCTCAGTCTAGACATCAGCCTGCACCTACAGCACCCGATGCTTCGGTGGCTGAACCAGACCCGGAGCCAAAAGAATCCCAATCAGGATATGAACCAATGGATGTGGATCTAGGTGTAATACCCGAGGAAGGGCCGGAGGAGGAGTATGAGAAGGCCCCTAAGGAGGAACCAGAGGCGGAGGAGGAGGATGAACCAGCAACCAAGCTAGAGGAGGATAGGGAGAAGTCTGATGAGGAGCAGTGGATTGAGGCCCCTCTAGAGTCGGGGGATGAGGATAACCTGATAAAAATTGAGGCTGACTCGGAGTCTTTGGATAAGCACGTGCCTGAAGAGGATTCAAATAAAGATTCTAAGGAGAGTGAGTCAGAGTGGACACTATCTTGAGGGCGTAGGGGCTAGTTTTTTGAAGTTGAGTGAGAGTTTAGATGTGTCCCATTTTTGGCGTGGTGCTTACCCATGCTACTGATCTTTTGCGATGTCGATGATTTGTAGTTTGGTAGCTCGGTGTGCATATATGCTTTGTGGATTGTAAATGGCGGTTGTGATATAAGTTTGAATTGTAAATGGATATTGTATATATATCGAGGTATAGTTTAATGTTTGGTGGTTTAGCAATATATTCTCCCTAGTACCCCTAGTCAAATAATGTATGGGTGTTTACTATTTCCGTCACGATTTATCTCTGATGGGATTGTTTGGGTCGGCAACGTTTCTTAGGACGTCACACTAATTCGACCGAAGAGGGATGCTGCAAGCTCGATGGGGATTCGGGGCGTGACATCCCCATTCGAATTGGTATCAGAGACAGGACAGCTCAATCTAAGTCGATCGAAGCCTCGAGTGATAAGGAGTGAAGACCCTAGGATAATTGTAGTTGGTTAGGGAGACCTTAGTGAGCCATAGGTGTGTCTAGCGCTCGCATATCTCTAGACCGTTTGCCATGATTGCTGATTGAATTGAGTGTTATAATGATTGAAGTGCAGGTGCGTCTGGACCTAAGGTATGTACACGAAGCTTGTTGATTGTGATTTTGTGTTGTGATGGTGGATTCCCTGCTAAGTGGATTATTGTCGTAATTCACTGCCTAAGACTATACTAGTTTAGTTGGCCTAGGTCTCTAATTCCTATATTGAATTATAGCAGGTAGAAAAGTGATAGAAATTGGGACAATGAGTAGGGAAGGAAGAGGTGTAGGAAGAGGAACAAGAAGAAGCACAGGAAGAGGTGTAGGAAAAGGAGTAAGAGGTCATGGTGGTGCTCGAGCTAGAGCTGTAGAGGACCTCGGAGTTGATGCTAGAGTTGCAGTAAACTCCAGAATGGATGGAATTTTAAGGGCACTTAAGGAAGTCGGGACTTTGATGGGCAGGCAGACTCAAGAGAGAGATGCCACTATTGCCCAAGCGGTTGAGGCCGCCGCAACCATTGTCATCAATGGCAACAATGGAAATTAGGGGCAAGTGAATGTGAATAGATAGATGCATCAACTAATGGAACAGTTTTTGAAATTAAAGCCCCCTAAGTTTGATGGTAGAGGTGATCTGGAGGCTGCATTGCTATGGGTAGAAAAGTTGGAAAAAGCTTTTGAGGTATTGGGATGTACAAATGAGAAAAAAGCAACATTAGCAGTGTATCAATTGCAAGGAAATGCAAGTAATTGATAGAAAGCCACTAGAGGAAGGGTGTTTCCGATTGGTGCCGCCTCGACTTGGGTGATGTTTGTGGAAACCTTCAATGGTAAGTATTTTTCTGAGAGTACCCGGGAACAGAAGTTGGAGGAGTTCATAAGGCTTCGTCAGGGGCAGAGAACAGTGGATCAGTACAAGGCTAAATTCACTCGATTAGCTAAGTTTGTCCCAAGGATGGTGGAGGATCCATTGGATAGAGCTCGGAGGTTCCGAGATGGTTTAAAACCGGACCTTCGCAGCCAAATGATTTCTCTGAATTTAAGGGATTATAATGAGGTATACGAGCGAACTCAAGCATTTGAGCATGACTTAGCGGATAGAGCCACTGCATCTAGGTCGAGGTACGTTTCAGCTAGGGACAATTGGAATCTCAGGAAGAGACCGATGTCGGGGAATCAGCGTCTTATTCCTTCCGTTAGGAGGAATACCGAAAAGCCGATTCGTTATCAAGGTGCTGTGTGCCAGTCATGCGGTGGAAGACATAGAACTGGACCTTGTCCGAGTAGGAGCATTATATGTTATAGATGTGGCGGAGTGGGCCACCAAGCAAGAAACTATCCCAATAACAGACAAGCTAGGCCATCTATACTGCCGCCATCGCCCCGAGTTGGAAATCAAGTTGGGCCGCCCGTACCCACGAACCAGAACAAGCTACCGACTCAAAGACGAGTATATGCAATGGCTAAAAGGAAAGCTGAGAATGCGTCAAGCGTAGTCACAAGTACGGTCTCTCTCTATGATCATGCTGCATATGCTTTATTCGATCCGGGGGCGTCACATTCGTTCGTGTCTGAACAGTTTGTTAGATTGACTGGTATGGAGCCGCGATTGCTTGATGTTATGTTGTGTGTTACCACCACATTGAATGATAAGATTTTAGTCTCGTTGGGTGCCTAAACTGTAAGATTGTAATTGGTGATAGGGAAGAGAGAATTAATTTAGCAGTTCTAGCGATATACGATTTCGATGTGATAGTAGGCATGGATTGGTTGGTTAAACAAAGGGCGGTAATGGATTCTAGTAGCAAGGTGATCCAATTTAATCCCATTGGACATCCTAGATTTGAATTTGTAGGAAATTAAGGAGTAACCTCGATCTCATGGATTTCATCGCTAGAAATGACTAAGTTGTTGGACAAAGGATGTGAAGGGTTTCTAGCGGTTGTGATTGATTCGACGGCTGAGGAGCCGAGGCCAAAGGACATAGCCATGGTGCGCGATTATCCCGATGTCTTTCCTCAAGAATTGCAGGAATTGCCACCAGAAAGAGAAGCGGAGTTTGTAATCGAATTGGCCCCTGGGACTGAGCCAATCTCGAAGGCACCTTATAGAATGTCGTTGTCGGAGTTAAAAATGCAAATGCAAGAGTTATTGGATAGAGGATTCATTCGTCCAAGTACGTCTCCATGTAAGTCTCCATGGGGAGCGCCGGTCCTATTTGTGAGGAAGAAGGATGGGTCACTGAGATTATATATTGATTACTAGCAATTGAATCAAGTGACGATTAAGAATAAATATCCTCTGCCAAGAATAGATGACTTGTTTGATCAATTGCAAGGGGCAAGGGGCTTCGGTATTTTCTAAGATTAATTTAAGAACGGGATATCACCAATTGAGGATTATAAAGGAGGACATACCAAAAACGGCATTCAAGACGAGATATGGACATTATGTGTTTACAGTAATGCCGTTTGGATTGACAAATACCCCTTCTACATTTATGGACTTAATGAATCGGGTGTTTACGGAATTTTTAGACCAATTCGTCATAGTCTTCATAAACGACATATTGGTGTACTCGAAGAGTCCAGAGGAGCATGAATTTCATTTGAGTAAGGTTTTACAGACCTTGGGGGAACACGCACTATATACTAAGTTTAGTAAGTACAAGTTCTAGCTCAATCGAGTAGCATTTCTTGGACACATGTTCTCTGGAGAAGGAATCTCAGTAGATCCAACGAAGATTGAGGCTATAATGAAGTGGCCAAGACCAACGACGATAACTGAAGTTCAAAGCTTTTTGGGTTTGGTCAGATATTACCAACGCTTCGTGGAAAGGTTTTTGGCAATAGCAACACCGTTGACACATTTATTAAAAAAGGAAACAATGTTTGAATGGATCGACAAATGTGAAAGAAGTTTTCAGGAATTAAAGTATAGATTGACGATGGCACCGGTATTGACTATTCCATTAGGACTAGGAGGATACGAAATTTATGGCGACGTGTCGTTGAAAGGATTGGGGTGTGTACTCATGCAAAATGGACAAGTAGTGGCTTATGCGTCAAGACAATTAAAACCGCATGAGTTGAACTATCCGACGCATGACTTGGAATTAGCCGCAATAGTGTTCGCCCTAAAGATTTGGCGACACTATCTGTGTGGAGAGAAATTTTAGATTTATACTGACCATAAGAGCCTCAAGTATTTGTTTTCTCAAAAGGAATTAAATATGAGGCAGTGTCATTGGATGGAATTGCTGAAGAGCTATGATTGTGATATTTTATATCACCCCGGAAAGGCTAACCGGGTAGCAGATGCATTAAGTCAGAAGTCAAGCATCACGCACTTGATGGTCAAGGATTGGACCTTGTTGGAAAAAGTACGAGACTCGGAATTTAAGTTTGAAGTACGTCAAGTCTCGAGTTTGTTAGCCACGCTAAGGATCGAACCGGAAATTCAATCTAAGATTAAGGCTCTATAATCTACGGACCAAGAGACGTAGAAGATTTTGGAGATGGATGCTACTAAGAGGAAACCAGACTTCTAAGTATCCGAGGATGAGATCTTGAAGTTCTGAGGACAATTATGCGTGCTTGACGATGCAGAACTTAAGGAAGGGATTTTTTCGAAAGCACACCGTAGTAATTATAGCATCCACCACGGTAGTACGAAAATGTATCAGAATTTGAGGCAGTTTTATTAGTGGAATGGCATGAAAGTGGACATAGCCAGACATATGGCTAAGTGTTTGACGTGCCAGCAAGTGAAAACACAACAATGTAAGCCTAGAGGATTGTTGCGACCCTTGGAAATCCCAGAATAGAAATGAGAACATATTACTATGGATTTTGTGATGGAATTGCCAAGGAGCCAAAGAGGCCACGATTCCATTTGGGTGATTATCGATAGACTAACAAAGTCAGCGCACTTCTTGGCAGTGCAAAAGGATTTCGCATTAGATCGATATGCTGATTTGTATGTGCAACAGATTGTTCGTTTGCACAGGTACCAGTGACGATTACGTCGGACCGTGATCTCAGGTTTATCGCCAACTTTTAGAAAAGTCTGCAGACGGCATTAGGATCAAAGCTGCAATTTAGTATTGCTTATCATCTGCAAACAGATGGCCAGTCTAAAAGGACGATTCAGACTCTAGAGGATACGCTTCGGGCATGTGCACTAGATTTCCAAGGTAAGTGGAAGGAACAATTGCCCTTAGTAGAATTTGCGTACAATAACAGTTTTCAGCAGAGTATTGGAATAACGCCATTTGAAGCACTATATGGTAAAGCATGTAAGACGCCCGTATGTTGGGATGAAGTGGGAGAAAGAAATATAACTGGGCCAAATTAGTCCAACGGTCGATTGAGGCGATTAAGATCATACGTGAAAAGCTGAAAACAGCGCAAAGCCATCAAAAGAGTTATGTAGACAGAAGGCGAAGACCTTTAGAATTTCAAGTAAGGGATCATGTGTTCCTTAAGGTATCGCCCATGAGAGGATTTTCCCGATTTGGCAAAAAGGGAAAATTGAGTCCGAGGTACGTGGGACCTTTTGAGATGTTGAAAAGAATTGGAGACTTAGCTTATCGCCTTGCATTACCGCCGAGTTTGTCGCAAGTGCATAATGTGTTCCACGTATCGATGCTAAGAAAGTACGAGCCGGACCCAACTCACGTGCTAAACTATGAAGAGATAGAAGTTGACAACTAAGTGTCGTACGTTGAAAGATCAGTAAGGATCGAGGATCGGAAAAAGCGAGTTATAAGGAACAAGACGATCCCGATGGTCAAGGTTGTTTGGGAACATCACAGGACAGAAGTCACGACTTGGGAAAGTGAAGAGCTAATGCAACGTCAATACCCCCATTTGTTTGAGTAGGTAGTTGGATTGTAAATTTCGAGGACGAAATTTTTGTAAGGGGAGAAGAGTTGTGACATTCTAAAATTTGCCCATTTGGGATTTATGAAATGAATGGTTTTATGAACGTATTTATAGTTAGATCTCGCTCGGAACTGATCATTCTTGGGATACTAACAGTTAGGGAAAGGCTAATCAGGGATTTAAATTCGTGCAACTAAAGAAATTCGATCGTAAACCAACTTTCGATCATAGAATTGTCGATGTGACATTTTGAGCCAATGTAGGCCGATCTTAAGATGGTTATGAACCGATTCGTCACTGTCTTACGAGTGGATCACAGGTGATTCTGTTTGACCACAAGGTGAGTTGACGAACGATCCAGAACCTATACCGACCGATTGTGCCCGTCGAAACTAGCGATCGATCCTCGCGATTACATGACAACTGAGGTCATCACGATCCGAATGAACTTACACGTGACTTGATTTAGTATTAGTCATAGGTCGAATATGCGAATTTCCTTAAAAGTCGCCTATTAGTTTGAGATACACTCAAGTTACGGTATTTAAAATTTATTTATTAATTAGAGACCAATTTGGGCAGTGTAAATTTAAAAAGTCACGATAGGACATTTGGACGATGTTGTTATTGGAATGTTTAGCCTTAAAATTGTCCAAATTCTTTTAAAAATCTGAATTTTGGTGAATGATGAAAAATGACCGTTTTACCCCTGGGAGTTTGTTAAGGCTAAGTGTAAATGGGGAAGGGCATTTTGGTCATTTCGCTCTAATTTTAGAAATGACAATTTTTGGACAACTTTGCCCTTGGAATTTTGTAAAATTCCCAAATTACCCTTGGATATTTTTTGAAAAGATTTGATCTCAGCCGTCGATCTCAAGATAAGAACGAATCTCGATCATCGATTCAAAAGTAGAGAGAGGAACAAGATGGTCATTTTGCATAAAGGGGCTCAATTATTGGGGTTTTAAGCTTAATTCTCTCTCTCTCCTTCTCATTTTTCTTCCTCTCTCTCTCGGCAACCCCCCCCACCGAACGCTTTCCTCTCTCCCTCTTGGCCGCGTCGCCGTCGTCTAACCGCTCGTCCGCCGCGCCACCACCATCCCGCCACCAAGCCTCACCCTCACGCCACCGTCCATTTCCCCTCTCCCTCTCAGCGACCTCACTCTCTCTCCTTGGCCGTGAGTGACCGGCCAAACCGAGCCGTCGCCGCCATCGCCGATCGTCGCAGCCGCCGATCACCGCCGTAGATGCCACGTTCCAGCCACCTAATCAACCTTGGATAGGTTTATCTTGCTTGGAAATTCCAAGTAAGTTCAATCTAAACCTTATTTAGGATATTGGGTATTATCGGACCCGTTTAGACACGGTTTGGTGTAGTTTAGGGGCTGATTTGATTGTCGAGCCTTAGGGACAAAATTGGAATGTTTTGGTGGAAATTTAGTGGCCAATTGAGGGCTGGAATGTGTTGGTTTATATGCTGTAATTTTCTGTTGGGTGCGTAAATTAGGTGATTTGATTCGGCGAGTAATTGCGTGAAATTGTAGTGTAGTGCCGTGAATTGTTGTGTCATGATTTACGGAGAAAATGACGTGTTTGGTGATGGTTGTATGTATGTATGTGGGCTGAATTGAAATGGTTGGATTTGGTGTATTTGTGTGCATTTAAATTAATGCCCGAGTGTGTGCACGTGTGAAATTTGAGGCGTGTGATGTGCGTGTGATCGCTAAAAGACCCTGAGGCGTGTTTACGCGGAGTACAGATAAAATACAGTGTGTTGGCATGTTCGCGTAATCACTAAATCCCTAATGCGTGTTTACGCGGGGAATTAAACAGGCCTGAGGCATGTTTACGCGGGTCGTGATACGACTGCGGGATCGGGCCTAAGGCGTGTTATGCTCGGGTCGCGATCAGTAGACCTGATGCGTGTTTACGCAAGCTGAAGAAAGAAAGTGAGAATGGGATTGGGCCTAAGGCGTGTTTACGCGGGTCGCGATCAGTAGGCCTAATGCGTGTTTACGCGAGTTGAGGAAAGTGATGGAATATGAGATGGTACGATGCGGCAAGCTAAATGAAAATGATGTCGTGGTGCATGAATGAGTGTAAATTGCGAAGTTCGGAAATGTTATGTGTTTGACATGTGCTTTCGAGCATGAGATTAGGTTGGAAAGTGCATGCGGTTTGTAAATATGGATTTAAGACTAACATGCAGATTACGTGTATTGAGAGCCCAAGTAAGTGCGATTGTATGGATGTTGTTTGTGTGTTGCTTGATTTGGTGTCTGGACTTGTCTGGAATACATGGTAGCCTAGGTAAGGTTTAGGTTGTCAACTTATTGAAAAGTATCTCATGGTTGTTTCAACCAACGATTTCAAAGCCCCCGCCTGAGCCATGAACCTTCCGCCATTATCGCCGCAATGTTTTGGGATTCCCATGCACACCGACCATGATGTTGTCGAGTACCCTATAAATGATAATTTTACCTGGGTTAAGCATACTGCCTGGATATTTTGGGATGGGATGGACGAGTTTGACCCCATCAGTGGATTTGATGTCCCATTTAATGGAGTTGGCGATTGAGATCCGTCGGCTGTACCCCCTCCTAACAGCGAGATGACTAGTTTGGTGACTAGTCTAGCTCAATCTGGACATCAGCCTGCACCTACAGCACTTGATGCTTCAGTGGCTGAGCCAGACCCGGAGCCAGAAGAATCCCAGGCAAGATATGATCAAATGGATGTGGATTTAGGTGTAATACCCGAGGAAAGGCCGGAGGAAGAGTGAGGAGGCCCCTGAGGAGGAACCGGAGGTGGAGGAGGAGAATGAACCAGCAGCCGAGTTAGAGGAGGATCGGGAGGAGTCTAATGAGGAGCAGCGAATTGAGATCCCCATAGAGTCGGGGGATGAGGATAACCCAATAAAGATTGAGGCTGATTCGGAGTCTTCGGATGAGCACATGCCTGAAGAAGATTCAAATAAAGATTCTGAGGAGAGCGAGTTAGAGTGGACGCCATCTAAAGGGCATAGGGGCTAGTTTTTAGGAGTTGAGTGAGAGTTGGGATGTGTCCTATTTTTGGCGTTGTGCTTACCCAAGCTACTGTTCTTTTGCGATATCAGTGGTTTGTTGTTTAGTAGTTCGATATGCATATATGCTTTGTGGATTGTAAATGACGGTTGTGGTATAAGTTTGAATTGCAAATGGATATTATATATATCGAGATATAGTTTAATGTTTGGTGGTTTGCAAATTTATTCTCCCTAATATCCCTGGTCAAATAATGTCTGGGTGTTTACTATTTCCTTTGCGATTTATCTCTGATGGGATCGTTTGGGTCGGCGACATTTCTTGGGATGTCGCATTAATCCGACCAAAAAGGGATGTCGCCAACTCGATGGGGATTCTGGATGTGACACAAAATTTATTAGGAAATTTCTTCAACATAATCGACCAGTAATAAATTAATGGCAACTCTCAATTAAATTGATTAAATCAACACCCTAAAGGTGCGATTGATATGAGCTTGATAAGGTCTATTCTAAGTCGTTGGCTTAGAAATCCATTAACTTTCCTTTTAGTCACTTCTAAGATGGTTGTGCAGGCTTTTTGAAAGGCTTGCAAAAGCCAACGCAAGCAAGCAAGTGTCGTCCATTTTCAGGGAAAAGAAAAAACTAAAAGAAAAGATGGATCTTATCGCAAAAGTCATTCATGCAACGGTTGGATGTCCTTTTATCTCCAACGAAACATTACACACTTTCGATATGGCCCGACAATAATTGACTCAACGTAACCTGACTTGTTTACACACTACTTGTTGGATCAACATGGATCAACCTCATTTTAGCTAAAAAAAAACATGGATCAACCTCACTAAAACAAATACCTCATCAACTATCCTAGCATCGGCCACCGTACTGTTTAATTTGTTTTTTTCCCTTGCATCGCCCAGCCAAATTTAACTTCGGCTTTTCAATTAGTTGAGCTTATTCATTTATTGATTAACCTTTGACCAAAAAATTTGGTTTTGGTTTTCCAGATTTAGTGAACTTATTTATTAATTAATTAATTAATTAGACCAGAAATTTTAGTGTGATTTTGTTCTTCATTAAATTATTTTTGAACAACTTACGGAAAAAAAGTTCAACAATTAATAGGTCTCATTAAAGAGAAGGAGCCAAGTTTATAGGCAAAAGAACACTACAAATACCATAACTTGTGTACGGCGCTCACTTTGATGCCATAACTTTTGGATCACTTTAGTGCTAAAATTTTTGAAAAACGATCACTTAAGTGCCAACTCCTGTGCCATACACAATTTTTCGCCAGAAATCCGATGTGGCATTTTTTTTATTAATTTCTGAAGCTGACATGGCTCGCCGGAGGCTCGCCAGAGATTGGTACTTAAATGATCGTTTTTCAAAAATTTTAGCACTTAAGTGATCGTTTTTCAAAAATTTTAGCATTGAAGTGATCCAAAAAAAACTTATGACACTTAAATGATCGTTTTTCCTCCGACTTGGCACCAAAGTAATCCGAAAAAAAGTTGTGGCACCAAAGTGAGCGCCGTACACAAGTTGTGGCACTTATAGTGTCCTTTCGCACAAGTTTATATATACAAAGTTCTAACAAGTCTTGTACTCCCCATATCACTAAACCAAATTTGAGTTGGGTTTTCCAGATTAATTTATCTTATTTATTAGCTAATTATCCTTCAACAATATATGGGTTTTGGTTTTCCAGATTTACTTACTCATTTATTGATTGTCTAATCTTATGACTAGATATTTGGGTGAGACTATTTTTTTATTAAAAAACTATTGAAAGTTGTGATAATGAATAGGTTTCATTAATGAAGAGGAGCCAAAATCGATAATAATAATAATGATAATAAAAATCGCGGTCATCATCTTCCGCGCCAAGCAACATACATTCATTTTGTTTCGGCTGATTAAATTAAACCTACTCTTACATAATAACATGGCCAGACTTATTACGATCTCATTTTACATAAGCTGTTAAGCCCCACATATTTCTCAATTCTTGATATTAATAAAACGTCCTTGAATGTTCGATTACATAATGTATGACTAGCAAAGGTGCACACGGGTTTTCAAGTGAACAAATAATTAACCACCAAAAGATTTTGCCGAATCCTCTTCGTACAAATTATTTGAATTATCTGTTAATGGAAAGAAAGAAATTACTAACATAATATGAAGCAATTGTGCACATACATATTGTTGATACCTATAATTAATTAGGTTGTTGACAATTGAAATAAATAAAAGAATAAAAGATGTCAAAGGATGACGTAATCCATACGAGACAGCTCATGTAAGCAAAACAGCTGGCAAGCACTGGGGGATATCGGCGGGAATTTGAAATTGAAAGGGCTTGAGAGCGAGTGCCAAAGTTGTCAACAAAAGATTGTCATCGAGGATGTTGACAAGTAAAAGGGCAAATGTCAAGCCAGGAAGAGCTCAACAATAGTTCTTGCTTAAGAAAGACAAGTGTCAAGCCAGGAAGAGCTCAACGACAATTCCCACTTAGAAAGGACAGGTGTCAGAAAAGGATAGGTGTCAGAATGAGGAGAGTTCGATGACGGTTATTGTCCTGGGAAGGACAAGTGAACGAGAAGAGTTCAATGTTAGTTATCGTCTCAGGGAGGACAGGTGTCAGAATAAAAAGAACTCGATGACGGTTATCATCTCGGGAAGGACATGTGTCAGAATAAGAAGGGTTCGATGTCGGTTATCGTCTTGGGAAGGACAAGTGTCAGAATGAGAAGAGCTCGACGATAGTTATCACCTAAAAAGGCAAGTGTCAGGATAAGAGGAACTCGATGACGGTTACTGCCTTGAGAAGAACAGGTGCCATGATGACATGAGCTCAATGATGATTACTGCCTCAAGAAGGATAGGTGTCAAGATGATGTGAACTCAATACCACCTTGGATAAAAGATAAGATAGATAGCAGTTGGCAGACAGATGTCACTAGATAGACAATGAAGATAAGATCAACGGTGATTATCAAACATAATGTCAAAAATGATTACCAAGGTCACATTATAAATAGCACTTGGCTACCAGAAGCAAGCGCCCCCTCCCCCCCCCCCCACCTGCGAACGCAAATCAAAATGCTATCTTTTTTTCTTTACTTTCCAATATCGAACCTTTAGTTTCCGTAGCTATAGCTATTTATGTTTCAAGTGAGTAACTTTGTAGTATCGTATCGATGAACTTCGAAAGCCGTCAGTAACTGGACAGATTCGTCTGAATCCTCTATAAATCTAAGGCAAATTCGTCGTTGTACGAGATTTGTGTCATCTATCAAGACAATCAAACTCTTTAATCACGCCTAGATCACTTCTATCCAGAATTAGACCCAGAATCCGATCTCCTCTAACTCAAAATCGAAGAACGACTTTTGGTGAATTATATTTCGTCACGGGAACCATTTCTGACAAAACATAATTTCGGCACACCTGGTGGGACCTGTTTGGTCAATTGGAGGAGTAACGATGGCACGAACAAGGAGTCAGAACCAATTAGATCATAATAACAATGTTACAAGGAGCAGTGCACCCTCGAATCCTGCTATGGAGCGGATGATGCATGCGAAGTCATCGAATGGATAGATAGTGGTAGAATAAGGACAAGCAGGAGAGATGGATATTCCCAGGCACCTTACTAAAGAACAGATAAGGCAATTGGAACCGAATTTGATTACACTTGCTACTATGAGAAGAATCATGGAAGAACAGCACAACGATCTAGCCAATCTAGTCACTAGATGTGTGGCTGATACTATTTGGCCATTGATTATCAATACAATTCAAGAGATTACTGGTAGGCAGATCCCATCAATGAATTCTACCTAGCCGAAAACTATCCCTGTTGTTCCTCCCGGCATAGTTGGAAGTCATAGACAACCCACTGCTACGCTCCCTAGCATTGGAACCGTAAGACAGCTTATACCTCTTGCACCAGTAAGGATTCTTTAGAGAGGAGAGAACGTGTTGGTAGGTCAAGCGTATGGCCAAGTGGCGTCAAGTGAAGGTAATGTGGTTAATTTATCACAAAGGAATGGCAATACCAACATTGGTGAGCCAGCAGCCAACAATGTTAATTTCTCTGGGCCTATTCAAACAAATGTGGCCAATGCAAATTTAGTTTCTCAGCATACTGCTCTATACCAACTGCATGACAATATGCTATCAGGTGGTTTTGCTACTCAACCTCAGAATTTGTTTAGGCCAAATGCTAGTGCAGAGGTTTAGAGGAGGATTTTAACACCACTGCAACCAATACAAAAGTACCAACTTCTATAACCGCCGTAGCCATTGCCACAAAACTCAATTCTACAATATCCACAGCTAATACCACAATCGCCAGTAGCTCAATACCAAATGCATCAATCTTTGCAACAGAATGCACTTCACATGGTGCCTCAGGTTGTGTAGGCAGCTCAAGCAATCACACCACTAGTCATGATTCCACCAAGACAAAATCAATATGCAGTCAATCCAGTACTACAGTAATATGGTGGTGAAGCAGGAGGTTTTAGGCAGGTATATAGAAAACCCTACCCAGAATAGATGGATGCAATTCCATACCCAAGGGGGTTTAAGATGCCAGAATTTAGCTTGTTTATTGGTGAGGATGATCAGTCGACACATGAGCATATCAATCGATTCACTGCTTTGTGTGGAGATTCTACATATGGAGATCATTGGAAGCTACGGCTATTTCCATTATCATTATCCAAGACTACTTTTACCTAGTACACATCTTTACCACCTCATTCTGTATTTTCTTGGGATCAAATGAAAACGATATTTCATAGTCAATTTTAAAGAGCTGTGTCGGATATATATGTGGTGGATTTGTTGGCAATGAAACAATATAACAATGAGTCAGTCGATCAGTTCATGTTTCGATTTAGAAAGACAAGGAATAGGTGTCTCATACCATTACCTAAAAAGACGTTCACTGAGTTTGCATTTAATGGTTTAAAGTTTGCTATCAAGGAAAGAATGGTAAGATAGGCTTATTATGATCTGTTTTCATTGACCTCCATAGCTGTGAAACATGAAAACTTTTTGAAAGAGAAAGATTAAAAGCATGTTAAACATGAAGTGAACTTTGTCGATGAAATACTAATCAACAAAAATGAATCAGAATATGCTGAGGTGGCAATGGCAATGATGATTATAGAAAGCCATATACGTGCCCTGTACTGAAACTAGCTAAGGTGAAAGAGAAGGGAAGTGTTATGGTCGAATCGAAGGATGTACAATATTATTCCTTCGACATAAATAAGGTCAAGGAGATATTTGATTTGCTTTTGGCTGATAGGCAAATCAAACTTACTAAGGGTCAATACCGAGTACAGAAGAGTTGATAGGGAAGAAATATTGTAAATGACATCACTCATGGAGTCATAACACAATCAATTGCATTGTGTTAAGAAAGAACATTCAGGAAGCAATTCGACAAGGAAAAATCAGATTTACGGATGACAAAGGAAAGGCTCCCATTGAGATGGATGTCAACCCATTCCCATTGATGACTGGAATGATGTCTTTAAAGTCTAAAGGTAAAATGATACAACAATATTTGTGTGCGTGGTGTAAAAAGGAGATCAATTATGGCCCAAAAGGAAAGCAATCCTTGACACAGGTTTTTTCATAAGGAAAACCTTTTTGGGATCAATTCAGACACTAGAATTATAATAGGATGGCTGGATACTGGAATCAACCTCGAACTGCTAAAAACGTTGACAAACATTGGAATCAGAATCGAAATACCCAGGTTATCAATAACTCGAGAACGAAGCGGAAGTCTTTCAAATAGCGGTATGAAGAGGGTGATCCGAGAATTGGAACATTAGGGGAGCTTACTGGTAAATTCGATTGTTATGTTGACTATGATCTACCTCCTGGATATTCGGAAGAAGTGATTGTGACTAGATGTAGTGAAGAGTTCAATGATCCACATAAAAGGGAAGCTAAAGAATCAGTGACGCCTCATCGTACGAGGACTTTGAAAATAACAATTGATCCACTAGAGGATGAATGGTTTGAACCAGGAGAAATTCAAGGTCTAGGGGACAATGTAACAAGAACTCAAAAAAGGAGGCTACAAAGGAAAAAGAAAATGCACGAGTTACAAAGACAGGTTAATCAAATCCATATTACTCACGTTTCACCAAGCTCTTATAAACCTAAAAAATTTCGAGCTAAGAATTTGGTGTGGAGAAGGAATCCTGGGAACTCCAATCAGGATGAATAGAATGACAATCAGAAGAATGTTGAGACCATTGAGAAAACAAAATTTAGACCAGTTGTGTTGTCAAGATCTATTTTTCCTCTAAGTTCATGCATGGTATAAGCTAGGCTCCCATTACAATATTGAGTGACGTCTATAGACTCGGCAACCAATGGAGATTCAGTCATCAATGAAGAAAACAAAGCAGAATTTCAATTTGATGATAAAGAGGAACTAATGGAGTTTGAAAAACCGTCTTACGAAGGGTCCAAATACCTTAGGGCACTTAATATAAATGCTAGGATAGATGGACATTCGATTTCCAAGATTCTTATCGATGTAGAATATACATTTAATCCAGTTCTGTATAAATTCTTCAAAAAGATGGGAAAAAGTGATGAAGAAATAATCCCATCGAATATTCAATTATCAAATTTTATAGGAGAGGTAACAGAAGTTAAGGGAATATTTGTAGTTGATCTGATTGTGGAGTCCAAAATTTTTAGGATTGCTTTTTGTGTTGTCGAGGCAGATAGATCATATAACTTGTTGTTGGGGAGAGATTGGATTCATGGAAATCAGTGTGTGCTCTCGACACTCCATCAGATATTAACTTTTTGGAACAGAAGCAAAGTTGAGTATGTTAAAACTAATAGTAAGCCTTATGTATCTTAGGCACATGCCTTAAAGACTGACTGAGAATTAATAAAAATACTTGATGAAAATTCATTTGTTATTGAGCCACCTAGAGTTGACTCAAGGAATATAGCATTCTACCAATTTGACAAGGGAAAATGTCCAATGAATTCCCAAAAGTGACCTGGTGGGATGTTTAGACTAGGTTATCCATGGAGAACCTTACATTATTGGACGACTCACTAGGAGGTATATGGCCTATGTGGTCGAATTAGGTAAGCAAGATATGGAAGCCAACGATTGTATTATGGAATTTTAAGAATCACCCCTTAAAGAAAACGATAAATTGATTGAGGCTTAGGACCTCTTAATAAAAGTTGATATTGTGGATCCTCAAAACCATCGACCAATTTTTATCAATGCATTATTGGACAAGGTTACAAAGTCCCAGTTAATTGAGTTGTTAAGTAAATATATGGACTACTTTGCATGGGATTATCATGAAATGCCAGGATTAGGCCAAGATGTGGTCAAGCATAGATTGCCAATCAAGAAAGGGTTTCGACCACATAAGCAACCACCACAATTATTTGCACCGGAAATTGTGCATAAAGTCAAAAAAGAGGTCAAGTGTTTATTAGCAACAGGTTTTATTAGAACTACAAGATATGTCAAGCGGCTATCTAACGTGGTACCGATTAAAACGAAGAATGGGAAGTTAAGGGTTTGCATAGATTTTCATGACTTAAATGCGGCAACCTTGAAAGATGAGTATCAAATGCCAATGGCAGACATGTTAATCGACTCGGCATCTGGCAATGAGACTATGTCAATAATGGATAGTCATTCGGGTTATAATTAGATATTCATATCGGAAGAAGATGTTAATAAAATAGCATTTCGATGCCTGAGAGCTATTGGGATGTTTGAATGGTTGGTGATGCCTTTTGGATTGAAAAATGCCCGGGCAACGTATTAGAGAGCCATGAACTTTATCTTCCACGATATGATCAGAGATTTCCTGGAAATATACATCGATAATATCATCATCAAATTGGACCAGCTAAGTCATCTAACTTATCTCGAACGAGCTTTCATAAGGATGCAAAAGTTTAAATTGAAAATGAATCCTCTTAAATGTGCTTTTGAGATAAGAGGTGGTAGCTTTCTAGGGTTCTTAGTAAATCAAAGGGGGATAGAAGTAGATAAGAACAAAACAAAAACCATCCTAGATTTGCCATCGCCTTTAAATAAGAAACAGTTACAAATGATTACAGGTAAAATAAATTTTCTACATCGATTTATAGTTAATATGTCTGGTAAGATAGAGGTATTTTCTCCATTACTTAAGTTAAAAAAACCAAGATCAATTTGTATGGGAGGAAAAACATCAGCATTCTTTTGAACAGATCAAAAAGTATCTGACCAATCCACCAGTTTTGATGCCACCTAAGCCAGGTAGGCCATTGAAAATTTATTTGTCGATAACTAATAGTACTATTGAAAGTATGTTAGCATAGGAAAATGACAACGGAAAAGAACAGACAATATATTATCTCAACCGGATGTTGAATGATACAGAAAAAAGATATACTCCGATGGAGAAATTATGCCTGTCATTATATTTTGCTTGTACAAAACTACGCCATTACATGTTGTCGACTACAGTTCAAGTAATTTGTAAAACGGATATTATTAAATATATGTTGACTCGTCCGATTATCAGAAAAAGAATTGCAAAATGGGCGTTTACTTTGTCCAAAATACATTTGATGTATGTACCACTTAAAGCAATTAAGGGACAAGCGGTTACCGACTTTATCACGGAATACCTATGTGTACATCTGGAAAAGGAGAATATTAAGGGCCCGATATAGGTGGTATCGTGAACATTGTATTTCAATGGATCAAGTATGGCGACAACGTCTGGTATTGGTGTCTTGATTGTATCCCCTCAAGGACATCGAACTAAACTTTTGTGCAAACTTAATTTAAATTGCTCAAATAATTAGGCGAGTTCGAAGCATTGATTGTTGGCCTTAATATATTGGCTAATATGAAGGTTTTGTTTGTAAAAATAAAAGGGGATTCTTAGTTAGTGATCAACCAATTATCGGGAAATTAACAATGCCTCAATGAAAACATTATTCGATACTTCGATATGGCAAAAATTTTGTTGAACAAGTTCTTTGACTATGAACTGGAGCATATAAAAAGAAATGAAAATGCGAAAGCCAATAAGTTAGCTCAGATGGCATCTGGGTATAAAATATCAAAATAATTGGCTAGATTTATCATTACGCAAACAAAAACTTTGCCGTCAATAGAAAATCGAATCATGATGGTGCAGTCTAATGAAGAGCACATCGATATCGACGAAAGAGACCGGAGAACACCTTTTATTGATTATCTACAGAACCCAGTTTTTGATGATAAAGGATTTAAGATACAAGTGTTAAATTATCTACTGCCTGATGGTGAACTATGTAACGTCCTGAATTCAACCCACTTCCGGGATTAATAAAATAGAATATTATTTCTCATTTTGTTTTAGTAAATCTCACCCAGAACTGATCATTCTCGGGATACTGACCATTAGGGAATGGCTAACTAGGAAAAACGGTGTGTAGACCAAGGAACTCGACCGTGAATCGAGTTCGATTCCGAGAGGTGACGAGGGAATATTTTGTGACGATATGGGTCGGTCCAAGGAGAGTGACGGATTTGGTTCAACCGATGACGTACGATCGGATAGCGGGTGATTCCTCACGATCAAGAGTACGCGCGGCAAACGATCCGAACTTATTCCGGATGACCGCAACTCCTGGGACTAGCGATAAATTCTCGTGTTCTCTGGGAAATCGAGACCGACATAACTTGGGTAGCCCTAGGTCGATACGCGTAACCCCTAAACAGCCGCCTGTTAGTGAGAGATGCTAAAATCGCAAATTAAGCGAAATCGATTGGAATTGAGTCCGGACTTCGGTGCCGAATTTCGTGGACGTATGCAACTATTTTGCAAGGACGATGTCATTTTTATGTGGCCAACTATATTTGGAATCAATGGAGTTGAAATTTGGAAATTTGACCCGGGACTGGAAAATTACCATTTTGCCCTTGTACCCCTAAGCTTGGATTCCGAATTTTGGATTTGTTTGGAGATTATGTTGGGGTTTTATAATGATTTGTTTTAGCCCAATAATGCTGGAAATTGAGGACCATAATGCCCCCAAGAGTTTTAGCAAGTTTTAATTCAAGCCCTTGGATTAGGGGCAAGATGGTCATTATAGGAAAGTTAGTCACCAACCCCACTATCTCACTCACTCTATAGACTCTCTAGTCTCTCTCTCTCTCCTCTCATTTTTCCCCAAGTAGCCGGCCACCCTCTCCTCTCTCCCTCTCTCGTGAGTCTCTCTCTCCCTCTCCCCAAGTAGCTCGCCGAAGCCGATGTCGCCGCCGCCGGTGCCGCCGCCGGCAACGCCACCCCACGCCTCACAACCACCAACTAGCCACCCCATTCTCTCTCTCTCCCCTCTTCCAAGCCACGTGATCAGCCCTCCGCCTAGGCTCGCCGTCCGCAAGCCGCCGCCGGTGTCGCCGCCGTGAAGGCCGCTCGTCGCCACCGATTGCCCCGTCGTTGTTCAGCCACCCTCACTTCTCGTTCAGCCTCCTTAGGAGCTTAGGAATCCAAGTGAGTACAACCCTAGACCCTAATTAGGCTAATTTACATTTCTAGATGGGTTTTAGGGGTTAATTAGGGTATTTTAGGGGTTAAATTGTCGAGATTGTTAGAGGCTGATATAGTGGCTGATTTCACGGCTTATTGTGATAATTTAATTGAGGTTTAGTGGCTTAGAATGTGCCGAGTGATGACTGGAAAAGTTGGATTGATTTGGCCCAAGTTTGGGATAAGTTCATATTCAATCGTGGAATTTAGTGCGCGCCTAGTATGGCCCTCATGGTGGCTGATTTGGATGATGTCTTGGAGAGCCAAAGGGAGTATTTTGAGGATATATATTGGCCTAGAGTGACCGGTTTAGTGGCTGTCCATGTCGGGATTAAATTGGACTAGACGCAATTATTTTAGGAGTTAAATTGTGACGGGCGATAGGGACTGATCTGATGGCTATTTCCATGACGATTTTTGTGGCCTAATGAGATGATTTATAAGTGGTTTGATGGCCTAAGATGGACGGTTCATGGCTGATTTGGTATCAGATCGATTCGGGCCATAATTGATTTATTAAGGTTTTAGGGCGAATCACTTAGGGAACGGCGATCGGCTCGTGAGGATGCTAAGTGAATCGTGGCTGGAGAATGACTGTGCAATGCTCTATGATGTGCTTGGCGTGGCCAATTTATGAGATACTTGGTAGACTATCGGCATCTATAGTTTTGATGACTAATTGCGTGAAATTGGGTGCTAAGTTATATGTTGTGAATGATTTGAATTGGTCGGTTCATTGGCCTTATTGAAATGTGAATTGAGCATGTTGTGGTAATATTTGAATGAATAGCTAAACCATATTGAGTGCCCAGTGTGAATTTCACGAATGTCGAGTGTGACATTGTGGCCATGAGTGTGCATCTCGAGCATTGGCATAACATGTGCATATGTAAGTGTGCACAAATGACATGAGCATGTGATCACCTAAAATGCCCTGATGCATCTTACGCGAGGGTTCAAATAATATGGTGTATGTGAGTGTGTGATCACGTAAAGCCCTGATGCATTTTACGCGGGTATTGAACCCGTCCTGAGGCGTGTAACGCGGGATGATACCCGGACTACCGGAAGATGACCAACCTGATGCGTGTTACGCGGGTTTTGTGTCATGAGCCTGATGCGTTTTACATGGGTCGGACCTGATGCGTTTTACGCGGGTCCGAGGAGAATTGGTAAATTGCAAGTGTGCAAGAGTGCAAGTGTGTAGAAGTGCATTGATGAGACATGAGCACGAGTATGAGCACAAACATATGCATGACATGCGTTGTGACCAAGTGATGTGTGCACGTGCCGTGATTGGGTTCTGTGTTATTATTATGGATTATAAGTACCTAACCTGAAGGGCCAAGGTAAGTAGTGGATTTAGGCCCGAGGGCCTAAGTCATTTATTTTATGGATTACGTGTTGTTTAATGCTCATCAGGAGGTGCATGTTAGCCTAGTTTAGGTTTAGGGAACCTATTCGCTGAGATTTATTCTCACTGTTGTATAAACCCAATTTTTCAAACCCCCGATCTTGATATGCCTGCTATGCCTGTCCGTTTTGGGATTCCTTTTTGGATAGACCGGGAGGAAACGGTGTACCCCGCAGGGAACGGGGATTTTTGGGTTAGATACCTTTTTATAGTTTGGGTCGATACGGGCAAGGAGCTTGACCAGGCCCATAGATATATAGCGTGGTGTATCAAGGATCACGAAGGGACCTACAGGCCTTTCCGATCTTTTGAGGTTCCGCTTACAGATCCCGGGGATGTTGACCCTCAGTGCCCCTATGGGGAACTAGCTAGTCCTGACCGTGCGCCAGAAGTTGGGAGTTCGGACCTAAAGCCTATGGAGTCGAAGGACGAGAAGCCTGAGCCCATGGAGCACGACATAGAGCCGGAGGACAAGGCCGAGTCAATGGATTCCGAGGAAGAGTCAGTGGGGGCCGAGTCCGAGCAGGATTCCTTAGACTCCGAGGTTGAGATGTCTGATAGCTCTTCCGAGTCATCGGGATCCGACTCAAATTGGGTTCCGTAGGTTAGCCTTAGTTTTAGATGTGAGAGGGCCAGTACCTTTTTGACCAGAGCCTTTCTAGTGTTAGTAACCTTGGCTGCCCGGACCACCTACCCCTTTTTGTCAGTAGTGGCCATTATCCCGCTTTTGATTTTTGAGCGCAAACTGTAAATGAATGATGTATATGTTTTCCATTATCAATGCAAGTGTATATTTGTTCATGTTATTTGTTATGTGGCTATCCTTGGTTATGTGGTTTAAGTTTGTTCAGGTATTATATTGCTTCCGCGTATACTTTAATCTTTGTGTTAGGCGTTGGGTCGGCAACGCGTCCTGGGATGTTGCACTCAAATCGATCTTTGCAAGGGATGTGACGTGCCGTAGAGTGCGGGGCGTGACAAACTATATCGAAAAATGGTGTTCCACTTAGATGCTTAAGTAAAAAAGAATCGATGGTAGCAATAGCGAAGGTGCATGAAGGGAGATGTGGTACACATCAAGCAAGCATAAAGATGAAATGGTTCTTAAGACGCTACAGTTATTTTTGGCCAACAATGACCCAGGATTGCATTGATTATGCTAAATGGTGTGAGCCATGTCAGAAACATGGTCCAGTGCAACATGTGTCCATTATTAAACAATATCATTTTGAGGATGGGCAATGAATATAATTGGAAAAATTTATCGTCTATCATCTAAAAAACATAGTTTTATACTGGTTGCCACTGACTATTGAAGCAACCTCGTATAAAAACATAACTCAAAAATTGGTGAAAGAATTTATAGAAGAAAGAATTATTCATCGATACGGAATACCAGAAACAATAACAGTAGATCAAGGTACCATATTCACTGGCCAGGAAAGTTTAGGGTTTACTAAATCCAGGGGAATCAAAATGCTTCATTCTACTCCATATTATGCTCAGGCAAATGGACAAGCTAAGGCATCCTATAAGGTTATTATTAATCTTATTAACATCCTATAAGGTTATTATTAATCTTATTAAAAGGCATATGGAAGAAAACCCTAGAGAATGGGATTCACTCTTGTCAACAGTGTTATGGGCCTATAAAACGTCGAAAAGATCAAGTACAAGGATCAGCTGTCACATCCTCAATTTCAGTCCTTGAGAAATGGCTATAGTTTAAGTTTGGTGGTTTTCCAATTGAAACTAAATTTTTACTCTTGTTTTGAAAAACCCAATTCCAGATCCTTTGTACCCCTTCATTTTGTTATTTTTGGGGAGACTTTTGTGATCCGAATTTCCATACACTTTCCCCTTGAAAGTTGTTCCAAACATCTTGAAGTTTTAATTCAGAATTTTTGGAACAGATTTGAGTGGTACAATGGCCTGATTTTCGGGCCGTGCAAAACTACCCAGAATGGGTTTTTCAGTGATGTTCACCCATTCTTAATTTTCTACAAGCTTGTCTGGGCAAATTTTGGAAAAGTTTCCTTCACAAAAGTTGTTAAGAACATCCTTTTATATAACATATATAAATTTGAGAATTTTTTGAGATGATTTGGACTCTGGACAAAGCTTAATTTTAGAAATAAGAATTCTGTTCCAGCGAATTATTTTCAGTCTGTTTTTGAGCTACTAACAATGGCATTTACAGAGAGATTCAGATTTTGTACTCTTCATGAAAAATGTTTGTTAAGGTCTTGTTTATGACATATTCAAATTTGAGAATTTTTGGAGTCCATTTACTATATTTTCAAGTCCGATTTCGTGAATAGTGCAAAGCTGTCCGGTTTTGTCAGATTTCAAATATTCAGCATTTTCTATACGAGAAAGTTGGAATTTGGACTTGATGTCTTCTGGTGATTTAATTTACACGTTATGATCTTTCAAATGAGATATGTTGTGCTTTGATTGGAGGTCGGCCCAAGGGGAAACCAAGAGAGAGAAGTAAGCCTAGAACTGGATGATTCTAGAGAAATCAAAACTTGAAGCCCAAGCTTAGAAATGAATGGCCAAGAATGAAGCTTGTTCAAGAAGCCTAATTAATGGCCATAAGACTTTAGGGACCCCATTCAAGATGACAAGCATTAATAGTCTTGAGTGAAGAGCAAACATTTATAAATAAAAAGAAAGGCCATTCGGCCAAGAGGAGGGAGAGAGAGAGAAAGAGAGAACCAAGGTTGGCTTCTTCATCATTTTAGTCCATTAATGACATTAATTACATGCCATCATGAAATTTGACTAAGAGGCTTAGTCCATTAATGGCATCAAATGAAAGCCATGATGAGTCTTGACTTTGAGACCTTGTCATGATGACCATCTATCTTCTTAGGCAAACTTGGATTAGCAACTTGGTAAGCAAGTTTGAAGTTCTATAAATAGAGGAAGTCCCCCCCTCTCTCTCATGCCATTCCCACGTCTCTCTCTCACGCCCAAAGGCTCGGCCAACCTTTTCTCTTGCTTCTTTGTTTTGTGTTCACACCGAGAGAGAGAGAGAGAGAGAGAGAGAGAGCTTGACCGACTCATCCTTCTTCTTGTTGCGGTGTGGTATCACTACGCGAACAGAGAATGAGTTGATCCCCATGTGGGTTCAGCGGTGCGGGCGGGCCGGCTCCGGGATAAAGCCACGGGTGGGATATGAGATGGCCAAGCAGATGTGACCGGGGTGGAGATAAAGAAGCGAGAAGCTGTAGTGGGTATAGGATAACCCAAGTCAAGTTTTGTTATTAATAGTGTGTATGAAATATGTGTCGTTTGCCATGGCCCGAAGGGCTTGTTAAAACATATTTGCATGCACTGTAATCATAAGGTTTGCTCATGATGTTTCTTGTCTTATTTTCGCTATATGAATTACTTGTGATTGTCCCAAGAAATGCTTCTGCTTGTTTATAACGAAATATAATAATAAACGGGACGTCACGTGAATGACCCCGAGGTGGGGGCGTTACATCAGCTCATACATACTAACTTATGGCTAGGTAGCAGTACTGCCCGTAGAAATTACGGTATAATCGTTAAGGGTAAAATTGTAAGGGGGCATGTCCAAAGAGGAATATGATGAGCCGATGTATGGAAACATCGATAAATTGGGAGAAAACAAGGTTATGGCTTTAGAGACGCCCAAAAAAATAGGGTTGCTATGGCATATAACAAACACATGAAAGAGAAATGCTTCGACATTGGTAACATGGTTTGGAAAACTATTTTACCAGTGGGTTCAGAAAACGAGAGATTTGGTAAATGGTTGCCAAATTGGGAAGGTCCATATTTAGTCATAGAAGTTCTAGGTGAAAATGCATATCATGTAGTGGACATCAATGGGATTGGAGAAATGCCCAGGTCAATCAATGGAAAATACTTAAAGAAATATTACCCGACTATGTGGGAGATGAAAGAAAGTGAAGAAACTCATAGTCATTCATGTCATATATGAAAAGGAGAATTCATCGACTAACAGAACTTATAGACAAAAGATCAACTACTGCACTAGATGATTAAAGGGGTCAAGCTAGACGAACAAGAGGGTTGGATTTACAAAGATTGTTCAGGAATCGTCATTACATAATCTATCACGCCCCGAACCCCAACGGGCTCGCAACACTCCTTTGATGGTCGTACTGAACGCGACGTCCCAAGACGTGTCGCCGACCCAAATGAACTACGTAAGCGGAAGCGAAATAAAACAAGCCAGACAAATAACAATGACAAAGGGATAGCACTTGCACAAACCAAGTAAATACATAACATACTCGGTAGAACTTGCAACATTCACAAATACACAACAACAACCCAGGCTACTAACTTCAAACCACAATTGTCAAAAGAGAGCGGTGGTTTGTAAGCTTAACTTCTCTATAAAAAGGGGCATACAAAATACGAGGTAACTTTAACTCATCCTCCATCCCCGAGATATTCTGGTGGCGTCTCCAATCAATCACGATCGCAGATTTGAAAATAATTATATAATAACCGTGAGAACGAGTCTCGATAAACAACACCCTAAACCCAACATAAACCAATGCGTACCTAGATAAGTCTTAACATGCAATCTAACCAGTAACATACAGAATTCATATACACGCACTTACCTCGTCTCAGTCCACACGTCTACTCTACATATTAATTAAACACCATAATGCAATAATAATCCAAAAACATAACATCACCACTCAAACGCCATAACAACGCATATTTAATCAATTCAATCACATTCAATTCGCATGCATGGCCGAGCAACTTTCCACGACCTCCCAAGTCCTTTCACATGACCTCTGTCAACACGCCTTAGATCAGCCCTCCGATCAATTTAGGCTCCGTTCCTCACTGGACATTTCTCATACACATACACCACATCACAATTCGTTATTCTCACACGTATATTCAATCAATTCAATCACACTCAATTCGCATGCGTGGTCGAGCAACTTTCCACGACCCGGGTCAACACCTCTCAGGTCAGCTCTCAGATCAAGCCGGGTTCCATCCCTCACTAGACATTTCACACTTTCACATAACCTACATCAATACGTCTCAGGTCAGCCTTTAGATCAAGTTGGGCTCCATCCCTCACTGGACATTTCACATTTTCACACGACCCGCGTCAACACGCTTTAGGTCAGCCCTCAAATCAAGCCGGGCTCCGTCCCTCACTGGACATTTCACACATTCACACAATCGGTGTCAACACGCCTCAGGTCAGCCCTCAAATCAAGCCAGGCTCCATCCCTCACTAGACATTTCATACATTCACACGACCCGTGTCAACACGCCTCAGGTGAGAACTCAAATCAAGCCGGGCTCCATCCCCCGTAACCAAGCCTCAGGACATTTCTCCCCTTCCAATGAACTGTGTAAACATGCCTCAAGTCTATTCATGCCTTTCTCGCCACACCCACGTAACCACGCCTCGGATTGACAGCCCTCTGATCAATCCGGGCTTTTCTCATACACATACACCACAACACAATTCGCCATTTTCACAAGTTGCACCATTCAAATTCAAGGTATGCTCACCACATCAAAATTCGCTATTCAACACGTCGTATGAATCCGAATCACATCACAGACCCATCACACTAGCCCATAAATCCGGCACTCAAGTCGGCCCAATCAAATGTCAATTTCACCCACACACGGCACGGTAATCTGGTCATTTAACTCATCATAATTAGCCGCGCAATCATCACAATTTAATCTACCACCTACCACATAATTCATGTACTAATCACATTCTAACAAACTAATCCATTCCCTAACTTAGTCACTAAACCAACTCTAATTGACCCCTAAACAAGTCTAAAAATACTCATTATACTAAATAGAGATTAAGAAGTCACTTACCTAAATTTGGCCCAGGAAAAATCCAAACATGCTCAAAATGGCCTGGGTGAATAGTGACGACTTGGCGCGGGCGAAGGCACGACCGGCAAAATGGCCGGCAAGGCGCTCGGCCACAGCCGGGGGGCTTGGCATGGCGCTCAGCCACAAATGGGCAACGGCCTAAGCGACTCGACCATGGGCAAGAGCAGCGGCCTGGTGCTCAGCCACAGCTGAGGTAACAACGACATGGCCCGGGACACTCGAACAACGAGCTAAGCCACGGTTGGGCAAGCGGCTGGGC
Organism: Syzygium aromaticum; assembly: GCA_024500025.1. Lineage (NCBI taxonomy): Eukaryota > Viridiplantae > Streptophyta > Magnoliopsida > Myrtales > Myrtaceae > Syzygium > Syzygium aromaticum. The sequence continues at coordinate 15,742,027 of CM044886.1, forward strand.
CACGGGCAAGTGGCTGGGCAGCTCGGCCACGGCCTAGGCAGTGGCCAGGCGAGGGTGACGGCGATGACGACTGGGCGGCAGAGGCTCGGCCACGGCCGAAACAGTCCGACTAAGGCTGAACTGGGGCGGTGTTGGGTAGACCAGGCAGGCACAACGGCTGCAGGTGGCTGGGCAGGGTGGCTGAGAGCTGAGTGGTAGCAAGCGGAGCAATAGCGGCTGGGCCAGCGACACACGGCGGCTGGGCGAGTGACGGGGCTGAGGTGAGCCAAAACAAAGGAGGGCGTTAGGGGAGAAGAAAAACAAGGGAAAGGAGGTGGTGGCGGCCATGGGGGCAGCAAGGTGGCGGAGGTGGAGCGGCAGCAGCCGGAGCGGTGGCACGCAGCGGCGGCACGCAGCGGCAGCAAATGTAACATCCCGAATTTCGACTCAATTTCCGAAAATCAATAAAACGAGTCTTATCTATTATTTCATTTTCGTAAGTCTCGCCCGGAGCTGATCACTCCCGGGGTACTGACCAAATGGGAATGGCTAACTAGGATAACGGTATGTGGACCAAGGACCCAATCTAAAATTGGACATCAATTCCGAGAAATGACGAGGAAATATTTTGGGCCAACACAGGCCGATCTTCGGAAGGTAACGGACTCGGTTTGGCCAAGGCCAACGATGTACGATCATATAGCAGGTGATTCTGTAAGACCGAAAGTGCACGTGGCCAACCGGTCCCGAACTTAAACCGAATGATCGTGATATCAGGAACTAGTGATAATTCCTCTCGTTCTCCTGGTAATCGAGGCCGTCGTGACTCCGATAATCTTATGTCAATACGCGTAACCCCTAAACAGCCGCCCATTAGTAAGAGATTCAAGAATTGAGATTTAACTAGTTTGATCGTAGAATTTGATCCGGACTTCAAGGTTGATTTTCGAGGGTTTACTAGTCTAGTTTCGCAAGGACGACGTCAATTTGGGTTGGCCATTTATATAGGGGATTAGTCTAGTCGAAAAATGAAATTTCGGCCCGGAATCGGACAAATGACGACTTTGCCCCTAAGCCCTATTTAGTGTTCCAAATTTTGAGTGATTCAAGGGGATTAATTAATGCAATTTAAGGACAAGTGACAAGATGTTAGTAGAGTGAAGAAAGACCACATTGCCCTTCAATTATTGGTCTAGGAGAGATGGTGGCCATTGGATCAAGGGTGAAATATGTCCAAGTGACTAGGATTGTGACACTTGTCACCAACCCCCAACCACTCCACTATAAACTCTCCCTTTCTCTCTCTCTCTCCCCACATTTCTTCTTCTTCAAGCTAGGCTCTCTCTCTCTCTCCCTCTCCATTTGCTCTCTCATGCCGGCCGCCTCTCTCTCGCCATTCACCGCCGCGCCGTTGCCGTGAACACCACCACCATCCTCACCGTCTCCCTCCCGTGTTCACTCTCTCTCTCTCCCCCGCCGGTTCTCCGTCCGTCCGCCATCACGCCGCCGTACCGCTCCCCCGAAGCGCTGCCACCGCACGCCATGAGCGCCGACTCGCCGTCCGTCCACACCGCCGCCACCCTCGCCGACCCTTTCCCTTCCTCTCTCGACCGCTTGGAGGCCCCGCCGCCATGAGCCGTCGCCACCATTCACCGCCACGCCGCCACTTCACACCTTCGACCACCGCCCGCTGATTGTCCGTCTCCTCTGCCGTGAACCGCCAGCCGTGTCAGCCCGTGAGCCACCGCTTGCCGCCGCCATCTGAGAGCCGCCGCTCACCGTCCGTCGCCGTTCATCAGAAACGCCGCCACCGACTTACCGTTCACCGGTAGTTGGCCGTCGTTCCCCGTCGTCCCGATTCGAGTTTAAGTGAGTATTATCCACTAAACCCTAATTGTGACTATAATGCCCTTTAGATCGGGTTAGGGTGTTGTTAGTGAGTAATTAGGGGATAATTAGGTTGATTAGGGTTGATTGAGATTGATTATGGATTGTTGTTGGATTGGTGAGAGCCGGAGCATTATTGATGAGTTATCAAGAGGAAATTGAAGTGGATTAGAAGCCGGAGCAAGGCTAATTAGTGGCTGTCCGTGTTGGAAAGTAAGGAATTATGTGTCAGTAAATTGATGGATTAACTCGATTGAGGTGTCGGGATGGCCCGGGTATTTGATTAGATAGTTGTGGTACTCAATTTGGATGATTTGTGTGCTATGGTGCCATGTCATGTGATCGTGTGATCGACTTTGTGCGGAGTGTGATTTTGGCAATTGAGCACGTTGTAATATGGTTAGCTTGGGCTCATTGATTGGCAATGATTGAACTCGCATCTGTGCAATGATTGGTGCTCTTGTGCATTTCATATTACCCAAGTATGAACATTCATGGTTGCGCATTGTGTATGTCGAGTGTGAGGCATGTGATAAGATCTGTGCGAGAATACGTGTCTGTCATGAGCATGTGATCACCTTTAATTGCCCGATGCGGTTAACGCCGGGTTCAGATAAAAATGGGCAGTGTGCCGTGTGATCACTTAAGACCTTCGGGTCAATTCTGTCTTCATGCACTTTGTAGCAAGACGATGCCCGGTGTGTCCGGAAGACGACCAGTCTTATGCACTTTGTAGCAGGCTTGGTTCGTAAGGAGATCAGTGTTGCGCCTCATGCACTTTGTAGCAGGCTGAGACACTGGGCCGGTGGCATTTTTACGCTGGCCACGAAGTGTTATATATGAGTTTGGGCCAGTGGGCCATGGAAATCAGATAATCTGTAAAGTATTAGATTATGAGGTAGAATTGCTAGGCATGGTATGGGATGTGCCCAAGCGGTTCCTTCTTATAATCCAAATACGCGCGCTTATACCACATTGATGCATTGGTATACAAAAGAATGCATGGACTAGTATGAGCATGTGTGAAACTCGGTGATGGGATTGTGGCCCAGACATTTACGAGCATGAGCATGCGTATGACACACGTATGACCGTGTATGCCAGAGTATGTGCTTGATTATTACTTTAAATTGCCTAACCTGCAGGGTCATCGGTAAGTGCAATCTGGGCCGAGGGCCTAGGTCCGTGTTTGTTTGATTGAGTTATGTTCCCGTCAGGAGGTGCATGTTAGCCTAGTTTAGGTTTAGTAGGTTTTTACTTGCTGAGATTCGTCTCACGGTTGAATAACCCAACTTTTCATACCGCAGACCTTGACGATGCCGGAGGTGCCAGATGTACCGGTACGACATGGGATCCTGCAGCACCTCGAGCACACCATGTCGGTCCACCCCATAAGGAATGGGGAGATGTTTCTTAGGCATTACACCTTAGTTTGGGTAGATGTAGGAGTCACGCATTTTGAGACCCATGAGTACGTGGCTTGGTGTTTTAAAGACCGTTTTGGGGAGGAGTACGGGCCCCTCCGTTCTATGGATATCCCGTTCAACGGGGAGGGTGAGCTAGATCCATAGTGCCCTAGTGGAGATGTAGTTGACCCCGACTCAGAGATGGAAGTGAGCTGGGAGATAGACGAGGGACCTGAGCTAGGAGAGAAGGATGAGGAGTTAGGAGGCGTGGACTTCGAGCTCGAGATTGTTGATTCGGCCCCGAAGCCGATGGACGTGGAGGTAGTGGAGCCGATGGAGGTGGATGAGGATCCAGTGGCGGAGACCGAGTCTGAGGCAGTTAGTTCAAACGAGGACCAGGAGCTATCCGAGAGTTCTTCAGAGACGTCGAGCTCAAACCCCGACTGGGAGCCCTAGGATAGATCCTCCTTCCAATGTAGCGAGGACTGACACTTTTTGGATTTAGTCCTCATTTCCCTTCTTGCTGATAGTTCTCCCTAGCCGCCTCTCCTTTTTGTCTAGTGTGATGGTTGTGATCTATTTTTGCTGTTGTACCAGTGGTTGTATATTTTGAGTGTAAATGGATATTGTAAAGGTTTCCCTATATGTATAAAAGTATATATTTTGTAATCAGTAATTTCTATTGTGATATCTTTGTTCTCATATTGTTTTCTGTCCGGGTATTATTATTTGTTCTGCTTCCGCTTGTGTATGAATCTCTGTGTTGGGTGTTGGGTTAGCGACGCATCCTGGGACGTCGCACTCAAATCGACCAAGAGGAGGGATGTGGCGCACCGAAGAGGGTGCGGGGCGTAACAACAAAGCCAGGGAATCAAAACAGGGGAAAGCGCCGGGGAAGAGAGAAACAAGGGAAGGAGAGGTCGCGCGATGGCCGGAGACAGTACAGCGACATCACGGGTGGCCAAGACGAGGTTAGACAAGCTAGCCGACGGCTCGGCAGAGCCTGGCCGCAACGAACGCAGTGGTGAGCTGCTGCTCACATGCCGCGCGGGTAGGCCGACAACAGGCGGTCGGGGGCAACAACGGCGCGAGGCGAACAACGAGGGGCGGTCGACGGCAATGAGCTCAGGTGACGAGCAGCAAGCAAGAAGCCAGAGCAATCGGGCAAAGCCAGAAGAAAGGAAGAAGAAGGAGAGAAGAGGAAGAAAGAAAAAGAAAAGAAAGAAAGTAAGAGAGTGAAGAGGGAGGGTAGGTCTGCATGGTCAGGGGGAAGGGATGTGTGCATGGGGGGACGTGCGCGGGCATTAGGGGGAGAGAGAGAGAGAGAGAAGAGAGCAAGAGAGGACAGACAGGACAAGGGAAATGTGAGCGGGAAAAGAGGAGGAGAGAGAGAAAAAGAGGACAGGTACACGAGGGGAAGACATGCGTGCTGTAAGCACGGCAGAGGAGAGAGGACAAAAGTCAATTTTTGTCCTCGAGTGCGATCCAACGGTCACGATTCGAATGCGAAAACGATCTAACGGTCCACGAAAATACTAATTAATAAATAGGAGAAATGGCCAAAAGATATTAATAAAAACACACTACGAGGGAGGTCTACTAGTCTAAATCCGCATCCAGTTAAAATTTCACTTTTTGCATATCCTAGGCAATATTGACGCTGGCCACAATAATATCGACACTGTCCAATTAAATTTGTCACGAAACTCCAAAAAATTCGACACCAAAATTCGGGCTCTAAATTACGGCCAAATTTAATCGAGTGCGATTCTAGCAAAATCTCTAATTTAAAAAGAATTAACCCGAGAGTAATCAATTCCGGGCAAGATTTTATTATAAGTGCACTGATGAAATACACATTTTATAATTCTCAAAAATTGGTCGAAATTAGAAATGTCACATAATCAGTCTAAACAGATATGATGCTTGAACTTATTTACAAAGCGGGAAAGACGACCCTCCAGTTGACGGTTCTCCTCTTCAGCGCGGTAGTAGGCAAAAGAACTGGTGTTCCTGGGCGAGTAGACCTGGTTACACTCTACTTCCAGTGCTATGAGAGTCTCAAAGTAAGCATTAGCTTGCTCGTCCAAATAACTCACCAGTGACGCACAAGAGTTGATATCCTCTTCTAACTGGGCAAGAAGCTTGATCAGCCCCTTCTCTGTCTGGGCCTACGCTCTCTCTTTGGACGACAACTTTCCCTGAAGACGGCGAGTTGGGGTGTTCAACAACTTGACTTTCGTGTCCTTCAAACGAGACAACTTGGCCAACCCTGCACGAGTGGGTTCTAAAACTTTGAGTCGATCAAAGTACACCTTCTCAACCTCAGTGATAAGGTCTATCTTGTTAAAATACTCGCTCTCAGTGATTGCATGTTGCTCGATCATCGACCTGTTTTCAGAAAAGGCTTGAAGCCCATGAGCAAAAGTTACACAAAACTCATCAAAGTCAGTTCTGAAAGGGTGATCAGCAGGAAGGAATTTAGGTTCGGCTTCTTTGAGGAAAGTAAAGATCTCATCAACACCCCTTGATTCAATGGATAAATAGGTATAAGTGAAACTCAGCCGACATAGTAAGTCGCTCCATAGAGCAACAAAGTCTTCAATAAAAGAGGGAGCGTGAGAGGATAAAGAAGAAGAAAGGTTGGCCATGGCAAGACTATTGCAAGGACTCAAGAGGATTGTTGACAAAGAAAGAAAAGGATTGAAGTGTGACGATAATGAGCTCATAAAGGTCGTTTAAATAGAAAGCCGAGATCAGTGGACATGAAAGGGATTGTGCAGAATCCAAGCGATGTGAGTAATGGATGCAACTAACAAGTTCTTGAACTGATTGGAGGATGAAGACATGTCGTGGGATGCTATTAATGTTAGGGGTAATGGAAACGTCATAACGGGTGTATAGGAGATCATGTCTGCCGGCAATTTACACAACAAGAGGATAGATACAGTGAACCGAGATCAAAGGGCACGAAAGAGGTCATGTGGAATTTAAGCGACATGAGTAATAGATGCAACTGACAAGTTGGTTGAGCCAACTGGAGAGCAAAGATACGTCATTTGGTGTTGTTGGAAATGAAACGGCATGATGAATAGGAGATTGTGTGCGCCAAATCCGCCGGCAGTTTACACAAGAAAGCGATAGATATGGTCTATCAGAATTGAAGGACATTTATGATTAACAATTACTGAGCACGAGAATGTGAAAGGTTACAAGTATATGTATCACCCGCCAGAGAAATTGGTAATTATGACCCGCTATAAATTTGATTACTTTTGACGTAAGAGACCAACCACGGGTAGGCAGAAATGGTGTAATGCCATTTAAATGAAGAATACCAAAAAAGGGAGATAGAGGGTCAGAAGTGAAGTTCCTTGATTGAGCGCATTTAGTAAAAAGGAGAGTTGTATATATATACAATGATCGGGAATACACATGGACTTAGATAAAAGCAAAGACTCTAACATATGGCAACATAGAATATGTACAAATAAGACCCATGGTTACATGAAATGTTGCTCAATTCCTAAGCAAAAGTTGCGTAAGCACATCTCCAGGTCATAATTAGCCTCAAAGAACTAATATTTTTCAGAGATGGCCTCTTGATGCTCATCTTTCATAGCACGGCATGTAATCTCATATTGATCCTCCAGGCGCTGTAATGGAATGTCATTGATTGCCTGATAACATGCAAGGAGAGCACATGCCCAATCCAAATCCTTGTGCCTATCCAAATATGATTTTTCCAGCTTGTCGAAAGCATCGATGCAATCCTATCGAAACTTGTAGGATGACAAAGCTGAATCAAAAGAATGAGCCAACTCCACGATAGCATATTCCATAGCCAGATAGTCTAAAGGGAGAGGTAAACTGGGTAAGTTAGAAAAGATTTGATCTCCGCCTCCACCATAGTATCATTGCAAATATGAGCTAAACCAGGCGACAGTAAATGTAAAAGCCGAACCCATTTGGGTTCAAATTTGTCATTTCCCCGAAAGAGGGATGGTTTGTCAAAGATGTGCCTCAATAGAGACGGGCAGGTATTAGAGACTGAGATATGAGTTTCAGGATTGGTATCGACAAGGGTACTGATATAACTCTCAACCTTTCTTTTCCGTGACGTAATGCTTATATCTGCGAGACAAAGACAATAAAAGGTGGAGGTTAAGGTAAAAGCTGAGTAAGCAGATTTTATATCTATTGATTGTTAAAAATGGTACCTCCATAAGATGGATATTCCGAGGAAAGGTCATCATAGGCGAACACCAGATCCTAAGGCCTCTCGAATGGATGATTCAATCCAGGGAGAAATCGAGTGACTTTGGATATCACTACATCGACATACAACGAAAAAAATAAATGCTCTATATTCAATCCACCATTCAGTGAAGACATCGGTGCTCTGCGATTCTCCAGTAAAATGGATGTAGTCAAATCTTTCAAAAATGGTGCGTGTGATTTCATTACATCAAGGAATACTCCCTTCATCGATGAAACAATGGCTAGTGACATGAGAAAAAGGGTACTCCAAGGAGTAGACAATCGGAGCTGGGATACCTTGGGTGAGACCAAATTGGCGAGAGCAGTAATGTGGATTATACACCTCGAAACCTTGAAAGAACTTGCCTTTGAATGAAAAATCCACAATGAAATCGCAGGGAGTGAGGATGCTCTTCCAGAAAATACAAGCGTCAAGTTGGTCATAAGAAGGGTTAGGCTGAAGAACGTTAACACATACTCTATAAAAAGCAAAACTCCTCGATGAAAGCAAGGTCTGAAAGAAACTTTCAAAAAGAGAAGTCCCCATCAAGGGATAATAAAGAGGACAACAAAGTTTCCAAAGTGTTGACACCTAATTTTTAGCTCATTTTTTTTAAAATTTTTTAAAAATTTCAATATTAGGTTTATGAATCTTGGCCAAGCCTAGAAACCTATTTCTAAACCAAAAAATAATTTTTTAGCATTTGTCTACATTTTTCCTTAATTTCTTTTAGTGAAAATAGGCAAGAAAATCAAGAAAAATAGCAAATGGAATCAGAAAATTCCATAAAAATAGTCATTAGTCTTATTTTAAATCCAATTTCATGAATGCATTGTCAATTTTGAAAAATCTCAATCGAATATATGTTTTTTCCCAAAATTGGGTAAAATTAAACCCAAATTGATCCAAAAATGCAATTAAATTTTTTCCAATCATTTTTAAGTCATAGTGTCTTTACAACAAATGATTCTAGGACCTTGAATTGTATAATGGTCAGTCCAATTGCACAATTTGACATAAAAATCAAAAGTCCCCAAAATTAGAATGAAAATTAAGAATTTTGAACCCAAATTGAAAATCGTGCCCAATATGAAATTGTCGAAATGTGAGACCATCATTTCTAGGGTTAATCAGATGTGGGTAATTCAATTTTGGCATCAATTTTGCCTAATCAGGTCATTAGGATATCAAATTGAACAAAACCCTATTGACCCGAATATAAAAATGAAAAAATCTTGGACATAATTATAATAAAAATTGGGGCAAATTATACATTTGGATTCGGAATATGATGGGAAATTCAATTTTGGGATTAAATTTGGAAAATGGTGTCAAATTCGGGTTGAATTGATGAAGTTAGACCTACCCGGGTCGGTCGGGTCAACTCGACCCGACCCAGGTAGGTCATCTTCTTCACCCGGATTGCCAGAACGCATTGAACCCAGAGAAGAAACAACTCGTGCCCGAGACTTTGCTGACTTAGTGTGCGAAATTTAGGACGTTTTAATCGATTTTGCCAGCTAGAAAATATCCAGCTGACACCAAATAATCATCCCCAACAGATTATGAATCGGTTTTAATAAATTTTGGGCGGGAATTGGATAAATAAAAAACGAAAAAAAACCGACCCAAGAGGAAGAAAGTGTTCGACGAAATTCCGAAGAGAGGGAGGAGAGGGAAACAGAGAGTAAAAACCTGAAATCTAGAGAGAGAGAGAGAGAGGAGTGGAGATCCCCAAGTCGAGTGATTGGCGCCGATCGATTGAATGGCACCGATCGATTGAATAGAGCCGACAAATTGACCGTCTAGGGAGGATTTCCTCCTCGGACAAACCGAAAGAAGGCTGATCGGGAACGCCTGAAAATGAGCTCCGTCCGACTGATCCAAACCTGTTCTGGCAAAACCAAGATCACCAGGGTGAAGACTGAGTGTCAGAGAACAACCCTCAGGGCACCAATCAATTCAACAATTTTGTTTGATCATTGAACGAAACAGGTAAAATCGGTTCACAATCAGTTTTTTCAAAAATTTTCCAGAATTAGGTTTTGGCCTCAATGTGCATGTTTGAGTGATTTCATTAACGAATCTTGGTATTTTGATATTCATTACTAATTTCTAATCATTTTTCATGTTGATTAATTGCATTTTGGGCATAAAAAACGCATGAACCGAGTCGGCCCCCCTGTGAACCACCTTGCTGGAAAACCTGAAGCCTCGCCAGAGCATTGCCATGGCCATAGGGCCATTCAAGTTAGTTTCCCTGACATTGTTTGATGTTTTGATAGTCGTTAGAACCGATTTAGATGGTTAAGGCAACTAATATTAGGATTAGTGTTCTGAAAAATCTTGTTTAGGTCAGTGTTGTGTTAGGATTTTCCAATCAGTTTTTCGTCGGCCGGCGAACGTCTGGCGGCGATTTGATTGGACTAGATTGATGCTCCAACACATACTTCATTATTATACAATCGAAATGGTCAAAAGGTCGCCGGAAGGTCGTCGGCGACGAACCCGAAGTCACGGCCTTGAAAACCTTGAACTGGAAATCGTGCCCACCAACCGTTCGACAAAATGTCCCAATGGGCATGGGAAAAAATGGCACCGTTTCGGTGTTGTGCTCGCCGGAAAAGACGGCCAGCGACCAGCGCCGGTAACGTTCAGTTCGGCCAAGCCGAACCAGGTCAAAACGAGCCTGTCCCAATTGGTTTCTCGACAGGAAAATTTAAAAAAAAATTCTAAAAAAATAAAAAATAATAATAAAACAAAAAATCATAAAAAAATTAGAATTTTTTTAGAAAATCAGAAAACTAGAAAATTGCATAAAAATTCAAAAAAAGTTGAGAATATTCATAAAATTCATAAAAATTCAGAAAATTCGAAAAATACAAATAAAAAATAAAAAAATTTGGAAAATCAATAAAAAAATTGAAAAATTCATAAAAAATTTCGGAAAACCGTAAAAAATCAATTCTTAGTTTAAATTTTTTTCGAAAAAAAAATCAAAAATTTTGAAAATTCACAGAATGGTCCAAAATCATCGTGGCCAACCATAAAAAGTGAAATTTGAATTTTAGGAAGTGCCCAAGTGGCATTTTTAGAAAAATTCCAAATTCAGGGGTTATAGCCCCTAAAAAACCTTTAAAATGTGTAAATCATGAAATGAACAAGCTATTAAAGCTTCATTAGGGTTTTGGTATTTTGATTGATTTTCAGGTTTAGAGACCACTTAGGATTGATTGACTTGATTGACTTTGATGGTGCATTTAATACTTGTTTGGTCTTTCCTGCTATGAGAACGAATAGGAATAGTAGGTAAGTCTTGGAAATTCGCATAACACGTTACACATCATATCGTTCTTAGGTACCGAAAGGGCGTTAGAGATCTCAATTCAAAATTAATAACGTAACCAAGTCCCCGTACTCAGAATCTCTAGTTCGTAGAATTGTGGTATTTCTCTCATACCACGATTAGGTTTCCAATCTACCTACCAATAATGACCAGTGGCGACTCCAAAATCATAAACCTAGACTAAATAAGGGATCACCTTTCATTGTCACGTGAGGTATGGTCTGGAAGAGACCTTTAAACAGAAATACCTCCTCAGAGCGCAAACCCCGAAAGCCCCCTCAAAAAGCACGGCGCAATAGGCTTGGTGACTCCGCTGGGTAACATGAACTTTTTCTAAGTGGACTTAGGCCTAGATAGAACGATATGCTTATGTTTTGTGCTTGCAAGGATCCCAGGTACGTCCCACTAATGATAGTGTTAAATGGTTTTGCAGGCGAGTGTTATAAGGGGTGTAGTCTTTGCTACCCTTGTTTTGCATGATGATGTTGGGATTGAATGTGTTTTGAATGAATTTAGAAGTGTTGTTTGGTCATTAATTGTTACGCATGTTTTTAAATTGCTTTAGCACTACACTATTAGCACACACCACTTATGGTCCAACCCCGGCTACATTTAGAATTACACTTAGGAGATATGTGTTTAGGCAAAACTATAGGCCGATTGCTCATGGGATCATTTAAATACAATACCGATCATTGAGGTAGAATAATATTCCATAACTTTAGGCCGATTGCCTATTGGAGTGGAATCCATTGTCCATTAATGTGATGACCTTAAGCCTTTAGTATATCCTACCCCTTTTAGGCGTCAAAACTTCACGAGTTGCATTCCCTTGTCTTTGTGGTTAGTATACCTAAAACCAAACCAAAATGTCATGGTATGTCACGCCCCGAACCCCACGGCACGCGAACATCCCTACCTTGGTCGATTTGTGTGCGACGTCCCAAGAAGCGTCACCAACCCAACGCCCAAACAAAGAGCAAGGCATAAGCGGAAGTAATAAATAACAATACCCTGACAATAATGATATGAGACAAGGATAGCTGAACAACAATCGACACAGTTGAAAATATGTACACTTTATATTACTATTACAAACTTTTTTACAATATTCAGATAATACATATCACAATCAACCAACAAACAGCCAACAGCCACTACTGATCAAAAAGGGGTAGGTGGCTAGGGTGAGTCAAACTAAACCTAAGAGGAGGGTCATAGACAAAAAGGAATGACCTCCATTACTTAAACTCTGGCCTGCTCTAGGGCTCCCAATCCAGATCGGACCCTGAGGACTCCTCTACTGAACTCTTGAAAGACTCGGACTCCTTGGAATCCATGTCTTCGGCTGCGGCCCACTCATCCTCAGAATCTAGCTCCAACTCCGGATCCAAATATAGTCCTATCTCCTCATCTGAACTCAGCTCCACGACCTCTCCATCCTCGCCCGGATCCTGATCCATAGCCTCTTGCTCAACCTCCTCGTCTTCCATCGGCTTGGGGTCATCGTACCACACCCTTGGCTCCTCATCCATGGCTACAAGTTCGTCTGCGGTCAGGGGATTCACAATCTCACCGTCTGCCATTTGGGTATCATCACCCCATCCACATCTATCGGGACGTCAAAGGTCCTAAGGGGTCACCCTATATTCTCGTCGGCATCCTTAAGGCACCAAGCCACATATTCTTGGGTCTAATAAAAGTACTCACCCACATTTACAAAAACTATAGAATGGTATCGAACATACTCCTCCTCATTCCCTATAGGGTATACTCTAGTCGTTCGCTGGATCTGTGTAGGGATCCGAAAAAGAGGTGGCGACTTCGACATGCTTAGGGTTGGGGGTCTGAAAAGTTTGGGTTATACAACCGTGAGACGAATCTTAGGGAGTAAAACCCTAAACCTAGGCTAGGTTAACATGCATCCTCCTAACAGGCAACTCATAACAATCATACAATTCACAAATAATCGCTAACCTAGGCCTTCGGGCCCAGATCACTCACCCAGCTAACCCTGCAGGTTAGTCATTTCAATATAATAATCAAGTCACATACGCGAATACGATATTCATACATACGTCATACGCATGCTTGAGCTCATCAGTGTTCATATCACATGCCTTTCACCGAGACTCACATACTCGCACACTGGCCCATGCATTTTTATGCATGCAAATGCTGTCATAATGCCATGGTCTCGATCATTATCATATGGCACACTGGCTCAATGCTCAATTATCACTTAGAGCTCGACCCGCGTAAAATGCATCAGGTCTCTTTTTTTAATCATAACACTCCGCGACCCGCATAAAACGCATCAAGCCCAATGTCTCTAGCCTGCGTCAAAACACATCAAGCGCAACACAAATCTCCTTACAAACCAAAACCCGCGTAAAACGCATCAGGCTGGTCATCTTCCGGACGTACCGGGCATCGTCCCGCGTAAAACGCATCAGGACGGTACACCCCGTGTAACACGCATCAAGGTAATATATGATCACACATTCACGTAACCATTTATTATCTGAACCCTGCGTAATACGCATTAGGATATTTTAGGTGATCGCATGCTCATGTCAAGCACGTATCCTCGCATAATTCTCATCTCATGCCCCATTCTCGGCATACACAATGCGTAGCCGTGCAATGTCATGCAATGTATCATGAGCATCAACATGATACAGGCACTCAGTCAAATCAATGTTACAGTATAATGCTCAATTCACAACCAACGTGCTCACTTGGCCAATTAATACCATGCGGCCCAATACATAGTTCACAATTCGACACTCAATTCAAGCCATCAATTGGCCAATCACACTCCGCACAATTCGGCCACACGAGCACACGATATGATATATCACAATCAAGCACAATTCAGCCAATAATCAACCAATCCGGAAAAATCCCAACAATTCAGCCAATCAACTCCCAAATGCCCATTATAATTTAATACATTCCTAATGTGGACAACCACCAATTGGCACTTCTTCAGCCTCCAATCGACCTCAAATTCAGCCTATCGGTCCACCAATTTCACCAAGTAAACAACATCCATAAACTGGCCCGCCAATTCCACTGATTGGCCTAATTCTCAATTAGAACGCCCAAACAATCTAACCCGTCTAGAAATGAACATTATCCTAATCTGGGTTTAGGAATTATTACTCACCAAATTCTAAACCGGGACGACGAGGGACGGCTACTCATCGTCGGCGTGCAACAAATTAGTGGCGGCGTTCCAAGCAGTGGTCTCGGCGACTGCTCACGACAGCGTGGCGGTATGGGCGGCGGTCCTTGGCATCGGTACGATGGTAAGGGGCGCGAATGATGGTGAGTGGTGGTGGTGCGGCAGCGTACGGCGCAACTTCCCGGCGGCGGCGCTTAATCGGCGCTCCTTGGCCAAAAGGGAGAGAGAAAATGAGAAAGGGAGAGAACGGACGGGATGGAGGGTACTGGTGAGGTGATGGTGACGATCGTGAGACGGAACAATGGCTGGCACGGCGGCGACTCGCGGCGAATCCGGCTACATGCGGAGATGACGGTCCCGGCGGGTTCAGCTTCAAGCAGCCGAGAGAGGGGAAACGGCAAGAGAGGAGAGAGAAAGTGACAAGACGGGTGGTGATGATGTTGGGGGTGAAACAAAGCATGGCGGGGACAGCAACCAGCTCCGGCGAGCAGCAACTCCAGCGACGGTCTTCACGTGACCGAGGAGGAGAAGCCGGTGAGAGAGAGAAATCGTGGGAGGGAGAGAGAGAGCTGGCCTGGAAGAGAGAGAGAGAAATGATGAGAGAGGATGGTCAAGGCTGGTTAAATAGGGTGGCTAGTGGGGGGACAAGTGTCACTCATCTAAGGGTAATGACCTTTTTATCCTTGATCCAATGGCTCACATTTGATCCAATCCAATAATTGAGAGGTATTTCAGTCAATTAGTCCAATAATGGAGCTGAAAATTTCAATTATCCCAAATTAACCTCAAAATTCGGAACCCAAATTAAGGCTAGGGGCAAAACGGTCATTTTTCCGGTCCCGGGTCGAAATTTCATTTTTCAACCGTACCAACCCCAAATATGACTAGCCAACATAATATGACGTCAATTACACAAAAATAGTTACACAAGCCCTCGAAAATCGACATCAAAGTCAGGGTCCAATTTTGTGACCAAAACTCGCTCAATTTCCAATTTCAGGGTCTCTCACTAACGGGCGGCTGTTTAGGGGTTATATGTATCGACCTAGGATTATCCGAGTCATGACAGTCCCAATCATCAAGAGAAAGAAAGGAATTATCGCTATTTCCAGAGATCGCGATCATTTAGTCTAAGTTCGGGACTGGTTGGCCACGTGCACTTTCGGTCATGCAAAATCACTTGCGATCTGATCGTACATCGTTAGCCTTGGCCAAACCAAATCCGTCACTTTTCCTAAGATCGACCCACATTAGCCCAAAATACTCCCTCATCGTTTCTCGACCCAATTCGCGATCGAGTCACTGGTCCACATACCGTTTTTCTAGTTAGCCATACCCCATTGGTTAGTATCCCGAGAGTGATCAGCTCTGGGAGAGACTTACTAAAATGAAATGAGTAATAATGTCTATTTTATTGATCCCGGAATCAAGTTGAAATTTTTGGATGTTACATGGAAAGCAAGTATTGTTCCATTCCATTCTTTTTCAATTATGCATGATAGTTGGCACATTTTCAAAAAATGCCTAAATGACATTCAATACTTGGTCTAAATGCCCTTTTCATTTTAGAATACATGATTAGGATGTCATACTCCATTTGACCATTCTTTCATTTTTAGATGAAATATGTAGGTCCATGGCGGATTTCTCATGTAATTCAAATACTTATTTCAATATGTTTGAAGTTGCAAACCATAGTTTAGGACTTTGTGATCTAAATGGAGTATGACAGAATAGGCATTTACATCACACATTGAATTTGTCCATAATCTCAATTATATGCTCTTTTAAGGTTTAAACGGATTCAAAATGACATGTGCATTACTTTCGAGGCATGCAAATGTACTTTACCTCCATTTCAATCCGTTTTACCTCAAAATGACATGATTAAAATGAAGGCATTAAAATTGATTTGCAATCCATGGTGATTAATGACAAATCTTTTTGCACGATTAGGCTCAATGGGAAAACTAAACATCTAAGTAATTCCCATTCCTCGGAAGGAACTTGTTGCTTGGTGGAAAGGCATGTCCAAGGACAACCAAACTTATGTCCAAAAAAGGCTTGGATACCTTCTTGAACTTGTGCATGTAGAGCATCAAATCAATTTAGTCCAAGCTTTGGCGCATTTTTGGGAGGCTTCCACCGCTACATTCCATCTTGGAGAACATGAATTGGTACCAACATTAGATGAATATCAAGCCGCCATTGGAATTAATTTTAAACCTAGGGTCATAGAGCCACCCGTTGAACTTAATCATGTGAGCCTTTTAGCCGAATTCCTCAACCTCAAAACTTCCAAAATCGAAAAGCTAATCAAATCAAACACAGGTAGATTTTCATTATCTTTCCTAGTGGACAACTTTTCAAAACTTCCTAGGGAAATGGGAAACACTTCAACCCGGGTATTCCTTTTAGTTGTCTTCGGCTTTGTTCTATTCCCCATGTCTAGAACGGGATTAGACCCTTTAGTAACTATGATCGCAAGACAAGCATGTCTTAAATGGGACTTCTCTAACATGCTTCTTGCCCAAACCGTCATCTCCTTAAACACATACCAAAATCATGGGAAGGGTATCTTTCAAGCTTCTACTAGTCTTTTGTCATTATGGTTCATCTCACACATTCAACCTTGGTATCGTTTCATGAACATTCACGAAATTTGTTCTACGATAAATCTAATTGAGCAATCCATTCATATCCAAAGCAAATTACACAAACAATCTTTCTTAGATTTGGCCAATTTCATTAGAGCCTTAACTCCTGATCAAATCTAATGGCGAATTAATTGGCCAAAGATTAGCAAGGTAAAGATCATGAGTCGGGAGGGAAATGTGATACCATTGCTTGGTTTGAGTGGAGGAGCAATTTATTGCCCTCTAAGGGTTATTAGACAATTTAGGATACTTCAGTAAGTACCACCGATGTGGAATCCCAAAGAGTTCGCCTTCGACATCCCAAGTGGAATTACACCCGAGAAGGAGAAGAATGTCCTTTAAGCCAAAATTCACAAGATCATCCTATCCTTGGATAACCCACTTGTACAAATAATTGAGTGGCCAAAAAGCTTGGAAGAAGACATGAAAATTTGCATGGCCTCTAAAGAATATATCAAATGCATAGAAAATAAGCGTCCAATTGATGTCGAGCCATATGTCCTGTTGAGCATAGTACTGAATCTTGTGGATAAGTATGTCCCAAAATACATCGTTCTAAACATGCCTGGAGTGGATACCTACGTCCCGGAAGAGGTCGTGATCGATGTGGAAGAATGGGAATCTCGAGCCAAGGAATGGGAAGAATACCAAAAGGCGGAAGATATCTTAGCTAGTAAGAAGCCTAGGATTGAATGATTTAGATTTCCATTTGAGTTTAAAACCATAATGTCAAACAATTTCAAATTTTATATGCAATGATAGATTGATCATTTCCTAAACATGCATAGATAATTTCAGAACATGATTTCAAAACATAAAGGAATCACCATGGATTGCAATTCTTTGGATTGTATGATTCCTTAAGAAAGACATTGATGAAGAATTTTATACAAAGTTACGGTTTGTATGAAATTTCTTATCCTTGATAATCTCATAAAACCATACAATTAAAAGGATGTATGGTTTCGTGATCATTTTGCCATGCTAATATCGAGTCTTTTTATGAAATAGATTGTTTAGCAACGGAAGGTAAAAGACCTCGGACACGCCTACAAGTTAAAATGGCAGAAAAAGAAACCTGTGCTTGACTAGCTGAAGTCGAGAATCAAATGACCCAAATGGTTGCAATGATGGCAGAAATGAAGGCTTTTATTCTCGCATCTTGAGGATCTTATCCTACTACTCCAAATGTAGGAACTTCAAACGCAACCGAAACACCGATTGAAAACCTAGTCAAAAATAAAGAACCGGTTCAAGAAAATCCTCCAAAAACTACACCTAAGGTAGTGAATTCAAAAGAGGATGATCAAACCAAAAAGGCATCCAAAATAAAGGATGAAGAAGAGGCTAAGAGATTGGCCAAAATTGAAGAATGCTTAGCAAGTCAAGGCTATGAACTTCAAAGATTCAACAAGTTCTCACCATACACAAAGGTGGTTGTTCCACAAAACTATAAGGAACAGGAGTTTGTGAGTAAGTATGATGGCACCGGTTGCCCCAAAAGCCATTTGAAGTATTATCTCCGTAAGATGGCAAGATATTCAGACAATACGTCATTTCTTATTAGCACATTTTAAGATAGTTTGAAAGGGGCGGCCCTCGCATGGTACACAGCCATCGACATAAAAGACTTCACTGAATGGGATCATTTGGCGAGAATTTCTTCGTCGGTACAAGTTTAATGTTGAAGTACTCCCAACTAGAGAGGATCTCGGCAGAACTGAGAAACGGAAGAATGAAGGGTTCAAAACCTATGCTCAGAGATGGAAAGTTGTTGCCTCACAAGTAAAGCCCGCTATAAATGAAGATGAGCTCATTAAGCTTTTTCTAAAATCATTGCCAACTAAGTATTATGACAAGCTTCATATATTAGGCTGTCAGACATTTACTATGTTGGTAAAAGAGGGTGAAAGAATTGAATGGGGTTTGAAAGAAAAGAATGCTCAAGAAACAACAGCATGAAGGCTTTACCCCGGGAAAAAAGACAAAGAACCCATCTGAAAGGTGGCTATGGTGTCAAGCCCAAGTACTCATCAAGCATCATTTCCGAAGCAATCAAATGTTGCCTGGAAAAATCCGAGGCAATTCGAGCCAAATAAAAGGCCCGTGAGGCAATATAGACCGTTGCCCCGACCCTTGTCAAAGCTATTACTAATGTTTCTAAAAAGGCATTTGGTGGCCAAGGAAGTATATAGAGACAATCCTATGAGATTTCCTTGGTACGATGAGTCAAAGACTTGTGCTTATCACATAGGAGAAAGGGGACATGATGTAGATAATTGTCCCACTCTAAAGTACAAGGTTCAACAACTCATTGACAAGAAAATATTGAACTTTCAAGAGCCCAAGCCAAATATACATCAGAACCCTCTTCTTGAGTACAATACAATAAATATGATCAAGAATGAGAAAACAATGATTGCGTCTAATGATGAAGATGAATATGAAGTCAAGATTAAAGCTTCTCGATTAGGAGATGCTCGCTTTTGTCAAGAAACACTCCTAAAAGGCAAGATTGTAGACAACTTGAGAGAAGACTCCGAAAAATATAACTTTCAAGTGAAATATACTCCACCGCCATGGGCATTCAAAAACAAAGTAATTGTGCCTGATGGCTGGGGTGGTATGGACAATGAAACTAGTCCCGAGGAGAAAGCTCTACCCAAAAAAGAAATGCTTCAAGAGGAAATAGATCGTGATAAAAAGGAGAAGGAAAAAGTCCGTCAGGGTGAAAGACGTTTCACCCAGAGATCAGCCAAGGAAGGCAAAACTATAGACCTACTCGATCAAGACAGCGGTAAATATAATTACCATGTCAAATATACTCCACCACCATGGGCATTCAAAAATGAAGTCATTATACCGGACGGATGGGGTGGTTTGGAAGAGGTCTCGATCAGCAAATTGAATCTCGAGGAGAATGAAAATCAGGAAGAGAAAAAGATTAAAAAGAATCATCAAGGCGACAAATGATTTGTTCAAAAAGCACGAAAACAAGGTGAAGTTGTTAATTACCAGGGTCAAGACAGCGGTAAGTACAATTACCGTGTCTAATATACACATCCTTTATAGGCATTCAAGAATGAAACAATCACACTTGATGGTTGGGGTGGAATGGATGCTAACGAAGCCAATAGAAGCATGGTATCCATGATTACACCATTTCTAATCAAGCTTGATGAGGTAGATAAATATAAGGAGAACGAAAGTCACATCACACCAATCACTATTCAGCTTCCTATTGATCAGCTGAAGATCGAAGAAGAAGAAACACAGCCTGTGATCATTACTCTCCCTCCAAAAGAAAAGTTTGACACTAAGTGTATACCTTGGGATTACTCTTCCAAAGAAGTCAATGCCATAACCCGATCGAGGAGATATAATGCCGCGAAGGATAGTGAACACGAAAAGAAAGGAGTGACTGAAAAAGGTGTTAAATAGTTACTTTTGATCATGAAGACAAGCAAATTCAAGGTAATTTAACAACTAAGAAAGATGCCAGCACAGATTTCTCTGTTGGATCTTTTTAAGACTTCAGAAAGCCACAAAATGGTACTTATGAAACTTCTCAACGAGGTTCACGTCCCGGAGACGATTAATGAAGTACAATTAGAAGACTTTGTTGGCACTATCCTTCTGAAGGATCAAATTGCTTTCTCCGATAAAGATTTCCCGATTGACAAGCATTCCCATAATAAGGCTCTATATATTGTCGTCAAATGCCGAGGCAAGGAGGTGTCACGGGTGCTGATCGATAATGGCTCTGCACTTAATTTGTGTCCGCTAAGCACACTGCATCACTTGGGCATTAGTGAAGAGCTCATCAAACCTTCTAAGATAACCGTGCGCTCGTTTGATGGAGTGAAGAAAAACATTATTGGCGATATCGATCTCGAGGTAAACATAGGCCCTGTGCTTTTTCTGATTGACTTCCAAGTAGTGGATATTTCGAGGATTTTCAACTTGTTGCTCGGAAGATCTTGAATTCATATGGCTAGCACCATTCCTTCAAGTCTCCATTCGAAGATCAAGTTTGTCATTAATGGTAAAATGGTCACCGTACATGGGGAGACGGATTTCAATACCTACAAGGAGAGTGCGATACCGTATGTCAAACTCGAAATGTAGGAAGAACCAAGTTATTATTCTTTCAAAATGATCTCAATGGTGTAAATCCCTGCCGGTTGTATTGTAAAGTCCCCGAAGTTCTCAAAATCATCTATTATGTCCGGAAGGATGTCATGCCAGTATGGATTTACTCCCGGTAATGGCCTTGGATTGAAATCCCAAGGAATCAAAGAGCTTGTCACTCCTCTCGCTACAAGGATGAAGTATGAAATAGGTTATATTCCAAATAACTCTAAAGATCACCATAGAGGCCAAGGCCGAGGTCGAAAGAACCGTGGGGGCTATAGAGGCCAAGGTGATTGCCTCATTAATCCATCCATATGGAAGGGCAAGGCTAAAGAGCTTCCCTACCATCAAATTCACATCAAGAAAACTTTTCCTGGACCTTCCAAGTTACTTCAAGAAGAAGACTTACATGCAGAGGAAGAATCTGTTTTGCCAAGTTTATTCGAAGAGAATACCATCAACGTTATCATAACTGAGGCGAAAGTTACCTATGCACTGGAGTAGGAAGATTCTCTTGAACTTTTGATACTAGCTTTTTCTATTGCATTTTATCGATTGCAATTTCAGGTTTCCTATGATTTCATTTGCAATTTCAGTTTAGTTACAATTTACATTCCTTTTGATGTAAATGTAATTGTGTTTTTCAATTCAATAAAAGTGGTCAAATGTTTTATTAAGGACATGTAGAAACAAAACCAAACCTATGATAAATAGTATCCTCATTCGTGAGGCTTAAGGCTTTGGGTTTCTATATTGCTCATCATTGTGAAAATGATTTTAAGAGCAAGGAAGCTGACGATACGAGGACTAGCTTTGTCTTTATGTTCTTTCAAAACAAATTTCAAAATGAATTTCAAAAAAGTTCTTCATAGGACCATGTGCTTTACTTACTTTATATGCAATTACTAATCATGTTTGTTACATGTCAGGCATGAGCATTCACACATCCATAATAGGTTTGTATGTGACCCAAATCTTTCCGAGGAGATCACTTGTGATATTGAAATGGATAATGAAGATGAGAAATGGGTCAAAAGGGAATAGATTCGTCATGAAGAGTCAAAGCCACTCACGTTAAAGAAAACAATTACTGTTAATCTGGGTGATAAAGAGAATCTCAAAGAAGTTAAGATTGGAGAAAGTCTTCCCTCAGCAAAAGCAGAAAGAATCACAGATTTGCTCAAGGAATATCAAGATATAGTTGCATGGTCTTATGCTAACATGACAGGCCTTGATCCAGGCATAGTTGAACACGCTTTGCCAATTGATCCAAGTATTCCACCAAAGAAGTAAAAACGGAGGCGAACAAAGCCGGAATTGGCGAAGAAAATAGAAGAAGTGATAAAATTGCTCAAAGTCAGTTTTATCAAAGTGGTACCATATCTAGAATGGGTCGCCAACATAGTTACCATAATGAAGAAAGACGGTCAGGTGTGGGTGTGCGTTGATTATCGCGACCTAAATAAAGCAAGCCCTAAGAATGATTTCCCGCTTCCACATATTGATGTACTAGTGGGTAGCACTGCTGGGTTCAAAACATTTTCATTCATGGATGGTTTGTCAGGATACAATCAAATCCTCATGAAGAAAGAGGATAAGGCGAAAACATCCTTCATAACACTATGGGGCACATTTTGTTACAAGGTAATGACTTTTGGTTTGAAAAATGTTGGCGCCATATATCAAAAGGCAATGGTAACTTTGTTTAAAGACATGATGCACAAAAAAATCGAGGTATATGTAGACAACATGATCGCAAAATCCAAACAAGGAGAAAATCATGTTGAGGTGCTTCGCAAGTTGTTCAAAAGACTTAGAAAGTACAAGTTGCAGCTGAATCCCAACAAGTGTGTATTTTGGGCAAAATCTGGTAAATTACTAGGATTTATGATCAATATCAGGGGCATTGAAATAGATCCTTCCAAGATCAAGGTAATATATGACTTAAAGACCCCTTTTACGGTAAAGAAGTGAGAAGCCTGTTGGGGCAATTAAACTACATTGCCTGTTTCATATATTAGTTTTCTGATACTGCTAAACCATTCTTCAAACTATTGAAGAAAAATGCCAAAGTAAAGTGGGATGTGGAATGCCAACAAGCCTTTGACAAGATCAAAGAATATCTGGTAAACCTACCAGTGTTGGTACTACCAATTCCAGGAGTCTCACTGATCTTATATTTGACGATTCACTATGAGTCATTAGGAGCGGTGCTTGTACAAAGAAGATCAAATGATTGTAAAGAAAGAGTTATTCATTACTTGAGCAAGAAATTCACAACATCAGAAGTGAATTACCTAGTAGTTGAGAAGACTTACGTTGCATTGATTTGGGTATTACACAGATTAAGACAGTATACCCTTCATCACTAAATTTTGCTAGTGACCAAAAATGACCCGATCAAGTACCTTCTTGAGAAATCCTCCTTGGTCGAGAAATTAGCAAAATGGCAAGTCTTATTATCTGAGTTCAACATCAGAAGTTCATCCCAAAAGTAAGTCAAAGGACAAGCGATAGCAATATGTTGGCAAAAAATTCGTAGAATATTGCCAGTTCCAAGGAACGACTTGATGACCACATATTGACATTAGTCGATGACAAATAGACAATGTATTTTGATGGTGCAACCAACGTATCTGGATCAGGAACTGAGGCAGTACTGATCTCCCCAGAAGGCCAACACTATCTGGTATCTACGAAATTGATATTTCTATGCACCAATAACATCGTTGAATACGAAGAGTGCATTCTCAGCTTATAATTAACCCTTTCAATGAAGGTAAAAAGGTTGTAAGTATATGGAGATTCTATGTTCATCATATTGCAAACAACTGACGAATAGCAAACTCGAGATGTCAAGCTAATTCCTTATCATAGATATTTAGAAGAGATGACAAAAAGTTTCGAAGAGGTAATATTCGATTATCTTCCAAGATCCCAGAATCATTTTGCATATGCTCTTGCAACTTTGTCATCTTTACTACTAGCTGAAGATGGTATGGATATAAAATCATTGAGAATTAATATTCTTGAACGACCAGCTCATTACATGATGGTCCAAGCAGAGTTCGACAATGAACCATGGTATCATGACATCAAAAGATATCTTCAATCAGGAGAATTTCCTGAAGAAAGCCAACCAGGTGACAAGAAATTCATAAGGAAGATAGCCAACAAATTTTTCCTCAGTGGTCAAACCCTCTACAAGAAATCATTTAATTCAACCCTGTTAAGATATGTGGATGCTACAGAAGCTGAACATATCATGCAAAAAATTCATGAAGGTGAATGTGGACCGCACATAAATGGACATCTTTTAGCCCGAAAGATTATAAGATTGGGATACCATTGGATAACAATGGAAACAGATTGCATCCAACACGTGAGATTTTACCATCAATGTCAAATTTATGGAGATAAAATCAATGCACCGCCAAATGAGATACATCAAATGTTCGAGTCATGGCCATTTTCAATGTAGGGCATTGATATAATTGGTCCCATCAACCCTAAGGCCTCAAATGGACACCGATTCATCCTGGTTGCTATTGACTATTTCATTAAGTGGATTGAAGCAAACTCCTACACGAATGTTACTGCAAAGAATGTTGCAAGATTCAGTAGGCGTGACATCATTGCTAGGTATGGAGTTCCAAAAGCAATAATTACAGACAATGGCTCAAATCCAAACAACATAATTGTAGATGATTTACTTGAGCACTTCCATGTCCGACATCTGAACTTATCTCCATATCATCCACAAATGAATGGAGCAGTTAAAGCGGCAAATAAGAATATCAAAAAGATATTGGCCAAGACAACCGAAAATTATCATGATTGGCACGAAGGGTTGCCGTATGCTCTAATGGCATACCGAACTTCAATTCGAACATCAACTAGAGTAACCCCATTTTCCTTGGTTTATGAAATGGAAGCAGTGCTACCTGTTGAAGTAGAAATTCCTTCATTAAGGATATTATCCCAATTAAAGCTTTCAGAAGCTGAGTGGATTCAACAAAGATATGAACAACTCAACATGATCGATGAAAAGAGAGTGAGAGCTATATGCCATGGACAAGCCTATCAAAGATGAGTCACTAAATCTTTTAATCGAAAGGTGAAAGCAAGGAATTTCAAAACAGAGGATTTAGTAGTGAAGAAAGTCATCTTTAACAATTCAAATCCTCATGGCAAATTCACTCCGAATTATGAGGATCCATACATTGTCAAGAAGATTCTTTCTGGAGGAGCATTGATTCTAGTAGATATGGCAGGAATAGAACTAGCCCATCCTATAAATGCAGATGTTGTCAAGATTTTCTACCCATGAAATGAAGACGAACATTCAAGAAAAGATTCGGGTCATTATAGAACATGTGCACATCACGCATACCATGCATTTCATGAACATGTTTATTTGTTTTGTAGAAGAAAGCAAAAAAAAGCCGAACCAGTTGATGATCTCAGAATTCCCAATGAAGTTATCAAATAATAGAAGGAAGTATCACTTCTAATTCTATTTTCCATTAATGTCCTTTAATATACTTTTCTTTTCATTATCCCTAAGGAAACAAAGAAAAGAGAATAACGAAAGAAGAATCTCCAGTGGAACCAAAGCAAAAGCATG
Organism: Syzygium aromaticum; assembly: GCA_024500025.1. Taxonomy (NCBI): domain Eukaryota; kingdom Viridiplantae; phylum Streptophyta; class Magnoliopsida; order Myrtales; family Myrtaceae; genus Syzygium; species Syzygium aromaticum. The sequence goes on from CM044886.1 coordinate 15,767,514, forward strand.
CAAACAAGAGGGATCTTGGTAAATTGATCAAACAAGTATCCCTAAATCGTGAGGGCATGTGCTAAAGAGGTTGCCTTTCTTAAAGAAGAATCGAACTTTTTCTTCCCCAAGCGGGATGATGCTAAATTGAACAAAACAAAACAAATTGTTTTGAAAAAGAAAATACCTCAGGAATGTTTCAATCAAGAATTTTGAAACACACTTTCTTTGAAAATGCACTAAGCATCAAAATTCCCTAAAATGGATAATTTGACAAAAGGCTTTGAAAAATTTCATAGAAAAAATTTGGATCAAATTGAATGGAAGGACCATCAAATCATGAAAGGTAAGCCATATCTAAACACGTCCATTATACATTCAAAGTCAAAATAGAGAAGTGAGTGAGAAAAAACTCATTCGAAGGAAATAGGAGATATTCGCAATGATTACATGGATTGAAATAATGAACGACAATCATTTCACTATCCCGAACACATGCTCACCCCTTACAAACCCAAATTTGAGCCAAAACAATAGAGAAGTCTTCCTAAAACAACCCTGTTAAGAACTACCCTACACTGGGGCAAATTAGGAGGTTTGTGGATTGATAGCTATGAAAAATAGAATCAAGAAAGATTTTATTGCATACTCTTGCATTAATCTTTTTGTGATAACTTCATATGAAGCCATATGGAAGCTCAAGACATCCTAAGAGGAAGAAGAGCACTTCATTTCTTATACCTAAACACATTACTTTTAGCAAAGCCCAATTGAGTCTGAATATTCATTTCAGAACCCAAATTGGTGATTATCTCTTTACAATAGAGCATGAGCATATGATCCACTTTAAGAGATAAGAAACAAAAGGGCAAAACATAGAGTCCTTAGAATTCAAAAAGATCAAAGACAAAGGAGACCGGGGCCTAAAAAAGTAGTGTGCCTAGTAAAAGCAAGGGCAAATGCACGAGAAAAAAAATAAAAAGAAAAGAGAGTGCAAAAAAAAGCTCAAAACGACAAAAAGTCCCGATAAAGCAAAGTCAAGATCATGAGAGATCATAGATCACAACAAGTGAGAATAAGTAAAAGAAAAGAGATTGTGATGAATGATTAGAGGACTATGATGTTCATAAAAGAAAGATCTCTAGTGAGCAAAAAGAAAAGTGGTGATGCCAAGAAAATCATCAATTTCATGAAAACCCTGAATTCAAATAAATGGGCATTTTGAGCCTACTCAATACCAATAATACAACATCTCCCCAAAGACTCTTCAGATTGGGATGTTGAGAGAAAAAACATGACTTTATGACAAGAAGCCATCACTCGAAGAAGTGTATATAATAATATCTTGTCCTATCCTCGAGGTTCTTAACTTGTAGACCCGAAGTCAAATATAATGAAATTTTTTTTGTTTGCCTCAGAATGCCTATCCTTTGAATAGCCATTGACCAAGCCAATATTACAGTCCTCCGAAAGACCTTATCAAATCAATTGGAATGTATACATTACGAACATCTCCAAACACCTAAGGATTAGTTAAGAGAGAAAAATTGAGGGATATTAAACAAGTCCCCTTTCAATTGAATGACGAAATGGTCAAGTTCATAGATTAAAATAAATCCTTTCTAATAAGGGTCTTCCAAATGATCATTTCAAGGATTGCAAGCATTTTGTTCAAATAACTCCTTAAAAAGGAAATTCGATTGCCTAAAATGCATTTAATACAAAGAATGCATATTTCAAAACCAAGTGTCAAAAGTTTTTGGTCAACTTAAAGCCAAGTTTTCAAACAGTTTGTGGTAAGCTAAGGGAAAAAACCACATTTCAAGCAGTTTTGATTAATTTCAAAACTCTTTATCAAAAGTTTTTGGTCAACTTAAAACCAAGTTTTCAAACAGTCTGTAGTAAGCTAAGGAAAAAACCACATTTCAAGCAGTTTTGATTAATTTCAAAACTCCTTATCAAAAGTTTTTTGTCAATTTAAAACCAAGTTTTCAAACAGTTTGTAGTAAGCTAAGGAAAAAATCACATTTCAAGCAGTTTTGATTAATTTCAAAACTCCTTTTCAAAAAGTTTTTGGTCAACTTAAAATCAAGTTTTCAAATAGTTTGTGGTAAGCTAAAGAAAAAATCATATTTCAAGCAGTTTTGATTAATTTCAAAACTCATTTTTAGAATAGTTTTTGGTCAACTATAAAACCATGCAAAGGTTAGTGAAACCTCAAAATCACAAAATTCACGGTTAAGGCATTCATTATTTGAAGTCTTTCCAAAGTCCTACTGGTGAGGAACCACTAGGCAAATCCAAAATCCTATTGGTAAGGAGCCTTTATGCAATTTTCAAAGTCCTATGGATGAGGAACCATATGGCAAGTCTCCAAAATTCAAGTCTTATTGGCGAGGAGCCTTTAGGCAATTTCCAAAATCCTACAGGTGAGTAATCACATGACAAGTCTCTAAAATTCAAGTCCTATTAGCGATGAGCCTTTAGGCAATTTCCAAAATCCTACAAGTAAGAAACCACATGGCAACTCTCCAAAATTAAAGTCTTATAGGCGAGGAGCAACTAGGTAAATCCAAAATCCTCAGGCGAAGAGTCTCAAGTGTTCACGGTTCGTGAGTTTGTCCTTAAACCATGAAATCTGAATAACCATCATAGTCATCACCACCATCAATTTATGCCCTTGGATAAGTAACAAAGAAACTCTCGCAATCAAGCAAGTTTCTCTCCCTCAATCATTAAGAATCTTTCAAAATGTGTTCCGAAAAGAAAACCTTTGGATTAGATCACGGATTTCAAAAGCAAGATCTTTAATCAATTGTTGTTAAATTTTCATCTTATCTCATTCAATGAGTCAACTAAAAATTCAGGTGTCACCTTATCTTTGAGATCAACTTCTAACGAACTCAATCTCAAAAAGAGGCAGTTGTTAATACCTAATTTTTAACCCCTTTTTTTAAATTTTTCAAAAATTTCAAAATTAGGTCTAGGAATCTTGGCCAAGCCTAGAAACCTATTTCTAAACCAAAAAAATATTTTTTTAGCATTTTTCTACATTTTTCCTTAATTTCTTTTAGTCAAAATAGGCGAGAAAGTCAAGAAGATTCCATAAAAATAGTCATTAGTCTTATTTTAAATCAAATTTCATGAATACATTGTCAATTTTGAAAAATCTCAATCGGGTATATGTTTTTCCCAAAATTGGGCAAAATTAAACCCAAATTGAACCAAAAATGCAATTAAATTTTTTTCAGTCATTTTTAAGTTATAGTGTCTTCACAACAAATGATTCTGGAACCTTGAATTATATAATGGTCGATCCAATTGCACAATTTGGCATAAAAATCAAAAGTCCCCAAAATTAAATTGAAAATTAAGAATTTTGAACCCAAATTGGAAATCGTGCCCAATATGAAATTGTCGAAATGTGATACCATCATTTCTAAGGTTAATCAGATGTGGGTAATTCAATTTTGACATCAATTTTGCCTAATCAAGTCATTAAAATATCAAATTGAACAAAACCCTATTAACCCGAATATAAAAATGAAAAAATCTTGGACACAATTATAATACAAATTGGGGCAAATTATACATTTGGGTTCGGAATATGATGGGAAATTCAATTTTGGGGTTAAATTTGAAAAATGGTGTCAAATTCTGGTTGAATTAACGAATTTAGACCTACCCGGGTCTGCCTGGTCAATCGGGTCAACTCGACCCGACCTAGGTAGGTCATCTTCTTCACCCAGATTGCCAAAACGCATTGAACCCAGAGAAGAAACAACTCCTGGCCAAGACTTTGCTAACTTAGTGTAGGAAATTTAGCACATTTTAATCTAGCTAACACCAGATAATCATCCCCAGCGGATTATGAGTCGGTTTTAACAAATTTTGGGAGGGAATTGGATAAAGAAAAAACGAAAAAAAAAAAACTGACACGAGAGGAAGAAAGTGTTTGACGAAATTCCAAAGAGAGGGAGGAGAGAGAAACAGAGAGTAAAAACCTAAAATCTAGAGAGAGAGAGAGAGAGAGAGAGGAGTGGAGATCTCCAGGTTGGCGCCGCCGGCAAATCGACCATCTAAGGAGGATCTCCTCCTCGGACGAACTAGAAGAAGGCTAATCAGGAACGCTTGAAAACAAGCTCCATCCGACCGATTCAAACATGTTCCAGCAAAACCTAGATCACTAGGGTGAAGACCGAGTGTCAGAGAACAACCCTCGGGGCGCCAATCAGTTCAACAATTTTGTTTGATCATTGAACGAAATAAGTAAAATCGGTTCACAGTCAGTTTTTTCAAAAATTTTCCAGAATTAGGTTTTGGCCTCAATGTGTATGTCTGAGTGATTTCATTGACAAATCTTGGTATTTTGATGTTCATTACTAGTTTCTAATCATTTTTCATGTTGATTGATTGCATTTTGGGCATCAAAAATGCATGAACCGAGTCGGCCCCCCTGTGAACCACCTCGCCGGAAAACCCGAAGCCTTGCCGGAGCATTGCCATGGCTGTAGAGCCATTCAAGTTAGTTTCCCTAACATTGTTTGATGTTTTGATGGTCGTTAAAACTGATTTAGACAGTTAGGGTGGCTAGTGTTAGGATTAGTGTTCTGGAAAATCTTGTTTAAGTTAGCGTTGTGCTAGGATTTTCCAATCGGTTTTTCGCTGGCCGACGAACGTCCGGCGGCAATTTGATTGGACTAGATTGATACTAGAACACGTGAACTTGATTGTTATACAATCGGAATGGTCAAAAGGTCGCCGAAAGGTCGTCGGTGACGGGCTCGAAGTCACATCCTCGAAAACCTTGAACTAGAAATCATGCCCACCAACCGTCCGACAGAATGTCCCAATGGGCATGGGAAAAAATGGCACCGTTTCAATGTTGTGCCCACCGGAGAAGACGACCGGCGAAGTCTGGTTTGGCCAAGCTGAATTGGGTCGAACAGGGCTGGTCCAGTTCATTTCCCGGCAGGAAAATTTAAAAAATTTTCCAAAAGATCAAAAATCAAAAATAATAATAATATAAAAAAATCACAAAAAATCATAAAAAAAAAAATTAGAACTTTTTTAGAAAATTATAAAATTACATAAAAATTCAAAGAAAATTTCAAAAAATTCAAAAAATTTACAGAAAATTCATAAAAATTCAAAAAATTTTCAGAAAATTCATAAAAAAAATCAGAAAATTCGAAAAATACAAATAAAAATTAAAAAAATTTTGGAAAATCAATAAAAAAATTGAAAATTTCATAAAAATATTTGGAAAACCGTAAAAAATCAATTCTCAGTTTAAAAATTTTTTCGAAAAAAAAATCAAAAATTTTGAAAATTCATATAATTGTCCAAAATCATCGTGGCCAACCATAAAAAGTGAAATTTGAATTTTAGGAAGTGCCCATGTGGTATTTTTAGAAAAATTCCAAATTCAAGGGTTATAACCCCTAAAAAACTCTAAAACACTAAAAATATGTAAATCATGAAATGAATAAGCTATTAGAATTTCATTAAGATTTGGGTATTTTGATTGATTTTCAATTTTAGAGACCACTTAGGATTAATTAACTTAATTGACTTTGATGGTGCATTTAATACTTATTTGGTCTTTCCTGCGATTAGAACGGATAGGAATAGTGGGTAAGTCTTGAAAATTCGCATGACACGTTAGACATCATATTGTTCTTAGATACCGAAAGGGTGATAGTGATCTCGATTCGAGATCAATAATGTAACCAAATCCCCGTACTAAGAATATCTGGTTAGTAAAGTCATGGTATTTCTCCCATAGCTCGATTAGGTTTCTAGTCTACCTACCAATAATGACTAGTGACAACTCCAAAATTACAAACCTAGACTAAATAAGCGATCACCTTTCACTTTCACATGAGGTATCGTCTGGGAGAGACCCTTACACGGAAATACCTTCTTAGCGCGCAAATCCCAAAAGCCCCCGTAAAAAGCGCAGCGTGACATGAAGGCCAAATTCTCTTTCAATAGGAGGATAGTTGGCCTTAGGCCAATGAACAAGAGGTACTCCTACATCAAAGAAAAGATAAGGAAAGTACATCTATAACCATCCATGCACCATCCACAAGGGACCAAAGAAAGGGTCAGGATGTGCATTAGAAAGAGAAGTTTGAGCATCTGTGAGCGATCGATAAAGTACAGTAAGAACAATTCGACCTAAACCCACGTCAAGGCCATGAGAAAGCATATGAGCAATGTCAAGGAATTCCGAAGAAACTGACAAGGTTGGTGTGCCAAATATGCACCGTGAGAGCCAACATAAAAGAAATGCTACATGCTCACCAGGATAAACTACTCCTTCGGATTTAGCAAATCTGTCCATAAATTTGTCATAAGGAAGATCAAGAGAGGTATTTTGGAAGGGCAAACGCTCAAGAGCATCTTGCCATGAAATTCAACGAAAGGAGAAAGAGAATATGCTCACCAAGGGTTATTGGGTCAGTATTAGGGAAATATGCCTCAAGAAATCTACTATAAGCAAGGTTGTCCTCATAAACATCAGGTACAGATGACGAAGCCATATCTTCTATAGGGGTCCCAACCGGAGGAAGGTTGATAATAGCATATATATCTAAAAGGGTAGCAGACATTGGGCCCTAGGGGAAAAAGAAATAGTTAGTTGAAGGGGACCAGAAATCAATAGCAGTACCCAAAAGCCCTAGGTTTAAGTTGTACGACAGCATGCTGACCTCCAAAGCGACGTCAATGCCGACTCTCATCCAAGCAAAATGGGTAGTTAAATCATCATTCAGTCTCGTGTACTAGCAGTGAACACCTGTTTCAAGAGAGGGAAACCCTCGAAATCGTGAAGTTTTTGAAAACCAGATGTCTGCAACCGAGGGCTTCTGGATAGGAAGAAGTTCTCTTGCTCTCCTTGGGAAGCATGGACGGAGAGAAGCTGGGATTTGCTGATGGTCACGAAAATAGGGACCCAGAACAAGTTCATGTGAGGATTCATCGACCAAATGCAGCAAACGAAAATCACAGTTTGGGGACTCCTCATCATTTTGTAGACAATCAAATTTTTTGATATCTAACTCGGGAGAATATTGGGTAGTCATGAATATGAACTGAATGAGGAAATCTAGAGAAGACACAGAAATGTGGGACTGAAGAAGAAGATGAAAAGGTTAAAGTGTTTATCATTGAGATACGATGGTAGAAGGAGAAGATGAAGAGTTAAAGTTTTGATTTTTATCGCTGAAGATACGACAATTCAGATGATCTGCCATCATGAAGATTTGCCAAGCAGTAAATAATTAAGATGGCGTGTCAGAATAAAACAGAAAGATTGAACGAGCATAAGTTACGAGGAGTCAAGATTAAGACCACCCAAGCCAAATATAATTCTTTAAAAGAATTAAATCTAAAAAGAATTAATTATTTTAAAAGAAAGCATATGTTGACACCTATAATTAATTAAGTTGTTGACAATTGAAATAAATAAAAGAATGAAAGACGTCAAAGGATGACGTAGGCCATACGAGAAAGCTTACATAAGCAAAACAACCGGTAAGCAATCGGAGATATCAACGAGAATTTGAAATTGAAAGGACTTGAGAGCGAGCGCTAAAGTTGTCAACAAAAGATTGTCATCGAAGACGTCGACAAGTAAAAGGGTAAATGTTAAGCCAAGAAGAGCTCGACTATAGTTCCTACTTAAGAAAGACACGTGTCAAGCCAGAAAGATGTTACATTCCAAATTTCGACCTATTTTTGGGATTTATAAAATGTGTATTTCATCAAACGTGCTTGTAGTGTAATTTCGCTCGAAACTGATCACTCTCGGGACACTGACCATTTGGGAAAGACTAACTAGGGAATTAAATTAGCGCAACTAAGGGGAGACTTGATCATGGACTGACTTTTGGGCAACCGAAGTCACTATGGCTCGAATGAACCCGAACGTGGTCCGATTTAGTATTGGCCAAGAGTCGGTCATGCGTAATTTCCAACAGCCGCCCGTTAGTTTGAGATTCGCTAAAGTCGCATTTGATTGAATTTGATCATTATTTAGAACCTAAACTTGGGTGTCAAATTTTTCGGAGTTTCGTGACGAAATAAATTAGACGACATCAAAATAAATGTGGCCAGCCTCAAGATTGCCCAGATTTGTCAAAAAATGAAATTTGGACCGGGTGCTGACCTAGACCAGTATACCTCCTTCAATGTTTATTTGAATTAATGTCTTCTAATCTTTTTCTTTAATTGAAAACTAGGAATTTTCGTGGCCCTTAGATCTTGGCTTGCTCACCAAGATCAATTTTGGACCCTTGGATTTCACTTGAGTGGGTTGACTTGCACTCTCTCTCTCTCTCTCTCTCTCTCCTCCCCTCACCCCTTCGTGCGTCCCCCTCCCTCTTTCTCTTGTAGCCGTGTCTGTCCTCCGCCCCTCACCCTCTCTCGGCCGCGCCACCGCCAGCCACCGCCGCGCATCCGGCCCCAACACTATGCGCTGCTCACCCCCCCGGCCGTCCAATCGCTTGACCAATCGACGCCGTAGTCGCGAGCGTGTCCCAGTCGAGCCACCCGTCCTCCTCCCCTCAACCGCGAGCAGCAAATCGGCCGAAGCGCCGATCGCCGAAGCTCGCCGCTGCCCACCACCGCTCTAGCCACCGCCCACCACCGCTCTAGCCACCGTTGCCGCCGCCACCACCACCACCCCCCAGCCGTTTCCTTCCACCGTGAGCCCTTTCCCCCTATCTGCTCCAGATCTGGTTTTCCCACCCCCTTCCGCGCGCGTGTCTTCCACCACACCGCCACCCAACCAGCCGTCGCTGCCTCAGCCACCGACCGCCACCCCACTGCTTGGCCGGCCACCCAGTATCACCCCCTTCCCTGTTCCAGCCAACCCAACACCTCCCCTCCCCTGTTCGGTCGTGCGGCCTTTTATCCGTCCATCACCACCGAAGTTGCTGCAGGTCCGGCAAACCCTCTGCTGCCTCGCTGGACTGCTACCGCCCTTGGCCGGCCCACACTAGCCATAGCCGAGTCCCCTTCGCCGAACCAGCTGCTTCGCCGCGGCTTGCCGCCGTCTCGCCGGCCGCCTCTATCCCGACCCTACCCCCGCCGCCCTAAAGCTTTGTAAGCGACTCCCTAACCCCTACTTAGTATAATGGGTATTATCATGCTTGTTTAGGGACAAATTAGGGAGATTTAGGGGTTAATTGGGGGCCAAGTGGAGGGCCGATTAGTGGTTAATCGTGGTGGGTATTGGGGTCAATCCGTAGTGACTTTGTGGCTGGGTGACGGTCGGTGTTGATCTGATTAATGACTGGATTGTTGGGTGGCATTGGTTATGTTGCGATGTTGAATGTAAGTTAAATGTGGCGATTTAGTAGTTGTGAATATGGCTGGTTCATTGTGGCTTTTGCGAGTGAAATTTGGGGTCGATGGTAATCAGTTAGTGTCGATATGTGGGTTGATTATGGCCGGTTTGAGGGTCAAGGTTGGGGGTCAATTTGTGATGTTTCGGAGGTTGAAATTGATGCTGGAAATATGAGTAGGACGTGCAAGGTTAGAGGGGGGGCCAAGCTTGATGGCCTATTAGAATTTTCGTGTGCTTGATTTATTATGAGAAATTTTGTGGGAATTATAGTGAATTTATGATTACTCAGTTTGATTAGAATGGCTGGCAAGTGAGTATATTATTGTTTGGTTTGATTACGAAAATGATGTGGAAATTAATTGAAATGTGTGGCGAGTGTGGTTTGAGATACCCTGAGGCGTGTTGACGCAGGGTTTAGAATTTCCTGAGACGTGTTACGCGGGACAAGCTTGGATCGATCGAAAGTCTACCAACCTGAGGCGTATTTACGAGGGTTGCGAGAAAAAACCTGAGGTGTGTTCACGCGGATCGCAGTTGGATTGCATGAAAATGTAAATATACCCTAACGCGTGTTTACGCGGGGTTGGAAAATGTCCTGAGGCGTGTTACGCGAGACAAGCCTGAAATGATTGAAGGGCTATCAACCTGAAGCGTGTTGACGGGGGTTATGGGAAAGGACCTGAGGCGTGTTTACACGGGTCATGGCTAGATAGTACGAATGTGCACGTGCATGGCGATTGTATGATGTGAGTATGTTTGTGTGATGTGATCGTGTTATAGCAAATGGGTTTATATGCAAAGATGGCCCATGATTCGAAATGAGCTGGGTACATGCATGTGAGTTTATTACGCGTGATTAGATCGTGTGCTTAAACTTGTTTGGGGTACGCATTGACCTATGTAGGGTTTAAGTTGTTTATTGAGAATTTTATTCTCATTGTTGAATTAACTATTTTAGATCCGTGCCCATGAGCGTTTTGAAGGTGGCGCCAGGGCACCACAGGGACCAAGGATAGGCTTGATCGCCCCGACTTTTGTGTGTGCCCCATTCTTTTGAGTAGAGGAGTTAAGATTTTCCACCACTATTCCTTTTTGTTAAATGTGGTTGGAAGTTGTGAGTAGCCCATTTTGAACTTGTATAAATGAACGATGTAATTTATGCCAAGCGTATAAAATTGCATTCATTGTTTTGAAATTGTGTCTTTCTACTACCCCATTTTAATTATTCGTTGTTCGGGGTATTTTATTTGCTTCCGCTTGCGCATGTTTGTCTTACTGCAGTTTTGGGTCGGCGACGAATCCTGGGACATCGCGTCCTTTGCAACCCTCGGAGGGATGGTCGCACGCTCGTAGGGTTCGGGGCGTGACAAAAGAGCTCAATGACAGTTCCTACTTAGAAAGGACAGGTGTCAGAACAAGAAGAGTTCAGTGATGGTTATCGTCCCGGGGAGGACAAGTGTCAAAACAAGAAGAGTTTGATGATAGTTATCGTCCTGGGGAGGACAGGTGTCAAAATAAAAAGAACTCGATGACAGTTATAATCTCGGGAAGAACAGGTGTCAGAATAAGAAGGGTTCAATGACGGTTATCGTCCCAGGAAGGACAGGTGTCAGAATGAGAATAGCTCGATGACGATTATCACCCGGAAAGGACAGGTATCGGGATGAGAGGAACTCGATGACGGTTACTGCCTCGAGAAGAACAGGTGCCAAGATGACATGAGCTCAATGACGATTACTGCCTTGAGAAGGACAGGTGTTAAGATGGCATGAATTCAACGATGGTTATCACCTCAAAACAAAAGATAGGATCGATAACAGTTGGCGGACAATCCCCCCCCCCCCCCCACGAATACAAACCAAAATGCTATCTTTTTACCTTTACTTTCCAGTATCACACATTTAGTCTTCGTAACTATAGTTGTTTATCTTCCAAGTCAATAACTTTGTAATATCGTATCGATGAACTTCGGACGCCATCAGTAAATGGACAGATTCATCTAAGTCCTCTATAAATCTAAGTCAAAGTCCGTCGTTGTACGAGATTTGTGTTATCTATCAAGACAATCATACTCTTTGCTCGCACCTAAATGACTCATGTCCAGAATTAGGCCCAGAACTCGGTCTCCTCTAATTAAAAATCAAAGAATAACTTTCGGTGAATTATATTTTGTCACGGGAACTATTTCCAGCGAAACACATATATAAAAATATATAAAAAGAGAAATGTATTTCGAGATTTGAATTTTTTATTGTTGTTTAAAAGATTAAAAAGATTCAAAGTGAAATTAATATAAGATTATTAATTTATACATTTATCCATTGATAGAGTATTATAAAACAACTATTGGGGATTTTTTGTCAAAAAACCTTATAAGTAAGAAGTCCTCTTTACTTTACTTTATATATCGGTATAAATAGCTAGATCGGCCAGACTTAACTGCGTATTCATGTGATTAGGAAAGATGAATGTATGATTCTCAAACCATCGTTTGATCTTTCCATCATTTAGGTATTCGTTTCAAAAGGTTTTGAAAGCATAAGAAACAAAGTAACATTTTCTTCTAGTTTTGTATGGTACTCTATGTTTTTAGACCCGAAAGTAAGAAACAACTTCAAGGACAGATCATTTTAAAAAAGTCACAAGTTTCTAAGCACATTGAACCCTAAAAATATGATTCATCCGCTTTTGCACTTTTTCTTAAAAGGCGCAAAAAATAGGAAAATTCTTTGAGGAGAATCAAATAGAAAAATCATAATTCTTTTGTCTTTTTTTATTTTACATGTTGAGTGCACTATAAAATAGGAATAGCTCTCAATGAACCGGCTCGGGAGGTGATACACTGGCAATACAGTTGTTCCATGTCTCATTGCTCCTCCTGCGAACATCGGATACTGTCCCCCTGATCGACTTGTGGGTTGAGAGGATCAACTCCACGAATTGGTTATGGCAGTTCTTCCCCGCCTTCACGAGCTCGCGACAACATTCATTGGTGGGTTCAAAGGTATCGGCAAGGACTATGATTTGAAAGAACGCGGACCCACAATCATAAGTCATTCCCTTTGCACAATTAGGGTTTCCGGCAAAGGTAGCTCTAGGAAGCAACGCAATGGTGACAACTAGCAAGGTCATGAGAGCAAACAAGTTCTTGAGTGTTGCCATGATGGTCTTTAGGGGACGGAAGGGTTAGGAAATTTTCTAAGATTGTTGATTGTTTGATGATGTATTCGATCTAGAGATGAGAACTTATATAGCTTGAGGGAAGTAGTGCATTAATGAAATGGATTTATCAGTTATGATTGAGATATTTATATAGGAAACATCTATAGTTATTTCTCTCGCAATAAATTCTTCTCAGGCTTTACTGTTCTACGAGAATTGAGGGCCTTGTCATCTTACTGTGTTTGCAATTCAATCATTTGCCATAAAAAAGTAGTAATGAGTTGTGTGGTTGAAGAGAATTAGCCGGGAATGAAAATACTCATTTCCGATCTAATTTTCAATACCATCTTTCTTATATAATAGGAACTAGTCACGTGCCCGAATGGGTTTAAAATAATTTTAGGAAATTAAATTTGCTTAAAACTTTCAACATATATACATTCATAAAAATGGCCACAATTAAGTTTTAGAACTAATCTAAAACAGACCCTAAAACACACATCGATAAATCATTGCAACCGACTTGGGGAGGCTCGAAATGAACCAAGAACATGCTGAACGCCCGCTGACCAAACCTAAAGCCGGTCTGGTCATGGGATACTCAGCCAGAGTTTTGGCCTCCCGAGTAAGGGATTAGACCCCTTGTGATCGCAGCATTAAATATGGGTTAGCACGAGAAAAACTAATTCAGGAGAGAGTGATCCAATGTACGTTTTCGACAGAAATATTCCACGAAAATGACGAACACAAACGGTCCAAGTATGAGGAAACGAAGGACGATTCATAATTGGTTTTTCAACCAACAGACCAGTTGCGATCTGGCGATGAAAAGCGGACTTCCAAGTCTCGCTTACGTCCTTTTGGTCAGGCTGAAGAACCAGATGTACAGACGTTCTAAAAAATTCAGCACGAATCAACGACTGACTAACGGATGCATAATTGCCGATTCTGTAAAACTGTGTGAAATACACCTAACTAGAGATATGATACTCTGCTGAAATTTCCGACACCCTCCAACGTTAAACCAGTGCAGATCAATCAGATCGGATGAGTTTGTTGGCATGAAGCGATTGGGTTGTTGGGATGATAAGATATGCATGGATGGGGAAACCTCCGAATTTAAACGAAAATCCTACTGGAGATATGATACATCGTCAGGATCCCCTAACTAAATAACCAAAGCTATCTACATGCGCAAATGACGTGCTAAATGAAAGGTAATATTTATTTTCTCTATTTATATTTTTTCTCTTTTTTGGCTGAAAATAAAGCTCAAGAAATGCAATCCAATTTTTCAAACTCTACAAATTACTTATAAAATTCAGGAATGAAAAGTTTAATATGCAAAACATTGTTTTCGAGGGGAAACAACTTCCAATGTTCTTGAAGAAATAGATGAAAATTACATATGCAATAAAGATTTAGATGTTAACAATGGTCATGTCTTGTAGTAACAAAGTCCTAAGACATAATCATTGAAGGTAAATTACCAAAAAAAAAAAAAGAAAAGTAAGTATACTTCCACTCCCTATTCCACACTTCTAAAGAAAACAAACGTTAACTTTGCTTCGAATGCATTTATAAACATATAATGGGAAACTTTACTGTGTTTACATATATTTGAAGTTGTGAAGAAAACAAAGATCTTCATATATGGTTAGTCCACCTCATAATTGGCCACTCACATAATAGGGAAATCAACGAAAGATCACATAAACAGCGTCGTTTGCTCATATTTAATGGAACAGTGTACCAAAAATTGTATCTAGTGTGCAGAATGTAATAAAACCCTAAACTTTTTAATTAGTTCAATTAATTGACGAACCTTTTGTCAAATGTGCAATCAAATCTTTTTTTATTAATAATAACTAAAATTGTGCTCATGCCACTAAAAAACTATTTACATGGTATTCTTAAATTGCAATTTTCATCTTAAGTTTCTAGACTTAATTGCCTTTTCAAAAAACAGAAGGACTTAATTGAACTAATTAAAGTTTTAAAATTGGATTGCAGTTTTTGGTAAAGATTAGGCATTTTAATTGCAAAGATTAGGCACAATGAAAAATTCAAAAACCACATGATATAAAATGAAGAAAAAAAATGAGTTGTGTCCCCAATAATTGGAAGAGATGGAAAAATAGTTCCATTATCAATTCTCTAGAACGATAATTGAGGCATGGCTAGGCTCTAACTGTAAAAAAATGTCACGCCCCAACTCAAATCTAATGCTTTCCACACCTCACTTCCATGAGTCGAATGGTGCGACATCCCAGGAATACGTTGCCGACTCAATGAACTTGTATCAGAGTCAATCGTAGCGGAAACAAATAATTAAACTCGAACAATAAATTGGAGAACACCAAAATTAAACTTGCACGCCCAACCGCCAACACTTACAAACCTTACATTATCATATATATTTACAGCATCCACATACAAGTACACTTATATCCGTCCGCCATTCTTTGAGTCCATAAAATTTATATGTACACCCACTACGATTACCTTAAAAACCATACACCAAAAAAGGTAGACACCCTATTCTTCCAAAAATGGTACTCCACAAATACTAGCTCATCGCCTCCTCACTAGTCCTTGCGTCCTCAGTACAGCGTCCATTTAGAGTGTACTCCATGAAATTATCCTCGGTGTGCATGACTATACCAAAACATTCTGGCGGCGACGGAGGCAACTGATTTATTGCTCGGGCGGGTTATCTGAAACAGTTTGGTTTATACAACCATGAGACACTTCTCAATAAGTTGCAGCCTAAACCCTACCTAGGCTACCACGTATTTCCAGACAATCACAATACACAACCACACGCGTCGGATCATCACGTAGCAGGCATTTCTCATACAATCACAAGCATATGCAAATCTCGAGTCGTACACTCATTCCGTTCTCATTTTCTCTTTTCCACATCACTCGCTAGTGACCCGCGTAAACGTACACACCTCAGGTACACTGCGACCACTTATCACAACATTTCAGGCCCGCATAAACGTACACGCCTCAGGCCATGTATCTTGCCCGCGTAAACATACACGCCTCAGGCTTAACACCTACCATCTACTGTGCAACCCACATTGAAGTGCACGCCTCAGGCTAGCAATCTTCCGGTAATACTGGGCATCATCCCGCGTTTAAGTACACGCCTCAGGACGGCACAATTCCCACAATCGCACATGCCATACCACATTCACTCTCTTATTCATGCACATGCTCAACAATCATTTGCCACATTCAATTGGCCAATCACATGTGGCCCGTGCACTCATCAGTTCACACACAATTCATGCTCACCAAGCATTTGGCATGGCCAATTTAACAACTAATTCGGTTCGGCCCACGCATGCACATAATCAAGCACATTTCAATCCATCAAATCACGGTTCAATAAACACATAAGGCCACTCATGGGCCCACAAACATAACCACGTTCATAGGCATAATTTCGACATTTCCAAGCACATTAAACACCACAATCCAGCCATACTACCACACACCAAACCGACACCATTTGTCCTTAAATCGAGCCTTAATCTCGCCAATTCCATCCCACAACCTCCGATACTCTATTCAGTCTCACTCCAGCCTCGAAACATTCTCATTTCATCCTCAAATCAACTCATATAACACCCATTCAAGCCTAAATCTGGTCACGAGGTAGCAACTATACAACCCCGACACCCCCACCATACCGCCCATAAAAACAAACATCCAAAGAATCGGGGTAAATTTGGGCAGTTTACACAGTGACCGAAATCCCATTCAAATAAATAGTAACGAACTCCAAAAATTCTAAAATTTGGATATGTTGCGTAAAACATCTTGATAAACATTTTCCGTGAAGAACTTGAAACCCAGTTCCAACTGTAAACACCTCGTTTTGACACTCAAAATCGGACAAAATCCGATTCGAACGGACAGCCCCTCAGGCCATCAAAATACAACTCATTCAGTACCCAAATCATCTTAGAAAGCCTTGAAATTTTTATATGTTATAGCCACAAATGTCCCCAATAATTTTTATGAAGGAAGTATTTTGAAATTAAGCCTTGAAAAATTTATAAAAATTCGAACAGACTAGAAGGTCGAGTGAACAGTAAATCAGGCAATTTTGTTTCGGTCCAAAGATGGACTTCCGAATGGCCTCAAATGATTTCCAAAAATTTCCAAATTAAAGTATGTCATACTTCAAGATGTTGGGAGCAACTTTTATGAAGAAAACTTTCTCAAATTCGGCCCACAAAATTCTCTACAAAAATAGCAAATCGAAGACATACAGTAACTGCGAATCTGCGATTCACACCGAACTTCACGAATTCAAACCCGAATTGATTTCTACCGAATTTCAATCGCCAAAACTCATTCCCAAACATCTAATCCAACACACAACAGCCACTAACAGCCATGATCAGCCCATAATAACCATGATCAACACCTTAATCAACCTCTAAATCACCCTAAACCGCATCCAACAAGTCCGATAATACCCGATGTCCTAGGCAAGGGTTAGATTGCGACTTACCCATTCTAGACTCATGCGGCTAGAGTGAAATGGGTACGATCAGTGCGGCGGCGCGGCTCAACGGTGGCGACAGCAAGCAGCAGTGGTGATCCGGTCGGGCGGTGACTGGCGTACAGCTGCTCGGCGAGAGGAGGGAGCTGGTTCGGTGGGTGAGGGAGAGAGATGGAGATGGAGGCGTGAGATGAGAGAGAGAATGGGGAAACAGAGAAAGAATGAGTCAAACTTAAAGCCCAAGTTTGGACTACTTTTTGGTAAATTATCAAAATACCGTTATCTCTACTATATCATCCGATGGCCATGATTTGTTCTAATCTTGAAATCGACGGCCCGGATTGAATCTTGCTTGATAATATCCAAGAGCATTGTATCTTATCCAAAAATTGAGGGCAAGATGACCAAAATGCCCTTGCCTCATAAAACTATCCCTTTATTAATTCCTAAGGGTAAAATGGTCACTTTCTCCGTTTCTTGCCTAAATCGAATTTTTCTGAAGGATTCAGACATACCCAAAAATCGCACGTATCCTCAGCAACGTCGTCCTACATCCCATTGTGACTTCCTAATTTTCCGATGTCCAATTTGGGCTAAAATTACATAATTAAATTTTATTAAATGCAACTCGAGCGTTTCTCAAACTAACGAGCGGCTTGTTGGGGAAATTCGCATATTCAACCCGTGACTGATACTAAATCAAGTCACGTGCAAGTTCGTTCGGTACGTGACGACCTCAGTGGTCACTAAAATCGCGAAGATCAATCACTAAATCCGAGGGGTACGATCGTCCGGTATAGGTTCAGGATCATTCGTCAAGTCATTTCGTGGTCTAGCGGAATCACCCACGATCCACTATTATGACAGTGGCAAACTGACCCCGGACTATCCTTGAATCAACTAACAGTGGCTCAAAATATCACCTCAGCGATTTCATGATCGAAAATCAATTCACAATAAAATTTTTCTTTAGTCGTGCGAATTTAATTCCCCTATTAACCTTCCTCTATTGGTTAGCATCCCATGAATGATCAATTCCGAGCGAGAATTTACTATGAGTATATTTCATAAAACTCAGTATTTATAAATCTCAAATGGACAAATTTTCAGGATGTCATAATTCTTCCCCCTTACAAAAATTTCGTCCTCAAAATTTATAAATCTCATCACTATCCAAAATTTACAATCTTATTACTGCTCAAACAACTAGGGGTACTAACGTTGCATCAACTCCTCGCTTTCCCAAGTCGCGCCTTCAATCCCATGGTGCTCCCATACTACCTTGACCATCTAGATCGTTTTATTCCTCAGAACACGTTCTTTCCGATCCTCGATCCTTACTGGCCTTTCAGCATACAACACTTTGTCGTCAACTTCTATTTCTTCATAATTAAACACATGAGTGAGATCCGGTTCATACTTCTTTCTCCAACTTCGTCCCAACATATGAGTATTCTATATGCTCTGCCATACAATGCTTCAAACGGTGCCTTCCCCGTTACTCTGCTGAAAACCGATATTATACGCAAACTCTACTAAGGGCCATTATTATTCCCACTTACATTGAAAATTAAGCACACATACCCGAAGCATATCTTCTAAAGTCTGAATCATCCTCTCAGACTGTCTAATTGTTTGCGGATGATAAGCTGTGTAAACTGCAGCTTTGATGTCACACCCCGCACCCTACGGCACGCCATATCCCTCGCAAAGGTCGATTACAAGTGCGATGTCCCAGGACGCGTCGTCGACCCAAAACCGAAGACAGAGAACAAGAACACACGGAAGCAACACAATTCCCGGACAATAAAACACATGACCAAGGATAGCGACACAAACAATAATTACAACTAGCATAAGCTACGAAGAAACACAATATCCATTACAACATAAGCACTGAAATCAAAAAGGATCAACGGCCACTAGCAACAAAAGAGTAAGTGGCTCGGGATCAAACTCTCACTCCATCGGCTCTTCCTCCTCATGGTTGGAATCCATCTCAAGGTCGGGAGTCTGCAAATTTGGATTTAAACAACAGTGAGAATAAATCTCAGCGAGTAAGCCCCCTAAACCTAAACTAGGCTAACATGCACCTCCTGACGAGTACTAAACAATACACAGTCTAAACCATAAATGACTTAGGCCCTCGGGCCCAAATCCAATACTTAACTGACCCTGCAGGTTAGGCATTTGATATATAGTCACAATCATGCCACAAAATTCAATTACGGCACATATAGGCATATCACTTCGTCACGACGCATGTCATGCATATGCTCGTGCTCGCACTCATGCTCATGCCTCATCGATGCATCGTCGCACACTTGCATGCTAGCACTCTTGCCATTTATCAATTTCTTCTCCGACCCGCGTTAAACACATCAGGTCCGACCCGCGTAAAACGCATCAGGTCTATCACTTCGAGATCGATCTCTGGACCGCGTTAAACGCATCAGGCTCATGACACATAACCTGCATAAAACGCATCAGGTTGGTCATCTTCCAGTAAACCGAGTATTGTCCCGCATAACACGCCTCAGGACGGGTTCACTACCCCGCGTAAAACGCATCAGGGCTTATTGTGATCACACATTCACAGTCACCAATTTTTATCTGAACTCCGCGTAAAACGCATCAGGGCATTTTAAGTTATCACAATGCACATGTCATTCATGCGCACTCGTATATGCACATGCCGTGCCAATGCTTGAGATGCACACTCAGGACTATAACATTCATACTTAGGGCATTCGAGAAATTCACAGTGAGCATTCAATTGCACAACACCACGTGTTCAATTCACAACGCAATATGCTCAATTTTCACCACACATATTCAATTTAATGAATCAATATGCCCAATCAATCAATTAATTTAAATCAGCCATGGTACATCATTGGCACACGAAAATCACGCAATTAAGCCATTAAACTTGCACAAGTCTAAGGTCCACCAAGCCAAACCTTTCTCAGCCACATAAGTACTCAATCTAGGCATCATGTAACCACTACCAAGCCATAAACAATTAGCCACTTAATGGACAAATCAAGCACACACGGCCATTCACAATTAATCCTCAATTTCGCCGAACAAGGCCCGATAAATTCCACTATGGCCAGCCACTAATCAGTCCCCTTTAGGCCTCTAATCCACCTCCAAATCATCACATTAGGCTCCCAAATCCACCACATAAACAACCACTATACAGCCCGATTGTTGCGCCCATTACATTCCGCATTTAGACCGCGATTAATCCACCTAATGATCCGATCGAACCAACCTTAATCGATCACCTTAGGCCACTAAACCACTTCCAAATCATCACATTGGAGCACAAAAGTCACCATGGAAACAGCCACTAAAAACAAGGGAAAACCGAATACACAGATTCGGAGCAAATTCTGAGCTAGCGCACAGTTCTGGAATCCATTTTCAAATAAATAGTAATTCAACTCCAAAAATTATAAAATTTGGATATGTTATAAAAAACATCTCAATGAACATTTTCCATGAGAACTCAAAACCCAATTCTAACCGTAAACACCTCGTTTTGACACTCAAAGTCGAACAAAATCCGGTTCGCTCTGACAGCCCCTCAGGCCATCAAAATACAGCTTATTCAGTGCCCAAATCATTTTGAAAAGCTCTGAAATTTTTATATGTTATAGCCACAAATGTCTCCAACAATTTTTGTGAAGGAAGTATTTTGAAAACAGTCCTGGAAAAATTTATAAAAATTCGAACAGACCCGAAGGTCGGGTGAACAGTAAATCGGGCAGTTTATTTCGGTCCAAAGATGGACTTCCGAATGGCATCAAATGGTTTCCAAAAATTCCCAAATTAAAATATGTTATACTTAAAGATGTTGGGAACAACTTTCATGAAGAACACTTCTTCAAATTCGTCCCACACAAGTCACACCAAAAATAACAAAATCCGGCAACGCAACAGTAACCATACCGGAAATTAACAAATATGCATCACCAAGCAAACCAAGCTCAACTAACTACTAATCCAATTATCCACAGCCTTTAAACCATCCCTAAAGTATCACCTTAGGCCATTAAAATCACCACAACTTCAGCCCCAAATCAGCCCATACTAATTAACCCCTAAAATACCCTAATAACCCCTAAAACCCATCTAGAAGTGTAAATTAGCCTAATTAGGGTCTAGGGTTATACTCACTTGAAATCCTAAGCTT
This sequence comes from Syzygium aromaticum, assembly GCA_024500025.1. Lineage (NCBI taxonomy): Eukaryota > Viridiplantae > Streptophyta > Magnoliopsida > Myrtales > Myrtaceae > Syzygium > Syzygium aromaticum. The sequence continues at coordinate 15,788,739 of CM044886.1, forward strand.
TAAACAAGGCCAAACAAGTGGCAAAGGTGGCTGGACAGCGGCGGGGCAGCGGCGGCGACGGGCCGCTTTCCCGGCGGCGGCTTGCGAACGGCGATCCGTGAAAGGGGGCTGCTCACCTGACTGAAGAAAGGGAGAGGGAGAGAGACGGCTGGATGGTGGCGGAACAGCCCCGGCGGCGGCGGAGCTTCTCCAGCGAAGGGCCTTCCACGGCCAAAACAAGAAGAAGGAAAAGAAGGGGAGTAAGTTGGCGTGGAGGAGAGGAAATGGTCTGCTGAAGATGGGAGAAATGAAGAAGAGAGAGAGAAACTAGAAGGCTTATAGAGTGAGTGAGTGAGTGGAGTTGGTGAACTACTTCTCATAATGCCCAAACTACCCCTAATCAAGGGTTTGAGAATCAATCAAGCTCACTAGTGGAGGGGCATTTGTGTCCTCAACAATTTGAATTATTGGGGCTGAAGAGACTAAATTTTAAACTCCAAAATAATGTCCAATTAAGCCCAAAATTCGGAATTCCAACTTAGGGCACAAGGGCAAAACGGTAATTTTCTAGTCCCGGGTCAAATTTCCAAATTTCGACTCTATGGGTTCCATATATGAGTGGCCACATAAAAATGATATTGTCCTTGCAAAATAATCGCATACGCCCACGAAATTCAACGCCAAAGTCCGTACTCAATTCCACGATCAATTCAACTCAATTTGCAGTTTTAGTGTCTCTCACTAACAGGGGGCCTGTTTAGGGGTTACGCGTATCGACCTAGGGTACTCGAGTCGTGACGATATCGATTTCCCAGAGAACACGAGGATTTATCGCTAGCCCCGGGGGTCGCGGTCGTTCAAAACAAGTTCGGGATCGTTTGCCGCGCGTGTACTCTCGGTTGTGCGGAATCACCCGCTATCCATTCGTACGTCGTCGATCTACCTCAACCCGTTACTCTCCTTGGACCGGCCCACTTGGCACAAAATATTCTCTCGTCGTATCTCAGAATCGGACTCAATTCGCAGTCAAGTTCTTGGGTCCACGTACCGTTTTTCCTAGTTAGCCTTTCCCTATCAGTTAGTATCCCGAGATTGATCAGATCCGGGCAAGACTTACTGAAATGCAATGAGAAATAATATCTATTTCATTGATAACGAAAGTGGGTCGAATTTCAGGATGTTACATTTGATCCTAACGCCGTCTGCAGACTTTTCCAAAAATTGGCGATGAACCTAGGATCACGGTTCGACGTAATCGTCACTGGAACTCCATACAATCGAACTATCTGTTGCACATACAATTTGAGCATATCGATCCAATACAAAGTCCTTTCGCACTGCTAAGAAATGCGTTAACCTAGACAATCGATCCACTATCACCCAAGTAGAATCGTGTCCTCTCTGGCTCTTTGGTAGATCCGTCACATAAATCATATTTATATGCTCCCATTTCTATTTTGGGATTCCCAAAGTTCGCAATAATCTTCCGAGCTTACAACGTTACGCCGTCACTTGTTGGCACGTCAACACTTGGTCACATTCCTTTTTCAGATCACTCCACCGATAATGTTACTGCAAATTCTGATACATTCCCGTACTATTAGGGTGGATGCTATAACTACTGCAATGCGCTTCCGATTAAAATCTCATTCTTAAGTTCCACATCATCAAGCATGTACAATCGTCCTCGAAACTCCAGGATCCCGTCCTCGGATACTTAGAAGTCCGATTTTCTTTTAGTGCCATCCATTTCTAGACTCTTCTGAATCTCAAGATCTGTAGACTACACGCCTTAATCCTTGCTTGAATCTTCGGTTTGATTCTCAATGCAGTCATTAAATTAGACATCAGACTCACCTCAAACTCAAACCCTGAATATCTTAGCCTTTCCAACAAGACCTACTCTTTAACTATCATAAGCGCTATACTTCTACTTCCAACTTAGGGCATTTGCTACTTGATTCTCTTTCCCGAGATGGCACAAGACGTCGCAGTCGAAGACCTTAAGAAGTTCTATCCATCGACGCTGCCAACTCTAAATCATGCATTGGATAATTCATTTCATGCGGCCTCAACTGGCGCGACGCATATGTAACTAATCTTCCGAGCTAAATCATTACACATCACAGTCCTCTTAATGACGCGTTACTATAAACCTCAAATCCTCTTGATCCAGATGGAATAGTCAAGATCGGGGCAGTTGTCAGCCTATGCTTCAACTCCTAACAACTTCTTTCTCATTTTTCATCCCACTCAAACTTAGTTTCCTTCATACACAGTCGCGTCAACGGCCTGGCTATCGACAAGAATCTTTCTACCAAACGTCAATAGTAACCGACCAAGCCTAAGAAACCTCAAATCTCTATCACTGATACCAGTCTTAACCACTTAGTCACGGCCTTAACTTTTAACGAATCCACAGAAATTTCATTTTCCGACATTATGAGTCCAATGAACGCTACCCTGCTAAGCCAAAACTCACGCTTAGTCGACTTGGAGCAAAGTGCGTGTTCTCTTAAGGTCCGTAGCACATTACTCAAATGTACTTCATGTTCCTTAGGATTTCTTTCGAATACTCTAGTATATCGCTACTGAAAATAGTGACGAACTGGTCTCGAAGTTCCTTAAACACCTTACTCATTATATCCATAACGACAGCAGGGGCATTGGTTAGATCAAAGGGCATCACTGTGAACTTATAGTGCCCGTACCGCGTCCTAAAAGCAGCCTCGGAATATTCTCTTTCTTGATCCATAATTGATGAAATTCGGTATGTAAATCAATCTTAGAGAACACTGGGGTTTCTTGCAATCGATCAAATAGATTATTAATCATCGGTAGTGGTTTCTTATTCTTAATCGTCACCTGACTCAACTACCGGTAATCCATACATAACCTCATTGTCCCATTCTTCTTCCTTACAAACAGGACTGGTGTTCTCCATAGAAACACACTAGGACGACTGAAACCCTTATCCAGTAATTCCTGCATTTGGACTTTTAATTCCTCCAATTCTGACAACGACATCCTATAAGGCGGCTTCGAGATTGGCCCAGCCCTAGGGCCAATCGATAACAAACTTTACTCCTCTTACTAGTGGCAATCCCGGCAATTCCTGAGGAAAGACATCAGAAAATTGCACACCACTGTTATGTCCTCTAGCTGCACTTCCTCTGTCGTCAAATCAACCACACTTACTAGGTAACCATTATAACCCTCATCCAACCATTTAGTTGCTTTTACTGGTAAAACTAATGGGATCGAGGCTCCTCTTCGACTCCCCATTAACTCAAGTTTAGTGTGTCCAGCCGGACTAAACTAAAACACTCAGCCACTACAATCCATCACGGCATTTTGCTTAACTAACCAATCTATGTCCGCAATTACATCGAAGCCATACATAGCCAAAACTGCTAGGTTTATCCCTTTTTTTTTTCTATCATCAATCACAGAAGTGGCAATCCTTTCTATCACCTCATAATCATTTGCCTTGGTCCGCTCATAAATCTCCTTATAGTCCTTCAAACTCAGTGATATCATCTGACTACAAAGGTCCGACTTCAATCCATCACGGAACCTCCGGGCCCTATCCAATGAGTCCTTCATTATTTTTTAGGCAAACCTAGATAACCGAGTGAACTCAGCCTCATACTGGTCCACTGCTCTCTGCCCCTGATGAAGCCTCATGAACTCCACCAACTTCTATTCCTGGGCACACTCAGAAGAATACTTACCATTAAAGGTTTCCATAAATACCGCCCAAATCTGGGTAGTACCAACCGAGAACACTCTTCCTCCGATGGCTTTCCACCACTCGCTGACGTTTCCTTACAACCGATACACTGCTAACGTTACTTTCTCCTCATCCGTACACCCCAATACCTCGAAAGCTTTTTCTAATTCTTCTATCCAAAGTGATGTAGCCTCAAGGTCGCCTCTATCATCAAACTTAGGGGACTTTAACTTCCGAAACTGCTCGACTAGCTGATACATTAGTCGATTCGCATTTACCTGCCCCTGTCCTTGATTTCCATTATTGTCATTAATGGCAACAGCTGCAACAGCCTCCACCGCTTGGGCAAAAGTGGTATATTGCTCCTGAACCTGCCCATCAAGGTCCCAACTTCCTCAATGGCCCTTAAAATTCCATCCACTCTGAAGTCTACCGCAACTCTAGCGTTAACTCCGAGATCCTCTACAGCTCTAACATCAACTCTAGGGTCCTCTATAGCTCTAGCTCGAGTATCACCTCAACCCCGTACTTCTCTTCTTACGTCCCTTCCTGTATATTTTCCTATTCCTCTTCCTACACCTCTTCCTTCGTTGCACATTATCCCAATTCTATCACTCTCCTACCTGCTATAATTCCATACAAGAATTAGAAACCTAGGCCAACTATACCGGTCTAGTCCTAGGCAGTGAATTCACACAGTAATCCACTTAACAGGCAGTCAATCACACAGTACCAAACCACATCAATTGGGTTCGTGCACTTACCTCGCGTCCAGACGCACCTGCGTACCAATCAATATCACACACCAATCAACCAACAATCACAACAACAGTCTGGAATACGTGTAGCACTAGGCATATCTATGGCTCACTAAGGTTTCTCAATTCAACCATCACTATTATGGGTCTCCACTCCTTATTACTCCAAACTCTGATTATCTTAAATCAAGCTGTCCTTGCTCCGATACCAATTAAGCTGGACTATCAAGCCCCGACTCAAATCTAATGCTTTCCACACCTCACTTCCATGAGTCGAACGGTGCAACATCCCAGGAATACGTCGCCGACTCAACGAACTCACATCAGAGTCAATCGTAACGGAAACAAATAATTAAACCTGAACAATAAATTGGAGAACACCAGAATTAAACTTGCACGCCCAACCGCCAACACTTACAAATCTTACATTATCATATATATTTACAGCATCCACATACAAGTACACTTATATCCGTCCGCCATTCTTTGAGTCCATAAAATTTATATGTACACCCACTACGATTACCTTAAAAATCATACACCAAAAAAGATAGACACCCTATTCTTCCAAAAATGGTACTCCACAAACACTAGTTCATCGTCTCCTCACTAGTCCTTGCGTCCTCAGTACGGCGTCCATTTAAAGTGTACTCCACGAAATTATTCTCGGTGTGCATGACTATACCAAAACGTTCTGGCTGCGGTGGAGGCAACTGATTCATTGCTCAGGCGGGTTATATGAAATGGTTTGGTTTATACAACCATGAGACACTTCTCAATAAGTTGCAACCTAAACCCTACCTAGGCTACCATGTATCTCTAGACAATCACAATACACAACCACACGCATCGAATCATCACGTAGCAGGCACTTCTCATACAATCACAAGCATATACAAATCTCGGGTCGTGCACTCATTCCGTTCTCATTTTCTCTTTTCCACATCACTCGTCAGTGACCCGCGTAAACGTATATGTCTCAGGTACACTGCAACCACTTATCACAACACTTTAGGCCCGCGTAAACGCACACGTCTCAGGCTCAACACCTACCACCTACTGCGCAACCCGCGTTAAAGTACACGCCTCAGGCTAGCAATCTTTCGGTAATACCGGGCATCATCCCACATTTAAGTACACGCCTCAGGACGGCACAATTCCCACAATCGCACATGCCATACCACATTCACTCTCTTATTCATGCACATGCTCAACAATCATTTGCCACATTCAATTGGCCAATCACACGTGGCCCATGCACACATCAGTTCACACACAATTCATGTTCACCAAGCATTTGGCATGGCCAATTTAACAACTAATTCGGTTCGGCTCACATGTGCACATAATCAAGCACATTTCAATCCATCAAATCATGGTTCAATAAACACACAAGGCCACTCATGGGCCCACAAACACAGCCACGTTCATAGGCATAATTTCGACATTTCCAAGCACATTAAACACCACAATCCAACAATGCTACCACACACCAAACTGACACCATTTGTCCTTAAATCGAGCCTTAATCTCGCCAATTCCATCCCACAACCTCCGATACTCTATTCAGTCTCACTCCAGCCTCGAAACATTCTCATTTCATCCTTAAATCAACTCATATAACACCCATTCAAACCTAAATCTGGTCACGAGGAAGCAACTATACAACCCCGACACCCCACCATACCGCCCATAAAAACAAACATCCAAAGAATCGGGGTAAATTTGGGCAGTTTACACAGTGACCGAAATCCCATTCAAATAAATAGTAACGAACTCCAAAAATTCTAAAATTTGGATATGTTGCGTAAAACATCTTGATAAACATTTTCTGTGAGAACTTGAAACCTAGTTCCAACTGTAAACACCTCGTTTTGACACTCAAAATCGGACAAAATCCGATAAGATCGAACAGCCCCTCAGGCCATCAAAATACAACTCATTCAGTACCCAAATCATCTTAGAAAGCCTTGAAATTTTTATATGTTATAGCCACAAATGTCCCCAACAATTTTTATGAAGGAAGTATTTTGAAATTAGGCCTTGAAAAATTTATAAAAATTCGAACAGACTAGAAGGTCGAGTGAACAGCAAATCGGGCAATTTTGTTTCGGTCCAAAGATGGACTTCCGAATAGCCTCAAATGATTTCTAAAAATTCCCAAATTAAAGTATGTCATACTTCAAGATGTTGGGAGCAACTTTTATGAAGAAAACTTCCTCAAGTTTGACCCATAAAATTCTCTACAAAAATAGCAAATCAAAGACGTACAGTAACTACGAATCCGCGATTCACACCGAACTTCACGGATTCAAACCCGAATTGATTTCTACCGAATTTCAGTAGCCAAAATTCATTCCCAGACATCTAATCCAACACACAACAGCCACTAACAGCCATGATCACCCACTAACAGCCATGATCAGCCACCAACAACCATGATCAACACCTTAATCAACCTCTAAATCACCCTAAACCGCATCCAACGAGTCCGATAATACCCGATGTCCTAGGCAAGGGTTATATTGCGACTTACCCGACTCTAGACTCACGCGGCTAGAGTGAAACGGGTGCAATCAACGCTACTCAGCGGTGGCGACGGCAAGTGGCGGTGGTGATCCGGTCGGGCAGTAACCGGCGTGCGGCTGCTCAGCAAGGGGAGGGAGCTAGTTCGGTGGGTGAGGGAGAGAGATGGAGATGGAGGAGTGAGATGAGAGAGAGAAAGAATGAGTCAAACTTAAAGCCCACGTTTGGACTACTTTTTGGTAAATTACCAAAATACCCTTCTCTCTACTATATCATCTGACGGCCGTGATTTGATCTAATCTTGAAATTGACAGCCCAAATTGAATCTTGCTTGAAAATATCCAAGGGCATTGTATCTTATCCAAAAATTGAGGGCAAGATAACCAAAACGCCATTGCCTCATAAAACTAATCCTTTGTTAATTCCTAAGGGTAAAATGGTCACTTTCTCCGTTTCTTGCCCAAATCGAATTTTTCTGAAGGATTCGGGCACACCTAAAAATCGCACGTGTCCTCAGCAACGTCGTCCTACGTCCCGTTGTGACTACCTAATTTTCTGTTGTCCAATTTGGGCTAAAATTACATAATTAAATTTTGTTAAATGCAACTCGAGCATTTCTCAAACTGACGGGCCGCTTGTTGGGGAAATTTGTATATTCGACCCGTGACTGATACTAAATCAAATTACATGCAAGTTTGTTCGGTACGTGACGACCTCGGTGGTCACTAAAATCGCGAAGATCAATCACTAGATCTGAGGGGTACGATCGTCCGGTATAGGTTCAGGATCATTCGTCAAGTCATTTTGTAGTCTAGTAGAATCACCCGCGATCCATTATTATGACAGTGGCGAACTGACCCCGGACTATCCTTGGATCGGCCAACAGTAGCTCAAAATATCACCTCAGCGATTTCATGGTCGAAAATCAATTCACGATCAAATTTTTCTTTAATCGTGCGAATTTAATTCCCCTATTAGCCTTTCCCTATTGGTTAGCATTCCAGAAATGATTAGTTCCGGACGAGAATTTACTACGAATACATTTCATAAAACTCAGTATTTATAAATCCCAAATGGACAAATTTTTAGAATGTCACAAAAAATGAGTCAATTGATCAATTTATTGCTCAATTTAAGATGGCTAGAAATAGATGCCTCACTTCACTCTAAGTAAAAGAGTTCACAAATTTGGATTTCAATGGGTTGAAGTTCAACATAAACAAAATATTTGAAAGCAAAATTTTGCTAATTTATTCGAATTTGCTAAGAGAGTGTCTAAGTATGAGCAACTACTTAAAGAAAGCAATAAAGGATCGAATGGAGATTTTACACTAAGCGTGGCTTTAATCGAAAAATATGAGTGAGCAAATGAATATGACCGAGATGAATGGAAATAGTTGTGGCAAAAGCGGTGCTCGACAAGTCTTATGTTTGTCCAACCTTAAAGCTTGCCAAAATAAAAGAAAGAATAATGGATAGGATTAAAGACATTCAAGTTTAGTCGTTCGATATTAATTATCTCTTTCACTTACTTTTGAAAGATTGCCAAATTAAATTAGCTGAAGGCCAAGTAATACCAAGTAAACAAGGCTTAGTAAACCAAAAATATTGCAAGTGATAGCGCTCTTGGAGTCGTAACGCAATTAATTGTATTGCTTTTGGAAAACAATTCAGGAGGCCATTCGACAAGAAAAATTGCTGATGACGAGGGCATATGATGACACTTGGATATCTTATTTAAAATAATCGAATGATTGATCGACCATTCTATTTTTTTAGAAGGTGGCATATGTTGACTCCAACAATGGTCCAAGTCTTTTAGTTGGCAATTTGGTCGACCGAAACGGTTTAGTAGTGGAGTGGATGCAACTGTCGAGTAGTGGAGTCGATATAAACGTCGAGTAGTGAAGCTAACAAAACTTTGGATGTAACCATGGAGTATTTGTATTTTCTTTTCTTTTCTTTTCTTTTTGGCTGAGAATAAACCTCTAGCAATTTAATCCTAATTTTCAAAACTCTACTAAATTCTTATAAAATGCAAGAATGAATAGTGCAATATGTATTTCTCGGTTTGCCCTTGGGGCATTGTGCCATCTTATCTAGATTGAACGGAATAATATTCTCTTCAGGAATGGCACCCATAGTATGCCTGCTCTCTGCAACCATCTTGACAAGGTAGTTAGAGACAAAGGCCTTTCTCTCAAGCCAGTTCAAGACATTCCTCGGAATAGAAGGACTCAAGATGCAATCAAACAACACTAAAAATGATTAGAAGCTTGTTTTTAACATCAAGGCACTCAAGATCAACAAAGAAATCGCTGGTTTAACAATATCAATTTCATCTTCATTTTCTGGAATTTCTGGAAAAATATGGTGAAGATCATACTTTACTTGTTTCGGAAGTGAATCAAATGACTCTCCCGAGCTGATCTGTAGTCGTGGGGATATTCTACAACACCTAGACTATCGAACCGTGTCTCCACTTCACCGGAGAGTCCTTGGATTGTTCGACCGAAGTACTATTTCAAGCCTTCACAATAGGCTTAGTTGCAGGTTTGCCGATGAGGAAATTCACCGGTGAGACCTATTTGCCGGTGTTTTCTTGGTCGGAAAAGCGCCGATCACTAAGCCTCAGGGAGTCTCAACTCACTTTCTCACTCGTTTCCTCTCTTTCGCGTCTGTTTCTCTCTCCTCTCTCTCTCTCTCTCTAAATTCTCTCTCCATTGGGGCACTACGGATCTAGCTCGCCCTCCCCATTGAACGAGATATCCATAGAACGGAGGGGCCCGCACTCATCTCCAAAACGGTCTCTAAAATACCAGGCCACGTACTCGTGGGTCTCAAAATGTGTAGCCCCTACATCTACCCAAACTAAATATAGTGTCTAAGGAACATTTCCCCATTCCCTATGGGGTGAACCGACATGGTGTGCTCGAGATACTGCGGAATCCCATGTCGCACCGATGCATCTGGCACCTCCGGCATCGTCAGGGTCTGGGGTCTAAAAAGTTGGGTTATTCAACCGTGAGACGAATCTCAGCAAGTAAAAATCCACTAAACCTAAACTAGGCTAACATGCACCTCCTGACGGGAACAAAACTCAATCAAACAACAACCACTGACCTAGGCCCTCGGGCTCAGATCGCACTTACCGATGACCCTGCAAGTTAGACAATTTAAAGTAATAATTAAGCACATACTCGGGCATACACGGTCTTACGTGCGTCATACGCATGCTCATGCTCGTAAATTTCTAGACTACATCCCCATCACCGAGTTTCACTATTCATACTCGTCCATGCATTCTTATGTATGCCAATGCGTCAATGTGGTACAAGCGCACGTATTTGGATTATAGGATGGAACCACTTGGGCACGTCCCATACCATGCCTAGCAATTCCACCACATAATCTAATACTTTACAGATTATATGATTTCCACGGCCCACTGGCCCAAACTCATATACAACATTTCGTGGCCAGCGTAAAAACGCCCCCGACCCAGTATCTCTAGCCTGCTACAAAGTGCATAGGCGTAACACCGATCTCCTTACGAACCAAGCCTGCTACAAAGTGCATGAGACTGGTCGTCTTTCGGACACATCGGGCATCATCTTGCTACAAAGTGCATAAAGACAGAATCGACCCGAAGGCCACGACCCGAAAGCCTTAAGTGATCACACAGCACACTGCCCAAATTTTATCTGAACCCGGCGTCAAGCGTATCGGGCAATTAAGGGTGATCACATGCTCATGGCAGACATGCATTCTCGCACAGATTTCATCACATGCCTCACACTCGGCATATACAATGCGCAACCATGAATATTCATACTCGGGCAATATGGAATGCACAAGAGCACCAATCATTGCAAATCAATGAGTTCAAGCTTGTCACATCACAACGTGCTCTATTGCCAAATCACACTCCGCACAAGGTCGATCACACGACATGGCAAAGTACAAATAAACACCATAACACACAAATCATCCAATTTGAGTACCACAACTACCCGATCAAATACCCAGGAAATTCCGGCACCTCAATCGATCCACCCACTCGTCGACACTTGGACCCTTAATTGCCGATATGGACAGCCACCAATTGGCATTGTCCCGGCCTTCAATCTACCTTATAATCCACTTAACAATCCATCAATTTCATCCCGGCACTTACTATTCCAACACAAATCCTTAATTAATCTTAATCACCACTAATCAACCTCAAACAATCTAATTATCCCCTAATTACTCACTAACGACACCCTAACCCGACTTAAAGGGCATTATCGTCCTAATTAGGGTCTAGTGGATAATATTCACCTAAACTCGAATCGGGACGACGGGAAACGGCAGCCAACTACCAGTGAACGGTAAGTCGACGACGGCGTTTCCGACGGTGGCGGCGGCAAACGGCGGCTCGCCGGGCTGACACGGCTGGCGGCTCACGGTGGGGAAGACAGACGAACGGCGGGCGACAGTCAATGGCATGAGGCAGCGGCGCAGAGGAGAACGGCAGCGACGGCACTCACGGCGGCGACGGGCTCACGATGGCTTGGCCTCCAAGCGGCCGAGAGAGAGGAATGAGGGTCGGAGAGGGTGGCTGTGGTGGTCGGCGCAGACGGATGGTGAGGCGAGCGACGGCTCCGGGCGAGCGACACGGCAACAACGACGAGCAGACGGTCACGGTGGCAACGGTGGTCTCGGCGGTGAAAGGGAAGGGAGAGAAAGGGAGAGAAAGAGAGAGAGCTTGGCTTGGTGATGAAGAAATGAGGAGAGAGAGAGAAGAGGTGATGGTTTATAGTGGGTTTGGTGGGAGTAGGTGACAAGTGTCACAATCCTAGTCACCTTGACTCTCTTACCCTTGATCCAATGGCCACCATTCTTCCTAGATCAATTATTGAGGGGTAATGTGGTCTTTGCTCACTCCACTAACATCTTGTCACTTGTCCTTAAATGGCATTTAATTAAATCCCCTTAAATCACTTGAAATTCGGAACACTAAATAAGGCTTAGGGGCAAAGTCATCATTTATCCGATTCCGAGCCAAAATTTCATTTTTCGACCGAACTAACCCCCTATATAAATGGTCAATCCAAATTGACGTCGATCTTGCGAAACTAGACCAGTAAACCCTCAAAAATCAACCTCAAAGTCCGGATCAAATTCCACAATCAAATTAGTTAAATTTTAATTCTCGAATCTCTTACTAACGGGCGACCGTTTAGGGATTACGCGTATTGACCTAAGGTTATCTGAGTCGTGACGGCCTCGATTACCGGGAGAACGAGAGGAATTATCGCTAGTTCCGAAGATAACGATCGTTCGGTTTAAGTTCGGGACTGGTCGGCCACGTGCACATTCGGTCTTACAAAATCACCTGCTATCCGAGTGTAGATCGTTGGCCTCGACCAAACCGAGTCCGTTACCTTCCGAAGATTGACCTACTTTGGCCTAAAATATTTCCTTGTCATTTCTCGGAATCGGTGTCCAATTCACGATTGGGTCCTTGGTCCACGTACCGTTATCCTAGTTAGCCATTCCCATCTGGTGAGTATTCCGGGAGTGATCAGCTCCGGGCAAGACTTACGAAAATGAAATAATAGATAATACTCGTTTTATTGATTTCCGAAAATCGAGTCGAAATTCGGGATGTTACAGTTTGGATTCATTTTAACTTAGTCACTAGCATGTGAGGTGATCATACGGGTGCGCAAACCAACAAAGTAACACCCAATAATCAAAACATTAAATAAATTGCAAGATAAAGGAGAATTACTTACCTCGAACAACGTAAGCATCTGCATTGTTAGTTAGAAAATCACATCAACAATCTTAATATGATTTCTAATTAACAAGCAGTTCACTCAATATTTTTTTGGATTTTCACTTATTTAAATGAAAGCTAACCTATATGGAATGACGTGCAAAAATTAACATGCAATTAATGCAGCCTAACATGCAAACTATATGGCATGCGACAGTATGACATAATTCTAATGATGAACAAATGATTTATTTTTGGTAATTTCAAATGAAATTCAGAATTAAAAATTACTCAAATTAACATGCAATCTATCCTAGATAAAATGATTTGATCTCTCCTAAAGTGATTCTTTTTTTTTTGGATTTTTATTAAAATTCGATATTATTAAATATCCTAAATAATCCACTAAGATTAAAGCAATCTTTAATTTAAACTAGGAAATATGCTACCCTAAATCTCAATTTAAATTAAATAATTATCTTATTCTTTTGGATATATTTAAGATTTCCTAAGCATGCAAAATTTCTAATTTAAATCCTAACTAACATATTTTTTGATTTTCTTTATTTAAAAGAAAAACAATTAAACAAAGATAACAACCACGTTCAAACAATCCACGCAATCCGCAAGATTCTTCTTATTAAATTCAAATTAGGCAAAGAAATCAAACGAACAATCATATCTATAGGGTTATAGATATCAGCGGAAAGCTGATTGTTCAAATTTGGAAAGCAAATAAAATCTATTATCGTATCCAAGTGATTATGGATAAGATAATGATTTTCCGTATCACCGCATATCGTACCTTAGGGATAAAGTCGAATAGTCGTCCAGATACATTGCCAAATTATGAATGATTCCTAATTTCGGGCATTTTTAAATATTACGGATATCCCAAAATTACCCTATGATATCTAGCTATCCACCAAAATATTCATGAAATATTCAAACGCCCGAAAACTAGGAAATTAAATATTAAAAAAAATATTCAAATAATCTTACCTAATTGGCAGATGATTCCAAATTTGAACTCGGATCGGAACGGCAACCAACGGTGGGTGGCCTAGGGATTGACAGCGAGCAGTGACTCCCCGTGGAACAATGGTGGCGGTGTTGAACGAGCTAGCACGGTGCTCTAGTCAGTCTGCAAAACATGAACAAGGGCCACGGCCATGAAGGCAACGGGGAACACCGAGATGGATAGGGACGACGCCGGGTGGTGAGTTCACATCGGTAACTTCTTGGTCTAGGCTTGTGGCGCACGGTCATCAGCGAATGAAAAGCAGCAACGGCAAGGCCAAAGCAACAACGAGGGCTGGTCTTCTTGAACGTGGTTATGTCAATTTGGAGTCCACGCAAAAACAGTAGACAAATGTGCTGGAAAACAAGGGATAGCAGTCATAGCATAACATATGGTCTTCCACCAATATGAACCGAAACCAGAGGACTAAAGAACTCCTGCAAAAGGGAAATTAAATATAAAAGCGCAAATTTTGATGACTTCAGAAGCAAGGAGCAATGGTTCTCTCGGTGCTCGGCCGTGTGGCAGTTCACTGCTCGGCCGGAACTTCAAGACCTCGCTAGGACGTTGAACTAGAGCTGTTGGCGGTGGCCAAGACTTGAACGCTACGAGGGTGTTGCAGTGTTGCAACGGCTTTGTGCAAGGCACGATTGCTTCATCGTTGACGCAGGGACTCGCGATACAGGACCCTTGCGGCCACCGGTCTGGCCGTGGGGAAAGTGGTGGCGATGGCTTGGGCACGCCGCAGCAGGGAGGCACGGACGGCAGGAGCCGCGAGCGGCGTGGCGCAAGTGCAGGCGGCTAGGCGCGGGAGACACCATCAAGCACACACGCGACCAACTTTCTTTCGCTGGTTGCTCTCACTCTCGCTATATCCTCACGTGTATCTCGTGCTCTCTCTGAAAACCTTCATCTTGAAATTCTGAGAGCCTCCTCTTCTTTGAAGAGTATAATCACATATTTATATTGCAAACCTAAGGTTAATTGACCGGGCTTCCTAATCTTAATGGGATTAGACTTAGGCTTTATCATTTAATTTCATTTTAATTCCAAATGGGCTAAATTAATTCGGGCTAATTTAAGCTCAAATTAAAACAACCAGAGCCTTTTAGACTTGTGAATTTTGACCCCCAATCCCTTGAGTGAACTGAACGCTTGAGCTCGGTTTACGCGATGAATTTTCAGCTTCCTCGCCACCGCCGGTCCGATACGGAATGCAACTAACCTACATGAACTTAAAATATATGCTATGTAATTTTAATATTTTTTTTTAAGGGTTAAAATTTAATCCCTAATTTTCTGTGCAAAGTATCATTAAATGGTCGATCGAAATTTAGGTGTCAACAGCTGCCCCTCTTTGAAGGTGAGCTTAAAGAGGTTGCATTCAAAGACTAAATGATACCTAAATTTTGACCATGCATATGCAATGAATGCTATTTTTGGTGGGAGTATGAGTCCCATTTTAAAATACAATAAGAAATGATGCATGCTGGCATAAGTAAAACATACCTAGAGTTACTTACCTAACTTGTGTGGTGAAGTAATTCGAGGCATTGCTATGATTCTTGAAATTGATTGGCAGATGTTTAGACTTTGTCCCAAAGGTATTGCCTGATAAACGTTGGTGACCTGCAACTCAATTAGGACACATGAAGGGTAGTTCGAATTACCTGGATATCGTCTGACGTAATCGAAGATGGTGATTAGTAGACACCTGAATATCGTCTAAGGTTTCTTAAGACCAAAAATGGAAGACCACTTCGAATATCTGAATATCATCTGAGATACTCGAAACAAACCTTCCACTAAATCCTTGGATATCGTCTGAGGCGTCCAGTGATAGTTTAACGAAATGGCATTTATCCCACCTTTTGTCGAAAAACCTGGATATCATCAGAGGTACTCCAGAAAATTATTCGTTAGGAACCTGGATATCATCAAAGGCGCCTAATGCGGGGCTTTCTCCAAATTGCTAGAAATGGAACTTAACAAAGTACCTAGTTATCAGCTAAGGTACCTGAAAAGCAATTCAACAAATTGGAATACATTCCTACTTTTAACGAAATACCTGGATATCGTCAAAGGTATTCGGAAAAAGTCAACTGCTAAACACCTGGATATCGTCAGAGGTATTCAAGAAGAAATTTCCCAAATTGTTCGAAAGGTGTGCCTAACGAAATATCTTGTTATCATTTGAGATATTTGAAAGGACTTGATCGATAAATACCTAGATATCGTCAGAGGTATTTAACGATTTGGCGAACAAAGGGGCTAGCCCGAATGCTCGGAGATTCCTTAACAAAGTACCTGGATATCATCAGAGATACCTGAAAAGGCTTGATCAATAGATGCCTGGATATCGTCAGAGGCATTTAAAGATCGCAACAAAATGATCAAATATGGGGCCTAACGATTACTCAAACAAGTTAGGGATACCTAAATAGTCACAGGCATCCAAGGGATAAAGATATACTTACCTGGTGATATCTCCGGCTCTTGAGAGCGTGTCTCCTACTAGACACGGTTTTAGGCGACATGTAACATGTATTCGTGGACAATCAAGAACACATATACTCATGCACTATGAATTCAACCGATTTTCATGCGTGACGGTTTTGTCGAGTCGACATTACAAAACTCCACTGGGGAGAATCATGACAAGACAATCCGGATTCACAAGCAGATATCTTGAAAATGTCAAATGAGGGACTTCCGGTCTGAAAGGGCTTTGTCTCATCCTTATCGAAAAAGTGGCTAATTTATGAGAATCACTCTATCTCACCATCATGTGGACAAGGGTCTGAGTATTCTCGCAAGTGGTACGACCTTACCAATCTGAGAGGTCTTTGTTGGAACCATAACATGGGCTTAGTCAATGGCTTAGCAAAAAGCGACTCTGCAAGTCGAGGCTATTGAAAGAAAATACTCCGCAATTGTCTCCGAGTTTACAAGTCAAGAACCCTGCAAAATGAGATAGAAATGGACTTGCTCACACTTCTTTGGGCTAAGCTTATAAATATCTGAATCCTACATCAGTTCAAGTGCCATAATCTGAAGAGACTTTGTATGGGACGTAATGTAGGTTAGGCTCATGGGTTAAGAAATAAATGGATCATTAGGCTCAAAACGTGTATAATTGGGGTGAATAAGTTAGTGATCATCTCAGCATTATCATCGGTCCTCTTTTTCGCCAAGGATTGTCTTCTCGATAGATACTCCATTGGCTTCGAGAGTTCATCACTTGATTCCTTTGAGACTTGTAGGACTATTGCTCCACTAGGATTCATGACTTTGACATGTCATATCTTGACATTTTTTATCTAAAGATCTCCCTTTTTTTCGACCCTTTTTTTAGGGGCATTGGCCTTGCTTTTACCATGCACACTTTTTTTTCTTGCCCTTCCTTTTTTTTTTACTTTTGACACACACTGTCTACAATGCATATATCGGCCAACCACACTTTGGCTTGTTTTTACCAAATTACTAGATATTTGGACTCTTAAGGGTCTTCATCTTTTATCGACGCTCTGAATACGCTGCTTGAACAATGATGACTTTTGCCTTACCCTAGTGTGGAGGATGATCACCAACTGGGTTCATATGAAATAAAATCGTAGGCTCAATTGGGCTTAGCAAAGGATAAAGTGTGTATAGGATAGAAAAATAAATGCTCTTCGTCATCCTAAGGCACTTGAACTTCATGTGAATTCATCTGAAAAAGCAACACTCAAAAATTAATGCAAGTGAGAGCAAGACAATCTCTATTTTTCACCTTATAATGCTAACTTACCTCCAGTTTACCACGATGTGGGGTGGTTCTTGACAGAGGTAATTTAAAAGAATTTCTCAAAGCGTTTAGGCGCAAAGTGGCAAAACAATGGATAACCTGTGGTGTTTGGGATAGAGAAATGAATTGCCTTTCATCACTTCGGTTGCCGTACCTTTTGCGCGATAACCCTTTAACTTGCAAACATAGAATTTTTCCACTCAACTTACTGAGGGTTAGTGCATGGGATTGTATATAGGATAGGGCTTGCCTTTCATCATCTCAATGTACCTCATTCAACACATTCAATTCATTCTACATGAGTTATCAGATTGTCCAAATAGATTTCCCTTTTGAAGTCGATGATGCAGACCAACAAAATAACCATGCAGAATTTAAAGCCAAAGCAAACATCTTAACTTGAAATTGATTGATACAATTTATTCATCTGTGAAATGTTTGCAATTCAGAATATAAAACCAAACACTTGAAAACTTTTGCTGCAAAATGTTAGATTTTATCAGGAGTAATACATCTTCACAGCATCAAAATTAACATGACTGAAGAACTCACAACCATCCATTTCTGCGAGACTCAAGACACCTCCGGGAAGCACCTTTTTACCCACGTATGGACCAATGTAGTTTGGGGTAAATTTGCCTCCAAGATCAGGAAAGACTGGCAATACCTTTCTTAGGACTAGATCATTTACTCGAAGTGTCTTTGACGCACTTTTTGGTTGAAAGGCTTACCTACTCATGCAGCAACTGGATCAGGCGTTTCGTCTCATTCTCAGGGGGATTTGCCCATCTCTTCACTTCTCTGGTTTCCTCCGCATCACCCGAGTTAATAATGATAGTTTAGTCTACCGTTAGGACTTTAGGTCTCTCATGACGCTCTAGATCACGCTGAAGGTCCGAGGAATCTTCAAGTTCGTCAGTGTCATCGAGATCAGGCTCGACGGCACATAATTCATCAGATTAGACCGTTCTCATACCCTTATATGCCACAAGATTGCCCTCTTACGGGCCAGTGCCCATTCCCTCCAACGGTCTTTCCTCAACGGCTCCAATAAAGAAATTATCAAATAGGACAGTGATTCTCTCCATTGCATCATTAGGATCTTCTGTCACTAAAGGTGTTGGATCATCCATACCTTCCCATCCATCTAGGACAATGTCACAGGGTCAATATAGAAGCTCGGGGGCACTAAGTATTTCACATGATAATCGAACTTGCCGCTCGGTTGCCCCAAAGTGTCGATCATCTCCTTCTCTTCATGCATCATTCTTGCAGGACCTAAGAATGTGGTGCGGATGTGTGGAAGCAACCTACCACGCCCAAGCTCTACATTATTTTGGGTAATTCCACGCCCACATTCTTCACCATTCGGCTCTTCTTTGGATCTCTGTCTATTCTGCCCGTCTCCTCGACCTTGACCACGTCCACATCCCCCATTATTTGGTACGCTTGACCTCGGTACCCCAACCCAATAGTGTGGGGCCTCTGAGAGACCTCCACCAGCTGGCGAATACCTTGACCATTCCTACCAAGGCCTTCACCTAGAGTAAAGCCATGGGACACCATTACTCTTCCGACCATGACTGCAGCATTTGACACCTCAGGAACGAGTGGTGATGATCTTCTAGACGCATGTATGGTCGATACGAGCTCAAGTGACTGCTAGCTCGACTCTATTTTGCAATCCGGCTCAACATAGGGGATAGTCGTTGCGTGGTAAATTGGGTGTTTTTTTTCACCGTGGACTGTGACTAACTTTCTCTCCACAACGAATTTCACCTTCTGATGTAAACTGGATAGCACAGCTCCAGCAGTATGAATCCATGGATGTCCCAACAGAAAATTGAATGCAGTAGGAATGTCCATAACTTGAAATAGGATGTTGAACATTGTTGGTCCTATCTGTATGTCAAGGTGGATTTCTCCCATCACTTCTTTCTTCGTTCCGTCAAAGGCTCCTACGGAGGTCTTCACAGAATTTATCCTAGAAGGATCTATCTTGAGGCAGTGTAAAGTCGCCAGAGGACAGATGTTTAAGGCTGATCCATTGTCAACGAGTACTCGGGCTACATGCGAAGCCTTGTATTTGACAGAAAAGTAAAGTGCTTTGGTATGTTCTCTCCCTTCTAGAGGGACCTCTTTATCCGAAAAGGCTATAAGATCTTTGAGGAGTATGGAACCCATAAATTCCTCCAATTTGTCTTGATCGATTGTCTCGGGCACGTGGACTTTACTTAAGACCTTCATCAAGGCCTTTTGATGTTTGACAAACATTTGGAGGAGTTCGAGCAGAGAGATTTGCGCAGGCATCTTGCGCAATTGCTCCACTATGTTGTATTCACTAGCCTTGATCACGACCAAAAACTCCTTAGCTTCTTCATCAGTAACAAGTTTTACAAGTTGGGCATTAGCTTGGCCATAGGTACGTCCAGATCTGATAACTAAGTCAACATCGAGACTGAAGGACCAATGGACTGCTTTATTATCGCAGTACTCGTACAATTGAGGTATCTCGATCACTATCCCTTCATCGGCTATGAGCGTGCTTACTACGATCTCTTCATCATCGGTCGCGTCTCCGAGCGAAGGCATGTCTTCAAGCAAAGGATTGAGCTTATCCTTCCCAGTGTTCAATATAGCAAACTCCTCGTCTCAACTAATAACCACTTCGGAGATAGTGGAAATGATGCCAGTGTGGTCAGCATAAACGATCATCCCAACTTCTACCATTCTTGAGATTCTTTCTCTCATGATAGCCGGGGGAAGGACCTCATTACTCGAGTAATAACCGGCTTTCACTAACTCACCGTAGACATCGGTGGTATATACCTTGATATTCTTGATTCGAGCAGCATCGAAACTAAATATGACATTCACATTGCCCGCGTGATCAGGGAGTAGATTGCTCTGAACATTCGGCTTAGCGGGTTGAAAGGAAAATGCCCTTATATCAAGCAAGTTTTGGATCCGATGCTTGAGAGTGATACGGTCATCAGTTGAATGCCCCATTTCACCCATATGATAATCACATTTCTTGGACGAATCGTAGTTATAGAACTGCTCGGGGTTGGGCCGCTTTAGCTTAGTGGTAAGCAAACCTTTCTTTCAGAGAACCGCCAGCACTTGAGACAACGACCCGGGGAGGGGGGTGAATTGCCTCTTATTGTTCCTCCTCTGAGAAGGTTGACGACTCGTGCTATGTTGTTGAGTTTTTGCTACTTGAATTGCTGGAGCGACATTAACATTCTTCCGACTTGGCTGGGTATACGTTACATTGACTTCAGCTGCTGGCTCTTTCTCCTTTCTTGTGCTAAATCTTTTGATCGAAGAAGACGACTCCACAAATCACCCATCTTTCAGCCCTATCTCAATCTGTTCACCTATGGGGATGAGTTGATTGAAGTTATCAGCCGGAATGGCTACCATCCGATTACAGTACTTAAACGAAAGAGTTTTAATGAGCATCCTCTTTAATTCACTGTCTATAGGTTCTGGGATAACCTGAGCAGCTATATTTCTCTATCCAATAACATAATCCTTGAATGACTCGGTCTTTTTCATTTGAGCACGCTCGAGGTCTTCGTGGGTGGGAATGATGTCCGTTATGAACCTGTATTACTTTAGGAATGCTTCACTAACTTCCTTCCAAGTTTTGAGGTCATTTATCTTTTTCATGAGGTACCAATTCAAGGCAGGACCCGTCAAACTTGCTTGAAATGCATGGATCATCAGAATTCAATATCAACGTACGGAGTCATTTATACGTGATATAGCTGCAGGTGAGCTTTTGGGCAGGAGGTGCCATTGTACTTGTCAAAATCCAGCATCTTGAACTTCTTCGAGATTTTGATCTATCGATCGAAGGTAAATCATGTGAACCTTTCAGCTGCTTCACTCTCTCTCTTCAAGTTTGTTGACCCATTCATCAGGTTTGTCCTTGTTGACGATAATTTGGATAGGGTCATCTATTAAATCGGGAAAATCGTCATCTTCCTCACTATTGGCATTCTTTCCACCTTTATGCTTTGGGGCTATACCTTAAGGGATGCAGGAATGGGAGTTAGTTAAAGGGCTTTGATCTCAGCGGACATCTGTTGCATTGCGGCAAGGTCTTGCTTCATTTGGTCCTCAATGCCAACAACATGATCTTGTAAATCAGTTTGATCAGCCATTCTAGTTCTTGACAGCGTACAAATAGGCGATCGTGATCGGTCCGTAATTACCTGATTTCACGGATAAAACAAGCACACATAAGTGTCAAGAAGAATCACATGCCGATCCATGACATTGGTCTAACCACTTTGATTGGAAATGACCTCTTTATTGAAATGATGAAAAAAATTTTACAACGACTATAACTTAAAATCACTTAAACAAAAATGCAAAAACAAATGATTCAATTCCTAAACAAGTCTAAAGACTAAAACTGAAATGAGAACATAGATTTAAGCTTTTCTATTTGGCTTGATCCATAGACATATGGGAGGTGACTTCCTTCTTCAACTGCTCATAAGCTCGAGCTATCTTGGATGCTTTTTCTTGAGCTTCTTCGGCCTTCCTTTTGAGACGGTTGTTCTCTGAGCGAGTGACGGGCTTGAGAGGCACCTTGGGTATCTTCAGGAGTAACTCCTATGGGACTTTGTGCCGTCGAATATACTCAGTCATCGCAAAATAGGACTTCTGCTCCCCCTTGAGCTCTTTTTGGGGCCGAGCTATCTTTAAAAGACGACACTTCTTCCACATCTTCTTGAGCTGAGCTATGGTCCCTTCGTGGTCTTCATCGTCGTTGATGAAGTCGACTTGGAGGAGCTCTAGTTGGAACGCTAGAGGGAGTCCTTAGAGAATCTGGTACTGACGAGACACTCTAGCAAGGTAGTATTCGATTGCACCAGTGAAGCCCAATAGTGGAACTGGCCCAATACCATTACACGTAAGCCGAGCTTCCTCGACCTTGAACCAGTTAGCATGCCATTGGAAACCCTAGGGTCTAGCGTTTTTCATGAAAATGATCCATTCGGAGTAATGATAATCAGGTGCGGTCCTTTGTTTTTCTTTATACTTCAAAACGAGATGGCTAGAATCACTAAGCTCAGATATCGTGAGTAAATCGCTACATCCTTTTATATGAGACAAAAGCCAAATTTGCAAAGTTCAAGACGGGCATGAAATGTTTTGTCAACATGTTGCTTAAATTTAGTAAGGAAAATAAAAGTCTCGGCTAAAATGCTGTTGACAAAATTCTTTTCAAGACAGACATGTTGGACTAACCATGCAATTGACGGATTACATACATTCTTACAATGAGGAAAAATCACGAACCCGAAAAATGCTAGCAAAAAGATTCTGCCTTTTTGAAAAGATGTGTCTTTATCAAAACATTGACTCAAGAATGAAAAAGGACATGTCCCATGATTTGCTTTTAAAACTTTTCCCATTTCATCTTTTCCAACACCCAAAAATTCAGAGAACATTAAGGTGGAATCGATTCCCAGAGGTGATGTAGCTAATTCCGACCCTAAAGGTTTTCCAATGATCACGCTATATTCTTCCAAAGTCGGGGTGAGCTCATGCTTACCGAATATAAAGGTAGACGTCTCAAGACACCAGAAGTGTGTTAATGCTCGAATGAGGCCGATACAAACTTTAACTTCCAATAAGGGGAGAAGCCTCCCAATGTGGCCCTCAACTAACTTACGGTTGGTCGGACTGAGTAGATTCCATCAGGCACGGAGCTCGTCCTTAGGAGCATCAAGAATCCGGATGTCTACCTCTCCCATAGTATATAGACCAAAACTCACGACCGACCTAATGTCATGAACCGACCAAAGAAAATACGAAAACATAAATAAATTGCGAGATAAAGGTTCAGAAAACTTACTTCACCATGTAAGATCATGGCAATCACATAAACATACGCATGAAATGTGAAATTCGATTTCTATCTAGACTCTAGCTTGCAAAGTGGAAACGCGAGGATTATCGGGCTAAACCAATCATGGTTGTGGTTAGGCTGGGGTTCCTCTAACTTCGGCTTAGTCAAGAAGCCGACCCGAGTTGCAAAGGGTGCAACCATGGTGAGAACTCAATGACACCATGAAAGAATTTTCAGGACCAAGGAAGGCGACCCGTACCACGTGGATGTGGTCGGGGTGTCCACTATCTCAGTACCATCCTAAACCTGTGCCGCCCAGGTCCGGCAGCGGATAGTGTGTGCGGTGTAGTATAAATGCAAGGCATGCACAACAGGTAATATCATACAGTGCTTCGTGCATAAAATAAATCATACATCCAAACACCTCCTCGCAAAACAAAGGTTAACAATCACTCCTCCCCTTATACCTCCCATTCTGCAAAAACATTTAACACCTAAAATGTTAGGGACGTACCTGGGATCCTCGCTGCCAAACAAAAATATTTTTTGAAAAGAAAAACCGGCCTAAGTCCACTAAAAGTTTTAACTCAAGTCCCCAGCGGAGTCGCCAAGCTATCGCGACCTAGATTTTCTCAGACTAACGGATTATTAAGACTAAGCTTAACTCGGGCCCTCCCAAACCCTACTAATTCGCAACTTAGGATTTAAGTTCTTAACGTCAAATGTTTTCATGGTTTGAGTCACCACTAATCTATTTGTAGTAAATCGATTATAAACCTAAATAAAATATAGGGAAATAAGTTTTATTCCTACGAACCAGATATTCTAAACTCGGGGACTTGGTTACGCTAGATCTAGTCTAACGCTATTTCGATACCTTTTCTTTTCAAAAATTGTTTTAGCAGACGGATTTGGATTCATTTTAACTTAGTCACTAACATGTGAGGTGATTATACGAGTGCGCAAACCACCAAAGTAACACCTAATAATCAAAACATTAAATAAATTGCAGGATAACGGAGAATTACTTACCTCGAAGTAACGTAAGCATCTACATTGTTAGTTAGAAAATCACATCAACAATCCTAATATGATTTCTAATTAACAAGCGGTTCACTCAATATTTTTTTGGATTTTCACTTATTTAAATGAAAGCTAACCTATATGTAATGACGTGCAAAAATTAACATGCGATTAATGCAGCCTAACATGCAAACTATATGACATGCGACAGTATGACATAATTCTAATGACGGACAAATGATTTATTTTTGGTAATTTCAAATGAAATTCAGAATTAAAAATTACTCAAATTAACATGCAATCTATCCTAGATAAAATGATTTGATCTCTCCTAAAGTGATTCTTTTTTTTTGGGATTTTTATTAAAATTCGATATTATTAAATATCCTAAATAATCCACTAAGATTAAAGCAATCTTTAATTTAAACTAGGAAATATGCTACCCTAAATCTCAATTTAAATTAAATAATTATCTTATTCTTTTGGATATATTTAAGATTCCCTAAGCATGCAAAATTTCTAATTTAAATCCTAACTAACATATTTTTTTATTTTCTTTATTTAAAAGGAAAACAGTTAAACAAAGATAACAACCAATCAAACAATCCATGCAATCCGCAAGATTCTTTTTATCAAATTCAAATTAGGCAAAGAAATCAAACGAACAGTTATATCTAAAGGTTATAGATATCGATGGAAAGCTGATTGTTCAAATTTGGAAAGCAAATAAAATCTATTATCGTATCCAAGTGATTATGGATAAGATAACGATTTTCTGTATCACCGCGTATCGTACCTTAGGGATAAGGTCGAATAGTCGTCCAAATACATTGCCAAATTAAGAATGATTCCTAATTTTGGGCATTTTTAAATATTGCGGATATCCCAAAATTACCCTATGATATCTAGCTATCCGCCAAAATATTCATGAAATATTCAAACACCTGAAAACTAAGAAATTAAATATTAAAAAAAAAATTCAGATAATCTTACCTAATTGGCAGATGATTCCAAATTTGAACTTAGATCGAACTCAGATCAGAATGGCAACCAACGGTGGGTGGCCTAGGGATTGACGGCGAGCAGCGACTCCCCGTGGGACAATGGCGGCGGTGTTGACCGAGCTTGCACGATGCTCTAGTCAGTCTGCAAAACAAGAGCACAGGCCACGATGGTGTAAGGATGCCACGGCCACGGAGGCAACGGGGAACACCAAGATGGATCAGGACGGCGCCGGGCAATGAGTTCACGTTGGCAACTTCTTGGTGTGGGCTTGTGGCTCGCGATCATCAGCAAATGAAAAGCAGCAACAGCAAGGCCAAAGCAACAACGAAGGCTGGTCTGCTCGAACGTGGTTATGTCAATTTGGACTCCACACAATAACAGTAGACAAATGTGCTAGAAAACAAGGGATAGTAGTCATAGCATAACATGTGGTCTTCCACCAATATGAATCGAAACCAAAGGACTAAAGAACTCCTGCAAAAGGGAAATTAAATATAAAAGCGCAAATTTTGATGACTTCAGAAGCAAGGAGCGGTGGTTCTCTCGGTGCTCGGCCGTGTGGTAGTTCACTGCTTGGCCAGGACTTCAAGATCTCGCTAGGACATTGAACTAGAGCTATTGGCGGTGGCGAAGACTTGAACGCTATGAGGGTGTTGCAGTGTTGCAATGGCTTCTTGCAAGGCACGGTTGCTTCGTCGTTGACGTAGGGACTCGCGGTATAGGACCCTCGCGGCCACCGATCTAGCCATGGGGAAGGTGGTGGCGATGGCTCGGGCACGCCGTAGCAGGGAGGCACGGATGGCAGGAGCCGCGAGCAGCGTGGCGCAGGTGCAGGCGGCCAAGCAGGGGAGGCACCGTCAAGCACGCGCGCGACCAACTCTCTTTCGCTGGTTGCTCTCACTCTCGCTATATCCTCACGTGTATCTCGTGCTCTCTCTGAAAACCTTCATCTTGAAATTCTGAGAGCCCCCTCGTATAATCACATATTTATATTACAAACCTAAGATTAATTGACCGGGCTTCCTAATCTTAATGGGATTAGATTTAGGCTTTATCATTTGATTTCATTTTAATTCCAAATGGGTTAAATTAATTCGGGCTGATTTAAGCTCAAAGTAAAACAGCCAGAGCCTTTTAGACTTGTGAATTTTGACCCCCAATCCCTTGAGTGAACCGAACGCTTGATCTCGGTTTACGCGATGAATTTTCAGCTTTCTCGCCACCGCCGGTCCGATACGGAATGCAACTAACCTACATGAACTTAAAATATATGCTATGTAATTTTAATATTTTTGTTTAAGGGTTAAAATTTAATCCCTAATTTTCTGTGCAAAGTATCATTAAATGGTCGATTGAAATTTAGATGTCAACATTTGTGAAAAACCCATAATCAGCTCGATAGCGAATCCTTAATCGTAAAAAATTTGTAGTCATTATCATGGTAATAGAATGAGCATCGATGCTATTTTTAATGAGATCCCTCACAATCAATATGCAGTGTTATTGCGACCTTGTTAAAAATGAACCACATATGGTTTGTCTAATGGGTTACTAAGCTTACACCTAGATCAGGCTCTCCCAAACCCATATCAATTTGTAACTTAGGTTCAATCTTTAACATGCAAATCAACTTTATTTCGAAGTCGCCACTGTGGGTCAAATAGAAACTCAAGTAAAGTGCGGGAGAGGAAGATTTGTGGATTCAGGGACTTAATTACGCTAGATTACTCTAACGCCATTTATATTACTTTTCTCCTTTATTTACAAGAAAAATATTTTTCATGCAACTTGGATTGATTTTAACCTAACCACTAACATGCAAAGGAGTGATCATGCGGGCACGCAATCAATTAAATTAGCACTTAATAATCAAAGCAAATAAATAAACTACAAGAAAGAAAGTGAAAATCAAACATCACTAACTATCGATCTTTTTTGCAATTTTCTATTTATCTTAGAAATAGAGACTAATCTATGTGCAACGCATGCTGGTAATTTAACATGACATGTGGCATGTAATTCTTTATAGATGTCCTGCTTATAATGACAAAGGTTAATATCATGAAAAACCTCAAACTGGTATACCTGTGATAAATTTACTCTAAACTAATTTTTTGATCATCAAAAATCCTAAACTTGTACACCTGCGATAAATTTACCTTCCGTTAAATAGGATAAATATATTCGGAAAATCACAAATTAGTAAATCTGTGACAAATAGTGTAACATCCTGAATTTTGACCCACTTCCGGAATCAATAAAATTGACATTATTTCTCATTTCATTTTAGTAAGTCTCACCCGGAACTGATCACTCTCGGGATACTGACCAATGGGGAATGGCTAAATAGAAAAACGGTACGTGAACCAGGAACCCAATCGCGAATCGGACACCAATTCCGAGAAATGACAAAGAAATATTTTGAGCCAATGTGGACCGATCCTAGGAAGGTAACAGATTTGGTTTGGCCAACGACGTACGATCGGATCGCGAGTAATTCCGCACGACTGCGAGTACGCGTAGTGAACAAATCCCGAGCTTAATCCAAACGATCATGATCTCTGGAACTAGCGATAATTCCTCGCGTTCTCCCGGTAATTGAGGCTGTCACGACTCGAGTAACCCTAGGTCGATACGCATAGCCCCTAAACAGCTGCTCGTTAGTGAGAGATCCTAAAATTTAAATTGAGCAATTTTGATCGCGAAATTGGACCTGGACTTGGACGTCGATTTTTCGTGGACGTATGCGACTAATTGGACGTCATTTTAGTGTGGCCAAATATATTTGGGGTTGGTACAGTCGAAAAATGAAATTTTGGCTCGAAAACGAAAAAATGACCATTGTGCCCCTAAGCCCTAATTAGTGTTCCGAATTTTGGAGGATTTTTGGGGATTAAATTTGGTTAATTATGTGGATAAGTCAAGGCCAATAATGCATGAGGTGGAAAGACCAAGGTGCTCCTCAATTATTGGATTATGTTGAATAGGAGCCATTAGATCAAGAGCAATTTGGTCAAGCCCTTAGGATGATGACACATAGCATCTACTAACACCCCATTATAAATACCCACTTGCTCTCTCTCTCCTCATTTCTTCCCAAGCAAGTTTCTCTCTCTCTCTTTTTCTCTCTATTTCCGCTGGCCCCCTTGCTCAGCCGTGAACACCACCCGCCGGAGGAGACACCGTCGGTGCCGCTCGCCGCCGTCCACGCCAGCCGTCTCACCACCCTTAGCACCATCCCATCTTACCACACTCTCTCTCTCTCTCTCTCTTCATTTTTCCCCCGGCCGCGAGGAATGCCAGCGCCCACCGGAACACTCCGCTCACCGTGGCCGCCGTCTGCCGTCTAGCCACTACACCGCCACCACTCAGCCGACCCTCTCTCCCCCTCGTCTCTCTTTCTCGTCCCCCTGTCCCTCGTTTGGCATAAAGATCACACTGTTGCCGCCGCCGTGGGAGGCCGCGCCCGTCACCACCAAGCCGTGACCGCCACCGCCAACCGTCGCCTCGCCACCACCACCGACCAGCAACCCCTCCTTTTGCCACCGTACAATCCAACCAAGGACTGCCTTGGACCGTCGCCGCTGCACGCGCTGCCGTGGCCGTCGCCAAGGATCGCCGGTTCAGCCGTCATCCCCTACCTGTCCAACTTGCATTCGGAGCATAGGATTAGATGAGTATTACCCTCTAAACCCTAACAATTACTATTTACATTTCTAGACGGGTTTAGGGAGTTTTTGGTGGATAATTAGTGGAATTTAAGGACAGTTATGGAGCCGATCCTTAGTGGCTAGTGTCGTGATGGTTTTGGTGGATTATAATGTTAAATCGGAGGTGGATTAAAGGCCGAGGACATGCTGTTTAGTGGCTGTCCACTTCGGGGATTAATCGGATTAAGTTAGACAAATTAGAGATTAGGTGGCGTCATTGCCGAAAATGCCTAATTCGATTGATTCGTGATTGAATTGTGTTATTTATGCTCAATTGTTTATTGCCATGCTACGTGTTCGTGTGGCTGACCAATGCGATGTGTGATTGGCCACTAATTGGCGTGATTATATTGCCCAAGTTGTAAATTGCTGTGCCACATGGTATTAATTAGCCAAGTGAAGTGTTGATGTAGTTTGATTGGGCATGTTGAGATGCACGCGGACTTAGCATGATTTATCTATGTGCTTTGTGAATTGAATGCTCATGATGCATTGCATTATTGCCCGAATGCGGGAATTGCACGGCCACACATTTTGTATGCCGAGAATGGGGCATGAGATAAGAATTGTGTGAGTATGCATGCCTGACATGAATATGTGATCACCTAATATGTCCTGATGTGTTTTACGTGGGGTTCAGATAAAACTGGCTGTGTGTATGTGTGATCACAAATCACCCTAATATGTTTTACACGAGGTTGAACCCATCCTGATGCGTTTTACGCGGGATGTTGCCCGGTACGTCCGGAAGACGGCCAGCCTAATGCGTTTTACGCGGGTTTTGGTTCGTAAGGAGATCGGTGTTGTGCCTTATGCGTTTTCCGCGGGCTAAAGACACTAGGCCTAATGCATTTTA
Source organism: Syzygium aromaticum (assembly GCA_024500025.1). NCBI lineage: Eukaryota > Viridiplantae > Streptophyta > Magnoliopsida > Myrtales > Myrtaceae > Syzygium > Syzygium aromaticum. The sequence goes on from CM044886.1 coordinate 15,818,776, forward strand.
CACGGGCCAAATAGTGTTGTTAATGATGTAGACCTATTACATTTAGCACGGGTCAGACCTGATACGTTTTACGCGGGTCGAGCTCTAATTGAAAAATGAGCAATGTACCAGTGTGCAATATGAGCCAGATTGAGAGCATGGCATAGTAATGGCATTTGCATGCATAAGAATACATGGACAAGTGTGCAAGAATGTGTGACTCGATATCTCGCGTGTGGTAAGAACACTATTGAGGATGAGCATGCATATGCCGTACGTGTGATTAAGTGTGTTCGCGTGTGTGCCGTGATATTATTGCGAACTATCTAACCTGCAGGGTTAGTGACGGGATCGATCTGGGCCCGAGGGCCTAGGTTAATTATTGTTATTATGATTGTTGAGTGTTTTATTCGCCCGTCAAAAGGTACATGTTAGCCTAGTTTAGGTTTATGGGGTTTTTACTCGTTGAGATTCGTCTCATTGTTGTATAAACCCAACTTTTTAGACCCTCGGCCTTGAGGATGGCAAAAGTTCCAGAACACTTTGGGATCCCACACCAGATCGAACATACGATGTCAGTACACCCCGTAACGAACGGGGAAGCGTATCTTAGACACTACTCTCTAGTTTGGGTTGACATGGGGAAGACGTATTACGAGACCCACGAATATATAGCCTAGTATTTTAGAGACCGTTTCAAAGAGTATGGACCTCTCCGGACTTTTGATGTCCCGTTTAACGGGCAGGGTGAGCCAGATCCGCAGTATCCTGACAGTGATGTAGTAGACCCAGATGCCATGATCGAGGAGAGCATGAATTTTGATGGCGAGTTTGTAGCCGTAAAGGAGGATGTCGAGCTTGGTGTAGTAGACTTTGAGCCAGTAGTTTTAAACCCGACCCCGGAGCCGATGGACGTGGAGGATGAGCTAAAGCCGGACCCCAAGCAGCAATTTATGGTGTTGTACCCCGATTTGGAGGACGAGCCAGATGAGGATGGTTCAGATAGAGAGTCCTCTGGATTTGACACTGGATACGAGTCCATGGAGTCCAAGTCAGAGCTGTCCGAGAGTTCTTCAAACCAGTCAGGATCTGATCCGGATTGGGAGCCTTAGAGTAGGTTTGGATCTTAGTTGGTGTGGCCGATACTTTTTTACTAGAGCCCCACCTTAGTCTTAGTTTGACTCCCGAGTCACTTACCCCTTTTTGACCTAGTGGCCATTGACCTGTTTTTATGGTTTGTATCCTCTGTATATGAATATTGTAAATGTTTTCTTTAGTAATACAAAATGTATATTTGTAAGTATGTTGTTTAATGTTGTGCTACTCTTAGTCTCATATTTTATTGTACTGGTATTATTTATTTATTGCTTCCGCATGTGAATTGATCTCTGTGTGGTCGATAGGTCGGCGACGCGACCTGGGATGTTGCATCATATCGACCGTGGTGGTGGGATGTTCGCATGCCGTGGGGTTTGAGGCCTGATAAATAGAGAGGTAAAAAATCCTAAACTTGTGCATCCGTTAACTGCCACATGTCATCCAACTTAGCAATTTAACAGTTAAATTTAACGAAAACCAATAAAGGGTGAGCATATACTAACAAATAAATTCTTAATGAAACGTAATATTTCCGATCATCGTTTAGATTCACGACAAGTACAACAACAACCAAACATGAAGCTGCACTTCAAAGAAATAAGAGAAAAATTAGGGGTGTACAAAAACAACTACCCAAAACAAATCTATTGGAATTAGAAATTTCAGTCCTTTCCGGTTGGGTTTCCTTTCAATTTCGCGTAATATGTAAAACAACTAGTTTCCCACAGTTTGGTTCAATTTTGGATCATAAACTCAAACTCATCCAAAACGCGTTAATGAACTTATTTCGAAATCAAAACAATCAAAGTGAACAGTCTTTACTAAACATCGTACACAAGAAACATCCACCCAATAATCTGACGCGAACTGTTTTTCGATTCGGGTTCTTTGCACGTCGAGTCTCGGGTTGGGTCAAAAAAAAAAGAACCTGTGCACGTCATGTCCGGGTCAAGTCAGGTGTCGCTGGGGACCCAAATTCAACTAGCCCGTTGACGAGGCCCTACTTGAAACAATAGTTGATGGGCCATAGAGTTTAACTCCATTTATTGGGAGCTAAAAGCCCAATTCCCTTTCAAAATCTAAACCTTATGTACCCTCGGAATTGGATCTCTCATGTAATAGAGGCCGAAAAGACGTTCGGGAGCATGGAATCGGAGCAAAGGTCAAAAGTTCGAAGATAGCAAGGTCTCTCTATTTATGGTCCGTCGATTAATATCCATTCCTTCGATTCCTTGCTCGATGTTAAGGTTTCATATTCATGCATAAGTTTCTATTTTACTCGTGAAGGAAAAGTTCTGAAAAATTTAGGTTTGATATGGACCTGCAAGTCCTTTCCTTGACACTCTCCCCAAGATGTGTACCCAACCATAAATAAAACTCGCAGTGAATTGGAGTTGTTGATGCAAAACTCTCCCGATCACTAAGCGAAAGGTATAACGTTGAGAACAAGAGAGTACAACAGGGAGCAAAACCCATTTCTTCTCTCTCTCGAATGATTAAGTTTCAGCGGAAGCTGCAGAACGTACTGGGAATCAAGAGCGAACGACCCGCATTCGACTGATATACTGTCAAGAACAATCAAGGTCGGAAAGGTAAAATGAGAAAGAATACAAAAAGAGTAAAACCCTGCATTCAATTTGACCTCCAAATCAATCCAGCATTGCCAAGTCAAAATCATCTATCTGCTTTTTTCGTTTGTTCGTGAAAGGACGGTGAGGGGCAATCAGTGCTGGCGATCTCCCTCTAAATATTATCGAAAGGCTTTGCGTTGATTATGAAATGTTCGATTTGAATCATAATCATTATGTACAGTAGATTCACATTAATGTTCATGAGCATGTGTATCGCTGACGATTGGCGATGAAGACACATTGCTTGAAAAATCTTGCAGCCCATAATACAAAAGAAACTACTATTAGGAAGGAAAGAGACGAAAAGGTCAGAAGGAAAGAGAGTCTCCCCGATGGCATGCACTAGTTTGAAGTTTTTTGCGATCAAAAAATTAATTTTGAGTAAATTTATCATATGTATACCAATTTGAGATTTTTGTGGTATTAACCCTTGTCGTTATAAGCAGGACACCTATAAAAATTACATGCCACATGCCATGTTATATTTACCAGCATGCATTGCACATAGATTAGTCTTTATTTCTAAGATAAATAGAAAATCGCAAAAAATGATCGATAGTTAGTGATGTTTGATTTTCATTTTTTTTGTTGCAATTTATTTATTTGCTTTGATTATTAAGTGTTAATTTAATTAATTGTGTACCCGCATGATCACTCCTTTGCATGTTAGTGGCTACGTTAAAATCAATCCAAATTACCTAACAAATATTTTTCTTGTAAATAAAGGAGAAAAGTAACAAAAAAGGCGTTAGAGTACTCTAGCGTAATTAAGTCTGCGAATCCATAAATCTTACTCTCCCACACTTTACTTGAGTTTCTATTTAACCCACCAATAACTAATTAGTGGCGACTTCGAAACAAAAAGTTGATTTGCATGCCCGATCTAAGTGTAAGTTTAGTAACCCATTAGCCAAACCCTATGCGGTGCACATTTAAAAAGGTCGCAATAACACCGCATATTGATTGTGAAAGATCTTATAAAAAATAGCATCGATGCTCATTCTACTGCCATGAGAATGACTACAAATATTTTACGATCAAGGATTCACTATCGAGCGGATTAAGGGTTTTTCACCAAAAAAGTGCCAATCAAATATCATTCAAAATGTGGATGGATCGATATAAATCTAAAGAAGGTTCCGAAGGGTCCTTGGCTGATCTTGGACCGAAAAGTAAATGACAAAAAATTTAAAGGCATGAATACTGGGAACATTCGTACCAGTTGTGTATATTGTAGGAAAATCAAGGTGAAGATAAATTTACAGAAGAACATTAAGCTTTGTAATTGTTTGCGGGTCCTTTACAAAGAGTACATTCATAACCCATGATTGACAGTTTCAATCAGTTACTAAGAAATTAAACGTGTTGTACGTGACTCCTACTATTTAGCAATACTTATCTCCAAACGGTTACATTCGAAATTGTACACTCCACTAGTCGACAATTACCTAGACTCGATACCTCCAAGGTTACATCAACAACTATTTTCACTCAACTACTAGCAATTGCATCCACTACCAGACTGTTGACTAAAAGATTTGGACGTTTGTTGGTGTCCACACGTGCCCCTTTAGAAAAATTGAATGATCCATTGTTCACCTGATTCTCTTAAATGAGATATTCAAGAGTAATAATGTGTCCATTGTCATCAGCTAATTTGATTTGTCTTTGCTGAATTGCCTCCTGAATTGTTTTCCAAAAAATAATACAATTAATTGTGTTTTGGCTCCATGTATGCTACCACTTGCAATATTTTCTATCTATCAAATCTCGTTTACTTGGAATTACTTGGCCTTCAGTTAATTTAATTATGCCATCTTTCAAAAGTAAGTCGAAGATTCATTCGAATGAGTAAACCTGAATGTCGTCGGCCTTAGCCACTATTGTTTCTTTTTATTTTGGCAGGCATTAAGACTGAATAAACATAAGGCTTGTCGAGCACCACTTTTGCCACAATTATTTGAACATTTTCATCTTAGTCAGATTCACCTCGCTCATATTTATCCATTAAAGCTACTTTTGTGTAAAATCTTCATGTGCCCCTTTATATTTCTATTGAAGTAATTGCTCATGCTTAGACACTCTCATTGCCTATGGGAAAAAATCAGTAAAAATTTGGGAAATCTAATCTCACTTTATGTGATCAACCCATTGAAAGCCAAATTTGTACACTCTTTCTTTAAAAGTGAAGTCGTAGGATTGGTATTGTCGAAGCAAAACTCTCCCAATTACTAAGCGAAAGCTATCACGTTGAGGACAGGAGAGTACAACAGGGAGCTAAACCCATTTCTTCTCTCTCTTGTGTGATTAAGTTTCAGCAGAAGCTGCAGAACGTACTGGAATTGAGAGCGAACGACCCGCATTCGATCTGGTATCTTGTCAAGAACAATCAAGGTCGGAAAGGTAATATAAGAAGAATACAAAAAAGAGTTAAAAGCCTGCATTCAATTAAACCTCCAAATCAATCGAGCATTGCCCTGTCAAAATCATTTGTCTGCTTTTTTCAATTTTTTTTTGTGAAAGGACGGTGAGGGACAACAAGTGCTAGCGATCTCTTTCTAAATATTATCAAAAGGCTTTGTCTTCGTTACAGAATATTCGATTTAAATCGTAATCGTTATATATCGTAGATTCATGGAAATGTTCATGAGCATGTGTATCACTGACAATTGACGATGAAGGCCCATTGCTTAAAAGTCTTGCAACCCATAATACAAAAGAAACCATTATTAGGAAGAAAGGAGAAGAAAAGATCAGAAGGAAAGAGAGTCTCCCTAATGGCATGTGCCTGGTGGCAGAGCACAGCACCCATCCCCATCTCTTCTGTTTTGCATGAGATTGTGCCCCTCGAGGTTGACAAGGACCCCCCCAATCCTGTTCCCTTTGTCTGGGAGAGCCCCTTGGTTTTTAGGTTCTTTCCAATTTGGACCACAAGATTTTTCTGCTCATTGGGGTTCCAATGAGTTTTTGGTGTACATTAGTGACAGCATGCTTCTTCAATTGCCAGAAAGGACACTGAAGAGTGCAATTACTTCTTTTGAAGGACAGAATCATTGAAAGAACAGCAAGTGCGCGTCGTTTAACCAAGATCAGGGAAATTCATCTGCAGATCCTCCGCGATTCTAGATTTTAATCTAGTGACCCATTGTTTGTTCAAAATCATGGTAATAGCCCGTTCGCTTTTTGCATATTGGTGAAAATGGTCCCTCCATCCGACTTCCTTAAGGTTTCTAAATATTTCAAGTGTCCGTTTCGAATTTGAAAGACCAAAAAATGAATTATGTGGTACTTTCCACAGTAAAATTATTCAAAAAGTCATAAACCTATTGTACTTTTGTCAATTCAGTCATAAATTAATTGTATTTTTTTTGGGTAAGGAAATTTAATTGTATTAATTAAGTTCTAAACTTTTTAAAATTTTGCCGATTAGGTCTATTCGGCCAATTTTGGCCAGAAATCACCAACATGAACGTCAACTATCCTAAGTGGCATGGATAGCGCTGATGTGAACATTTTTAAATAATATTTTAAGACCTAAAGGGTCATAGTGCAAAACTGCCAAAGTACAGGGGCTGTCCACAAAATTTACCCTAAGAATGTATCATGTGGTACTTTCTACGGTATGATTGGCTCCATCACTTGGGCAGGTACGCCAAGTGGCCAAAGGCCCACCAGATGGGGAACATGGGCCATGGAGGGGGGGGCTGAAACAGAAAAAGAGCTGATGAAATGGGTGGTGATGAATGAAGGCGCACAACTAAAGTGGAAATTGCTCTGAGGCATACAGTCCTTATCTATCTTTGCAACCCCACCCCAATTTAAGCAAAAATCCCTTCCTCCTTCTTCAATTACATCAATGGAATGATCAGAAATGGCCAAACCAACATGATGAAAATCGCACGAAAACACATCGGACCAAGCAATTGGCAGTACTCATAATTAAGGAATGAATGAGAGAGGGAGAGAGAGAAATATCTACGCATGGATATGGCCGAGATGGCCGTAAAATACAGACCATGGGTTGGACATAACCCACATCCGAGAAAAAGGAAGGAAGGAACAATGTCGAATCGAATATCGAATCATGGAGGTGTTCGCAGCCCCCACTCCGTCGATTTTTCTCATTATATCAAACCCTCGACCCAACATGCTTGTCCCTCGAATGTATGATAGCCGCCGGTCATTATAATTTCGCAGATCGAGTAAACCTCATCTGATAACTTAGAATGTGACACTCAAAAGTGTCATAGAAAAGGCCAATGACCTGTAAGTAGACCTGCTCAAACTGATAAATTCTGCATCAGAATCAGGCATAGCCTTTTCAACAGCTCATATTTGACTGAACTGAAGCTCTGAGAAAGAGAGAGAGAGAGGTAGGTCTGCATACTGGAACAGTGACCAACCCCACTTCACTTAAAGCTCCCCCTCTCATCTAACTTCGTGGGTTTTACAGTTGCAGACTCCGCATTAAAACTCCCCATCTTTTCCATCTGCAACCGTTGCCTTTCTCCTCGGTCAAGAGACCCTTACAAGCAGGTGTATTGGTGAGCTTGGCGTGCAGTGTAATAGAGACGACAATGGCCCCACGAGTAGTTAAATTCCATCGGGTTAAAATAAAAGGGGTCCTCAGTTTCACTCGTTCTTTCCCATCTCTAACTTTCTGCAGTCGAACGCTGGGGTCGCCCCTCATAAATTTTGCCAATTCAAAACCTCAGATTGGGACGAAGAGAGGACAAGGCCAGGGAAGCGGAGGTTCAGAGTCCTGAAGCCTGACAACGTGGGACTGTCCCTCTTTAGTCCATGTTTTCAACAGCTTCCCGCCTTTTCTGCAAGCGTAAAGGCGGGCTTCTGTGATCCAGGAGGAACCAATCCAGCGAGATTATGCCTTTGCCTAACTGTATCTTTTATCTTAATTCCGACCCAAGCTGCTGTCGCTGCGTGAGCATTGGAGAAATTCTCGGTAAATAGTCGAGATCTGCTCAATCAAAAGACCATCAATCAGTCTCCTAAAATGGGTTTTCGAAATGTTGCAAGAAGCCGCCGAGGAAGTTCAATTACCAAGACACGTAATTCCCAGTGGCACTAACAATAGTTACTGCAGGAGAGAACAGTTGCACCGCGACTCGTCCAATGTTACATACAACCGACGGATCATCGGACAACGATCCATAGGGTAAAGGAACACGAACCCATGTTGCGAAAATCGGAAGAGAACAGTAAAGAGGCACCAAATTAAAGGAGTGGGACCGAAGCAGTGGTTGCAAAACGAAGCAATGAAGGTCAGTGAACATGATGAGCTACAAGACACGAGCGTGCCAAGAGCGAAGCAAAAGCTCCAGTGACAGGTCAACAACAACAATCGAAAAGTCCTCGAGAGCCAAAACCCATGATCATCCATCACTTTGAGACCCCAAAAACACATGCTTTGACGCTTCAATTTCGAAGCAAACTATTAGGCCTCTTTGTTATCTCCAAGCGCCTCGACCTCTTAAGCTTTTCCATCATTACACTTAATTGAATGCATAAGAGGGTATGATTAGTTAGTTGCCGAGTCCAAGCTCACACATGCACAATCTCGAGCCAATCTCACTTTTTGCCAAAGTGGGTGTGCAAATCACCTGGTTTTCAGGCTATACCTAAGATTTAAACATTTTTATCAAACTTGGGGAAACACGAAGTACAAGAGGATGAGAAAAGGAAAACGAGGGAGAAAGCAAAAGAACAAAAGGGCACGCAGAAGAAAAGTAAATACAACCACAGGCCTCCCCTCTTAGCCTTTTCAGAAAACCAACTTCCTTCGGTAAGGCTGAAATTTATCGGACTCCGAGGCGAATGCGGCAAGGTCTCGGATGGTTTCGCTGATCAAGTCCTTGAATATGAGCCGTTCAACGTCCACGGCCACCTCAGACATCTCCACAGGGCAACCGTCCCAACCGTTGATCGCATCCCCTGCTAGATCCTTCCTCAGCACCCCGCAGATCACTTCCAGCAAGTCATCCGACGTATCCCTCTCTCGGATCCTCTGGTACTCCGACCATATCTGTTGTAAGGATGGATTCTCAAGAGCCGAACTCACGACAGAAAGAGACTTCCACCGGAGCAAATGCCTCTTCCGATCGAGGATCTCGGCGACAATGTCGAATATTAGCCTCCTCTGGAGTCTCGAGACTTGGGAGGTGTCCTTCCCCTTGAGATTTTGTTGCTTCTCCAGCAACAAGTATACGTCGGAGTTTTCGGGAAGGTAGCTGGACAGTCGGAGAATGTCGGAGATGTAAACATAATCACAGTCCTCCGCATTCACATTGAGCTTGCAGGAAATTGGGGAAATGGGGCTCCAAGCATCATCGTCCAGTTCAGCCCCTTGATCTGCACCACGCCAACATCATCAAAGTCAGTTGAAAAATTACAAAATCCGCATCACTTCGTGCCATCAACTGATGAGTTCGCTGGCATAACCAGAAAGCCTTGGCGGGTGATTTTGTTAGCTTAAAGAGTGGACATTGTCAACATCAGCACATGCATCTAAACAGGTGAAAGCAACAAGGGCTCATTTCTACACCGACTGCGCTCATGGAGAAGCCGTTTTCACACTTCCTGGGCAGAAAAGGATCCAAACTCCATTAAGGAAGGAGGACCACCAAATGACCCACCAACCAGCAACATTTTCTCTAGACAACTTAGAACATAATCTTTCCATAGCCCGCACCAATCGCGTCCAACACACTAGGATCACAAGACTGTCTCAAATGCTTAGGCCTAGAGATGCGGCAACACATACAGACAATACAGAAGAAGTATTACAGCACTATGCAGATGTTCTAAGTATGTAGTATATGAGGTCACTCAGTATAATGATGCGGGTGGGACAAAGCCCCATCCGTCGTCCCACGTGACAGTACTCCCACGTGACAGTACGCCGAACACATGCTGGGTTTATATTATACTTTAACACCCTCCATGGGGTCCCCCCACAGGCCACAGTGCCAAATGATTCTGGCTCTTCATTCTAGTCAATCCAGCTCATGGGTTGGACCCCCGCCTACCAATTTAATCCATGCTCTTGTGCCCTGAATTGGCCACATTCATGTCAACAAAAACACGCACAAGAGCTTCGCCCCCCGCACACCCACGCGTAAGTAAGACGTGGGTCGCAGATCCGCACCGACCTTTGCCATTGCAAGACGACCCCGTGAATTCATCCAGAGGTTAAAATTTGCTGAACCCAAACCGCGATTTTTACCGAAACTGTCCCGAGCTTGCTATTCGACTCAAGGACAGGGACGGGGACAAGGACATGACCGAGCGGCGGTTTCGGTATAACAGACCTACTAACACAACCAGCAGATGAAACGGATGTACTGGGGAGATTGTCGGGAGCATTGATGATTGGGACATTGCTGAGAAAACTTGGGAACAATGAAAAGAAAGCTTGCCAACGTTTTTCAAAGCCATGGACGTTGATCGCACGATCACTTCACATTGACTCAGCGACACTCATGACTATGCTGGCTTTAAATGGCAAGCAGGGGAAGGGGGGACTAAGCTAATACCCAATGAAAAGAAAGAAGAGGCCTGAGACTGAGACCAGGTCCAGTCCTTCTGCAGCTGCCGCTGCTGCAGGAGGGTCTCGCCGTGATCGAAATTTTCGCAAGAAGTAACCCATCAAAATCTATAAAGCGATCTGTGAAAACTAGAAACTTTCTTCGAAGCCTGTTGGCTTTAGTAATATATGGTTACCTTCGAATTCAATGCTGCGCTTCATTATGGGCGATGGCGACGACTCCTCCTTGTAGAATGATGGGTCGAGCACGGACACTGGGCTCGGCTGCTGTGACTCCGCGGCCGGCGTGATCTCCGCTATGCTGTGCAGCAGCTTGTGGCATCTCTCCAGCAAGTTCTTCCCTTCCTTGTACTCCTCCATCTTCGATCTCTGTTTCGCCATTTCGGATCAATCAAAACAAGAGCCAAAACTTTGATGGGCACGGGACTTATGTTGCGGGAATGATAAAGACGAAAGGAATTTGTAATTTGGACATGGAATGTATATTGGTTTACCTCCGTATCGGTCAGTGATGGAGTGCTGATGCTGCTCTCTGAAATGGTGGACGACTCGTCCTCTGCGGGTAGGAACGCCTTCTCCTCCTCCTCCTCCTCCTCCTCCTCCTCGTAAGCCTTCCCCGCCGATCTCCGAGTCCTCGGAGATCGGCTCGTTGCCATGCTCTGGTCCGGCGGCCCCCCTACCCTTCTCAAGCCAATCCTCGGGGACTGAACAGGAGACACCCGCCGCTGCTCCGCCGTTGCTCTCCTCTGAGGCTCCACCGCCAGCAGCCTCCTCCTGCTTGGACTGTTGACGCCATTGTCACTCCGGGTGGGCGAAACCGACCTCCTCCCCCTGTTCTGACTCCTCACATTCTCGCGCCGAGGGCTCGCCGCTGGCGAGGCCTCCACGGACGCCGCGCCAGGGCTCCGGCGAGCTGCCACCTGCCTCGATCTGAAGCTCGAAGGCGGTGAATTGCTCCCATTCCTGCCGTAGAGATTGCCCGACCTCGACGGCCTCATGACCACGATCGGAGAGTCGTTGAAACTTCGGTCGTAGACGATGTTTCTCGGGTTCACATCGTCGCGCTTCGAGTGGAGCAGGCCCTTCAGTTGCAGAGCCTCGAGGATTTGCTTCAGCGTCTCCAAATCCTTGGACGGCTCGTCGATGCCTCTCATCCTCAGTTTCTTCTCAATCTCTTCGTAGATGGACACGGCCTGTTTGGGCTCCGGGAAGAACTCCGTCGAGTCGTAGAAGCTCTTCCTCTGGATCAATCCCCTGTGCCCGGCTTTCGCCGTCTCCTGCGCCTTCGCGTTCCTCGCGTCGTGGCCGCCGCCGGCGAGGCTCGACTTTTTGTCCCCTCTCGCGGCGGCATTCTCTCTGATCGCATTGCTCGCGACCTTGCCCTGCACGTTGAATTGCTGCGGCTGGTTCACGTGGAAACCGCTCGCGGCCCCTTCCATGAACCGGTAGATGTCCTTGTTCACCCTGGACTCCGAAGCGGATCTCCGGAGCTCCACCTTCTTCGCCGGCTCCGGATCCGGGCGAGGCAGGTTCTCCAACCCCATGAGCCGCGCGATCACGCTCGGCGACCGCCGCTGGCTCTCGTCGTCGCGGCCGCCGCCGCCGCCCGCCGCCTTGTCGGGCCTGGCCCCGCCGGACAGAATCGCGGCGTTCGTGCGGATCTCGCGGGGGTAGAGGCTGCCCTTGGCGTCCGTCGTCGCCCTGCTGTCGAGCGACAGCCTCGGAGCATCCTTGGAGAACTTCCACGGGGACCGCGTGCCCTCCTTGAACTCGAACACCGGGAACGGGAGCGGCGACCTGGCGGCAGCCGGCGTCGTCCCCTCCGACGGCGTCCCGTGCTCCGGCCGCGCCGCCGGGGACCGGATCTCCTTCAGCGGAGAAGGCCAGGGCCCGTCCGGCGACGGCGGAGCCCTGGCCGCCGCCGCCGGCGAATTCGCGAGCTCCCCGGACATCGCCGGAGAATCAACAACCTTGGGCGCCTCTCGACCGGAATTCAGCCCCTGAAGATCACGAAGAACAAAAGAGCACCCATCAGAGAAACAGCAACGACGAGACCGAACGAGCGCGCCCCAAACCCATCACGCGAAAAGCGGAGAAAAGAACCAGGGAGGGAGAGGTGGACCGTGGAAGGGGGGAGGCGCTTGGGGGAGTAGAGGCGGGGGCCGGCGAGGGCCTGGTGGCGATCGAAGATGTGGAGGAAGCCGGCCATGCACCCGATGTGCTTCTCGATCTGCTTCTCCAGATTCTGGTCCTGCACGATCCCCGTCATCATCTTTTTTGGCCTCACAGATTCTCCCCTCCCTCGCTCTCCCACGCACCCACAAACACACCCTCTGTAGCTCGCCGGCTGAGACGAAAGTGTCCCGATCTCAGATCTCCATCACTCCCATTCCCTTCTCTCTTTCTCCCTCTCTCTCTCTCTCTCTGTGTCTCTGTATTGCTCTCTGTTTCTCTTTCTCTCTGGGCGTGCGAGAGCGTGGGCTGGGGGGTGACCGTTCGCTTTTAGTGATGACTCCCGCTTTGCTGGTCTTTTAAATGGTGTGGGGGAGATGCGAGAGAGCGATGTCTGGCGTTGATGGAAAAGGGAGCAAAATTTGCGAGCGAAGCTGAGCTGAGCTCGGCACGGGAATTGACTAATTTGGCCCTCGGCTTTCCCGGAAATTACCACGTGGGCGGAGTCGGGTGTCGTTTCCTTTCTCGCGACGAGGAAGCCCCCGAGAAATTTACGCGCCTGACCGGACCATTCACTCGGATAGCGGTTTAAGAAAAATTGAAATTATTCAATTATTGCATTTGGCTGCCCCGGCTGCGTTTGATCGTTCGCATTTCTAAATAGGATACGACTCAATAAAATAAGATAAGAAATCCTAAAATTTATTCATATCATGTCCACTATTTGGTGGAATACGGATTTAAAGTCGAATAGAATAATTTTTATTTTTATTTTTTTTGCTATTCACGGGTTTAGAAGAGTCGGTGAAGAAAAAAAAGCCGAGAAATTTTTTTAATAAAAGTGCACAAGGTGTGGGAATAAAGATGACGACGAGTGGAACGTAGAGTTTCTTAAAAAATAGGCATTAGAAATCTTATCCGGGTTTATCCCTCCCACCCTCGGATTTTTTTATCCGGGCTATATCTGGTTTATATCCGACTTTATCCTATCCTGGACCACAAAATACAGGATAGTGTCTTTTATCCAGTCAACCAAACACAGCCTCTATGTATTAACGATGATGAGCACCCTATTAGTACTTTACTTTAAAGGCACTCGTTAAATTAATGACGCACTTCTAAACCAAAAAAAAAAAAAAAGTTGGCAAATGGCTCCCAATCACAAAAAATATGATATTTTCTTTAAAGTCATTTTTTCGGTATTTTGGGTGAGACTTGAAAATGAAATGAAAAATATTTTTTGTCGTACGATAAGGAAATATCTCATTTGATCTTCCTAAATAGACATGTATTAGTTGAGCATTAGCGGCTTGCGTATAGGTAGTCAAAGAACCCGGCACAAGCACCGAAGTCTAAAGCCCAAGTCCCGACTCGCGGGCAAGAGAATTGGCACTGGTCTTAGATCCACTGAAATTGCGCCCAAGAACTCAGTGCCCGTGCCCAACTCCCTAGTGCCTCTAGCACGGTCTATAGAGGCCAACCCCAAGTGGCACATAAGCCCTATCAATTGAGGCTAGGTCTTGAACCCAGGTCCATTGAAGTTAGATCCGAGACCTTGGCACCCATGCTCGAGTCTATTAAGGCCAGGCTTTGGTCTCCATGGTCCCCGATGCTTGGGCTCGGTGTCAGTGGACTAGAGTGCAGGCGCAGGGAACTCGGGAATGGGCATAAGAGTCTTTAAAGTCTGGCCTCAATGGACCTAGGCTCAAAAGTCGAGGACACAGGCATGGGAGCTAGAGGGTCCGGAGTCCGGTATCAATTAACCCAAACTCTATCACCAAGGACCCTGGCACGACCTTGATATTACCAAGCATGGCATCTCAAGCACAAGCACCAATGTCCCAAGCAAGACGCCAATGACCCGGCCTCGTCTTGAGTGTAGCCTAGATGGACCCGGGCTCAAGAGCGAGAGTTAGGGTTTTCATGCCCAAACACAGAGATTCTGTTCCAATAAGAAAACTTTTGCCGCTGGAAAAATATTTTTCGTTGACTTATTTTTCTAAGTAATTCAAATACTAGAAAATGAAAAAAATATTTTCCTAAAAAAATATTTTTTGCGAAACAAATAAAGCCTAAGACCATGTTCGAAATTTTCAGGAACTATTCACCCTAACTCTCATTCGGCCTGTGCTTAAACGACGGCATTTCGAGAACTAAGAAGCGACAAAAAAAAAAAGACACGTAGCGTGTCGTTCGAAGCGAATTTCCTCCTCTGCGAGCGAAAACAGCGCAATCTAGGATCCCATCCCCATTCTCTCGTTTCCCAAACATTGCGTGTCGAATGAAGCGGAATTATGGGAATTACAAGATAGGCTAAAAATCAGCAAGGGTCAAAAATGAAAAAATGGCCAAAAATAGAATTGTCTCGTGCAAATTTTCAAGCCATTTTGTAAATCGACGGTGTTACGAGTCAATCACAACAACAAATTTCAAACCCAGCAATTTATTTGCTGCATCATGAGAGAAACTCACGTGTTTCGACACCCTCTCGTTAAGGGAAGGTGTATTCATGAAGAAGGCTCAGATTATTTTCACGCTTCTCCCATGATTTGTACCAATTGAACGTGGTTTAATGGAATGACCATTTTTGGGGATAAGTGATTGTCCGATGATGAGCATTTATCTAGTAAGTTCTACTAGATGGGAGTGATTATACTCTAGACTCACTTCATTATATTGCCAATGGAAGCCAAACTTTTTTAAAGAAAGTTGAATTTGTAAGAGCGTGTTCGAGAGCATCCAATGACATTTATAGGCAAATTTAAACAAGAGAAGTTCAAATTTCGGAACATTAGTTTTTCCGGAAAAAGTCAGTGCTTTGAAAATTGAATATTCTCTCTTTATCGGTGCTTAGTTAGCAAGTTGCGCTAATGATGCTCGCTAATAGAATTCTTCGTGGAATATGACCGAGTCTCTCTCGATAAGATGTTTTTTTTCCCCTAGAATAAAGGGTCAGCACGGTATTATTGCAAGAACCTTACACACTTGTTAGAGAATCTTTGGTTTGAACCATGATTATTCGGTACCGCCGGTTACTCGATGTTTGATTTTCGTGAACCCACCTAAGTTAAGGGTGGCAATTCATATTCACGGATCGTGTTTGTTCCGTGTCAACTTAAGAATATATTAACAAATAGGTCAATTCAAACATGATCAGTTTGCAATTCGCGTTGAAAAACCTCAACCTGAACATGAATCATTTCGTTAAACAAGTAAGCCAAACACGACCCCACATAAGCTCATTAAATTGCATGGTGCAAATTGGGCCATTCCAACCTGAACGTGACACGACAATTCGAATAACATCTTTTGTACGTAATTTATGAAAAAGTTCATAATTTCAAACTTTCTAAAATCATATCAATCGTTAATGTAAATTTCACTTATGTTAATCACTAGTAACAAAGACACAAATACATAGCCAATCAATCAAGTCGGACTGATTGATCATGTCGATACGATCCATTTAGCTAAATAGGTTAAACATGTTAGTTTCATTTTACACAGGTCAAACCCAAACACGATCTACTCATTAATTTCGCCAAACGATCAACACACACGTCTCATGAAACTCAAATCCGCCCAATCAATGTCATGGTCGAGCCGTGCTCTCGTATCACGTCGGAAAAATCCTCCCCGAGGATCCATCTACACAGAAGAAGCTAGGCGCACGCACCATTCCCAACCTTGGATTCTCTATCACCATGATCGTGCATTTGGCGAAATACTCGGCTTGTACCACCAGACCGCCACCGCCACCATCACCATCCCCCTGCCCCAATCATCGAGGCGAGGATAGATTTGGCACTACACGGCGACATCATCCTTAGGAACTCGAGCGCAAAACGAACGGATATGCGCGCGCATATAGTTCGTGGAATGGGCAAATGCAGAGTGGGGTGGGGTCCTTGATGTTTGGGGAGGTGCTCGGAGGGATGGAAATACTGTCGGGACCATTTTACGTAAAAATTAATAAATTAAATAGACAAGTAATAAAAGAAAAATATAACGATGTGCGTTATTTTATTTTATTTTAAAAAAAATATTTTTCTGCGTCTTGTTTTTTTCCCGTCCCGTTGGGGGCGGGACTGAAAATTTGCAGGTGGACTCTGGCGACGCAGGCTAGAGGGCGAAGGGAAGAGCGAACCCAAGAGCCGGCGGTGTTGTCCACGTGTCAGAAACCCAGTTCCTCGATTCTCGGGGTGGTCGTCGCCGACCCGCTCTCCTTCGTCTACATGTTCCTTCGTTCATCTATCGCGTCATAAATAACATTTTCCTAGAGACATTTGGTAGAAAATCCAAGGAGGAATGGCACAAATAATTCATGAACTTTGATTAAATATGTAATTTGATCCTTCAACTTTTAATTTTTTCAATATCATTCATGAACTTTAACTCAACGTATAATGTGGTCCCTGAACTTTTAATTTATTCAATATCATCTCTGAACTTTTGGTAAATATTCAATTCAGTTCCTGAACTATAAACTGCATTGAACATTTTCATGTAGTCCAGGGACTAAATTGAACATGCACCAAAAGTTCAGTGATGGTGTTGAACAAATTAAAAGTTCATGGATCACATTGAACGTTAGTCTAAAATTTAGAGACTACATTAAACAAATTAAAAATTATGATATCAAATTACACATTGGGCTAAAGTTCATGAACTATTTGTGTTATTATTCCAAAGTCCAACTACAAAAGACCACGTGAGTATAAAGAATATATGTGATCAGTTTATCGACGCATGCGTGAAAGTAATAACAGTATAATGCTACTCTAATACTAGATTAGAAAATCTAACTCGAAAAACTTAAGTTAATAGTAGGAAAGAGATAACGTAAATATAAAGAGTATATAGACTCGTTGTCAAACAAAGACAATATTTCGACAATTTGTATGAAATATTCTCCGTTTAATATTCTCTGCATTTGCATTGTTTTCGATAGTGTTCATTTTCACAAATTGTTCAAGTTCACCGAAAGTTTTGAAGTGCCGATTACTTCTTAGCCGACTACCGTTGTATCCTGGGAGACAAACATTCACGAAACCTCAGACACGTGCTGCAGGGAACGAATCCGTTTTAAGGAAATTGTGTCAAACACAGGCCTCGGTATTCATTTGTATTGATTCCAACTTTATTTCTTTACAATTATGTAATGTTTGTAATATTTATACTAATGCCGATTTGAATTTCAACCAAAATATACATCGTTCTTCTTGGTGAAACGGGCGTGCGGTGGGGAGGGTCTAATGAATCTTGTGGCGTTTTCATCACCATCAAATTAATCTCATCTGGTGTTTGGTGTATATGATAGCGAGGTTCTCTTTTCTTACGGACGCCATCGGTGCTGAACATTACACGAATACCATTTGATGAGCGGCATGTCGAAACTCGAGCGCGCAACTCATTTCCGTGCCAAACATGTACCGACCGATCTCTTGCGACTGATTAAGGATAAAATGTTCATAAAAAGAAAAGAACAAAAGACACACATGCATTATCAGATGAGTGATATATCCCGAAACACCATTTCATGATTGATTTTTAGGTGTACATATGGATCATTGTTCATTGTTCACGAGTAACATTTCGAAAAGACGCACGCTAGACATACATGCTGAGAAATATTATCGAATTCCACTCGTGACAATAAGTGGGATTCATGAATTCGATTAATAATTTCTTTACCCAGATAAAAATATTTGTTACCTCACTTAAATGAAACGATTTCAATGTAGGATTTTGACGAGATCTTGTAACTAAGTCGACCAGCAAAATTCCTAAACCTAGAAAAATGTCATGAGTTGAATCTAAAAGAGAAGGGAACTTTTTGTTTGGCCAAAGTGAAGCACCGTGTGCTTTCTTTAAACTTGAATTACACCTCGTGTATATTAACCTCCGATTATAAAATCAATACGAAAACAATGCGAAAAAAAAAAAAAAAAAAAAAAAACATAAATTCTTAAAAAACATAATTACGTATGCGTATACGTATATATACGTATGTATTGATAGGAGTCAGGTGAGATGCATGCGAACGAGTCCCATTTAAAGCCCCCCGCGGGGACCAACAAACCAAAGAGCGAGATGATGAACATTCACGCGTGTCACGAGGGGGAGTTGTGCCTATAGTCCACGAGATAAATTTGCTTGGTCTGCTTCCGCGTTTTGTTTAGTTTTTGTTTTGTTTTTCTCTTTGCAACTCGGATACACGAGCGCGGAGATCCGGCTATCTAAAGGCTCGAGTCCCGGAACATGTCCGTAAGCCCGATAAATCGGTCACTTATAGGCCTTTGGTCTATGGACGTAGCCGCCGAGTCGGAGTAATTTACACACGTTCAATGAAATTAGAAATCCTCGTTAGAAAATCCAACCATAAGCTTGAATAGCTTATAAACAGAGGAATATCACATGTATGTAAAAAAATATATAGACCATATTGTCGGGTGACACAAGGATATTCCAATAACCCCTATCACATATAAACCGCATTAGGAGTGGCACGTGAAATTGGAGTAACGAGATGGATGCACGGGCGAAAGGGGGCAGAACTTTACAGATGGAGAGACCACACGTATATTGAGCGACGTGAGATATTTCGTTAAGGGGGGCAATTTCGAGGCTTTAATTTATTTTTAACAATCTAAAGTTCAATTTCGACGGTGAGTGTCCCGGTCCCGTCCTTTTTGGAGTGGTCAAGCCTGTTTTCTCGGCCTAATTCCTTAAAAAGCCCTCAATTTTAGATTCAGTCACAAGTTTTACCGTAAATATTTTTTTGACTCAAGAAAAACCATCAAGTTTTACCTGAATCCCAAATTTGTCTCTAATTAACCCTTCTCCGTTTGTGATTTTTTACGAGATTGAAAAAATTCAAAGTGAGATTGAAACTGAACTGATAATTTGAGATTAAATAAAAAGGTCTAGGATTCAATCGAGATAAAGTTGAGAAATTTTTTTAAGTTATTATGGCCTGTGTTTTTTCTCTGACTGGGCTACCTATCATTATTCCCGGGCCGTCAACTCTGTACAGTTTCAATCCCAGTGACGACAACATCTGACACCGCAACGGAAATGATGATCAATCGACAGGTCTGCAATGCTGTACGTCTAACGTAACCAAGTTCGGCCGTGCCCTGTTCTGCTTATCGAAAGTTATTACACTGTCCATCCTCGACGATATCGGTCGAAAACGAACCACTTAATCGACAGATGTCGACCCCGAAATACAATGCTATGCTGTATATTTCTGTACATTTCAATGTTCAATAATCAAGTGCAGTGTCTCTGCTTTATCTTGATATTAAAAAAAAATTAGGGTTCTCGATATCGATCCTTCATCTCTTTCGATGGCTTTTTGTTTTTTTTTGTTTTTTGAGTTTCCCTTCTTTACGCGTCTCGAGCTAAAAAAAAAAGAGAGAAATCAGCATCATTGATAAAACGGTTTAAGCCATTTCAACATCCAAAAATATGGAAACCGCCCTGACATTTGCGACAGTCGTCTTACGTGGTGAGGTTAATGCCAATGTAGATAATTTTTACAAACTTTTAAAAATTTGTTTGAATTTTTACCTTTTTTTTTTCCTTTTCTTATTTCCCTCGGTCGGTCTGTGCGGCCCTCTCCCGGTGGCCAACGAGGGCGTTGCACCCCTTGCCTGTGGCTATTGACCTCCGTCGGCCATCGACAAGGCCGCGAATCGGCAGAACGAAATAAGAGAAAAAGAATAAGGAAAAAGAAAATGTAGACGGTGTTCATGCCTACGATTTTCTGACAAAAAATCAGTCGGAATAACTATATTAACAAATCATCAAAAAATTTATGACTAAATTTTAAAAATTCGGGACCAAGCTGGCTGCCGTCCAATAGGTGTAATAACGGTTTTTGACTATTGTAGTAACATTGAAAAGAAAATTCGGGACGCATCCCTTCGTAACTCCACTTTAGTCTTTACCTATCAACCAAACTACATACATCCCCCAGCATAAAGTCTCGCGTAGCTTTTTTTCTGAGGACGCCACTCGCAGATCAGCAAGAGCAAAGAGGTGGGACATGACAGAGAGGAGAGGAAAGCAAGGCCGCACCGAGCGCCACCCGGCCGCGACGTGGAGGCAGCTCCGCCAATGCGTCACTGACCGGGGCTCCACCTGCACAATCACCTCGGTCGCCGTTAGTATGTGTCGGGTGTGTGTTTGTATTCTCTATCGATAGAAAGGCACGGAGGTTCACCGAGTGGGGGTCTGGAGGCAGCCCCGGTGAGAATGTGGGGCCAGCGCGCCCTCGAGCCGTCCAATGGCTTTTATAATTTTGCCATGTTTTTAATTAGTAGTTTAGGACTAGGCCTATGAATAGTTGCATTATGGCATATATATAATATCTCTTTATTCCCTATTGATAGAAATGCATGAGGGTTCCGCTCATCAGTGAGTGAGCAGGGATATGAGGGTAGCCCCGAAGAAATTGCAGGGTAGCGCCTCTGAGCCGCCGAATGGCTTTGATATTTTTGCTTGTATTTTATTGGTAATTTAGGCTTAAGCTGATGAATAATGATGCATATATATAATCTACTTCTCTTATAATTGAGAATTGTAATAGGTGGAAGGTGTTAATTATAGTGGAATCATCGGCTAGATGTAGTACTAGTTTAATGATGAATTGGGATGAGATTTGTGTCTTGATTTTACTTTCTCGCATTTACTTTCCATCTCATTGTGTTTGTACGCTCAATCTAAATAGTATGAGTATGGCCCGTCTAGAAATCGCACGTCTACTGGAGAGGGTCTTATTTCAATATCGGGTGTGACAATTCGGCTCCCTCCACATTGGCCAAACCCCTAGCAGGAGTACTTGCGGTGATCACTTGAGGGTGTCAGTATTTGCCTTATGAAACACTCAATGTTCGCTTATTTGAATGAAAACTATTTCCAGTGAAATTGTCTTATGACTTTTCTGGTGTTCAGACAAGGAAGAATTGATCGATTTACGGAAAATATTTTTCATTGACTGAAAAATAATAAGCTAAAATCGAGAGAAAATGAGTTTCCGTTCTGACAAGAAGGCAATCACTATCACTAAATTACCAAATGAATGAAAACAAAATCATTTTTCACGAAAATTGTGTTTTTTTTTTATATCAGGAACTTTTCAGCGAACCAATTGCACCCTTAAATCCGATCGACATCGAACCTGTCAAGTCACAATTTAGGAATGTACGTGGGGGGTTGAGGGACCGCTTCGAAACATCAACTCACGTACGTGTCCGAGACATGCATTGCGCACACGTCACACAAATACACACCATTCGGCATTTTTCTTGTACTTTTTGTTGCGGTTGCGAGTTCCCGTCCTGACAAGAAGGCAACCACTGTTACTAAATTACCAAACAAACGAAAACGAAAACGAAATCATTTTCCATGAAAAATGTGTTTTTTTTTTATATCAGAAACTTTTCAACGAACCAATTGCACCCTTAAATCCGATCGACATCGAACCAATCAAATTTAGGAATGTACGTGGGGGATTGAGGGACCGCTTCGAAACATCAACTCACATACGTGTCCGAGACATGCATTACGCACACGTCACACAAATACACACCATTCGACATTTTTCTTGTACTTTTTGTTCAACTCACATACGTGTCCGAGACATGCATTACACACACGTCACACAAATACACACCATTCGACATTTTTCTTGTACTTTTTGGTGCGGTTGCGACTAGAAGAAGAAGAAGAAGAAAGAAGAAGAAGAAGAAGACGCCATTCCATTCTTTTCTGTTCACCCGGAATGAATGCAAAGAACGAGCGAAACAAGGAATGGGACAAAGAGAGTAAGTCTAGAGTGCTTAATCTTGATCGGTTGTTTTTCCACGAGTCAATCGTTAAATTTATGGGAAAAGTCACAAAAAATCTCCCAAATTATACTCACTATAATACATTTACGCCAAGCCTTTTTTTTGTGATGCATATCTATTGTGACGTATTTACCCTAAAAATTTTTTTGTAACATAAAAAATCGAAAACTTATACCTGCGCGAAATATTTACCCTCCGTCAAGGTTTTATTAGATGATTTTTCAGTCAAAACAACGTCGTTTGCTATGTGGGCGTCATGTCAACAACGTTTACTTTTTGACGTCCATGTAAATAGGTTTTTAACAGTTCTCATTGACAAAAGTTTGACAGAGAGTAAATATATCACACAGAAAAAAATTTAGGGTAAATAAGTCATAATGGATATATTTAGAATTCTTGATGGAATTTACCCTTGAATTTATTAGTCTTGCCTATTTGAACAACTAATACCCCTTTATCAATCTTGCCCGAATCATTGGCTTCCCCTTTGCCTATTAACGCCTCATTAATGATGATCAATCCTCGGCTCGATCGCAACTTAGAGTTCATTTGTTTTTGCAAAAAATAACTGATTTGAAAAACTTTTAAAAAAAATTAATCGCTTATACCATTTGAAATAATTAGTTAATGAAAAATATCAGTAATATCTACAATAATTTATATCTAAATATTTTCATATATAATGAAAAAAAAATCGTTCATTCATTTTCTAATATGAAGCCTTAGCTTTTATTATTTTTACAATATAATCCAGCTCGTGAGATAATTTTTAGATTAATGTTTTGGTATCTTTCTTCACCAGGCATCATAGATATGTTCACACTTTCATTTTCATTAGTTTAATGCACTTGTACTGTACTTCATCTGAAATTTTAGTATTTCCTTACATTAATGATATTTTACCCACATAAAACAAATAAATCTAAAATAATACGTCCAAACTAGTATTAAAATTGTCTATATATGATAAATCTATAATATTTTTCGATCGGGACATGTAATTTGAAAATCGTTGCCACTTATCAGGGAAAAAGCGCTTAAAACAAACATATTGTTAAAATAAAATCAAACCTCTTCTTCTAAATTAAGGCAACCTGAAGCATTCGAAACACCTTTACTTCTTCTGGAAAAATATATTGTTGCGACATAAAAAATTTTCATTTTTCGGGCTAATGGATTATTAAGACTAAGCTTAACTCGAGCCCTCCCAAGTCCTACCAATTCGCAATTTAGGGTTTAAGTTTTTAACATGCAAATGTCTTCATGCTTGGAGTCGCCACTAATCATTTTGCGGTAGGTCGATTAGAAACCTAAATAAAACATAGGGAGATATGTTTTATTCCTACGAACCAGAGATTCTAAGCTCGGGGACTTGATTACGCTAGATCTAGTCTAACGCCCTTTCGGTACCTTTTCTTTTCAAAAATATTTTGGCATGCAGTTTGGATCCATTTCAACTTAATTATTAACATGAGAGGTGTTCATGCGGGTGCGCAAACCACCAATTTAACACTCAATAATTGAATATTAAATTGCAAGATTGGAAGAATTACTTACCTCGAAACAACGCAAACATCTGCATAGTTAGCTAGAAAATCACATTAACATCCTAATATGATTTCTAATTAACAAGCAATTCACTCAATTTTTCTTTTGATTTTCACTTATTTAAATGAAATCTAATCTATATGCAATGACGTGCAAAAATGACATGCAATTAATGCAACCTAGCATGCAAACTATATGTCACGCGACGACATGACCTAATTCTAATGGCAGGCAAATGATTTATTTTTGGTATTTTCTAATGAAATTCGGAATAAAAATATTCCTAAAATAACATGCAACCTATGATGACTTAACATATCCTAACATGACTTATTTTTGGGATTTTTGTTAAAATTCGAAATAATAAATTACTTAAATTAAGAATGCAATCTATCCTAATCTACCATAAAGCAATTCATTCTTTTTTTGGGGTTTTCATGAAAATTCGGAATTAAAAAATAACCTAAATAATCTAATAAGATTAGAATATTGCTTAATTTAAACTAGGAAATAGATTATCTCAAGTCCTAATTTAAATTAAATAATTACTCTATCTTTTAGATACATTTAGGGTTCCCTAAACATGCAAAACTCAAATTCAAATCCTAACTGATATTTTTTTGAATTTTCTGTTTAAAGGAAAGCAAATAATAAAAGGAGACAAGGATAGCAACCACATTCAAATCGTCCACGCGATCCGCCAAATTGGTTTCAAACTCGGATTAGGCACAAAAATCGAACTATCGGTCATATCTATAGGGTTATAGATATTGACGGAAAGTTGATCGTTTAAATTTGGAAAGCAGATAAAGATCATTATCGTATCCAAGTGATTATGGATAGGATAATAATTTTCCGTATCGCCACGTATCGTACCTTAAGAATAAGGTCAGATAGTCGTCCAGATACGTTGCTAAATTAGGAACGATTCCTAATTTTGAATATTTTCAAATATTACGGATATATCGAACATTATCCTAAGATATCTAAATATCCACATGATATTCATGAAATATTCAAAACATGCAAATTAGGAAATTAAATATTCTGAAAAATATAGGATAATGTTCAATCACCTAATTTGCAGATAATCTCCAACTTTATCAATTTCGGAGAAACATCTTCTGAATTCTAAAGGAATGAAAATCAGATCTGGACACAGATACTGATCAGATTGTGAAAATTCCTTTTGAAAATCCAAATGACCTCCGATTTTGATGAAATTAGTATCAATGGAAAGATCTCGATCTCAGTATGAACTTTCATGAAGAAAACTTTTTCAGATTTCAAACACACAAATTTATGAAAATTGAAGAACACACGAAGGTCAATCTGGAACTGATCTGTTATCAGATTCATGCATATATGACGTTGCAGATCGTATCATGCTAACACGCTTGGAATTTTATGAAAATTTCATGGTGAACAGACAAAGATGTGATCTACAATTTTCGTGAAGAAAGTTTTTTCAAAAAATGATCATAGAAAATCATAAAAATCACGGAACAGCACAACATCAGTCATAACATTATCAGAACAGACTTCAACATCATATTCCAGATTTTGATCCTAACTTCCGAAATAGTTTTGACATAGCAAATCAGGTCCGATTGAGGCATATGATATATCAAATCAAAGCTTAAGACGTACATTACGATTCTCTAATTCATCACTTTACAAGATTTTGACATTAACGAGCTGAAATCGGCATCTCAAGCATACTGGTTTCTATGTACACGATTTTACAGAACAAAGTCCAAGTGCACTTACCTTGTTTAACGATGCTCCGGCACGAAATCGAGCGATCCGGCCTCCGTATTCAGATCAAAAACAACACGGAGAAGTCTCGGAAAGCTCGGCCGACCACCACAGTGATGTGAAGACGCCAAGGAGTGTTGCCACAAGTTCTGGATCGCCGGAGGAAATCGCCGATCAGCCGGTTCAGCCGCTTGAACCGGCTGATCACATCATCGGCAGCAGCGTTAGCAGAAGGCAGCGACGTCGGCGGGCGGTAAAGGCGCGACGACGGCGGTGCGGCGGCGTGCGGCGTGCCCCCGGTGGTGGTGCGCGACGTCACTTTCTCTCTCACACTTGCCTTTCTCTAAAAATCAAATCTGAATTATGTGTTCTCCCCTCAAAATTCTGACCTAAACATGCTTATATAATACTAACCTAGGTCAATTAGATGGACTCTCTAGTCCTAATGGGCTTAGACTTAGGCTTCGGCCTTAATCTAATTTCTGATTTTATTTAATTCCTAAGCGGGCTGAATTAACTTGGGTTTTAATTTAATTGAACATAATGGGCTGAATTAAGCTCAAATTAAAACGACCAAACCTATTTGACTCGTGATTTTCGGCCCTTGCCTTTCCGAGCGAACCGAGTCCCATTCGATGAAATTTAAGCTTGTTCGCCATCACCGGTCCGATGCAAAAATGCGATTAAATTAAAATGAAAATAAACTATATGTTATGCAATTTAAATATTTTTGTTTAGGGGTTAAAAATTAATCCCTAATTTTCTATGCAAATTACGACTAAATGATTAGTAAAATTTAGGTGTCAACATATATGCAAAACGTTTTCTAGTTGTATGATTGGAATTGGACTCGTTGTTGTATAGCTAAGCGTGGGTCATTGTTGTATAGTTTTTTTTTTTTTTTCGGTTGAACATTGTTGTATAGTTACTAATACCAAGATAAAACGTAGCATCAAGCATATACTTCGGCTATACCTAATTTGGCTCACCTTTTTTGTTTATTTTTCTTTCTTTTTTTCCAATTTTCCTTGGGGTCATTGATGAACCAAATTGTCCTTGTGGGTTCATCCCAGGTCCAGTTAATACGATTCGTTTCCGACTCTGAATTTTCGGGTACCACTTATCAAATTGGGAAATTGTACCATCGATCCAGTCAACCCTCAGAAAATCTGGCGGAAAATCCCAATTCGTCAACGTCATCATCACGAAAAATTTAATTTTTTCGCAGCTCATAACCACAAAACGTACCGAAATCAAAATAATATAAATACAAATCTGCAAGGTGTCAGTAGTGTGCTTACGCAGTTTGACCGCGAATGACGCACGAAAAATCGACACGTGACTTGGCATCAAGAAATGTTACCTCGAAATTTATGTTTAATCGAAAGGGACATGATCGTTAGATACACTAGACCATTTGAGGGATACTTAACCGATACAATCAGAGCTTCATTAATGAAGTGACCGTTTTCATCCCGGAAAAATATTATTATTTTACCTAAGTTTATGTATAAATGGAAGAGGCTTAAAGTAACATCATTTGCAAAGCAAGAAAGAAACCTCAAGGTTTGTACATAAATGGCAAAAAACTAATGCCGGGTTTTCCCGAATTTTTCTTGGTTCGAAGTTTATTTTTCCAAGTAAAATTGGTTAGGAACTTAGGAGTGGAGTATACACAAGTAGGTTTCATTCCACAAACGGTGGGTGCGATCTTTTCGTCTTGGGGTTCTACAATTCACGGTTAAAATAAAATATCGGAATAAAGAAGTAATAATTGGTTATCATATCGATGTCCTCCTTGTTAGGGAAGCGCAACCAGGAGAGGGTGTGACCTAAATGTTGATCGTTGGAGTACTTTCAATTTCTCTACTCGAAATGCTACAATCTTGATCGCTCACTTCGAGGAGGTTTCAATGTTCACACACATGAGATCCCCAGAAGAATCCGTTCCCTTAGGGTTTGAGAGAGAGAGAGAGATGTATCGTTGATGATGAAAAATTCAATATAGTTCTTGCATTGATGAAGTCAATAGAAACATCTCATGTGAAATTGCACTCTAATTTGTAATAGGAAGAGGTAAATGGACTTGCATATTGCCTATCTTCTAGGGTGCATTCGATCTTTAGGTGCTATGGTCATCACAGCCACCATACTCACAAAGACAATGATTCGAGAAAGTCTCCGACAATTGTTGGGAATGCCATGTATCACATCGCGCAATCACCAACTTGCGGTCACTGTTGAAAACTTTAGCCCCCATGGAATTGAATCGATTGATCAAGTGGTTGAGGGCACTTATGTGTACACAGATCCAAAAGCTTGACAGACGAGGTGGATGATGCAGAGGACATCCTAAAGTTGACAGAAGAAAGTGAATAACCCTCGTTCCCGTTCGACGAGCATAGACAAAAAGGACATGTGAATGTTAGATGCATGACACACGGCTTATCTTTCACACCAACACAATGGAAACCATCATACGTTTGAGTCACTCGTTCGGATATTTGCTCATACCTTATATGGTTCCTAAGAATTGTTGTGTTATAAGCATGGACTAACTAGCTTAAGGCGAACTTCCTCGTCAAAAAAAGAGATCAAGTTCAGACCTGGGGAGCTAATTTAACATCTCCAACTTCACTTTAGGAAAAATGATTCATCAACACGTTGAAAAGCCTCAACGGTGTCCTCCGCCGTGCGACAAAGCTGCTCTTGGGGTACGAATCACAAGCTCTTGCCTCATCGATATTTTTCCTTAGAAAAGTTTAAGAAGATTGGTTCGTGGACATAATGCGTGCTTTTATAATCAGGACTTCACGGTCAATCAATTGAAATCATAAGGAGTACCTTTTCGTGTGGAAGATAAAAGAGTGACCCAGACAATCACCCGCGAATGTTATCATCAGAGGTTCCGGTACGAGCCTGTGGAGACCCATGTGGATTGTCCCGAGGACAAAACAAAAAGCGACCCGCTCGCTTTTCCCATGAAGTGTCTCCATGCATGTGATTCACTTCCAGCACTTGCTTTCGGGTACGAAACTGCGAGAACAATGTCGAGCACAACGTCTCTTCGCTTGTCTTGTCCGATGCCCGAGAATGTCACGCGACGGCAAAAATGTATATATCCATCCTAAGTAAAACGGTAAAAGGCTTCATCATTGATTTCCGTTAGACCTCGGAGTTCTAATGATATAAAGCAATTAGAGGATATTTCCTCGTTCTAGAAGAAAATAAGATACAAAGAAAAATTGAGAGACGGAAACGAGGACCTACGAGCACCGATAAGTTAAAAATAAAGAATATTTTTATGGAGCCCGCCTCATTAGACGACAACAGCAAAGGGCCACCATCACATTTGAAATTTGAAGAAGAAGAAGAAGAAGAAGCATGTGGTCATGAATAGAGAGAAAGCACTCCTTGACATGACTTTTGATGTTTGCCCAATAGATCTTCTTGCATTTGATCATATTGAGGCTGGTTGATTGACCGAACGTCGCCCTAAGGAGAGGCGAGAGTAGCTTTTCAAACGTACCTGAGTGCCCGGTTAAAGATTACTTACTATTTGACGATATGGAATACATACCCCCGCATTGTTTGTCTTTGCTAATCTTTTTGCATGCACAAAAACCGTCATATATATATACATTGCATAGTACTACTACACTCAAAAAGCGACAAACACGAGCTTTCAAAATTAGTGTGAATGAGAGAAGCAGCACGACAATAAATAAATAAAAAACCATCGCTCAATATCCAAAAGTCAATGGCTTAAAGATAGGAAGCTTCTCAAAATGGTTCTTTTCTCTACCTTAAGGGAACTAAATCACCCATAGTGCTTAAAGTTTTCCCTTTGTATCACACTAGGATCTTTTAGTTGGCAATTCATCCGTACTTTAAATAACTTTTAACTACAAAAAGAAAGAATAATGTTAGATATATTAAGATCAATTCATTAAATTGCCTCCATGATAGATATGATATAATTTTACTAGCTATCGAATATTGATGGCTCACTTGTTTAAAAATTCAATTACAATCCGTCGCATCATATTATTACTAAAAATTAAAACATTAGAGTCCTTAGGAATTGACCCCATTGGAGTTTGCACATGGTATAACTTACTGGCCTTTATTATGAAATATTACCTCATTAGACTAAAGGTTAAAAAAAGAAAAAAATAAATGAAAAAGAAGACATTGCCAAGCTCATAAGGAAAAAAAAACAGCTCATCATGAACCCCTTGTACCTTCATATAGCCTTTTCATTCCAACCCCACATGCATTTCAGATCTGTTGCCCAACCTCTCGTGAGCAAAAGGAAAGCTCATCATAACACCTTGTACCTTTGTTTAGCCTTTTTCGTTTTAACCCACATGCATTTCAGATCTGTTGCCCAAGCTGACTCTCCAATATAATATATGACTTAACTCATGGCAGCCATTCTGTGCTCAAAAATAAATTCTATTAAAAAATAATTTTTTTATTTTGTATTCGAAAATAATTTCTAAGCATTTGAAAGCATTTGATAATTGCTCAAAATTTCTATTCTTAAAATAGAAAAAGAATAGAAATGCGTTTGATAATTATATAAATTTCCTTTTATTAATAATATCATAATATTTTTTCTTTAGCCATGGCCGGCGAGGGCCACAATGCCCTCGCCGATCGTGACGGCGAGGTCGAGCCTTGCTTGGCCAAGGTGAGGTTGACCTGGCCATCGCCACCCCTGCGATGGTGAGGTCGGCCTTACCTTGGCCGGGCAAGGCTCCCCCTCATCCAGATCTGGGGAGGCCAACCTCGCCGTCATCGATGGCCTGGGGCGGGCTGGGAAGAAGATGAAGAACAAATAAAAAAGAAAGAAGAAAACCAAGAACAATCATAAATGGAAAAATTGTTCCAGAATCAAGAAGCTACGTTTTTTTACTTCTTAATTCTATTTCAAAACTAATTTTGGAAACAATTTTTTGTAAATTTGTGCCCGAACACAAAAATTTTAACAAACGGATTTCTGTTTCTAAATTGATTCTGAGAACAAAAAAATAGAAATTTTTGCTATTTGGCAAATTGCCAAACGCTCCCTAAATATCACTAAAAGTCTCAAATTGATACATTTATGATAAATTTATATCAATTTAAATTTTTTAACAATAAAAAACCCTAATACACTCGTGATAAATTTACCCAAAACTAATTTTTTGACCATAAAAAACCTTAAACTGGAACATTTGTAAAAAATTTATCCTTTGTTGGTTTCCGTTAAATTGGATTAATATAGCGAAAAACTCAAAATTAGTACATCTGTGATCGACAGAGGGCAAAACCCCAAAATGATATGCTCGATCCAACTCAATAATTTGATGGTAAAATCTAACGAAAACTAGCTGAGGGTAAATTTATCACAGGTGTACTAGTTTAGGGTTAGTTTGAGATAAATTTATCACGGACGTACCAGTTTAGAATTTTTCGTGGTATTAACGCTAAATATATTTATCCAATTTTGATCTCAATCCGACTACCAAGCCAATCAAATAATAATTTTAACAATCGTAACAAAATAAAAGTGCAAGAAGATAAAAAGTATGAAAAGGACAAAAGACCACTCACCTCCATTTGGTGTTAAACTTGATCCAAAATAGGCGGGACTTGATTAGAAAAAGGATTTACGCTCTATAATTGGGTGTGCCGAGCCTGGGTAAGGGCCTTGAGGCATAGCCCGGGCCCCATTGCGCATATGTTTAATAAAAACATTTATAATATATGATTTTTTTATTAATTCTTCCTTGATATTTATACTGTACAAAGTACTAGTAGGATAAATGAGCTTAAATTTCTAATATAGGAGAGAAAAGTCTTGTATAAGTGATAGGTAATAGTAAAATCAAATCAAACAACACAAAACTCTAAAATTATCCTGCATTAATTTTATAGTTTGTCAATTTTTAGGTGAAAGTTTTAAAATATAGAAAGATCGGTGGACCTGGCCTGCCCATGTTTTTCAACTTTGGCAAGGCTAGGCGGGCTTGGGCAAGGCTTCTAGCCCAGTTCATTTAACGAGAAATTATTCGGTGGTTTGTAAGCATCACGTCAAGAGCTGACATGTAATGCATTTATCAATTATGAGCCAATTACAAGTTGACACATATACCATAACGTGGAATTATATAAAAAAAAAGTTTCTCGCTACCTTTTGTTTCAACTGGAACCATGATGGAACCACCTCTGAGCTTAACCCTTGCGCCTCCTCGAGCCATCGCCATCGGCAGAGTTGTCGATGCCACATCCAGGCCGAATGGCTGCTCTTCCATTGTGTCATTGGCTAGTTCGTGCAAGCGCTCGTCCACATATCTGGAGACACAAAGCAATGGTTGGCCATGGACAACCTCTCATCCACAAATATGAGCCATTTCAGATTTGGAAGTTTGCCAGATGGAACTCGCTGGTGCTCGAGGATGGAGGATGCGGCAGCTTAAGCCGGGGGGGGGGGGGGGGGGGGGGGGGTGGGGGGTGGGGCGCGCGTGACCGCACACTTGGAGTGAAGCTGTGGATAGATGTGGAAGACTAGAAAAATCAGATTTTTAGTATATCTAATTTGATTTTAACTCATTTCATTTATCATGCTATAATTTAATGTGAGTTGATAAGCACGTGCCACATTAGCAGTTGATGTGGTGCTCGCAAATCACTGAATATCTTCTTGAATATACGGATCCCATACTCCCTCATGATCATCATATAGAAAATAAATCTCGGCTCTTGATCATAAAACTTTCGACTTTTTGTATGTTACGCATTTTGTATGTGAGTTAAAAAAAAATGCAAGAAATTCTGACCCTTTATGACCCGAGAAGCTGTTCCACTGTGGACTATAGAACTGTCCGTTGGTGTAATGATAGTCCAAATAGAAAGGAAAGTGCAGAAATTTGGTATGACGAGCCCCACTCTCATCTCAAGTTCCCATGTCCTGGTTAGATGAATGGGGTTGGGCACATTCCCCGGTATTCCAGTAGCAGGATGACTGCATTTCCCTTTCCTCCCCTCTTTTTTTTTTTATCACTCTGCATGTGAAATCATGAAAGAATTTGGATAACTACATTGAAACAGTGATCCGAGAAGCCACATGGTAACATGTTAGCTTGCCAGCTTTTTGTTTTTCACTTTAAAGGAAGCTCCCCCACTGTCCCACACCTTGGAGGATAATGTATTATATTGCTTTAGGGTGGCCCTGGAAATTGTTAAAGAAGAGCCCAGTTGAGGTACTGTTTATCATTCTATTCTAGGGCATAAAGAAATAGGGAATTGAAGAGTGCCCCTGTTCAGCAGGCATGGTAGATGGGATGAATATTCCAATGGGTCAGGGGGGAAGTATGTAAGACTGTCATATTCTCACGTTAAAAAATGTTGAGACCCTTAAATTTAGTATAACCGAATTAGCTGGTTGGGTAATCAGATTCAAAGTAACATTGACTTACTCTTTCTTTTTTGCTAAATAAAAAGGGTGAGTGGGATAATGACAATAGACTATCTCTTAGGGGTGTTACCATAAAGGGTTGCAAGTGATATCACGGAATGTTCAACTTAAAGGTCCATTGAGTCCGAATCACTTTGTTCCCCACGGACCATTTTGCCCTAGAGCCGTGGACTTACATTCAGAGAGGTCCTACCAAGATAGGCCACCCCTAATTACTTACAAAAAAGAAGGAATAATGCTAGCAAGACGTTGATAAAGTGGGACATTAACGGATTCTTATTGAATATCTAAATTCGATAAGTTATTTTCAACGTTTGTTTATAACTTATCATGTCACTTTATACCATTTATGGACTCAATTTGATAAATAGGTCTTCTATCACCAGTGCCTTTAGAAAATCCCTCTGGTGTATTTACCATTCTTCCTCAGCATATATGCATATATTATGCATGGGAAGTGATGCCGTGCCCAGCTTGAGTAGGCAGTAGACGGGATGAATATTCCAATAGGGTGAAAGGAAAACACGTGCCCTGTATTTTAATCAAAATGGCTGAGCCCCTTTAAAATTTGAGCAGAGTACAATAATGTGATTGGGTGATTGGATCTTGGGGACCCTCTCTCAATCAATCATGAAGACGGGTGAGATGTGGATTCTGATTCCACTCTCTCTCTCTCTGGGGGTTAGGAGTTGGACCGCATGGAAGACTGCAAAGTCCATCATCTTCCACATGGAGGCTTCTGTGATATTATAAGTGTTGTGCAGAGTGCAAAAGCGAGAGCCCAGCACTTCATCACTCGGACTTGACCAATGCCCATTATTACACCATAAATCAATGAATTTTAATGGTAGTTTATGTTTTCTGATCTGACTACTGTCATCTGTCACTCCATATGGACGAACTGCACCCAAGAAATAGAATTCACAAAAAAGAAAGAAAGAAAGAAAGAAAGAAAGAAATCCAACCAAAAACTCCTTTTGGTTGTTTAAAAATTTAGGTGAAAATGAACTTGGCAGGTCATCACCATTTCCTCCCCAACAAAATGAAAATTCAAATGGGTTCAATCCAAATAAAATTAATGTATTTTTTTTATGATTCTTCTTATCTTATCGTTGTTCTCGCACATGAATTTGCATACACAAAATACTTAATCACGATAAGGAGGAATATAGAATTACATAAAATCTTGAATATAGATATGATATCTTGTGCCATTCTCAATTGTTATTCTTTAAACAGAATGACAATGTAGGCACCTAATACATAGTTAAAAAAGTTATTGAGACCTAAAATCAAGTGCATCGGGCATATTGGCGCCTAGTCTCTCAGATGCATTAAATGACACTCGTTATGCAGGAATGATCGAAAGACAATATCTTCAAGAAATTCAGAGGACATGTAACTTGTTTTTCTGGTCGATCTACAAATTAGTGTTCCCTCTCAAGATTATATCATTATTTGTCATGTGTAAACGAACATATGATCTGCTCATGGCATGATAAATTCCAATACTCAAATCAATCTCAAAGCACAAAACATGCTCCTCAAAAAGTTGGCGGGAACTAGCACCATAAATCTTTAGAAACCCTAATTTTCTCTTCTTCATATACATATATATTTTTTTATAATTCGATCATAGGAATCCTTGTCATGTTTTAAGCATATACATGTGGGGAGTTGATTGGAATCCTTGTCATGTTGCAGGAGAATAATTAGGGTTAACCCTTTTTAAGTTCGACCCTATCATTCCAAAGGATTCAAATTTCACAATAATAATTAGTAACATAAAAAGAAAAAAAAAATTGTCGGTGAAGAGATTGATGGAATATGTGTCAACCTCGAGCAAGGGTCAACATATGGATATTCTCCAAAACACCGTCCAAACTCTGAAAACGTGTTTCCATGCACATGCATGTATCACGCACATTCACGTGGAAACAACTTTTAGTAGATGCAATCACATGCGCACGATCTTATGGTACATTGAAAAAAAAAAACCCACGAATATACTTATATGTACGTACGCTTTTATGTCAATCTCGCTATTCTAATTTGACTTTACTTCTCGAAAAAGTATTATAAATTACCTCGTACAACAAGACGAAGAATCAATCACAATGAGATTGGTAGAAAAGAGGGTTACATTTGAGTGTTGTAGATTAGAATAATGCCAAAGTAGAAATTTTCATATGACTATATAATTCCCATACCAAAATTGAAATGGATCATTCAAAAATTTATATAAATCATTAATTTTTTTCGACATTTATTAGTGTGTAGGTAGCTATATGCATGTGTATGATGGTGTTGGATATTGGGTAGGCCTCATGGGGAACAATTATAAAAAAAAGTCATAAACTTATTATAATTATGTCAAGTCAGTCTAGATTCTTGTTTTGCCAATTGAGTCATAAATTATTTGCATTTATGCCAATTTTGGCTGGTCATGGCTGACGTGGCATGACCAGAGAAAAGGGCATTACAATTTTCACCGGACTTCGGTGACCGGCTAAAGGAAGAAGGAAGAAAAAAAAAAGAAAGAGAAAGAAAAGAAAAAAAAAAGCAAAAAAAATAAAATAAACAAGAACTAAAAATTTCAAAAAATATTAAAATCTTATTAAAAATTGTCAATGTTAGCTCCCATGGGCTAAAATTGGCTAGATAGACTTAATTGGTAAAAAAGAAAAAGTTTAGGATTGAATTACACAATTACAAATAAGTTTATGGCTTTTTTGATAATTCTCCTGGTGGGTCAACCCGAAACCCAACCCATGTTCTTTGGAGTTCCTATTGGATGGAACAAATTAGTATGGAAGGATAAGCATGCATCGCTCTCCTTAAAAGAAGCCACCATTGATTCAAAAAAAGAGGTGGTCAGATATAAGTTGTAAGTATCTCTTATTTGTATTGAGAAGTTTTTGTCCAACGTAATAAAAGAAAACAATAGAAAGAAGAAAATACGTTACGTTTTCTTATCGAAGAATAGTATACCACATCTCCATTAAAGCAACATCACATGCAAGTGTACACTCAGAATTGTGCGGATCAAGTGGCCTAATTGGTGGGAAAATTACCAAATTAGTCCTAAATTTGTTGTAGGGATGCCAATGTAGTTATAAACTTTTCAATTTTATCAATATAATATAAACATATTTGTAAAATTTCAATATAATTCTTCTGGTCAATTTGTACCTGAAAATGCCGACGTAATGGTCTAGTCATCACCGATTGTCCCACGTGACATGCTAGCGATATGACGTGAAAAATTTAGTCAAAACGACGTCTTTTGAGTAATTTTATGAATCTTATATATATATATATATATATATATATATATATATATATATATATATATATTACTGATCATCATATTCTTCTTCTTAAGCCAATGATCTTTACCGCTCATCTCTAACTAGTTCAACTGTTTTTACAATTGGTTGGACCACCAATTCATTCATGCTTTTATACAAAGTTCGACAATGACGGTGGACTTTATATATTTTCTAAAGAATAAGATATAAAATAAGAGATAGAATGTAATTTCATACTTCATTGCAAAGACAGAAAAAATCTATAGAGTAAGGAAGTGAAAAGAAAGTTGCGACCGGAAAAATAGAGGTCAAAGAAATTCGAGAATGTAAAAAAGCTTGTGTGTGTTTAAAATAATTTTTTGTTTATGACATTCATTTGAACTTTCGAAATTTGCATCTCATTTAATATTGTGTAACTCAAATCTTTAAATTCCGCTAAATTTTGAATACACAATCTCTACAAGAAAGGAAACCAATGAATAAGCTTGTAAAAAAATCTCGCGGATTGGTTTTTACCGTTTACTTAATCCAAAACTTGTGGCATAAGCATTGTGATTTTTTAATTGAATACATAAATTTTAGAATTTCGACGACAAAATAAAACTGTACTTTTTGTTTGAACTTAATTAAAAACCAACGGGTCATTAGTACTTTTTCATCCTTGGGTCATTCTCATCACTTTCTTCATTTAAGTGCATTTGATTTTCCACATAGAAAAATGAAATTTTCCTAATTTTCACTTCCCTCTAACTTTTGCCATTCCCAAAACAACCAACAGTCTGAAAAATTTCCTCTTCTTTCCCTCTTATCCCCCTTTTTCTTCCCCTCTTTTTCCTCATAATTCTATTTCCTTCCTTTTCTAGTATGCAAACAAATGCACAAAAAGTACTCATAAAAAAATTAAAAAGTAAATGCCAAAAAATTCAAGCTTACATAAATATGGAATAACATGGAGTGACCATATAAATAAAGTACATTATGTATACTTCATTGACTCTTACAATCTCGACAAAAAAGAAAAGCACTATAATAAGCTAGTGAAAAAATTCTTATGGATTAACTTTTTATTGAATCTAAATCTTGCGGTATAAGCACTTTGATTTTTTAATTTACAGAAACCAATTCTTTCACAACATAATAATATATTAACACACGAACTTGTGCATAATTTTTTATATAATTTTTTTTAAATTTAGATAGTATTTTAAACATGGAGGAAAATAAAAAAGTGCTTTTTGCTTAAACTAAATCGAAAGCAAATGGGGCCATAATTATTCACTAGGGCTAAAAAGATGTAGCCAAAAAAAAAATACATGAATGCTACTTCTGTTCTCATCCTAGGGTCAATCTCATCACTTTCTTGATAGAAGTGCAACTTTTATTTTTCACTTAAATAAATCAAATTATTTTCCTACTTTTCGCTTTTCCTCCCCTCTTAACCTTTTCCCTTCCCAAAACAACCCACCAACAGTGGGAAACCCCCCCCCCCCCCCCCCATGTTTACTTCCCCTCTTTTTCATCCTAATTCTCTTCCCCACCCATTTCTAGTATATACGCAAACAAATGCAAAAAAGAAAAAGAAATGAAGAAGTACCCATATAAGAAAATTAAAAAATAAATAAATGAGGAAAAAGCCCAAACTTACATGAAAATGGGACAACATGGACCGACCATAAAAATAAAAGTACTCCACACATGGGTGACTAGCTAGCATTAGGACAGCATGTGACTAAGAATTACCATATCATTCCCCCTATGCTAGGGTTTGCTTTCAGACTTACGAGACAAGAAGGACAAAGTGATGGTGACAGTGTGGAAAAGAGATTCTTTTAACGGTCCTTTTCATCCCATTATTTAATTTAATTTAATTTTTTTAATTTTATTCTAAGGTTCTTTAATTTAATTATTTCCCTTTCGACCCAAAAAAAAAAAATAATTATTATCTCTTTTTGTTTTATTTCAACAATGGTAACGTGGGTTGGGTGTTCTCTTTTGGGGTTCTAGCCAAGTTTCTTGCATGGGGAAGCGCAAAAGTTAGGGGGGGGGCTTCGCGTCGTTTTGATGGTCACGTCACATGACCGAGCTAGGTTAAAAAACAAAAAAGATTTTATAATATATATTTTTTCATCCCCCTTTTTTAAAATTATTTTTAGTACCTAGGTTGAGGATTAAATTAAGAATTAAATTAGGTGGTCATTGAGGTTTTCGATGAAAGCGATGCCATGATCAAGGCTCATATGTAATGCCGGCAGGCACAATTATCCATCGATGATATTAATAAATAAATGATGACGCAAACGGAAGTTTTCGTGAGATTTCTAGTATTTTTTAAAAAATTAATAATATCACAAGAGTTTCATAGTCAGATGAATATATAATATGATGAGCGAGAATAGGAATTGGCCTTTTGGTTTAATTTATGATTTTGTAAACATTGGAGAGAGAAAATCAAGGACTCTTACCAAACGTCGCCACTTTGTCTAATTTATTTTTTTTTATAATTATCACCGCGTCTAATCTAAACGCGATAATTTCCTCCATCTGAATGCGCGACTCTTGGAAGTTATGTATATAGACTTTGGAACACTACTACGTTAAGGAGAAAATTGGAGAGGTGTTTCGACTCGTTTCGATGTGTTTGGTAGAATCTTAGAGATTGTTAAGAACTTCTTAATGCATGTAAACGGACGTCTTCCAAGGTACAATCCACAGTGATGACGAAAAAGAGAACACGATTTACAAACACAGAAAGTTTCATTAAGGAGCTGTAGCATTACCGAGCGAGTGCCTTCTCGCTCGGTCCGTAGGCAAGCCATTTCATTTCGGGATTAAGCACGATCGCTTTCGCACCCGAAGCAATTGGCACCTTTTAGAGTTGAAATTCTTAAGACTGTAAGCACCATTGTAACGCATTGTAGGCTTTGTGGGCTATTGCTAATTAGATGTGAATGTATAGACATGAGCATGATCGAAGAGCTCGTCGTTGCAATTGGCGTTTTTGTTCGATTTGTGCTCTGCTAAAGCAGAAGATAATTAGATAATTTTGGGCCGAAGGCCTTGCTGGTCCTTCCTTTGATTTCTTACCCTCTTGGGCCCAATATTTGGCGGGTCACCGGCAAGTTGGGTTGGCCCAAATTCACCCTGGCCTAAAAAACTACCAATGCAGAAGTTAGGAGCACACAAATATTTGGATTTTAATTAGACTTAGAGGCACAAGGTGCTATTAATTATGGTTAATCTGAGTTAGATGACAACTTGCTCGAGTATGCGGCTCGCCTCTTACTAAATCTTGAGGAAACGCCGCTCAAAGAGCCTTCGGTTGCAAGGTACATATCCTCTTTCTTCTCTTTCCATCGGGTGATCTTCCAATTGGCGTTTTCGTGCACTTGGCTAAATCCGCCAACCTTTTCTACCTGACCTAAGTAAGGCTATAACACGAGAAAGCTCATCGACGAATGACTATTCCCTGGATTACTAATCGAAAGAACAACTATCTCTGGATAAATTTTGTGTCGAGCTGATGATTCAAGGCATCGTAGGGAGCCGATAATGCGGAGATATATTGCCTGACATTTTAGCAAAGCATCAATCTGAAAGAATGGAGAGAGATCACTTAGTACATAAAGCCAAGCAGAATGTAAATTAAGTTTAGAACCAGAACACAAGCAAACAGTTAGTGAACTTAACATTGAGAAAACTAGCCTTGGCAAGAGGCATTTTAGATTCCAGTGAAGAAGAAAAGAATAGGAGGGCACGTCAACTTTAGAACTGCATTCACCGAAATCTACACTGCACATAAAAGTGACACAATATGCAATACAAATTTGCCTAGAAACACTTCTACAAGTCGCCAAGATGGCCCAGACCATCCAGGATTCATCTAACTACCCTCCTCAGCATGGTCACCTTGGCTGGCACACTTTTGAGTCGAGGTAACAATATCTCATTAAGTCTCAGTGGCACAAAAAAGCCTGCTTGCGCATTGGCTACAATCAACAGTAACATCTTTATTGTGGCATCAGCACGTGCTTCGTTGTGTATGCTATCGCGAGCCCTATTTCATCACAATCTTATACTGACTCTGGGAAATGGAAAATTCAAAGCGTGGCAGGATCAGATCCATCACATTATCCGGCATCTGCAGCCTTCCGAATCTTGAAACCCCTCAAACCATCTATTCCATGACGGGTTTGCTGGGCCAGTAGTCCTGTAATTAGGGGAACGAAAACATAAACAAGTGAACAGGGCTCACAGGCAGAAGCAAACGACACTCTACATTTAAGACAAAACCACGGAGGTTCAAGGGATTACACTGGAAGCAACGCATCCGGCTTCGTCTCCACATAAAGCAGCAATCTGTAGGACATTTAGAACCGAATGGTAAATTTAGTCCTTCACTGCGAACTAGTTAGATAACCAATGTCCAAGGAAAAGATGGATATAGAAACTAAAAGCAACAGATCTGGAACAGATCTGGACTTCACATTTGGCTACTCCAAAGTTCAAACTAAAGATGTAAGGTATTTTGACAATTGTTCTTCAAAGTCATTATCAATTTTTTTTAAAAAAAAATCACCGCAAAAGGCTCTTTGAGAGGGTCATGCACTCCGCCGCATTTCACCTGAGTAGTGGAATAGCCTGAGCAATGACTTTCTTCAAAGTAAACATTGTCACAGAATGCTAAAAGATGCGAGGGTTAATACCACAAAAAACCCTAAACTGGTACACATGTGACTAATTTACCATAAACTATTTTTTTGACTACAAAA
The DNA here is from genome assembly GCA_024500025.1 of Syzygium aromaticum. Lineage (NCBI taxonomy): Eukaryota > Viridiplantae > Streptophyta > Magnoliopsida > Myrtales > Myrtaceae > Syzygium > Syzygium aromaticum. The sequence continues at coordinate 15,859,925 of CM044886.1, forward strand.
AATTCTAAACTAGTATACTTGTGACTAATTTACCCACTGTTAATTTCCGTTAAATTGAATTGATACCACGAAAAATCACAAATTGATATACCTGTGACAAATGGAGGGCAAAAATCCAAACTGATATATCCGTCAATTGGTACGTGTCATCCAACTCGGCAATTTGAAGGTAAAATTTTATGAAAACTAATGGAGGGTAAATTTGTTACAAATATACCGGTTTAGGGTTTTGGAGGTCAAGAAATTAGTTTTGGGTAAATTTGTCACAGGTGTATTAGTTTGGGATTTTTTGTGGTATTAACCCAATATATAATTCTGACATCTTTTATATATACTCAAAAGACAAAAAACCCAAGCCAATATGTCCAGACTACTCAGGCTTCTAATTTTTGACTAAGACTCTCCTTTTCCAGAGTAAATAGGAATTAAGAGCCACAATTCTAAGCCACAGCAAAGTTGGAGAAGCTTACAAAGTAGCTCTCATATACTTACTCCTTGCAAATGGATGAGGCATCTTCTAATCTTTCAAGTTCTTCCAACTCCTCCTGCATAGTAAATCAAGGACAATAAATCGCATCAGCAAATATATGCGTTGGGACTCTGGTTGTCACAAGATAACACGTTCCACAGCAGCACTCAATAGCTCAAAAAGAAACCACACATGATAACATTTTAGAGGCTTTTAGTTTTCTTTAACTGCCAATTTCGAGCTTCAGCATTCCCTGTGGGCAGCTGAGCCAAATGGCGAGGTCCTAACAGAAATCTATGGATTGGTTTAATACTTGTCACAAGGAAGAGGAAGCAAGAGACAAGAACCATCTACAACTAACACTTCTATAAAATTGAGCAGGAAATCAGATTCCATGAACACCAATATCTGATTTTTTGGCAGATGGTATTTAAAATTTTTCCAAGTCAACGTAGTATAACCATACAATTCAATAAATCAATCTTTACATAGTAGCCACCCAAGCTTTCCCTTTCCAACTATCTGAAATAAGCAAAAAATCTGAATTGCCTAATTGCATGCCTCCTGTTTTAGATCCTCTCGATGCATAAATGCAAACTCAACAGGGTCAGAACTTTGCAGAGGTCCAATTATCTTTTATTGATTTCTTTTAGAAAAAGAAAATATAGTATTTAGAAGAGAGAATTGCCAAAGATAAGAGCACAAGCAATAAAATAATAAAATGCTTCAAGACATAATCATGCCAAAACATGAAGATATCTAGTATAGTGAAGTTAGAAATGAGGAAGCGAAGCATCTGATCTACTAAGGCAACAATTCTTGGAGCCATACATCGCAAAGGACTCTGATTAAATTAAATCATTAAATCAATGTGAATATCATATAGCAAGTCGATGGCAATCTTGATTCTTAGAGAAGTTTAAATACCAGATAGCAGTGTTTTCACAATGGGACCGCATTGGTCGATTTAACTGGTTAAACCAGGAACCCGTTCCTAAGTTCCATCCAGTTCAGTTCTCTGGAGTTTTTTTTTAAAAAAAAAAGACTGGATCAAACCTGTGTAAATTTGGTTGAACTCAGCCAAATCAGTAGGTTCAACCAGGTCATGAACTAAAAATGACCCAATCTGGTAGAAAAGACATTGGCAAAAATTGCGTTCGGCTATTTTCCAAACCGAGCACCTCATTGATAAGGCAGTCACACACATACTACTCACCACATGCTACTATTATGTTTATATGATATAAATTATATCTCAAAACAGTAAAATAAGAACAAAGAATTGGTGTGAAATAATAAACTAACCGATTTGAATTCAGAACCCGGGACTCCTAAAAACACTGACACATGGACTTGAACCACTAAGCTGTGCCTCAGGGTAAGTTTGAATTTGGAAATAGATTATTCCACAAGTAATGGTGAACGTGCACAAGTTGCATATGTTTGAAAAATTAAGCAAAACTACCTTATTAGATATATTTAATGGAAAGAAATTGTTGATAAATATATTATATAAATATATGTGGAAAGAGAAAGATATTCCAAAATTTGGACTTTTCGGTTTTGAAAGTTGTTAGATAGAAAATATCAGATTTTAATATTGAAATGTGCGAGAGATAAAATAAAATTACTAATTTATACACTTGTCCATAAAACAATACTTGTAAAATAAGTAATATAGGATACTAGGAGAAGAAAAAAGAGATTAAGATCTCTCAGATCAGATGTAGGAGGTCCTCTTTGCTTTATATAACTCTGGATTTACAAACAGTTCAGAGGGAATACTGCAGACAAAGTCACTTGAGCTGTTTGCTCACCAGTCCAACTTTTAAACCAGGCCTTATACGATAGTACATCCAGACAAGGCAGCTACCTCTATGCCATCAGATCAACTTGATAAGCTAAAAGAGAATTTGTCGCACATTCTCATTAACAGGAAGACGTTCCTTCCGCTAGTCAAACAAGACTCAACCCAATACTTGCAGTAACAATCTGATTTTCTTTTGTTTTATAATGGACACTAGAGGTTATCAGAATAACTGTCTCCAGATGGATTTGCAAAAAGAAAATGCCCAGGAAGTATCTGCCAGGCAGAGAACCAGTCAACCCATCCCCTTTATAAGCTAAGTTAAAAAATTCTGTGTTTAAATACAATATAGCAAGTAGATGGAAATCTCAATTCTTAGAGAAGTATAAAACGACCCAGTCCGGCAGAAAATACATTGGAAAAAAATGGCTCGGCTATTTGCCAACTGAGCACCTCAGTAATGTGGCAGTCCACACATGCAACTCACTGCATGATACTATTATGTTATATATATATATATAAAAACCAGTAAACAAAGAACATACAACTGGTGTGACAGAATAAACTAATTGATTTGGAACCTGGGACTCCTAAAAACACCAACACATGGATTTGAACCCCTCAAATGTGCATCATTGTAAGTTTTGAATCTGGAAATAGATATATTCAACTGATACTGGCAAATGTGCACAAGTATTCCTTGTATGCACAAAATTAAAATCTGAAATATTAAGCAAAACCACCTTATTAGTTTTGTTATATGGAAAGAATTGTTGATAAATACCCAATATAATGAAATACATAAATGTATGTGAGAAAAGAAAGATGTTCCGAGATTTGAAAATTTTTCTATGGAAGTTGTTGGATAGAAAATATCTGGTTTTAATATTGAAATGCATGGGAGACAAAATACATTTACAATTTTATGCATTTGTCCTACAACAGTATAGGAGGTCCTAAAATAAGTAATTGGGGATATTAGGAGAAGGAAAAAAAAAAGATCCCTTACATGTAGGAGGTCCTTTTTGCTTTATTTATTACTCCAGACTTATTAATGGATGACCAGGAATACTGAAGACAAAGTCACTTGAATGGTTCCCTCACCGGTCCAGCTTTTAAAACCTTGCCTTATACCGATAGTACATCTGGAAGGGGTTGCTACATCTGTGCCATCAGATAAACTAGACGAGCTAAAAGATTTTTGTACACAGCAGGAAGATATTCCTTGCACTAATAAAATAAGACTCAACCCAATACTTGCACTAACATTCTGTTTTGATTTTGTTTTATACACCAGTTTCCCATAATACAGTCTCCAGATGGATTGGCAAAAAGAAAATGTCCAGCAAATATCCGCTAGGCAGAGAACCAGTCACAGTCCCCTTTGTAAGCTAAGTTGAAAGATGCATTGAAATCAAAGAGATTGATTCATTGGAAGGAATAAACAACTTCTTAAGTAGCCAAGTCATTTGATTAATTCACGGCGTAATTTATCAGAAGAGGCAAGTAAAGCATTTACAAGCAAAGTAACGTAAACGAGCATATTTATGTAACTATTTCATGCTGCTAAGTACTAAGCATTAAGAATTTGCTGGCCAAGTTGACAGATTGACTACGGAAACTATCAGTTTGAATGGATTTCAACTGGTCGCTGTGCTTTTGATATCTGAAAGAATGTCCAACATTCAAGAGCGAAAGAGATAACATATGTGGAATGCTGCCATCAAGTAATTGCAGATATGAATCCATTCTTCCTGCCAATGTTTGAAAATTTGTCCAATCACATGATAAACCACATCTATGTCCTATAGCAGAGAAAAACCAACAATGGCATGGTAAACTTTTTAAGGGCATCCCGTGGTATTATGTTAAGCAAGATCGAACAAGCTAAACTGAATCATAGCTAGACATCTTTTACAAGTAGTTTATCTATCAGATAGATATGTAATCTCCAGGACTAAGATGCAGTTAAAAAGGGTCTCAGCTATAACTAAGCTAGAGCAAAGTTTGGCATTGAGTTCATCAAACTTTCTTTATCATAAAATGATAACCAGCTTCATTTGCATGATAAGCAAGTACTGAATGCACTGGTACTTCCAATTACTTCTATTAGTTATAGGTAAAGCAAAGGATAGTTGCATGAGAGGTTTAATGTTGACCCATCAATGACTAGTTGACGAGAGGAAATAGTGCCACGCTGGCTTTATCTTATTGATCTTCTGATTTAAATTCAGTTGTATTCATCTCTCACTCGTATAAATCCAGGAAGAAGAAGGAAGGTGCTTCGACTCTACATTCGGTCAAGATAAAACATATGGTTAGTTAGATAACAAGTTGTTTATTGTCAACCATGACATGAGTTATATCATACCTCACCAAAAATGGTTTTTGCATGTTATTCAATGTTAACAAAAGCTTCCAGGAACCTTTTCACAGTGTAAGTATAGAAGATAAACTAAAATAAGCTTGGTTTATGGTTTCAGATTCTTAATGTCAAGTGAATGTTATTCAGTAATTTCACTTTCTCCATCTTACTTTGTCTTATTTGATCAATTTAATATATTTCTCAATGCAACTATGCATTGTTGCTGTGTGAGATATTAGTTCCTAGTTAGTTCTTAAAAAGTCCAAGGTCCACTATTTCCCTTGCAAATGCTTAATACTACACTTAACCGAAGCATGCGCATGCTCTGACTTGGTCAGTCAAGGTATTGTTATCTTTGGTGCTTAAGGGCACCTTTCACCTTAAATACATCATGAGTGACACCATCAGAATATAAGCCAGAAGATTTTCGTTTTCAATTCAGTCAAGGTCCAGCTGTCGCCATTCAATAGACCTGCTGATGGCTCAACAAGAACACATCTACTTCATCCAGAAATTTGCAAAATCTTCTAAATTATTCTTTACAAAGTTGGTAGAACATGACCCAAATTCATAGTTCTTGAAACTGCTTCCTAAAAGCTGCACAGGCACGAGTGCAAGCTCTAGTATCAATTGGTTCATCATTCAGGAAAAGGGTACATTTTAGCAAATGTTATTTCGGCAAATTTGATGAATTGTTTTGAGTGGGACCAGAGTTTTGTGGAACGCGGCCATCGAAATGGCGGAATTGCCGAGGGTGACTGCTGGAATTGTGGCTCAGGAACATGGTGAAATGCTCGAACAAGTGCAGAGACAGAGATAAGGAAGCTTTGCCTCTTAAGCTGATAGGTTTTGATGGTTTGGAATGAGAGGACAGGAGGGCCTTTGATGCTTTAAAGGTAGAAATCTCACTCAAGACTGGTAAATTGAATTCTTTACACGTCTGTTTTTAACAATATTCTATAGCCTCTAAAGCCACTTTATGCAGAGGTAGCAGCAGCACCGCCTTTCAGTGTGCCACAGTATGTCAACATGCAGCCGCTGCTTCCCACGCCATTGTTCAGCACAAAAGGATAAAGCTATGACAGAAAGATCTTAACTTTGCAATCAAACAGACCAAGAGAATCCACATTTTCCCAATTACAAACCACCACCAACACATCCTACACATCACGCTCAAATCATTTCAAGCACTCCCCACTTCGCATACTGCTACTTCGACCCACAAAATCCATGCTTCACAATCTCACTCCACTAACCAGACCACGCATGGAACAAACAAAGAACCAAGAGCAGAAGACAGCAGAAGGAAAAGGGTACCTCCAAGAACTTGGAATCTTGCTCGAAACGCTTGATTTCCGCCATGATATGATACTTGCCCCTCTTATCCGATGCCGAGCTATTCGCATGTTCATTTACCGTCGACGCGCTCTTATTAGTGTCCATTTCCACAAAAGCATTGATGGCTACGACGAAGACGAAAGTCTCCCCCTCTCTTCTCTCTCGCACCCTCTTTCCGAAACGGCTCAAAGAAGCGGCCCTTTTCAGCTCCGAGCCGGAGCACCCATTTGATCGCTCTAATCGAAACTCGAGCTACATTACACGAAACCCACTTTCGCAAAGCATCACCCGGCAGCAACCCAGGAACCCCGACGACATCGCCGCGCGTTGAAGGGCGGAGAAGGGAAGAGATCTCGGGGTTCTTGAAGCCAGAAGCGGAAACACTACAGAAAGCACGAAACTTCACGGGGAAAAGAACAGAAAAAAATCCTCAACTCTTTGTCTTCTCCACCTCCGAGCGAGTGCACGGGGGAATGAATTGAGGGAAAGCTTCTTTAGCTTCGCTTTCTGCAGATGATGGCTCCAGAGCTACACCGAGTGGGGTGCTCTCTGCGTTGAACTTTGCCTGCGTAGCGTCTACGGTTAAGTTCTGCGTTAACCAGAAAGCATGCCATGTGCTCAGACGGTACTTATAATAACGCTTCCTCTTTGGGTCAATTTTTTGTGAATTTTTTTTTAGTATCCGCGAATGAACACAATGCATATACAGATGGAAAGAATAATACAAGTATTTTTTTTTTTGCTAAAAAAGAATAATACAAGTTAATACAGACATCATGTTGCATTGTGATAATGTTACTCCGTAATAGTTTTTCTTTCGACTGGAATATGGATTAAAGGGTTTCGTATCTTTAGGTAATAGTTGGAGTTTAGCATTTCTCGCTAAGTTAAAAGGACATTTCATCGACGACAGAAAGAAGATAAATTTTAGGTTGGACATATCTTTTATACTGTGTGGATAGATGCTCTAAATTTTTATTTCAGTGCAACAATCCTTTAGAATATTATATTTAAGCTGATGCGGGACAAGGGACACTATAGTCTATGGTTAGGTATAATGCACAGAAGAGATATGAAGGGAAGGGCAGGGAGGTGAATGAAATTACGTTCTTAGGGTTTAGGGAAAGAAATTCCCAAAGTAAGAGAGAAATGTAGGGAAATTGATTTTATATCTCTCCCTTTCGAAAATTCCATCAATAAAGAGCGCCAAAGTTGAAAGGGTATAATGAATAGATTTATACTATCAATAAGCTTAGGATCTTAGAAAGTTCAAAAAAGACTCCATCTCGATTTTTGTTCAGATCTTGAGATTATTAAGATGTAAAATTAAAAGAGAGTATTTTCTTTCCTTAAAAAAGATAAAGATACACGTAAAATTAAGGGCACAGGATGTGCGGATACCGATATATAAGGAAAGGAGCTCGCCATCATCGTATGTCGAACGGACAGGTCACCATTTGTGGTAAAGTTGCTTCTTAACCGAACACCACCTAACAACAATGATCAATTTCCCTCTATGCCATTTCTCTTCAATTTTCGTCCAAATAAAATGATATTACAATTTTCCCTGATGTCTCTTACCTTCATTTCATTTTTTTTCTTTTCCTTGTCATTGATTTTATCAAATCTATGTTTTTTTTTAAATCAGCAGGAGCTTTTTTACCGTAGAAAATCATATGGCTATTTCATTGGAAGTTTGCCGCATACACGAATCATACAAGAGTATATTAATGTTTCTCTTTAACTTTATCCACGATAGCACTAGCATATCTTTTTGCAACTCTCACAGAACAGTAGAATAAATTTACTTAGTCTATGCATCCAATAAATTCTACAATGTATATATCTATTTGATACAGGTAGGAAAAGCAGTGTTCTTAAGAAAAATAGAGAAATCTGAACTAAATCACGATGATACGGGTCAACTCCTTCTTCTTGCGCCAAATATCTTACCATTTCCGAAGGAACCGGAGTTACATCTCTCTCTCTTTTTTTTTCAAGAGTTCTTATGTGTTTCTGTGCGCCTTTGAGATCCCAAAAAATGGACATATTCCCTTTCTTTTCTTAAGATCACATACAAGATTCGTCACTACAAAAAGGGTAATGAATCCGACCAGGTCCTTAAAAGGTTTGGATTTCGAGATTACCGGGATATAAAATTTTAAAGATGATATTCTCTCTCTCAGGGAAGATAAAGATACAAGAGAAACTTTATGGTTAGGACGTACAAATATTGGCGCGTTAAAATAAAAAATACATCAGTGTAGCCTGCCGTCACTTTAATATAAACAAACATGTAACGGAAACCCTCATCGAAGCTTCGGCTCCTTTCCTTCGATGAAGTACCTTCTTAACCATCACCAATGGTCCAAGGAATCGCGATAACCCCTCCATTAACTACTTCACTCAAGAATTTCATAGCTATTTT